>OU343221.1:32500729-32738993 GCA_910596185.1 Chrysanthemum makinoi | reverse complement strand
TAAAATGAAAATATGGTGTAGAATTTGGATTGTTTTGAAGAGTTAAGTTTTCAATAGTTTTAATTGATTGATGATTTTGGTACAAAGGTAGGAGAAGTAGCTCACCCGATTTGTGAATTTGTATTAGGAGGAGAATTACTAGAAGGAGGTGGCGCATTAAATTGTGACTCTAAGAGGAGGAGTGTTTTTTGGTGGTGGCCAAACTCTCCAGCTTGCTTTTGGGAGTCAAATTGGAGTTACCAAGTGACTATAAACAAAATCATGAAGTGGAGTGTAGCACAATTCCATCTACGTCATACAATTAGTAATTACCCGAGAAACACTAAATGTATTTTACTTATGCAAAAGTATGGTATAATGGGCGATAATTAAAGGGTAAATTCCTTGATTGGCAAAACCAATACCTCAATCAAAACTTTGATAATTTGATCTTTATGAATTGGTAATAAAAAAGTTTTTTATTAAATTTATGCTACAAGATGAATGCATGACATCTTTGTACATGTTTGATTTGACCACATAAAATCAAAACTAGTACCCTTAATAAATTAAGTTGTATGTCATCTAATTAAAAGGAACACTTGAAGTTGTAATTTCGTGTGATGCCCTTGCAAGATTGTGATGGGCAATTAAATCTTTATGTAAAGTCGGACCTTACATGAACATATTTGGTTTCTTTAAGTTAGACACTTAAGTTGAGTAGGAAGTGAGACCTAGACTCAAGGCATAAGATGGGATGAAACATGTTTTATATTTGCAATAAGTTGGAAAATATAAATCCCATAATGATCTAAGTGGAAGCATTTTGCCAATTATTGAAAGATTACTTATTATATGCTTTCTTTACTAGCGGATCAAGCATGTAATGAATCTATGATAATTTGGATCCTAGTTTTTAGAAAGTTATATGGTTTATATGTTTATATTACCGTTGGGTATATTTTATTTTCTTGAAAAGTGTATTATCGAAAATACTAATACTTGAACTTTTTACGTAGAAATGGCTAAACAATGATAGCGATAACACTAACGCTAAGTTCACGAGTTCAAAAGTTTTTGATCGAGAGAAAAGTTGGTAGCTCTAAGAATTTCAATGATTGGCATAAGCTCTTTGAAAGCTGTCACGTAGAGTTCTTACGCCGGTTGAATTATCGATTACACCTTGTCTGCGAAGGCAGGCAGCAGCTCCTCAAGCTGAAAAGGATGCTTGGAAAATTGAGTATAACGTCATATGATGTGGCTTGCCTAATGTTGGGAATGATGGAACTGATCTTCAAAGCGGTTAGCTACTTCCCATTTAACATGCTCAATGAACTTGAACTATGTTCGAAACGATTCTTTGTCGAAATTTATGATTTGATCGATGCATTACATTACAAAGCGAGGGAGAGTAAACCGATGAAGTTCTCATGTAAAATGAAAAGTTACATGGAACAATTAAGGGAACTTGGAAAAAAATTATAGAGAAGATGATGGTAGCGTAAACTTAATCAGCAGATCCGCCAACAAGGATTTCCAATGGTTTGTTGAACTTCAATATGCAATGCGTGGGAAGGCGATTCTTACGCCTACGCATTGCTAATTGGTGTAAGAAAAGGTTATGATCCTACTCCCAAGGTACTTGCTATTGAGGGTGGAAGGATTAATAAAAACAGCGATAGCGAACAACAAGAAGGTGGAAGGGCGAAGGGAAAGTTGATAAAGGTAAAAAGGTTATGGCCTCCCAGCCAAGAAGTACCCTACTCCTAGGAAGGAAAAATCCTAAAAGGATCAAGCATGCCACCACACCCAAGGTCGTTGGGCATTGGAAGAAAAATGTGCTCTCTATCTTGATGAATTGCAGGCAAATAAGATGATGTGGGTCCTCGGTAGCGGTTCTTGGGTAATTTATTTGTCATTGAATTATTTACTCTAAATCATAAAAATTCTGGGTATATGATCGGATGTAGTATTCACATTTGTAATACAAAAAGGTTTAGAGTGGAAGAAAGCTAGCCTATGGGGAGCATATACACGACGCGGGAAATGGCACATCGTTTGTTGAAGCCATATGTACGTTTAGTTTAGTCTTGCCTTCAAGATTAGTCTTGTTATTGAACAATTGTCATTACACACCTTCTATAATTAGAGGTGTCGTTTCCTTTTCAGTTTTGTTGGATAATGGTTTTACTCATACTGGCTTCACATAATGGAATTTGTTTTCTTTAAATGGTGTGTTTTATTTTAATGCGATTACTGTGAATGGTGTGTTTGAAATTGATGTGATTGGAAATGAATCTAACAAATATAATAATTCGATGTTTAGCATCAATAAGAAAATAAAGTTGGACTTGAATTCTTCTTATCTTTGGCATTGTAGACTTGCTCATATAGGCAAGACTTGATGTGTATATCACAAAGTTAGTAGGAGTGATGTAATTTTCCTTATTCTTTATGTCGATGACATATTAATTATGGGAAAAGACATTCCAAGTTTGCAAAATGTTAAGGCATATCTTGGGAAGTGTTTTTCAATGAAGGATTGGAGAAACGCATACATTACAGGAGTCAAGATCTAGGATAGGTCAAAGCGGTTAATTGGTTTAAGTCAAAAACGCTTACATTGATAAAATATTGAAGAGATTCAATATGCAGAATTCCAAGAAAGGATATTTCTTGATGGAAGTAAAGCATTGCTTATGTAGCGATATGTGTGCATCAACACCGGCTGCAGTGACTTATGTGCAAAAGTTCCTTATGCTTGGCGATGGGATCTATTATGTATCTTTGTGGATGCACAAGGCGGATGTAGCGTTGATCAGAACATGACCAATCGATATCAATGAATCCGGGTGAATTTCAAGCTGGGCCTTAAACATATTCTAAAGTATCTTAGGAATACGAAAGATATGTTTTTAGTGTATGGTGGAAATCGGATAGGGGCTTGGTGTTCTGATTCTTGTGATGCGTCTGGAAATGTGATAAAGATGATCACGAAGTCTGGATGGGTTATGTCTTTATCATCAATGAAGGAGCGATTATTGCTGGAATAGCAAAGCGATCACGATGCGATACTCTGCGACAAAAGCCGAATACATACATAGGATTCTTTGCAATGGAAATTTGTTTGGATTAGGAAATTCATTTTGGGGCTTGGTGTTATGCCTTCAATTGAATCACCTATTGATATGTATTGTGACAATTCTGCTGCAATCATATTTGCCAATGAACCCGAGTCATGAAGGGCACGAGAAATTTTCTCTAAAGTATCACTATGTTCAGGAACAAGTCCGTGAAGGTGAAATTAATCTATTGAAAGTTCACACAGATGACAACTTAGCTGATCCTTTCACTAAGGCTTTGGCTATAGACAAGCTTATTGGACTTGCCAATGAAATTGGACTTCATTTAGCTAATAGTTTCATGCAGAACTGTGATTAGTATTTGGATAAAGGATATTGTAAAACATTTATTATTTTGATGAAATAAAGTTTGGATTATGTTTATTTTCATTTATAATATTGTTGCCCTATATTTGCATGTTTAATCCGTGAGTAACTATGTTATTCTAAATTATCCATTGTCGATTAATGATATGGGAGTATCATTAAACTAAGACAAATCTGAGAGATGTGGTAGAATATACTTAAAAGTATATTGATGAGAATGCATACCAATTTTAGATGATATTCAATGAATTGAATATAGGACTTATCCCAACTACATAATTTACTTTGTGGATATTGTTGTAAGTAAATTATGAATAGTTATCCTCAGACTTGAGATACCAGATAAGTGTCATGAATGTAGTGCATTTACTGGAGCAACTTAGCTTCTTATATTTGGTAGTCATAAGGGTTGTTTTCAGAAATGTTACAAAGTTTTTGGGTTAGTCTTGTAGTCAAGATAGAATTTGTTGCTTCAAATTTATTTGGAGTTTAATCTCTTTGGGGCCCTCAATGAGGTTGACAAGATGTATGCGGCGCGCAAACTCTCCCTAAATATGTTTAGAAGATTTGGTAATCTTGGTCAATCATTTATAACGAGAAACATAATAGTTTAATAAAGAATGACTTAATTCCATATCTTTATTTAACGTGGTATTAGAAACAAAAAGATAATAACAATGAGAAATCATTAAAAGGTTTTCCAAGAGCCTTTTCGAGTCGTTACTAGAGGCATCGAAGTGTTGCTAGACGCTAACCGATGTGATCACTCTATTATGATATATCCAAGTAGGAGCACGTGGGTTTTATGGATATAAATTAGTAGGCGTGAGTTAGGATCGAACATGAGACCACAGAATTTTTCATATGAGAATTAAAGTTAATAATTAAATATAATAGTTATATTTATTTATTAATTAAGCGAAAATAACTAAAATAACTATAAGGCGTTAAGTAATGCGTAATGGACTATGGACGTTAAATGTAATTGAAAAGGACTAAGTTGTAAATATTGGGAAGGTTAGGAATACCCTTGTGGGATTACAAACCAATCGGCCACAAGGACCCAAACCCAACCCATCTACAGCTCAAACTTGTTCACCAAGTTAGTTTGGGTATAAATACAAAACCAAAGGTGTTTGTAATTTATCTCTTGTACTCATTAAGCTAAACCTAAAAAGTTTGTGTGTGTTTTTGTGCTTAAAACCGGTCGACACCCTCTCCAAGGGATCGATCACATTGTTTTTCCAATCTCAAGTTATTTGTTTGATTAAAACTAGCATTCCTTTAATTCGGTATAGTACGTGTGTACAAGAAAGTGGTACTAACACATTATTGTTAGTATTCTTGGATTGAATTACAAAACGGTAAGGGGTAATTCACATAATCCTATAAAACCTAATTAGGGTTCATCCAAATTGCTAGTTTGTGGATTTGATTCTTGTTCGGCTAGAATCAAATAAGGTACGCATATTCTTACTTATGTTAATTAATTATTCGTTAATAATTCTTATACGCTTCCGCATGTATACTTTGATGTTTTGTGATTATTTATTGAATGTCATGTTATATAATTCCAATAGAAATCTCGTGACAGTAACACACAAAAAAAAACAAAACTTGTGACCTTCAAAGCACAAGTAACGTGTAACAGTGAATATAACGTGACCTAAGCACGTAACACCAAGATTTTAAACGTGTGGATTTGTGACTGGACACAAATCACCAACACATATGAAAGTTAAACCAATTAAACAGGATCGAGTGGAGAAGATTTGTTAGGGTTTGTGAGGAGAAAACGTACAGATGGAGAGGAGCATGGTGATGTTTTTAGGAAAGAAGGGTGATATATTTAAGAGTTTTAATGGCCTGATACCATGTCAACACATAATGGGATAACTGATTGTGATTTTGATTGATTGAATTATTGATTTACATCATACGTATAAATAGATACATAGGGAATAATCTAGAATCGGGCTCAAGCCCGTTACACAACTATACAGGCTACAAATATCGAGCATCTAGATATTTCTAAATGGTGTTACCTTGATCATGAGATGGATAAGTTGGAGTTTGATGATATTGGCTTGTGTGCTATCGCGAATGCTTGCAGTCATTTGGCTGACGTGAACCTAAGTGAGAGGTTACACCTTACAGAAATAGGTATTGGTTCTCTTGTAAGATCATGCAAGAATTTAAAAATATTAAGTTTGAATTACTATGTAAATGTCACAGACAGATCATTGAAAATGATTGGAGAAGCAACTTGCATAGAAGAGTTACATTTTTCTGATTCTGGGGCTAATATCACAGACTACGGGGTTGTGGCCCTATGTGAACTCCCAAATCTTATGATATTAGATTTGGATTTCTTGAGCAATATAACAGACATTTCATTGCTTGAAATTGGTCGCAAGTGTTTGAAGATGTCGATGTTAAGTTTGATGGGTTGTAACAAAATTACCAGTGTTGGTTTACATGCTTTTTACGGTCATCAAACATTATTTAGTCTTATATTAATCTCATGTTACAAATTCTCTTTGGAGGATGTCAAGCCAATTGTTATGTCCTGCCCAAATTTGAGGTGTCTTCAGCTCAGTAGGAGTATGAAGAAGCCGTTGCCAGAAGCAAGTTATGAATTCTTTAATACTAATACCAATCGCTGTCATATATATTGGAACTGACCTTTTTGTCACTACCACACTATTTGGGATTTTTATATGTTCTTGCTTAACTTGTGAGCACTTAGAGGTTAGTTATTTTGGTCCTTGATTTTGCTTTTATGACATTGATTCACTTTAGGCTGCTCCTATAATTGTGTTTTTTATGTATAGAATTGAAAATGAAGCATCCTTGCTCTCGATTTGGCTTCTGAAAGGTAATCAACCAATAGCTAGTATATTAAAATTTTGGATTTACATAGAGGTGGAAGGTAAACGGGCAACAAGCTACGCCGCTAGCCCTTTTTGGATTGCAAAACTAATTCTTTTGAAAACTACATCTGCGGATCTACGTGTCATAACATTGCTATGCATAACTCGTTGGAAAGAAGAAGAAGAGACATATGAAACAACCTTGTGGATTACTTTTGTTTAGTCTGTTCAAAATCCATTTACGTTTGTTAGCTACATTTGTGAAAACTTTTTGTGTGGGAGAAACTTGTGAGAAATTATGATTCTGAATGTTAAGAAAGACAAACCTTAACTAATGCGGTAACAAAAGACAGTTATTCAAATAATTGGTTGAGTGAGTCAAATAATTCGACAAGTCTAATCAAGCTACTCTTTATCGCGTGGTATATAACACGACATCTCATTACAAGAACTTTTTGTTAGTTCCACTGATATGAGGTATTACATGGATAAATAAGAAAAGGGCATTAAAATACCTTATGGCAATGACATGGTCACATTCATGGATAGTTGGAGCAACCAATTCGTTGTTTTAGCAGTTGATAATTATATATTAACCTTAACTACTCCCATTAACACTAAAAAGCTAGACTGTAAACCATAATAGGTTAAAAAAATAATAATAAATGAAAAATAAATAAAAAATAAAAAATAAATTGACATTTTAGTTAGACGTCATATAGTTTAGGGGCATTTTCATATATCCCCAAATACACACCCATATTTACATATTTCCCCTAACAATGCTTTAACAGGCTTGTACATCATGCATAAAAAACTTGTGTTTGGGGAAATATGTAAATATAGGTGTGTATATGGGGATATATGAAAATCCCTCTATAGTTTATAACGGGGTGTTATGTAGTATGATCAAACTCATGCTGTAGTTTTTAACCTTAAAGTTAATTTTGTGTAATAACTAACACGCGATGGGCAAACAAATAGGTGCTTGCGACCTTGCGTCATGAAAAAATAAATAAATAACATTACCACTTACATCAATCAATAATGTGTTTCAGTGTTTGTCTAGTCGTATAATGTTTAATTACCCACTTCTCTATCCGGGGTAAGTTACACCACTCACTTTATAACATATTCGAAACTCGTATAAGTTATCTGAAGAAAGTGTAGTTAATGGATGAAGATGATATTTGATTGACACACGTTCTGCTAAGCCTGGTTTTGGGCAAGGGAGGTGTGGGCCGGGTCACCAGATTTTTCAAAAAGCCCGTATCTAAGGCCTTTCTAAGGACGGTTCATTAGTTTCCGAAAATAGTAAAACCCCTAAGAATAATACTTTTGATCGATTGATTTGTCAATCACCCTGCTTCATTCGTTCCGCTACTTTCATAAGGTAACACTTCAACTTTAATGTTATAATTTACTAATCATATATGTAATTGCTTACTGATTAACTACTTATTAGTTGGTTATATAAGGTTGCAATATAAAAATTTTTGAAACTTACGGATTGGCATTCAGAATGATGTTAATTATAAGAAGATGAAAATAAAAAAAAATAAAAAAAAAAACTTTTGCTTTAGAAAATGCTATGAGAATTGCACTTCTCATACAATTAGGGCCGGCCCTGGTGGTGGGTGAGGCGGGCGACCGCCCAGGGCATCAAACGTATAAGGGGCATCAATTTTTTGGTCTTATTCGATGTTATGAGAAGTAGATGGTGTTGTATGAAAGAAAAATGCCTGAAAGAATTTGGAAGTAGAAAAATAATAAAGAAAAAATAAAAGGAGATGTCCATTTGCCGGAAATAAGTTGCAGTGATGGAAGAAAGCAATCAGACGGAGGGTGAGATGAAGATGGAGATTGTGTCTTTTGTGACTGGTCCATGTGGGCTAGAATAAAAAGAAAGTAATGTGGAACTTTGTGATACGTCTTGGAGAATGACATCTTCATTAATTTTATTTTATTTTATTTTATTATTATTATTATTTTTATTTTTAATCTTAACATTTTTTAGTTATTTTTTCCCCTTTAAACTTGTAAATTTGAAATTAAGAAATGGAAAATTAGTGAAGTATTACGATTTTTTCAAAAAGCTTTACAAAAATATTGACAATGTATTTTGTTTGTTTTTCGTGGAAGGTCTTGAAGAGACTCTTGTCACGTCTCAAACACGTCTCAAACACGTCAAATTTAGCAACGCGTCATATTACTCTTTTAACTTTTGCGTCAGAAAATTTTGTAGCTAGTCTTCTCTCCTCTCTTCAACTTTTTCATTTAACAATACCGTTAATACACACAAAAAAATAACAAAAAAGGGGTACATTTTGTTTCAGTGTCATCGTGCAAAAGAAGCTTTTCAGAGGAAAAACCACAGATCATTCACTCTTTTGATAGTTGGTAGGGGACCAAAGGTCTCTTAGTCAAGCCTATGATGACCAATTTAGAGAGGTTGTTCGTTCAAGTCTTGTTGGATACATGTGAGATAGTTTGTAGTTTGTGTAAGTTGTAATAATTTTCCATTCAAAAAAATATATTTTATAGGGGCATTTTTTATCTCCTCGCCCAAGGTAGCGGAAATCTCAGGCCGGCCCTGCATACAATAAAATGTCTAAAAGAAATGTTAGCAACTAAACGCTTTATTATGTTTGAGTGTGCCTGTGATGTTTGATTACGGATACTCATATACGAGATCACCTTTTACAAGGCCGGAGGTCCTTTTCTACCTTTGGTAGAATCGAGCGTTCTCTACCTTGGGGAGTAGAAGTCGTCGTCTCAACCTCCCTCATACACCGTGGAAGACGGTATTGGGACCCATAACAATCAAGGGTTCGATCGTGACCATTTGCAAGGCCGGAGGTCCTTTTCTGCCTTTGGTAGAACCGGAAGCAGCCTCTCTACCTTAGGTAGGGATAAGGCATCTCGTCTCAACCTCCCTCATACATCGTGGAAAACGATATTAGGACCAATAACCCATGAAAGACGATATTGTGAGTTACTTTACTTTTTTATATACGAGATCCTACCTAGTTAAGTAACTCTAAATTGGTATTTTGCATAATTGATATTTGATCATTAAGCAATAGTAGAGTGAATTAGAGATCACCTTTAAATGACAAACGGCAAGACGTGTCTTTTATCCAATATAAACAAGTGTTAAGTTATTTTTCATATTTTTTCACTGGAAGCTTTGTAATCCCATTATAAAGTATTACGGTAGTTCATAGCGTACTAAGGGCAGGGCCGGTAAATGAATTTGGAGGCCGCGGGTGAAATCTAAAAAGAGGCCTCATCAAAACTAAAAAAACTTAAATGTGTGCATAAAAGGTGTTAATTTATAACAATGTCTTATAATGAGGCCCTTTAATGCCGTTTTATTTATTATGGCATGATAGGTTGTATTTAACTAATGGGATTTACAAAGAAGAGACAGTCGGATATATAGCATAAGTACACAAAGTGAGGCCCCGACCGCACCACTTGCACACCCTCTTCGCCACCAATTAAGGGTACACGTTTCTTCATCATTAACATGTTTATGAGATGCCTAATGGTATTATATGGTGTTACTAGACTACAATGCCCCATTTTGTTCATGCTTCTGTTTTAAATAGCAAAATTTAAACTCGAATCTTATGTTACCCACTTCCGTTCTTTGTTCTTTGCATATATTTGTATCTCATACATATATTTAAATTCCAAGGTTTTAAATTAATCTTTCAGAACTTTTAACATATCCAAGAATACATGACAGGTAAGGTAGCAACAAAACTGAGAAAGTGATGGAACGACTTGGAGAGGATGAGATCTTCTCCATTTTTGAACGGATTTCCAACAAAGATGACAAAAAATCATTTTCTAAAGCTTGCAAAACATTCTTGAAAGTTGCGTGTTTTCAACTTCGGTGGTTGGTCAATAAGTCTCCCAACCACATGAAACTGATAGCCGAGTCATGCCCCAATATCGAGCACCTAATTCTTTTTACAGAAAAACACCTTAATCATGAGGTGGGTAAGTTGGAGTTTAATGATATTGGCTTGTCTGCAATCGCGGAGGCTTGTACTCATTTGGTTTATGTGAATCTTGGTGGGAGGTTAAGATTTAAAGACATAGGAATTGGTTCCCTTGTAAGGTCATGCAAAAATTTAAGAGCATTAATGTTAGAAAATTGTGTAAATGTCACTGACAAATCACTGAATATGATTGGAGAAGCAACTCATTTAAAAAAGTTAGATTTGGGTGGTTGCTGTTTGATTAGTGATTTGGGTTTGAAGTATTTGGCGAATGGGGATTTAAAGTGTTCTTTGATGGAACTCCATCTGAATAAATGTAATAGGATTACGGATAATGGAGTTATCCATTTGATGAAATTGGTAATTTTAAGAACCCTGGGTTTGTCTAGGTGTGGGGCTAATATCACCGACTATGGGGTTGTGGCCCTGTGTGATCTTCCATATATTGAGACATTATATCTAGATTATTTGGTCAACATAACGGACATTTCATTGCTTGAAATTGGTCGCAAGTGTTTAAATCTTTCGTTGATTGGTTTGGCAGGTTGTAATAGAATTACTCGTGTTGGTTTATGTGGTTTTTTTGGTCATCAATGCTTATCTGAACTCAAGATGTTCTCATGTTATAAATTTTCATGGGAAGATGTTAAGTCAATTGCTTTGACCTGCCCAAATTTGAGGTATCTTGGTCTAAGTAGGCAAATAAAGTTGCCGATGCCAATGGTAGCAATAGATTATGAAGACATTAGTATTGATAACCATCGATTTCTTCATATAAAGTGGGAATAACGTTTTATATGTTGTCTGCTAAACTCGTAAGCACTTACATCACGTTGGTTAACTTGGTCCATGATTTTGCTTGTTTGACATTGTTTCTCATTAAGCAACTCTTAAACTTGTGTTTATTTTGAACATGGAATGAAAATGAAGCATCGTCACCCTCATTTTGTTTCAGATTGGAGAAGAATTTGATGAAGAAAAGCCGTGTGAAGAGTATGCCGCACAGATGTTTAGAATCCATATTGGATTGTTAGGTCCATTAATGACATTTTGCTATTTTAGGAATTAGTGAGCAATTATAAGTCGGTCTATCACAGAAAAGGATTTCCTACGAGGCTTTCGGAACCCGTGCGATGCACAAACTTTGTATCTACGTGTTTTGTACGTAATGTTGGTACAGATAGTTGAATATGTGCAGATGCTTGAATTTATATATGTATTACTGTACGAAAGTATAGGTAACACAAGGTGAACAATAGAACCTTTATTCGGATCTAAGCCGCAATGAGTCACTTAGATTAAGTTTACAATAGTATCCGAATGTTACAAGATTAGATTAATGTCAATGAGACAATAATCATGTAAATGTAAAGACAAGACAAGATCTGAAATGATCTCAAAGAAGAGAAGAGAGTGACACAAAAGACCTGCATCACTCAAGTGTATCTAACCCTAGATTAAGGGACTTATTAAATAGGAGATTAAGTTTCACTAAGACCCTCTAACGGCTATAAATGACTCATCAGCAGAAACGATGAAAGCTTCAGCAGAAATGAACATCTTGGAACTTTAAATCTTTTATCCTTTGTCCAAGTTTAACCCCTGTAATTAATCCTGCAATGAACCATAACTTGAAAGCCATTAGCAATTGATAGAATGATATGTTTGCCACAGATTATCAACCCAAAATTTAACATTCCCCCTTAATCTGATGAGCAAACATATCAAACAATATCAATTTTTCACACAAAAATTTATGCTGATAGACGTGGAGGTTCTTTGTGAGTATGTCTGCAGTTTGGTTTGAAGAGCCAATCCTTTTAGCATTTATAACACCTCTAGCAATTTTTTCCCCTGATGAAGTGAACATCAATTTCAAAGTGTTTTGATCTTTCATGGAAAAACAGGGGTTGACAAAGAAGTTGTAAAGCATTTGTTGTCACAAAAAGATTGACAGAAGATTGATATCAACTTTTAGATCTTTTAGGATTTTTGAATCCAAATGATTTCACAGTAAAGCAGCCAGTGAACATAGATCTATACTCGCTCGTGGAAGATTTTGAAAGAGTGTTTTGTTTCTTACTTTTCCATGAGATTAAACAATCATTGAAGAAAACACAATAACCTCGTGATGCATTTTCTGGTTTTCTTGCATTTGGCCCAATCAAGATCACTATATCCTTCCGATGATTTTCAGAGTTGTTAAAATTGTACCTTAGACCTTTTCCTGGAGCTCCTTTTAGATATCTCAGAACATTGAGGGCACATTCAAGATGAGATTTTAAGGGAGAATGCATATATTGTGCCAGACAATGAACTGAGTATGAGATGTCGGGTCTTGTATGGGTGAGATAGATAAGTTTCCAAGTAACTTCGATAACCAGGATGTTGACAAGCAAGGGGTCATCAGCAGTGGGAATGTATGGAAGAACAGAGTTGGGTTCCATAGGAGGGACAGTGTTTGCACCCAAGAAGACCAAATTCTTTGAGGAGTTCAAGACAATATTTTCTTTGAGAAAGACAAATGTCATTCCCAGTTTTTAAAACCTCAATGCCAAGGAAATATTTTAGATTTCCCAAGTCTTTGATATGAAATTTGGATTTTAGAAATACTTTAAAAAGATTTATCTCATCAATACAGTTTCCAATAAGAACAATATCATCCACATAAACAAGCAGAGCAATAAACTTGTTATTCTCTGTTTGGTGAACAAGGAGTGATCATGATTGAACAAAGTTATTTTCTTTTAAAACACTGACAAGTTTTTCATTCCATTTCTTGGGAGCTTGTTTTAGGCCATATAGAGACTTGACAAGTTTACAAACTTTATTTTTATTGTTCTCATTACGTAATCCTTTGGGGATGGTCATATAGATATCCTCATCAAGATCTCCATACAAGAAAGCATTGTTAACATCAAGTTGAAAAAGAGGCCATTTGTTTTTTACAGCTAAGGCAATAAGACATCTAACAATAGACATTTTCACAACAGGGGAAAAAGTTTCATCATAGTCTATTCCTTCCCTTTGGTTATAGCCTTTGACAACTAATCTAGCCTTGTATCTATCAACTTCACCATTGGCTTTATACTTGATTTTAAAGATCCATTTGTACCCAATAGGAGTTCTATTGAGGTAGATCGTTATATCCCAAGCATGGTTTTCATTTAAGGCCTCAATTTCAGAATTCATAGCATCAATCCAATTACTATCAAGGATAGCTTCTTCATAACAGGTAGGTTCAATACTTTTATTAAGACTAGATGCAAAGCAGTAATTATCTTTGTTAAGATTAGAGTAATTAACAACCTTTTCAACACCATATTTGACTTTTCCTTCTACAATAAAGTCGTTAAGATTACTGGGCAACTTAGAGACTCTGGTTGACCTTCTAGCAGATGGTCGGCAAGCCTCTTTCTTGTTCAGCACGATCGTGTGTAGTATCAGTAATCGAAGATGCATTGGCAGGGATGTGATTCATGTGATATGTTGCCCTCGTGGTGTGTATTATCATCTATAGATGTTAAATGCAACAGTTCGTCAATCCTAGAAGGATGACTTACCACTGTGCCATCATCATAGGATGTCACTCTCCCTTCATCATTGGGACTTATTTGTGAGTCAAAGAAATTTTTGTGATTTAAATCTTTTGGTACAAAAGTTTCAACAAAAGGTTTTGACAAAGTATTTTTCATTTTGAAGGGAAAAACAGTTTCATAAAATTTGACATCTCTGGAGTAAAAGATATTTTTTGTTTCTAGGCTCAAGAGTTTATAGCCTTTCTTCTCATTTGAGTAACCAATAAGGACACTTTTTTCGCACCTACTACCAAATTTATCGAGATGTTGAGAATGGTGGCATAGCATAAGACCAAAGACTCTAAGGAGAGAGTGAAGGGTCATGCCCATACACAAGGAAGAAGGGGACTTGCGTGCACGAACTGAAGAGGGTAACCTGTTTATGACATAGGCAGCATAGAACACATTCGCACCAAAGATTTAGAGGTAATTTCCCCTGAAACATAAGGGATCTAGCTACATTAAGGAGATGCCTATGTTTCCTTTCTGCAATACCATTTTGTTGTGGTATATAAACACAAGAGGTTTGATGTAAAATTCCTTTTTCATGGAAAAAATGTTGAAGTTTATTATTGACAAATTCTGTCCCATTATCACTTCTAAAAATCTTGACATTGTGTTCAAATTGATTTGATAGCATATGAGTAAAGTTAACAATGGAAACATAAACATCATCCTTCCCCTTAAGCATATAAACCCACACGCCTGGAATAGTCATCAAAAACTGTTAAAAAATATTTGTAACCATCTCTGCTAGTGACTTTATATGGTCCCCATACATCAAGATGGACAAGTTGACCAATTTTAGTTGATTTATGTTCACTTAGAGGAAATGGTTCTCTGGTTTGTTTAGCTTTATTACAAGTATCACAGAGATGATCAGTTTCAGATGAACTATCAAATTTAAGAGTGGGTTTAAGTATGTGTAGGACTTGGTCAGAGAGATGACCAAGTCTTTGATAAATATTTTAGAAACATGACAAAAGATATGCGCTTATTAGAAATAATCTTAAATGTAGAATCAATATCAAACATATATAACCCATTGTATTGTTTACCAATCCCCACAATTCTTTTTTGATGTAAATCCTGTATATAGCAATTAGATTCATTAAACCCAACAAACATCTTATTGTCTCTAGCAATTTTATGAACAGACAATGACTAACATTGTACTCAAGAACAACAAGTACATCAAAAAGAGTTAGGTCATTATTGACCTTTAAATCATCAATTTTAGTAATTAAGGCCGAAAGTACCGTTGGGATGTCCAACAGTTAAGCCAAGATTTGAAATGTTAACAACATTGATTAAAAATTTCGAAAAGTCATGTGCTGATTTGCACCGAATCAACAATCCAACCAAGACTGATGTTTCAAGATAGGGATTTTGTGTTGTTGTTAAAAAATTTATTGAAGTTTACATTAAACTTGACAACGCCATTAAAGAAGGTTCCCGAAAATTTTTACCCGCCAAGTTGACATTAGCAGATGACACATTGTTGTCATTGAGAAGACTCATAAGTCCGGAGAGTGTTCATTAGACAAGGAAACAGGGGAGTTGCTAGCACTATTATCAGTGACATGATTAGTTTCAGCAGAAACATTGTTACTGCTGAAAGGTTTACCATTAAAATTCCTTTTAACATATCCAACAGGATAACCAACAAGATCATAACATCTATCGCCAGTGGACCCGTGTTTTTGCAATTAGTACATTTGAGATTCATGTTTGGTCCTCTGCTATTTGAGTTGTTACCATTATTAAAACCAGAACCTTTGTTGTTAAAACCTTTTTTGTTATCAAAAAATTTTCCACCATCGACGTTTTTGCAGCAGGTGTAGCATTGGGTTTAGCGCGAGCTATTCCCGGATGAAACATTTCTGAGATTCTTCTCCGAGACAAAGTAAAAGCGTTTTGACATTAGGTTAAGGATCTCTGGTTAAAATATTGCTTCTGATGGGGACATAGGAGTCATCAAGACCCATAAGAAATTGCATTAACTTGATTAGCTGATTATGTTTTTCAAAATGTTTTGCAGCCTCACAAGTGAGGAGGCAAGTGATCATACAATCAAATTATTTCCATAAAGAGTTAAGGTTGTTATAATAATCAGCAAGAGAGGACCCACTTTGACTAAGAGAGTTTATATTTTTATGCAAATTAAAGATATTTGAACCATCTACCTTATCATAGGTCTCTTTAAGATCATTCCACATTTCATAAGCAGTTTTAGCATATATAGCACCACAAATAGTTCAGTGGTAGAGAATTAAGAATCCAGGTAACCACAACAGAGTTACAAGTATCCCATTGATTAGCAAGACTAGGGTTCGAATCATCTCTTATGCAAGTACCATCAATAAACCCTAACTTATTATGGTTCCTTAAAGCAAAAGTCATGGCCATATTCCATATTTTATAATTTTCAGTTCCAGTGAGTTTAATAGAAATAATGGGAGTGCCATTGGTATTGTTAGGATGCAAATACAAAGCGTCACCAAAGGATAGGCTTTTCTCAGTGGAAGAGCCACCAATATTATCATCACCAATAGCCATAAATCAAACAATAAGACAGATAGATATAATAAGACAGACAAAGAGTCACAGACAGAGATAATAATAAGACAAAATAGACAAAGTAATAAGACCTTGAATTTAAGAAACAACAGGTACCAAGCCTGTGGACTAGGGTAAACCAGAGCAGGTATTCGTACCACTCAAAGGTGGCAGATCAAGATGTTAGTCTACCCGTTTGCACCCACAAAGACTTAAGTACTGTATGTTTGAAGAAAGGAGAAGACTTAGACTTACAGAGAAATATGCAGCGGAAGAACAAGTCACAATTACCCTAGATTCACTTAGTCTAGGGCTAATTGTAAGTAGAATATAACCAGTGATTACGCTAGTAGCAATAACCCCAAACCACCAATTTGTTGCCGAAGAGAATCAATGAGCCTGTAGCTCTGATACCATGTACGAAAGTATAGGCAACACAAGGTGAACAGTAGAACCTTTATTCAGATCTAAGCTGCAATAGTCAGCTTAGATTAAGTTTACAATAGTATCCGAATGTTACAAGATTAGATTAATGTCAATGAGACAATAATCATGTAAATGTAAAGACAAGACAAGATCAGTGAAATGATCTGAAAGAAGAGAAGAGAGTGATACAAAAGACTGCACACTCAAGTGTATCTAACCCTAGATTAAGGGACTTATTAAATAGGAGATTAAGTTTCACTAAGACCCCTCTAACGGCTATAATTGACTCATCAGCAGAAACGATGAAAGCTTCAGCAGAAATGAACATCTTGGAACTTTAAATCTTTTATCCTTTGTCCAAGTTTAACCCCTGTAATTAATCCTGCAATGAACCATAACTTGAAAGCCATTAGCAATTGATAGAATGATATGTTTGCCACAGATTATCACCCCAAAATTTAAAAATTACCAATATTTCGCCGGATGTTGTTTGTTTCCTTTTGAGAAGCTTATACCTTATTTTTAAAATCATGTTTGGTTTCTTATTTGCATTGGCCTCTAAAGTATGTTTTATTTGTGTGTAGCCCTGTAGGAGCAGTTTGGCTTTTTTGTCTGATTCGATATGATGTTTTTGCGTGGGGGCAATGATAATAATGAGTTCCTGTTCATGACCCGTGCGAAGCACCGGTTTTGTCCTTTTAAATATAGTATTGAACTGTTGCTTCAAATTTTTTATGTGTTATTATAATTTACAAATGGCTTCAAGCCAAATTATGTACTTTTTCCATTCATCATTTAAGTTGATATTTTTAGTATGTGGTATTTTGTTATTTTAGCAAACCGTTTTTATTTAAGTGTGCAAATTGGATGTACGAAAACTCACTGCTACAAAAGAGCATTATTTTACCTTTATGGGTGACATTGTTTCTACATTATATGTAGCGTACCAACGTTGTTATTTATGCAAGTGATGCAAGCAGATTATTACACTAGACGAGTACCCGTGCATAGCAATGAGATTTTATAGTGACAAATCGTTTTGTGTTAAAAAAAGGTTATGGGTTATAAAAGAAAAATAATAAAAGTTTGAAAATTTGGGGATTAAACATAATGTTTTGAAACCCGGTTCGACCCGGGTGGTTCAACCGGTTGAAAAATGAGTCGATTTAAACCGAGTCAACCCGACGGGTTGGGTAAAAAACGGGTCAATTTAAACCGGGTCAACCCACTGGGTTTGAAGCATCTCGAGTCAACCCGGTTTTCGATATGTATTAGTAGTTTCCTTTTGAAATATATGTTTTCAACATTTCCTTTTTTAGTTTCAACTTTTCACTTTTTACTTTTTGGTTTTTCCTTTATATATAGTTTAGTAGGGTACCCGGGCGTTGCGGCGGCGGGTACCCTGTGACGATTAATCAGAGAAGTAGATCTCGACGAGACCTAATTCATCAGTTTTTATCGGTTTCAACGGATCCTCTATGGTTCATTTTCGGATGGCTTTTATTGGTTAGCCGAACCGGTGGCGACACCGGTTCCCGGTTGAACCCCGTTGGTCCGGTACGATTTTCAAGACTATATGTACCATCAACTTGTTAGCTTGTATGAAGCTTTGTGTGTTTTATTATTTTGTATAGTGTATATAATAACAAGTACTTTTCATTTTAGGATATTTTAAAAATAACATTAACTAGTGTGTTTAATTATTTTATATTTTGGATTATGTTGTAATTTGTTTAAATTGTACATTGTGAAATTTTTATTGTATTTTTTAGTAAGGGGTGTTTTAATTGATTGTTTTTAATTTGGTTGATATGATTTTAATTGGTTGTACAATGTGAATAAATTATTGTACTTTTAAGTAATGAGGTGTTTTAATAAGAGTATTAATTACACCATACATTTCTCTCACCTTTGACTTTTAACATTTCACTTTTCATTGTTTGACCGTTTTTCTTTTATAGATAGTTCACTACTAATCTTTGTCCGGTTGCTCATCTTAGTTACACATTACCAAATGTAATATTTTAGTAGCTTATCGATGATGAGGCAACACTCTATATTATTCTTTGGTGTCAAAATTTGTAGCATTTCCTTGTCAATACCGCGTATATGTAAAATTTAGTGTAGAAAAAATTGCACGTTTGGTCCCTGTGGTTTACCTCAAATAACAGGTGTAGTCCTTAAGTCGTTTTAATTACACCACACATACCTCTTTTTGAAACATGTTGCCCATTTAGTCCCTATTTTAAAAAATAGGGATCATCTGTGTAGCTATTTACAATTTTTTTATTACACGGATAGTCCCTATTTCTCAAAATAGGGACTAAATTGGCAACATGTTTTAAAAATATGTATGTGTGGTGTAATTAAAACGACTTAGGGACTAAACCTGTTATTTGAAGTAAACCACAGGGACCAAACGTGTAATTTTTTCTTTAGTGTAATAATATATAGACTAAAATACACCGTGGGTCCCTAAACATGGTTCATACGCTTCGCGATGGGACAAAGTTGGTCGTTATCATCGCCGGAGGTCCAAAACTTGGGCTTTATATGCCAAACTCGTCCCTTGACCAGGATTTCCATAGTCAACTTTAATTTTCTGGCTTTAATTCGATGGTATAATAGACCATTCACAATTTTGACCCAACATAGTTAGAATCTAACCCAACCTTCAACAATATTAGTACCGGCAACACACAACATTGAACCCTAAAATACAAGCGACACACATTCTACCCAAAGCAAAAAATAAACTATAATGGCACCAAACGATAAGGGGAAGGCTTTGTTGAGTTCGTTGAGGAAACAAGGCTGCCCAAATGAAAAGGATTTGGGTGTTAAGAAGGAGAAGGAAGAGGCTGACATCGTGTTATCAAAGTTTAACGATTTGGGAGAAAGGATTAAAAATCTGGGAATTTTGTTTAAATATCTTAAAGAAAGGAAGGAAATGAAGGAAAAGGATGATAGGGAGAGTTGTGGGTCTAGCTAAGTGTATGCTTAGATGATAGGAAACTTTGTAGTTGTTGAGAACATAAAATTGATGAATAAAAAAATGGGTTCTTATGTAAGTAATTATGTTTGGTTGTGCATTGTACTACTTGAAATCGTTTTGCATTTCTATTTAGGTTTGACTTACCCAAGCCATACCACAAAGATAAGTTACAGTTTGTTGCCTTTCATAAATTTTGTTTGACTTGGCTAAGTTAAAATTCAAGATGTTACAATTTGAAGCATTGGGCGTGTTCAGTCCATTAGTGCTAAAGCATTGTCAATACACCATTGTCAAAGCCTCTTTATAAGCTTCCACAATTTTTGTTGCCTTTCATAAATTTGTTTGACTTGGGTAAGTCAAAATTCAAGATGTTACAATTTGAGACATTGGGCTTGTTCAGTCCCACTGGCAACACTAACACCAAACCAATTTCTTCCTAAACAATACATGATAACACTTACACATCGCGTTCGGGGTCAAAGGAACTTCCTTTTCATCGAGCAAGTTTTTCAACACTCTAGGCAGTGAACCTAATCGTTGTAGTGTAGTATTAGGGTAAGCCACGGGTATTGATATCGTTATCTAGGGGAATAGGAATGCTAGTTGAGAAATTACTATGCTAAGGTTGGGGTTGAGGAAGATTATTTTTTAGCTTTTTATGTTTTTTAGGAAATGGAAAGGTACGAATCTCGGGGTTTGGATTTGGGGGTTGGTATTTCTACCGATTACTCTACTTATCTAATTATCTAATCTAAGCTAGGGGTAGTCTATGTCTAATTATTGTGTGCTTGTATGATGATTTAAAAATGTGTTTACTTAGGTTTTATTACTCCCTAATTATCTCCTAT
This sequence comes from Chrysanthemum makinoi, assembly GCA_910596185.1. Lineage (NCBI taxonomy): Eukaryota > Viridiplantae > Streptophyta > Magnoliopsida > Asterales > Asteraceae > Chrysanthemum > Chrysanthemum makinoi. The sequence continues at coordinate 32,718,273 of OU343221.1, read as the reverse complement.
TGATGGTTGAATTGTCACGTCCTTATTCTTAATCGCGTTGTGTGTCTAAGGTCGTAGGGTTTGCGTTTATCCCTAACTCTTTGAAACTACCAAAGGTTATTGCCTACAAAATCTCTAAGATTTATAAACTTAACACTAAGGTACTCTTCGGATGTTTAGCCTACAATAACTCTAGGTAACTATAAGCTAAGGTTCACAAAGATTAATCAAGCATTAATTACACAACGGATGACCTATCACAATACTAGATCATTAACAATTAAGATAAGAGAAAACCAATCAATATTCAATAATTAAGTTTCATATTCCCTAAGCAAACACACAAGTAAATTAGCCGGACATGGAAAACATGCAAGCATACACACAATTAATTGAATACATAATTGAATTAATGAAGTAAAACACTTATCTTGATGTAAGATAGGGTATGGAACCCTAAAATACTGTACAAGACAGCCTTGGTTCGGTTTAGGTTTTTACTCCACAAAACTACACACTGAAAACTAAAAAAATCGGTTTCAATATATAAGGTTACAATCGCGACGGCGTCACTCTTTAATTGTGACGCCGTCAATAAGCTTTCGTCTTGGCCACATTAACATTGTGACGGCGTCACCTTATGCCTGTGACGCCGTCGCCTTCAATCTCTGACGCCGTCTGGATCAAATCTAGGCCGTCTAAGCTGCGACGCCCTACTCTTTTAAAACCTGATGCCGTCACTTGATATTTAGCAATTTCTTCTCTAAGCCGTCACAAAATATGCACGACGGCGTCGCCATTTTGGTCGTGACGCCGTCCCCTTTTGAGTTATGACGCCGTCCCCTTCAGTTCCAGCAGACTGAGTGTCTCGATTCTTGACTTTGGCCATTTTCTTCATATATTCGCGCCTTTTCGTCCGAATAAGTGTCATTCTAGCAATTTGCCTTCAAGAGACCTAAAAAGTGAAAAGGAATGAAATTAAGTAATAATGGATACAAAATTGATCAATTAAGGGCTTAAATGACCCCTCAAAATGGTATATTTTAAATCCTTATCAAATATCCCTACACTTGGTATTTGCTTGTCCTCAAGCAAATGTGCTTTTAGCTAATTAATTTATAAGTTAGGGGTCATGAAGCATTGGTTTAGAACAATCCACAACACATATAAGCCCCGCAAAAGTCATAATAAGCACGGAAATTACATACTAGCACCTCACAAGGGGTGTTTGGATACTCACATCTCTCGGGTGTATATGAAATATATCAAAGTGGAAATGGAAGATAAACACTCATTAACCGGTCCTAGTACATAGATTACCATAGGCTTAAGACTAGATCAAACCTCCATCGCTTTGGCGTAAGCACCTAGGAAAGACTATCCAAGAGGTCTTTTGAATGGTTGTAATGTTAGGCTTACGGTAGGGAAATAAAAGGTTTGGTGGGATAGGTGATATATGCTTAAACACATATCTTTTCATTATCAAAACTGACCCAAAATAACCAAGAAAGAGCCGTTTATTGCTAATATTTGATGGTTTCTTGAGTTTGTGCTTGTGCAGGTACGGATATGATAAAACACACAAAAAGAAGCCAAATCAGACGAAAACCCGAGCACGAGAGATTAAGAGAGCTAAAGCTGAGCCGGAAGGTCAGAATTAAGCATCTGTGAAGATTTTTATGCTCAGAGGATGATGTTTGAAAGATACAATCAAGTTTTCAGAATTGTCAGAAATAGTCCCTGAACTTTCATCAATTGGCAGAATATACCCTCAAGTTTCAGAAGTTGCAAATTCAGCCCTTGGATTATTGGAGAATGACAAGAGTGGCCCTTGAAAGACATTTTCAGATTTACATGTGTGGTCCCTGGATTTTCAGAATTAACACATTTAGTCCTTGAATTATCAAATGGGTCCAAGATAAATCCTTAAGTCCAAATATCCTTAAAAAACCCAAAGGCCCAATCCAAACTACTAAACCCGTGACCCTAACCCGGTATATCCAACCCGTTTACCCTAGTCAAACCCCACTTACACCGGTCAACCAAATCAAAATAATATTAAAAACCAAGCGCGCCCAAATTTCCCCCAAATAAACCCAGGTGATGAACCCTAAATACCCCTACCATCAATTAAGCCAATCCACTTAAATCAGGGGCAATTCCGTACTTCCTGACAACACCTGACATGTGATCAGTGCCAGGTCACTGATCCGTGTGTCATCTCACCTAAATACTGCTCCGTGATTGGTCGAAGCAACGTGGTGTAAGTAATCCAAGGGTCAAGATGAGATGGGATTTGATCAATGGTGAAAAACGACTCCAAAAAAACACACATTTGCACATTCCAGATCCTTCCAAGGCATTAGCTCGCCTATATAAGGCACCCTTATTTCACTTGTAATGGGGGTAGAATTTGAGTGGATAATTAGTAGCTTATTAATGTTTTTATGTTTAAATTTCATTTCTGTATTTTTTAAATTTCAGTTTCATTGTAATATTCAATTTTATTAATTCAAGTAATTTCAGTTTTTGCTTTCAATCCATCTCAATTACTGTTTTATTAATTTCAGAAGCTTATTAGTGTTTCAGTTAATCATCTTAGCTTATCTCTATTCATTTTCAGCTTATTTGTTTTATAAAACAAAAATCACAAAATAAAAAATAATAAGAAAAATACTTCAAAAATAAAAAAATATCTCAAATCTGTTGTTAAGCTGCAATCAGCTTGTGTTTATGTTTCCATAAGCTCTCTTAAGCTTTCCTATAGCTTAATCAGTGCTAGTTTAGATTAATACTCAATTCTGCACTTAAATCCACCAAATCAGTTCTCAAAATACCCTTAGCAATTCAGTTGGAGAGCTTTTGGAAGTGACCTGCAATGGATGGGGTCAGAGGGACTTTTACCTAGCTTATTTATAAGCTAGGAGCCTGTAGCTGCCATTAATTTGGTTGATCTCTGTTCAGCTGAGATCAAAAGTGAGTAGTAATTTTCTGATTTTAAGTCAAAATTGCTTTGTTACTGTTTCAGTGCTTAGATCTGATAGTTTTAGCTTATTTGTGTTTGTGTAGCTTATAATAATCTGTTAGTATAAGAGTGTTTGGATCAGATCAGTAATCTGTGATAGAGGATTAGTGTTAGGTTGAGATTTGTTGCATTAGTCTCTAATAGGTTAGTTTAAATCAATTTAGTAGTTAAGTTGTGCACTTAAACACCAAAAGTCAAAATTACATAATTTCTGTCTAAATTGCAATTCTGTTAAGTTTTTATCCATAAAAAACTTGCATTAAGTATTAGAAGTTGGTAACATAGCTTGATCTGGTCTCATTTTATCATCAATCATCAATATCAGTCCACAAATTAAGCACAAATTTCACTTTGGTCAAAATCTCATTTCTATGTAAAAAGTCAAAAGTGTTAAAACAGGTTTTCACAAAACTCTATAGATTTTTCATAGCTTCATTTTTGGTTTATATCAAGTAATATTTTGGGATAAACAAGTTCAATTGGTCAAGTTTTGAAATCTGATTTTTGTCAAATTTTTGGAAATCATTTTAAGCAGTTAATAAGCTCTTAAACAGAGCTCATTTGCCCTGTTCACACTCAGCTAATACTGAGTGTGAACCAGGCATCTTCCAGACCTTGTGCAGGTCTTGTTTTTTATCACTAGGGCCTGATACTTGGACTAGTTATTTCTTAGCTGGTGATCTTGAGTTCTCAACTTTTGGTTTTCAAATTGGTTCACTAAATAAGCTGTGGTTTTAGCTTATAGTTAGTAGGAAAATTTGTTTTCATTTTAAATAGTCAATTTAGCTAATTCAGTTTAATCAGTACTTTAGAAGTTTAGGATAGTTGTAATTAGTTTCTTTTAGGTACTTTTAGCCTTATTTAGCTTCTGAGTTCATTTGGTGCACTGCAGCAGCTTTTAGCTTAATTAGAAGTGCTTATTTATAAGCAGTTTCACTACAGATCCCATTTCCAGCACACTAGATTAGGTTTTGATATTTTTCCTAGGTTTAGAATAATATTTTAGATTTTCCCTGAATTTTTCATAATTTTTCATCACTGTTTGCTATTTTTCTTAATTAAAACTAGTTTTTAATACTTTTTAAATAGCATTTAATTCAATTAATTCAGAAAAGGTTCCAAAAAATAATTTTTCAATTTTCCTAGATTAAGAAAATTATAAAAAACAAAAAAATAATTTTTCCAGATTTTTCCTAGTTTAATTTGTAATTTTTAGCATTTAAATTAGTTTAAAATTAGTTTTTAATTCAAATAAATTCCAGAAAAATCATAAAAAATAGTTTTAAATCTTATTTAATTTTCAAATATCATTTTTAGTTTAAAAGTAATTTTAGATTATTTTTAGGACTTAGATTAGATTTAGTTACATTTTATTCGCGTTTTATTAATTACATTTTAGTTTAAATCACGTATTTAAGATTTCCCGTAGTGTAATTTCCCTTAATTGCTTTATCATTCCCCGTAGTTTTAATAAATTCAAAAATCCGAAACATCGAGCATTTTAATAACGAACCAATAACGACGTTGCCCATTCACACCTCGTTGGGAAACGACTCGGATTTCCTAATCCGTATCACTATCACTCACGGGTTTTGATTCATTATCCTTTTTCCTAAAGGGATTTTAAATCATTCCTTGTGGTTATTTTTGATATCGATATTGTGGTTTTATCCATACACACACACCCCTAAGCCTACATTCGAATCAAATTTTGGCGCCGCTGCCGGGGAGGTTGTGTCGCGACAATATCGTTAAAGGTTTGACGATTAGTGACTCGAGATCCTTCCTTCGTGAAGTTATTGTTTTTATAAAATCAAAAAAATAAAAAATATTTTCATTTTTCTTTTATATATATATATATCATATTAAAAATACAAAAATATTTTCTCTTTTGTTTTTGAGCTTAAATAGAATACATCAATTATATAACATTCTCAACGGAGGTGTTATCATTAGTAAGTTCCCGAACCAAAGATCAAAAACTTGCCTTTGTGTCGCTTGTGAATTGATTTATTTCTATCGGATAAACACACTGTGTGGTGAGTATAAGGACGGTCTGACATTAAATTGCGGCTGAAAAGAGGCGGGTTTTTAATAAGCTTCGCGCTGACCTAAAAAAGCTTCTCCGCTCGCTTGTGCGTTTGTCTTATAGAAGTGATTTATTCACTTGGGATTATTGGTTAAGTTCATTGTTGTTTTCGAATACCGTATCAATTTAATTGCCTTGGTTTTTAAGTGCATGCGCACTCGCTCTCGATCTAGACGACTTCAGAATCAGAATCAGAACGTACCCGAGTTACGTAATATGGCTGCTCCCAACGTACCACCCAACCCCGGTGCTAATCCTCCTCCAGTTAATCAAAATGTAGCTCCCGATCTACGAACGAGGGAGGAGCTATGTCAACCTACAATGTACGGGAGGGGAGGACCCATTGCACCGACTAATTTTCAAGCTACCGATTTTAGCTTGAAACATCATATGATAGAACAAGTAAAAAACAGTTGTCAATTTCATGGTTTACCCGATGACGATGAAAACAAGAATCTTGATAAATTTTTAACCGTCACTCAGAGTATGAAACAAAATGGGGTCTCCGATGACGCCCTTCGTCTATATCTTTTCCCATACTCTTTGACTCATCATGCCACTTCTTGGTTTGATCGACTCCCGAAGAATTCGATTCATACCTTCGAGGAAATGGTTTCGAAGTTTCTGGCAAAGTACTTTCCACCGTCGATGGTGACGAAGTTGAGGAACGATATCAGTAATTTCCGGCAATATCCCGATGAATATTTGTTTGAAGCTTGGGAACGATATAAGCTTGCGATTGATCGATGTCCGAATCATAACATGTTGCTTGTCACTCAAATTGATACGTTTTATAATGGTTTGACGTTACGACACCGTGAAACAATCAATGCTGCTGCCGGTGGAACTTTCATGAAAAGACGTCCCGAGGAATGCTACGATCTTATTGAGAACATGACCGCTCATTACAATTATTGGGATTCTACCGCCGAAAGGGGTGCATCATCTCGATCAAATACGTCTTCTTCTCTCGAAATAGCCACTTTAAACAAAAAGATGGACGATCTCTTAAGGATACATCAAATGAATAATCAGAATCAGAATCAACAAGTGAAAGCGGTACACCCGACTTGTGAGACTTATGGAGGTCCACATTCTTATTCCGAGTGCCCAGCCGTCGGTGGCTACGCACATGAGAATGTTTATGCTGCTACGGGAAACTACAATCAACCGCAAGGAGATCGAAATCTTCTTAGCTACCGTTCAAACAATTATCTCGGACCTCCCGGTTTCAACCAACCTCAACAACAAAACCAAAATCAAAACTGTTTCAATGGTAACCATAATGTTAATCAGAACCGAGGAGCTAATGTTAATCATGGTAATCAACACTACCAAGCTCCTCCACCTCAAGTTTACCAACAACCACCTCCTCCTCAACAACCTTATCAAGCACCTCCTCAAGTCGTCCCGAACAACGATTTTCTAGCTTACATGAAGAACTCCGATTACACCATTAAAAGTTTGCAAAATCAAATTAACGGCATGAGGACGGATTTCAAAAAGGAGATGGAAGCTACAAGTAACAAACAGATGACTGAAATGAGGAATATGATGGCTAGTTTCTTTCAAGCCAATCAACCGTCTACTTCTTATTCTCAACCCTCGGGTTCCGGTTCTCTTCCGAGCAATACGATTCCAAACCCGAGAGGTGACATGAAAGCGATCACTACCCGAAGTGGTGTTGCTTATGATGGACCTACGGTTCCTACCACTTCTTCTTCCTCTCGTGTGGTAGACCGTGAGACCGGGGTGACGAAGGACCCGGTGCTTCCTACTAATAAGGGGAGTACTGAGAATGTCCAACCCACGGTTGTCCAAGATTCTGAGCCCGAAGATGCTCCCGTGAATGTGAAGAAAGCTAATCCGAAACCGTCTATCCCATATCCGTCTCGTCTTAAAGATCAAACGCTTCGTGAAAAGTCTAATCATCAAATGGAAACATTTTTCCAAATTTTCAAAGACTTGAATGTGGAGATCAGTTTTGCGGATGCCCTTCTCTTGATGCCTAAACTTGCTTCTACGATTAAGGGATTGCTTACAAACAAGGAGAAACTATATGAGCTTGCTACGACATCTCTGAATGAGAATTGTTCGGCGGTTATCCTCAAGAAACTTCCCGAAAAGTTAGGAGACCCCGGCAAGTTCCTCATTCCATGTGATTTTCAAGGAATTGTTCAATGCTCCGCCTTGGCCGATCTTGGCGCGAGTATCAATTTGATGCCAAAATCAATCTATGAGAAGCTTTCGTTACCCCCACTTACCCCAACGTGTATGACCCTCGAGCTAGCCGATCGTTCTACGACCCGTCCAAAGGGTATAGCCGAGGATGTCTTTGTCAAAGTGGGGGAGTTCTATTTTCCCACGGATTTTGTTGTGGTAGATTTCGATGCCGACCCTCGAGTACCCATTATTCTTGGGAGATGTTTCTTAAGGACCGGTCGTGCTTTAATTGATGTGTTCGAAGGAGAGATTACGTTGAGAGTTAATCAAGAAGCCGTCACATTCAACATTAATCAAACGACGAGGTACTCCTCAAATTTCGACGATGCTTCCATCAATCGAATCGACGTTATTGATGTTTCTTGTGAGGAGTACGCTCAAGAAGTTCTCGGTTTTGCTAACAATTCTACTTCTTCTGATTCACCTTCTTCTCTAAATTCTGAACAACCTTTTGAACCAATCATTGCCGACTCTTCCCCCTCTCTTACTCCATTCGAGGGAGGTGATTTCGTTTTGGAAGAGATCGATGAGTTTCTTGCTAATGACGAATCGATTCCACTGGGAATTGATGATGGTGTTTATGATTCGGAGGGAGATATCCTTTATCTTGAACAATTGCTAAATGAAGATCCATCACCGTCACTCCCTCCGAAAGAGATTACGCTTGAAGAAATCAAAGAAGTACAAACGTCTAATGAAAAACCTCCGGAGCCCGAGCTCAAAGATTTACCTCCTCATCTTGAATACGCTTTTCTTGAAGAACCGAACAAATTTCCCGTCATTATTTCTAAAAACTTGAAAGATGAGGAGAAAACCGCCCTTTTGGATATTCTTCGAAAACATAAGAGTGCCATCGCTTGGCAAATTTCCGATATCAAAGGCATAAACCCTCGTTTTTGTACTCACAAGATCTTAATGGAAGACGATTGCAAACCCGTTATTCAACAACAACGTAGAGTTAATCCGAAAATTCATGAGGTTATCAAAAAGGAAGTTCTTAAACTCCTCGACGCCGGAATCATTTATCCAATCTCCGATAGCTCATGGGTTAGCCCTATCCATTGTGTCCCGAAGAAAGGTGGAATGACCGTTGTTATGAATGAAGATAATGAATTGATTTCCACACGCCTCGTCACCGGATGGAGGGTGTGTATTGATTACCGAAAGTTGAATGATGCTACACGAAAGGACCATTTTCCGCTACCTTTTATGGATCAGATGCTCGAACGTTTAGCGGGGAATGAGTTCTATTGCTTTCTCGATGGTTTTTCCGGTTATTTTCAAATTCCGATTGATCCGCATGATCAAGAGAAAACGACTTTCACGTGCCCTTATGGAACGTTTGCTTACCGACGAATGCCATTTGGTTTATGCAATGCTCCCGGAACGTTCCAAAGGTGCATGATGGCTATTTTTCACGACATGATCGAAAAGTCTATGGAAGTTTTTATGGACGATTTCTCGGTTTATGGAGATTCTTTCACTTCTTGCCTCTCTCATCTAGACCACATGCTCAAACGGTGTGAAGACACCAACTTGGTCTTGAATTGGGAGAAGTGCCAATTCATGGTTCGAGAGGGCATTGTCCTCGGCCATAAGATTTCAAAATCTGGGATTGAGGTCAACCGAGCTAAAGTCGACGTTATAGCTAAACTCCCTCATCCCACTACCGTCAAAGGTATTCGGAGTTTTTTAGGTCACGCCGGTTTCTATCGCCGTTTCATCCAAGATTTCTCTAAGATAGCCCGCCCTCTGACCCATCTCCTCGAGAAGGATGCTCCGTTTATCTTCACCAATGAATGCGTTGAAGCATTTAATTTTCTCAAAAAGAAATTAACTGAGGCACCGATCTTAGTTGCCCCCGACTGGGATTTGCCCTTTGAGCTCATGTGTGATGCAAGTGATTACGCAATTGGGGCAGTCTTGGGGCAACGTAAATCGAAACATTTTCAACCCATACACTATGCGAGTAAGACATTGTCTGAGGCCCAACACAATTATACGACTACTGAAAAGGAATTATTGGCCGTTGTTTATGCTTTCGAGAAATTTAGACCCTACCTTGTCTTATCGAAGACCATAGTGTATACAGACCATTCTGCCCTAAAGTATCTTTTGGCAAAGCAAGATGCTAAGCCACGATTACTTCGGTGGGTTCTCCTCCTTCAAGAGTTTGATGTTACTATTCTTGACAAAAAAGGAGCGGAGAACCTTGCTGCCGATCACCTTTCTAGACTTGAGAATCCCCATCAAAGTGTGCTCGAGGAAAAGGAGATCACGGAAACATTTCCTCTTGAGACACTTGGGATGATTGCTAAGAAAGACCCAAGCACCCCATGGTTTGCCGACTTTTCAAATTACCATGCGGGCAATTTCATAGTGAAAGGGATGTCGTCCCAACAGAAGAAAAAGTTTTTCAAAGATATTAAGCATTATTTCTGGGATGATCCTTACTTGTTTAAGATTTGTGCGGATCAAGTAATCCGGCGGTGTGTTCATGGCCAAGAGGCTCTTGATATTCTCAATGCTTGCCATAACGGACCCACTGGTGGCCATCATGGTGCAAGCTACACCGCTAAGAAGGTTTTGATTCCGGATTTTATTGGCCTACCATATATCGAGATGCTCATGATTTAGTTAAGTCTTGTGATTCTTGCCAACGTCAAGGGAAAATTTCGCAAAAGGATGAAATGCCACAAAATGCTATTCAAGTTTGCGAGATTTTTGACGTGTGGGGCATCGATTTTATGGGGCCATTTCCATCATCTAAGGGTAATAAGTATATCCTCGTGGCCGTCGACTACTTGTCTAAATGGGTTGAAGCGAAGGCGCTACCCACCAATGACGCCCGAGTAGTTGTTAAGTTTTTGAAGAATTTGTTTTCCTGATTCGGAGCACCTCGTGCTATCATCAGTGATCGCGGTACCCATTTCTGTAATGAATAATTCGCTAAAGTTATGGCTAAATATGGAGTTACTCACCGTCTTTCTACCGCGTATCACCCGCAAACGAGCGGACAAGTTGAGGTCTCCAATCGTGGTTTGAAAAGGATTTTAGAAAGGACCGTAGGAGAAAATCGAGCTTCATGGGCCGATAAGTTAGATGATGCATTATGGGCTTTCCGCACCGCATACAAGACACCCATCGGGTGCACCCCATTTAAGTTGGTGTATGGAAAAGCTTGTCACTTGCCCATCGAGCTCGAGCATAAGGCATTCTGGGCCTTGAAACATGCAAATTTTGATCTTAAGACCGCGGGTGATCACCGGAAAGTTCAATTGAATGAATTAAATGAGCTTAGGGATCAGGCTTACGAGAATTCTTTGATTTTCAAAGAGAATACTAAGAGGATTCATGATGCTAAAATCAAAAACCGCGTTTTCAACGTTGGTGATCAAGTCCTCCTCTTTAACTCTCGCTTGAAGATATTCTCGGGCAAACTCAAAACCCGTTGGTCCGGACCATTCACCGTTGCTCAGGTTTTCCCGTATGGAACGGTAGAGCTTTCTCAGCCCGATGGCCCAAATTTCAAGGTGAATGGTCATCGTGTGAAACATTATTTTGGAGGGGACATCCCATCTATGGTTGTCCCGGATCTCCAAACTTTCCCTAAGGACAACTGAATTCGGGGATCGAGTCAAGCTAGCGACTCGGTGACCAAAAACAGTAGCGCTTCGTGGGAGGCACCCCATGCTTATCTCTATCTTCTTTCTATTTTCTCTAATAAGTGACGTGAAGGGGTTAGCCTCTTCGATTTCTCGTGTTTGGTTGTTTGTGATTTTGTCTAGGATTTTCCCGATATGAAGACTCTCGTGCTCGAAGTTTGTCTTTTCTCTACTCGAGTTTCATGATCGATGCTGATGGAAATCCGATATCCGAAATCTTATCGACTAACGTTTATCTTTTATCATACTTAATAAACGGCTTTTAGATTTTCGTTGATACCCTTGCTTTTAAACATTGAGGACAATGTTTCGTTCTAGTCTGGGGTAGGGTAATTTTCGATTTGATTTGACCGCACTTGCTTATTTTTGTCGTGTACTCTCGCAACCCCGTTTTTCCTTAGAAAATGAAAAATTGTGCAAAAATGTGAAAAATTTAAAATTATTTGTAAGCTTTTGTTATTTTTATGATCGAAAAGTTTTTGCGAGTCTCTTAGAAGTTTCTTTAAATATGCGTTTTTCTTGAAATAGCCTTTGCTAATTGCTCAGACAAGAGGCTATAAAATGCGATTCTAGCTCACAAGGCCAAGAATTTGCAAGTCTCCCTAAGTGATTTTAAATATGCGAAGCTGATGAGTGTCTAAATACTCATCATTTTTGTACAAATTAAACTGCAAAAACATCTGAAAACACTCAGTAATGCATCAAAATGATAAAAATATCACAAATAAGTGTTTTATGTGTTTTAAATGCAAAAATATCAAAATCTGGTGAAAAACGTATCAAGTTTGCATAATTGGCAGTTTTAGTCCCCAAGTTTCAAAAGTTGTCAAAAATAGTCCCTGGTAAATTTAAATAAAGAAAAATATCATTTTAAGTCCCTAGGGATTCCTAAGTTGTCAAAATTGGTCCTTGAGATTCAAATTTACAAAATTACAACTTTAGTCCCTGAACTTTGGAATTTGGCAAAAATAGTCCTTGAAAAAATCAAAAATGTCAAAAATAGTCCTTGCACTATTAAAGTTTGTCAAATTCAGTCCTTATGGTAACTTTGGAAAAATGGCAGGCTTGGTCCTTCAAGTTTTCAGAATTGCAAGTTTAGTCCTTTTGTTAAATACTTATCCAAGCCTTGTCAAAATGGTTTTGACCCTGCCACTTAACCCATTGTGACCCCCTGTCACTTCCTTTTTGAACCACCAAGTCAAACAAGCAGAAATGGCGCCACCTCCTGCTTCTTCTTCCCCACACCTGTGTCTTCCACTTGCCTGCAACTCCAGTCACCTCAACCCTTTCCACCATCCTCTATCATCATCACCTTCCCACTAACCCCCCACAATAAATGCCACCCCCCCTACTTGCCTGTTTCAAAGCCTACAAGTCAAAATAGGTCCTTCCCGCCAAAAATATAAAAACGTCCAATACACTCTAAGCTCTCCCATTGGCCACACAAAGAGGTGGGATATTCTCAGAAGGACACGTGGAGCTCGTTTGGTGCTTAAAAGAGGCAGAGAAGCAAAGAGAAGAGTAGTAGTTAGTTTATTTTACACAATGTATGTCGTATTTTAATTTCTTAGACTTAAAAAGCTTTTCATTTGTATTTTCAAGTTTAATTGTACCAAGTTAAGTTATTTAAGTGTATTGCAACTCTTTACAAGTATCAATTTAAGTTTGAATTAAGCTTTCTTATTCCATGGTCACTGTTACAAATTTGAATTTCAAATTCTCATGCTCAACCCTCTAGCAGCTTATTTACAAGCTCAAACAAGCTTGTACTAGCTTATTATAGCTTTCTGCAAGGTTGTCTTTAAGTTTCTATCACTTTTGGATTTGGGTCAACATAAGTCAAAGTTGGAGCAAAAATTGATGCAGGAAGGATTTGGGTTGGTTCAGAGCTTGAAATGGATTGATTTAGAAGCATTGGGTTGGATAATATAGGTTAGTGTTCTTGTTTCACAGGATTCAAGCCATAGTGGCTTTGGACCATTTGTAAGTCATTTTTAAGTTCTTATGCATAATCTGTCTTGGTAGTATTTATAAGCTCAAACCTGTTCAAATAGGTGTATTTAGGTTGTCTCAACTCAGTTTGATCATTGTTCCTTGTTGTTTCAGTAGTTAGCTTTGATTTTGATTGCAAAACAGTTTATAAAGGGGTGTTTGGTTTATAGCTTAAACTGTCCTAAAGGTTTATGCAGTGATTGGAATTTGTTGTGTTATGCTTGTTTAGTCCTAGTACACTCTTATCTGTCTTAACTTTGTGCTTGCAAACACTGAAAGTCAATATCTCATCAAATCATTCTCAACTGCTTAACTGTTGTAGTTTTGAGAAAATCAAAAGGTTGTTTTGTGTATAAAATTCCTAGACATTGCTTGTATCAGCTTTATTTCATCTATACACTTCATAATCAGTGCTTAAATTGAGTCCAAATCTCAACAAAGTCAACATTTCAGTTTTTGTTCAAAAGTCAAAACAGTGAAAAATCTGTTTTGAGCCCAACTGAAAAGAATTTTCATGAGCTTATTTCTGGGTCAAATTCTATGAAATTTGTGGCTTAATAAACTTCAGCTGGTCTAAAATCTTATCACCATTTTATTAGATTTTTCCAATTTTTTTTATAAGCTCTAAACAGCTTATCTTTTAGGACCTTTTTGCCCTGCTCCAAATGCTCAGTTTAAACTGAGCTTTCCTCAGTTGTGTGCAGGCTTGCACCAGGCTCATAAGAGCTTCCCTTGGTCTGGTCTTTGGCTCATATACTCTTGACCAGGTCTAGTTGAGGTCTCATTACTTGCTTTCTAGTCTCTAGCTTATTTAAGTGCTTATATTGTGGCTGCAAGTAGCTACCCAAACTGTTGTTGCACTTGAAACTCTAATAATCCAAATCTGTGTTAATTTGCAATTCAGAGGTCAAAGCTTGTTGTATTCTTGTTGTTTTAGCATATTAGAACCTCTGTAATCAGTTGGTGCTTGTTGGTCTTCATTTAGCTTATTCAAGTGCTTATTTATAAGCACTTGACACATCAGTTTCAAATTCCTCTACATAAGTACCTGTTTTTCCAATTTTCCTAGCTTCCTAATATTATTTTAGACTTTTCCTGAAATTTTCAGATTTTTCTTAGCCTGTTTGCTATTTTTCTTAATTTAAATTAGTTTTTAAGCATTTTTAAATAGCATTTAATACAAAAAATTCAGAAAAGGTTCAAAAAAATAATTTTCATTTTTCTTAGGTTTAGATAAATATAAAAAGTAAAAAAAGTAATTTTCCAGATTTTTCATAGTTTATTTTGTAATTTTTAGTAATTTAATTAGTTTTTAATAGTTTAAAATCCATAAAAAATAGAAAAATAATCAGAAAAATACCAAAATAGTTTTGAAAATTCTATTTTGTTATTTTAGATTTTTCTAAGTCATAATTTTATTTTTCTAGGTTTATTTCATATTTTCTTGTAATTTAGGTTATTATTAATTAGTTAAAAATAGTTTTTAATTAATAATAATTAATTAAATAGTTATAAAAATAATTTTCTTTTTCTTATAATTTTATTTTATCATTAGGTTTATAAAAATATCATTTTCATATTTTTAGGGTTAATATTGTGTAAGTTTCACGTTTTTATTTGTACGTCACGTAGTTTTTAATTCAGTTTTATAAAAACAGAAAAATCAAAAACATCAGTTTTAAAATTAGTGATAGCGTTTATTTAAGATAGTTTAACTTTTTAATCTCCTTTAATCTTCTGTAGTTTATAAAACTCAAAATACCTACTGATCACTATCCTTAGTGGTTATTCGACATTCTGATTGTGTTAAACACCATTCATCCTCCGTGGGACTTAACGACCCGGGAATCCACTGTATTCTCCTGATCTAAATTGCATTTGGTGTGTGAGCTGTTTTAAGTTCCTTACAGTTAACCATTCACAAGTGGTTAGCTTGCGTGAGAAAACTTGACGGTTTTGCACCGATCAAATTTTGGCGCCGCTGCCGGGGAGGCTGTAAGCGTGTTCTAAGCATTTATCAGACCCGTACTTGCACATATACCACAGTTTGTAAAAAGGTCAGTTTTTTGTAAAGTTATAACAAAATCAAAAAGTTCATTAACACTTTTCCTAAAGTGTTAAAAACACCAAACAAAATATAAAACAACAAAACAATCGTAACGTTTTCTGACTTGTGTTTCTTTTAAGGTGATTCTTAAAGAAATACGATTTGGTTAAACGAAACGATACCAAAAATATTGTCAAAAGTTTTAAACCCTTTGCACAAATCTGTACCTACGTCTTTTCAGTGACACTTAATATACATAAAAATCAACCACCGCAAATCAAGGCAGTGCACTACCTAACTGGGGGTGCGACCATAATAAGTTCCCGAACATCAGATTTAAAACTTGCCTTTGTGTCCTTGTGATTTGGTGTACCTTTTTCAAAGAAGCCATTTCATTTGTGATTATTGGTTAAGTTCACTTGTCGTTTTTCCTCGCATTTGTTTTGAAAACTGATTTTTATACTTAGTGCATGCGCACTCGTTCTTCCAGTTCTACAAGTCCACTTTCGGAACTTGGAAAGATTCCTCGTAGACGTAGAGGACGTTCTCCTTCACCGTGTGAGGAACGTCTACCACCACCACCACCTGCCGTAATGGGCGAAGATAAGCCGATGAATTAGCTTCTCCAAGCACCCATCGAGGGTTACGGAGATGCTATTGTTGTCCCATCCATCGTGGCTGATACCTTTGAGCTCAAAACCGGGTTACTTAATCTGGTAACCCAAAGCCAATTCTATGGTTTTGAGCGGGATGATCCTCATGCACACATTCGATGGTTTAACAAGATTGCATCTACCATCAAGTACAAGAATGTCCCACATGAAGCCATCAAGCTTCTTCTGTTCCCATTTTCTCTAGAGGGACAAGCCCGGAATTGGCTTGAGAAACAACCCCCTCGTTCCATTGAGACATGGGAAGATCTAGTCACAAAGTTTGTGAACGAATTCTATCCTCCATCCCGAACTACAAGTCTTAAGAATGAGATAATGAAATTCTCTCAGAGATTTGAGGAATCATTCGGGGAGGCGTGGGATCGTTACAAAGACTTGCTCCGCAAGTGTCCGCATCATGGTTTTACCGAGTTAATGCAAATGGATACTTTCTACAATGGTCTGAACCAGGCCAATCAAGACTCTCTAAATGCCTCCGCGGGAGGTAATTTCCTGAGCAAGACCACAAAAGAAGCCTTGCAAATCATTGAAAACAAGTCCCAGGTCCGTCCTTTCCGCACAAAGACATATCATACTGAGTCTAATGTTGGACCTTCTACTTCATCTCCCGTGAGTACATCTAGCACCGATGCTAAGATTGACAAACTCACGGATATTGTTCAGGCTTTGGTTCTTGCTAACCAAAAGAAAGTCACTTTCACACAAGCACCATCATATGGTGAAATGAAGAAAGTTGAAGTTTGTGTTACTTGTGGTGGTCCTCATGCATACTACAACTGTACTGCCACCGATGGTAGTCCTTTTGAAGCTAATGCTATAGCCGGTACTTCAAATCAAGGAGGTAATCAATACCGTCCTCAAAATGAACCAAACTACCGAGCTAACACTTATCAGGCACCACCCGGTTTCAACCAGAATCCTAACCGGAATCAGAACCAACCTAGAATGAACCAAGGTTATCAAAACCAAGGTAATTTCTATTCCGGACCAAATCAAGGTTTCCAACATCAAGGAAACCTTAATCAAAACAATTCCAATCGAGGGAATCAACTTCAGGGGAATGTGAATCCTAACCAAGGGAATTTTCAACAACAAGGTCATAATCAAAACATTCGACCTCAGAATTTCCCTCCACATCCTCCAGTACCATCATCTGATGAGTTACTGAAACAGTTCATGAAATCCCAAGATGAAATGAACAGGTTGTTGGTCAGCCAGATTGCTGATCTCAAGAAGTCTTTAAATGATCGACCCTCGAGCTCAGGTACTTTACCGAGCAACACGATCGCTAACCCGAGGGCCGATGCAAAGGCGATCACAACCAGAAGTGGTAAGACGCACAATGGACCTTCGACTCCAATGCCCCCTCCTCCTGTGGCAATGAGTCAAGTCACCAAGGATACAACGGACAAGGTGCAATTCTATAGCCCACAGTACCAAGCACACGTCCCCACCTTCGGTAGTCCAAGCTTTAAGTCCGAACCCGAAGTTTGAAGAAAAATTCGAGCCGAGAAAATACTTCCATCTCGGCTCAAAAGTCTAGTCAGCTTCCTTACCCATCAAGAATGAATGATGAGAAGCTCAAAGACAAAAACAAAGAGCAAATGGAAAAATTTTCCAAATCTTCAATGAACTACACTTTGATATAAGCTTCGTTGATGCTCTTGTTCTAATGCCCAAATTTGCATCCACACTTAAAGGCTTACTGACCAACAAAGATAAGTTATCTGAAATGGCTAAAACCCCTCTCAATGAGCAATGCTCAACGGTCCTTCTTAAGAAGCTTCCTAAAAAGCTTGAAGACCCTGGCGGTGTTTTAATCCCTTGTGATTTCTTAGGGATGGTTCAATGCTCCGCCTTGGCCGATCTTGGCGCCCGCATTAACCTCATGCCACTTTCAGTATGGAAGAAACTGTCTCTTCCTAAACTTACATCTACTTGTATGACACTCGAGCTAGCGAACTGTACCATAACTCGTCCACTTGGGATAGCCGAGGATGTCGTGGTAAAAGTAGGAAAGTTTCATTTTCCTACTGACTTTGTTGTAGTAGACTTCGATGCAGATCCTAGAGTTCCCCTCATCTTAGGGAGAGCTTTCTTGAAAACGAGTCGTGCTCGATTGATGTGTTTTTGAAGAGTTGACC
Organism: Chrysanthemum makinoi; assembly: GCA_910596185.1. Taxonomy (NCBI): domain Eukaryota; kingdom Viridiplantae; phylum Streptophyta; class Magnoliopsida; order Asterales; family Asteraceae; genus Chrysanthemum; species Chrysanthemum makinoi. Next base: position 32,700,438 of record OU343221.1, on the reverse strand, counting down.
ATATGGGTTGACAACGAAGAGCTCACGTTGAATATCAACCAGAACTCCAAACCTCACGTACAAGCAGAGTGTTGCCACAATTGATCAAAGATCTGAAAAATTCAATGCAACACTCTCAAATTTCACGGTTAAGAGGAGTCACCAAAAGCGTCTTTGAGTTAAAAGCTTTGAAAATCAACCCGGTTCAAACAAATGGTTTGAAAGCGTACAGGGGAAGTCAAGAGTGTTCTTAATGATGATGATGATCTAGAATCGGAGACTTCATCGGAAGTGGTGGAAATTTCTAGCTCTAAGAGCACACCACTTGTCCCACCTCCGGAATCAGTTTGTCGCATCGAGTTTGTTAACTCGGTGGATGAAACCAAACTCTCTTCAGTTTCATCTGAATTGGATGATGATGATTGTGATCCAAGGGGAGACATTCTTCCCATTGATGAATTGCTCAAAAAGAATCCATCATCTTCTAGTCTTATTATTCCCGACTCTTCCATCCCTTCTCTCACTCCTGATGAGGAAGATGACAACTTTTGGAATGAAGTCGATGCCTTTCTTAGTGATGAGTCGATTCCAATAGGAATTGATAATACTTACTTTGATTCGGAGGAGGACATTCTTTTTCTGGAAAATCTGTTGATTGAAGAACCGTTTCCAACCCTCCCTACCGGAAAATCTGTTGACAATCACCATACAAGCTTCAAGTTTAAGCTTAAGAATGTCAAAAATGGTGATTTGCTTCTTACTAATGAGGAATGGACATGCATTCTCATGCACATCTTTATTCCATTCTTCACAGATGGTGTGGTTGCTCTTTCCCTTTTCTCTTTCGGGAATGAGGACACCATCTTTGACCCCGGTATTATCCTTTATAGTTTCTACTATTAAAAATACCGGTCGCATCTCGTCGGTGTGGAACTTTCTGATATTCATATGTTTGTTAACACTGTGAACGAAAGTCCGATTGAGATTGGTTTTCCACGTTACTTTCCCCATGGACAAATGAATGCGGGGATCGAGTCAAGCTAGCGACTCGGTAATCAAAACAGTAGCATGCCATATGGGTTTTCACCCATATTTCTGACTTCTTTCTATTTTCTACCACCCTAGTGTGGGGGGGTTGCCCCACATGTTGTGTATGTATATAAGTGTTTCTAAAAAAAAAAAAAAAAAAAAAAAAAAAAAAAAAAAAATTCCAAATAATGGCCGTAGTATTTCCCTTTTACGTTCTATGTTTCGGCATAACCGCCGGTACTTTGAATATTGAGGGCAATATTCATTTCTAAGTGTGGGGGGAATTCTCACGAATTTTATCATATAATTATACTAATTCCCCTGTTTTTGGCCAAAAATTTTTTTTTGGGAGTAAGTGTTTTACACTTACTCAATTGGTTATCGATCGCTTTGTCTAATAAACAAAAGGATTGGCTAATCCGGAGCAAACGGCTCTTGGTAAAGATATCTCAAATCCGTTGACGGCTTGCAATTTGCCCAAAATTGTATGGTATTCATTTCACTATATCCTAAAAAGTGAAGAGTTGGCTAGCCCGCAAGTTTATGGCTTGTGGTAAAGGCGGTGGAAAAACCATAATTGGTAATCAGCTCACCAAAGATAATATTGATAATTTATCTAAGAGTTGGCTAGTCCAGAGCAAACGGCTTCGGGTAAAGACACATCAAATCCGTTATATGGTTTATGATTTGCCAATAAATCGATGGTTATCGATGTACCAAAGTTCTTACTTGAACTGAAACATTTGGCTACTCCAGAAGTAATGGCTTTTGGTAAAGAGATGAAATCCATTAATTTTTCTCAAAACATTGCTAGGGACTAGCAATATCTTAGTGTGGGGGATTGATGAGTGTCTAAATACTCATCATTTTTGTACAAATTAAACTGCAAAAACATCTGAAAACACTCAGTAATGCATCAAAATGATAAAAATATCACAAATAAGTGTTTTATGTGTTTTAAATGCAAAAATATCAAAATCTGGTGAAAAACGTATCAAGTTTGCATAATTGGCAGTTTTAGTCCCCCAAGTTTGAAAAGTTGTCAAAAACAGTCCCTGGTAAATTTAAATAAAGAAAAATATCATTTTAAGTCCCTAGGGATTCCTAAGTTGTCAAAATTGGTCCTTGAGATTCAAATTTACAAAATTACAACTTTAGTCCTGAACTTTGGAATTTGGCAAAAATAGTCCTTGAAAAAATCAAAAATGTCAAAAATAGTCCTTGCACTATTAAAGTTTGTCAAATTCAGTCCTTATGGTAACTTTGGAAAATGGCAGTGCTTGGTCCTTCAAGTGTTCAGAATTGCAAGTTTAGTCCTTTTGTTAAATACTTATCCAAGCCTTGTCAAAATGGTTTTGACCCTGACCTTACTTAACCCATTGTGACCCCCTGTCACTTCCTTTTTGAACCACCAAGTCAAACAAGCAGAAATGGCGCCACCTCCTGCTTCTTCTTCCCCACACCTGTGTCTTCCACTTGCCTGCAACTCCAGTCACCTCAACCCTTTCCACCATCCTCTATCATCATCACCTTCCCACTAACCCCCCCACAATAAATGCCACCCCCCCTACTTGCCTGTTTCAAAGCCTACAAGTCAAAATAGGTCCTTCCCGCCAAAAATATAAAAACGTCCAATACACTCTAAGCTCTCCCATTGGCCACACAAAGAGGTGGGATATTCTCAGAAGGACACGTGGAGCTCGTTTGGTGCTTAAAAGAGGCAGAGAAGCAAAGAGAAGAGTAGTAGTTAGTTTATTTTACACAATGTATGTCGTATTTTAATTTCTTAGACTTAAAAAGCTTTTCATTTGTATTTTCAAGTTTAATTGTACCAAGTTAAGTTATTTAAGTGTATTGCAACTCTTTACAAGTATCAATTTAAGTTTGAATTAAGCTTTCTTATTCCATGGTCACTGTTACAAATTTGAATTTCAAATTCTCATGCTCAACCCTCTAGCAGCTTATTTAGAAGCTCAAACAAGCTTGTACTAGCTTATTATAGCTTTCTGCAAGGTTGTCTTTAAGTTTCTATCACTTTTGGATTTGGGTCAACATAAGTCAAAGTTGGAGCAAAAATTGATGCAGGAAGGATTTGGGTTGGTTCAGAGCTTGAAATGGATTGATTTAGAAGCATTGGGTTGGATAATATAGGTTAGTGTTCTTGTTTCACAGGATTCAAGCCATAGTGGCTTTGGACCATTTGTAAGTCATTTTTAAGTTCTTATGCATAATCTGTCTTGGTAGTATTTATAAGCTCAAACCTGTTCAAATAGGTGTATTTAGGTTGTCTCAACTCAGTTTGATCATTGTTCCTTGTTGTTTCAGTAGTTAGCTTTGATTTTGATTGCAAAACAGTTTATAAAGGGGTGTTTGGTTTATAGCTTAAACTGTCCTAAAGGTTTATGCAGTGATTGGAATTTGTTGTGTTATGCTTGTTTAGTCCTAGTACACTCTTATCTGTCTTAACTTTGTGCTTGCAAACACTGAAAGTCAATATCTCATCAAATCATTCTCAACTGCTTAACTGTTGTAGTTTTGAGAAAATCAAAAGGTTGTTTTGTGTATAAAATTCCTAGACATTGCTTGTATCAGCTTTATTTCATCTATACACTTCATAATCAGTGCTTAAATTGAGTCCAAATCTCAACAAAGTCAACATTTCAGTTTTTGTTCAAAAGTCAAAACAGTGAAAAATCTGTTTTGAGCCCAACTGAAAAGAATTTTCATGAGCTTATTTCTGGGTCAAATTCTATGAAATTTGTGGCTTAATAAACTTCAGCTGGTCTAAAATCTTATCACCATTTTATTATATTTTTCCAATTTTTTTATAAGCTCTAAACAGCTTATCTTTTAGGACCTTTTTGCCCTGCTCCAAATGCTCAGTTTAAACTGAGCTTTCCTCAGTTGTGTGCAGGCTTGCACCAGGCTCATAAGAGCTTCCCTTGGTCTGGTCTTTGGCTCATATACTCTTGACCAGGTCTAGTTGAGGTCTCATTACTTGCTTTCTAGTCTCTAGCTTATTTAAGTGCTTATATTGTGGCTGCAAGTAGCTACCCAAACTGTTGTTGCACTTGAAACTCTAATAATCCAAATCTGTGTTAATTTGCAATTCAGAGGTCAAAGCTTGTTGTATTCTTGTTGTTTTAGCATATTAGAACCTCTGTAATCAGTTGGTGCTTGTTGGTCTTCATTTAGCTTATTCAAGTGCTTATTTATAAGCACTTGACACATCAGTTTCAAATTCCTCTACATAAGTACCTGTTTTTCCAATTTTCCTAGCTTCCTAATATTATTTTAGACTTTTCCTGAAATTTTCAGATTTTTCTTAGCTTGTTTGCTATTTTTCTTAATTTAAATTAGTTTTTAAGCATTTTTAAATAGCATTTAATACAAAAAATTCAGAAAAGGTTCAAAAAAATAATTTTCATTTTTCTTAGGTTTAGATAAATATAAAAAGTAAAAAAAGTAATTTTCCAGATTTTTCATAGTTTATTTTGTAATTTTTAGTAATTTAATTAGTTTTTAATAGTTTAAAATCCATAAAAAATAGAAAAATAATCAGAAAAATACAAAAATAGTTTTGAAAATTCTATTTTGTTATTTTAGATTTTTCTAATTCATAATTTTATTTTTCTAGGTTTATTTCATATTTTCTTGTAATTTAGGTTATTATTAATTAGTTAAAAATAGTTTTTAATTAATAATAATTAATTAAATAGTTATAAAAATAATTTTCTTTTTCTTATAATTTTATTTTATCATTAGGTTTATAAAAATATCATTTTCATATTTTTAGGGTTAATATTGTGTAAGTTTCACGTTTTATTTGTGCGTCACGTAGTTTTTAATTGAGTTTTATAAAACAGAAAAATCAAAAACATCAGTTTTAAAATTAGTGATAGCGTTTATTTAAGATAGTTTAACTTTTTAATCTTCTGTAGTTTATAAAACTCAAAATACCTACTGATCACTATCCTTAGTGGTTATTCGACATTCTGATTGTGTTAAACACCATTCATCCTCCGTGGGACTTAACGACCCGGGAATCCACTGTATTCTCCTGATCTAAATTGCATTTGGTGTGTGAGCTGTTTTAAGTTCCTTACAGTTAACCATTCACAAGTGGTTAGCTTGCGTGAGAAAACTTGACGGTTTTGCACCGATCAGAAGCTTAAACAAGAATTTGCTAGTTTCTAATAAGTGACTTTAAAAATGCGAGACTTGAGATTATTTTACGAAGCATTTGCTAAGTTAATATATGTTTTGACACCTTGTTGACTTTTTGCTGGTGAGAGTAGGAATAGAATTGACTTGACCTAGGGCGTGTTGAGCCCTTGCTTGTTCCCTTAACCATAGATAATCTAAAAATTATCGGCTAAGCATCCGCGGATCTCATTATTTGGGATTTTAAATTTGCGGAGATCGAGGAATGATAGAGTTACTTATGAGTTTAGATGCTAAGCGTGGAGTAGATGGTTCTCTTTAGAGCCCATCGAAGGTACTTATGGCTTTTTGTTCCCACAAAATTGTTTCACCCCATATCTGTAATAATAATTAGAGATGTTGAGTTTTTGACGATAGTTAGTTCTTTATTCTTCTTTAGAGAATCCTTGTCTATGAGAGTTGGATACACATCAAGGTACTGTCAGTGTTGCGGTGTAATAGACAACTAATTCCTGATAGTTTGTTGCTATTGTTTCTATTGTTATAAAAGCCGTAGGATTCGGAGTTTGGCACAAAAAAATTAACATGAAATAAAGCCCAAATGTTTTAAAGTTGAAAATTCCAAAGCCATAAAAGTTGTCATAGACTTCCAAAAAAGGCAGAGGAAAAATCCAAAGTCATAATAAGACTTCTGATAAAACGGTAATCCCGTTGAGTTATTGGTTGAAAAGACCAAGGGCCTAAATTGCAAAAATGCAAATGTGCTGAAATAGTGTTAAGCCAAACTTTGAATCCGGGAGATATTGGGCGTGTTCAGTCCATTAGTGTTAAAGCATTGTCAATACACCATTGTCAAAGCCTCTTTATAAGCTTCCACAATTTTTGTTGCCTTTCATAAATTTGTTTGACTTGGGTAAGTCAAAATTCAAGATGTTACAATTTGAGACATTGGGCGTGTTCAGTCCCACTGGCAACACTAACACAAAACCAATTTCTTCCTAAACAATACATGATAACGCTTACACATCGCGTTCGGGGTCAAAGGAACTTCCTTTTCATCGAGCAAGTTTTTCAACACTCTAGGCAGTGAACCTAATCGTTGTAGTGTAGTATTAGGGTAAGCCACGGGTATTGATATCGTTATCTTGGGGTTGAGGAAGATTATTTTTTAGCTTTTTATGTTTTTTAGGAAATGGAAAGGTACGAATCTCGGGGTTTGGATTTGGGGTTTGGTATTTCTACCGATTACTCTACTTATCTAATTATCTAATCTAAGCTAGGGGTAGTCTATGTCTAATTATTGTGTGCTCGTATGATGATTTAAAAATGTGTTTACTTAGGTTTTATTACTCCCTAATTATCTCCTATTGATGGTTGAATTGTCACGTCCTTATTCTTAATCGCGTTGTGTGTCTAAGGTCGTAGGGTTTGCGTTTATCCCTAACTCTTTGAAACTACCAAAGGTTATTGCCTACAAAATCTCTAAGATTTATAAACTTAACACTAAGGTACTCTTCGGATGTTTAGTCTACAATAACTCTAGGTAACTATAAGCTAAGGTTCACAAAGATTAATCAAGCATTAATTACACAACGGATGACCTATCACAATACTAGATCATTAACAATTAAGATAAGAGAAAACCAATCAATATTCAATAATTAAGTTTCATATTCCCTAAGCAAACACACAAGTAAATTAGCCGGACATGGAAAACATGCAAGCATACACACAATTAATTGAATACATAATTGAATTAATGAAGTAAAACACTTATCTTGATGTAAGATAGGGTATGGAACCCTAAAATACTGTACAAGACAGCCTTGGTTCGGTTTAGGTTTTTACTCCACAAAACTACACACTGAAAACTAAAAAAATCGGTTTCAATATATAAGGTTACAATCGCGACGGCGTCACTCTTTAATTGTGACGCCGTCAATAAGCTTTCGTCTTGGCCACATTAACATTGTGACGGCGTCACCTTATGCCTGTGACGCCGTCGCCTTCAATCTCGACGCCGTGCGGATCAAATCTAGGCCGTCCTAAGCTGCGACTCTACTCTTTTAAAACCTGATGCCGTCACTTGATATTTAGCAATTTCTTCTCTAAGCCGTCACAAAATATGCACGACGGCGTCGCCATTTTGGTCGTGACGCCGTCCCCTTTTGAGTTATGACGCCGTCCCCTTCAGTTCCAGCAGACTGAGTGTCTCGATTCTTGACTTTGGCTATTTTCTTCATATATTTGCGCCTTTTCGTCCGAATAAGTGTCATTCTAGCAATTTGCCTTCAAGAGACCTAAAAAGTGAAAAGGAATGAAATTAAGTAATAATGGATACAAAATTGATCAATTAAGGGCTTAAATGACCCCTCAAAATGGTATATTTTAAATCCTTATCAAATATCCCTACACTTGGTTTTTGCTTGTCCTCAAGCAAATGTGCTTTTAGCTAATTAATTTATAAGTTAGGGGTCATGAAGCATTGGTTTAGAACAATCCACAACACATATAAGCCCCGCAAAAGTCATAACAAGCACGGAAATTACATACTAGCACCTCACAAGGGGTGTTTGGATACTCACATCTCTCGGGTGTATATGAAATATATCAAAGTGGAAATGGAAGATAAACACTCATTAACCGGTCCTAGTACATAGATTACCATAGGCTTAAGACTAGATCAAACCTCCATCGCTTTGGCGTAAGCACCTAGGAAAGACTATCCAAGAGGTCTTTTGAATGGTTGTAATGTTAGGCTTACGGTAGGGAAATAAAAGGTTTGGTGGGATAGGTGATATATGCTTAAACACATATCTTTTCATTATCAAAACTGACCCAAAATAACCAAGAAAGAGCCGTTTATTGCTAATATTTGATGGTTTCTTGAGTTTGTGCTTGTGCAGGTACGGATATGATAAAACACACAAAAAGAAGCCAAATCAGACGAAAACCCGAGCACGAGAGATTAAGAGAGCTAAAGCTGAGCCGGAAGGTCAGAATTAAGCATCTGTGAAGATTTTTATGCTCAGAGGATGATGTTTGAAAGATACAATCAAGTTTGCAGAATTGTCAGAAATAGTCCCTGAACTTTCATCAATTGGCAGAATATACCCTCAAGTTTCAGAAGTTGCAAATTCAGCCCTTGGATTATTGGAGAATGACAAGAGTGGCCCTTGAAAGACATTTTCAGATTACATGTGTGGTCCCGGATTTTGAATTAACACATTTAGTCCTTGAATTATCAAATGGGTCCAAGATAAATCCTTAAGTCCAAATATCCTTATAAAACCCAAAGGCCCAATCCAAACTACTAAACCCGTGACCCTAACCCGGTATATCCAACCCGTTTACCCTAGTCAAACCCCACTTACACCGGTCAACCAAATCAAAATAATATTAAAACCAAGCGCCCCTAATTTCCCCAAATAAACCCAGGTGATGAACCATAAATACCCCTACCATCAATTAAGCCAATCCACTTAAATCAGGGGCAATTCCGTACTTCCTGACAACACCTGACATGTGATCGGTGCAGGTCACTGATCCGTGTGTCATCTCACCTAAATACTGCTCCGTGATTGGTCGAAGCTACGTGGTGTAAGTAATCCAAGGGTCAAGATGAGATGGGATTTGATCAATGGTGAAAAACGACTCCAAAGAAACACACATTTGCACATTCCAGATCCTTCCAAGGCATTAGCTCACCTATATAAGGCACCCTTATTTCACTTGTAATGGGGGTAGAATTTGAGTAGATAATTAGTAGCTTATTAATGTTTTTATGTTTAAATTTCATTTCTGTATTTTTTAAATTTCAGTTTCATTGTAATTTTCAATTTTATTAATTCAAGAAATTTCAGTTTTTGCTTTCAATCCATCTCAATTACTGTTTCATTAATTTCAGAAGCTTATTAGTGTTTCAGTTAATCATCTTAGCTTATCTCTATTCATTTTCAGCTTATTTGTTTTATAAAACAAAAATCACAAAAAAAAGAAAAGAAAAATACTTCAAAAATAAAAAAATATCTCAAATCTGTTGTGAAGCTGCAATCAGCTTGTGTTTATGTTTCCATAAGCTCTCTTAAGCTTTCCTATAGCTTAATCAGTGCTAGTTTAGATTAATACTCAATTCTGCATTTAAATCCACCAAATCAGTTCTCAAAATACCCTTAGCAATTCAGTTGGAGAGCTTTTGGAAGTGACCTGCAATGGATGGGGTCAGAGGGACTTTTACCTAGCTTATTTATAAGCTAGGAGCCTGTAGCTGCCATTTATTTGGTTGATCTCTGTTCATTTGAGATCAAAAGTGAGTAGTAATTTTCGATTTTAAGTCAAAATTGCTTTGTTACGTTTAAGTGCTTAGATCGATAGTTTTAGCTTATTTGTGTTTGTGTAGCTTATAATAATCTGTTAGTAGCTAATTTTGATAGATTACATCAGTGTTTGTCTTATTTCTCAAAACTGCATACTTAACTGATATAGTTTTTGCTTATTGATAGCTTCTGGCCTAAGTTTGATTTGTTTGTTTACTTGTCATCATTAAGCTCTCATTTGATTGTGTTAATCAGTTTTAAAAATAGTTCAAGCTTGTTTCACTGTTTTGGTTAGTAAGTTTTCATATCAGTTAGTATAAGAGTGTTTGGATCAGATCAGTAATATGTGATAGAGGATTAGTGTTAGGTTGAGATTTGTTGCATTAGTCTCTAATAGGTTAGTTTAAATCAATTTAGTAGTTAAGTTGTGCACTTAAACACCAAAAGTCAAAATTACATAATTTCTGTCTAAATTGCAATTCTGTTAAGTTTTTATCCATCAAAAACTTGCATTAAGTATTAGAAGTTGGTAACATAGCTTGATCTTGTCTCATTTTATCATCAATCATCAATATCAGTCCACAAATTAAGCACAAATTTCACTTTGGTCAAAATCTCATTTCTATGTAAAAAGTCAAAAGTGTTAAAACAGGTTTTCAGAAAACTTTATAGATTTTTCATAGCTTTATTTTTGGTTTATATCAAGTGATATTTTGGGATAAACAAGTTCAATTGGTCAAGTTTTGAAATCTGATTTTTGTCAAATTTTTGGAAATCATTTTAAGCAGTTAATAAGCTCTTAAACAGAGCTCATTTGCCCTGTTCACACTCAGCTAATACTGAGTGTGAACCAGGCATCTTCCAGACCTTGTGCAGGTCTTGTTTTTTATCACTAGGGCCTGATACTTGGACTAGTTATTTCTTAGCTGGTGATCTTGAGTTCTCAACTTTTGGTTTTCAAATTGGTTCACTAAATAAGCTGTGGTTTTAGCTTATAGTTAGTAGGAAAATTTGTTTTCATTTTAAATAGTCAATTTAGCTAATTCAGTTTAATCAGTACTTTAGAAGTTTAGGATAGTTGTAATTAGTTGCTTTTAGGTACTTTTAGCCTTATTTAGCTTCTGAGTTCATTTGGTGCACTGCAGCAGCTTTTAGCTTAATTAGAAGTGCTTATTTATAAGCAGTTTCACTACATATACTATTTCCAGCATACTAGATTAGGTTTTGATATTTTTCCTACGTTTAGAATAATATTTTAGATTTTCCCTGAATTTTTCATAATTTTTCATCACTGTTTGCTATTTTTCTTAATTAAAACTAGTTTTTAATACTTTTTAAATAGCATTTAATTCAATTAATTCAGAAAAGGTTCCAAAAAATAATTTTTCAATTTTCCTAGATTAAAAAATTATAAAAAAGAAAAAAATAATTTTTCCAGATTTTTCCTAGTTTAATTTGTAATTTTTAGCATTTAAATTAGTTTTTAATTCAAATAAATTCCAGAAAAATCATAAAAAATAGTTTTAAATCTTATTTAATTTTAGAATATCATTTTTAGTTTAAAAGTAATTTTATATTATTTTTTGGACTTAGATTAGATTTAGTTATATTTTATTCGCGTTTTATTAATTACATTTTAGTTTAAATCACGTATTTAGGATTTCCCGTAGTGTAATTTCCCTTAATTGCTTTCCCATTCCCCGTAGTTTTAATAAATTCAAAAATCCGAAACATCGAGCATTTTAATAACGAACCAATAACGACGTTGCCCATTCACACCTCGTTGGGAAACGACTCGGATTTCCTAATCCGTATCACTATCACTCACGGGTTTTGATTCATTATCCTTTTTCCTAAAGGGATTTTAAATCATTCCTTGTGGTTATTTTTGATATCGATATTGTGGTTTTATCCATACACACACACCCCTAAGCCTACATTCGAATCAATAGGCGATTTAGTGGTGGCAAGTCAAAAATCTTTATGTTACAAGCATGAGAAGAATGGCGTTGCTAAGCCAAGACTCGACACTCTAAAATCTAGATAACTGAAATAAACATACATAAATTTAAAGATAGATGTAGGATGGTAGCCCTTTTTTTTCACATTATATATATATTTTTTTTCATACACTTTTACTCTACCATCCTCTACGATAACATCAAAATAATAGGAATTTATAGGCACATCCCTACATTTGAGTTTTTATTACTCTAACACTAATTTGACCCGAATTGAAAAGATCAAAACACTTGGAGTACATTATTACGCAAATAAAGGGAATTTGAATTTAACGTTCCCTTCCCGTCATTTCATAAACTTTAACTTTTCCCATAAGTCCCAATCGTCCCAAAACTGTGTACAAAGGATATGACTCGACTTAGCAACTTATGCAAGCAACTAGATAATTGAACTAAGGGTTAAGTATGATAACAATAATGCACTAAAAGTGTGTGCATACAAGGTAGGCTAAGGCGATTTGGGTGTACATTTGGGGGTGGGGTGTAAACAATGCTCTTCATTGATATTCCAGAAAACCGAAACATCACGAGAACCGCGAAAAAGATAGGCTCAGAGGGGTTAACTAGGGGTATCGTGTACTAAAGATGAGTACAACGCAAGGGTGTGGGGGAATTACTCAACCGATGTGGAAGAAGTAATTATATTACATGTATCAAACAAGGGTTATCCTAATGCCTCTTATCATTTAGTTATTCCTAACTACACAAGTGTAGTCTTACTAGCGATCTCGGGATGCATCACAAAACAAGTTCTAGAATCTATTATACTACCGGTTCACACTCTAAGCATTAAAGATGAATGCTTTAATTCCTACTAATCTAAGGGCGATCCTCACATTTTGGGTGGAATTTAGGTGGTAAGGGATTTTTGTGCTAGTCATGCAATTTCCTATCCATGAGACGCTTTTGCTAAGACTAATGGCCCACTCCTATATGTCATGAAAAATTTTAAATTTGGTGCCAAAATTACCCTAACCGACATTTTCTCATGGTTTATTACACAAATGCATTTGGACAAAGTAAATAATCAAGGATAAGCATAGTTTCAAAGTTCCCGTTTTATTTTCCCTCCCTACACTTAAACTGAACATTGTCCCCAATGTTCCCCGAAAGTATCAAAGTTATGATAATAGAAGGTAATAAACGAAAGAAACTAATACTCCCCTGATTAGCTTGGTAGGATCCATGTGTGAAGTAGTGATTAAATCTTTCTTCAAGAAGAATATTATGCGTGATAAGCTCCTTCCAATCTTTTGTATCATCTTCTTGACAAATTAAACCTGCACACTTGAAGAAAACAGACGAAACATTCGCGTAAAATCAGCGGTAACAATATATATACAAGACTCAACTAGGATATAATGCTTGTGGAATGGATGTTTACAGATTTTTCTTTGAAAATTAAGACCTGGAAAATTCCAATAATTTATAAGTAGCACAGAAAACGAGAAAAAGTAGCATGCTGTTTCTACTCCTCCTGACGCCGTCAGGTTGCGACCCTGACGCCGTCAAGTTGTCCTGACAGAAACTGTTCTACGATTTTCTGAAAAAAAATTATGGAAAATTTATATCTTTAGAATCTGGAAAAAGTCCTGCAAAACCATCCATTATGACTCGATACAAACATTTGACTCGAACAAACACACATGTATATCTTTTAGATAATTGATATTCTCATATTTACGTTTCTTTTGAAAACGTATGTAATCCTCCCTACACTTATCCCTTATGTAAAATACCTTTATATGTAATTAAGATGAGATTAAAGAAAAAATAAAGCATTTTTACAAATTAAACATGAGAATAAACAATCAATAAAAGATATACGACACAAACAAGGAAACAATTAAGCATGGGTTTCCTCCCACGAAGCGCTTTTCTTTATTTATGAGTCTTGTAGCTAGACTCGAAGTCGTGCCCCTACGTTTTCTCGTTTTTCATCCTCAATGAGAATTCTATCATGTTGACAAAATTCTAATCTACTCTATACCTAGGTCCAAGGGTCAAACAATCCCTATAGTAAAGTCTCCTTTTCTCCCACATGAAAGGCATGCTTTTTTTAACATCGTCTTCGCTTTTTTCCTCAAAAGCTCTAATGTTGTCTCATTCATAAATGGACCAAGAGCCATATCCGCTCATCTTCCAAGACATCCTATAAGTGATCTCATCGTTCCCATTCACAAACCTAATCCTTCCTTCAGATTTTTCATAGCTTAATTTAGATTTCTTAACAAATGGTTTTCCTAGCACAACCTGGGATAAACTATAGTCAATGACGCACCCTACATCTTCTAGGACCACATGTACATCCTTGACTCTTCCCACAAACTTGCAAATCCCACCTGGATACTTAGGGTCTCTCCTAATCTTAAGTCGCTCATTCATGATGTCATTGAAAACAGCTGATGACATCACATTAATGGGAGATTCCGTATCTATATGAGCATGCCAACATTCCTATAGCCAATCGTACAAGGGATTTTAATGTTCCAACTTCCAAGGATTTCCTCTCCTAATCTTTGGGCATATCCTAATGATGGGTGATCTTGGATTGTCGACTATGTATTGGTGGTATGCAACTTCCTCCTTAGTGGGGTAAAGGTTGAAGTAAGCACTATCATCCTCATTCTCATTCTTACACTCTAAACTGTTATCCGAACTACCGCTAATCATAGAGCCAACAACAGAGGCGCTAACCACCTTTTCAACAGCATCCCTAATTGTACTATCAAATGCCTTTTTTAAATCCCGAAGGTCGTTGTTCCTACTACCATAACGGCTACGGCGGTTGTTTTGGTCATTGGGTTGGGTTTTGAGTGAAAGTGATTTATTTGGTGGTGGGTTATCACCTTCTATGATGAAAAGTGATGAGGTTTACGAACAAAGTCACGAAGAAGGGGGATAGACTACGAGGAAGCTATAAATAAGAAAAATCTTACTTGATAGGAATCAAGCAAGGAAACCTAAACGAGGTGAACTCCTAACTAGCTATTCTATTCCCCGGCGGCGGCGCCAAAAACTTGATAACGCTTACACAGCGCGTTCGGGGTCAAATTAACTTCCTTTTCGTCGAGCAAGTTTTTCAACACCCTAGGCAGTGAACCTAATCGTTGTAGTGTAGTATTAGGGTAAGCCACGGGTATTGATATCGTTCTCTAGGGGAATAGGAATGCTAGTTGAGAAATTACTACGCTAAGGTTGGGGTTGAGGAAGATTATTTTTTAGCTTTTTATGTTTTTTAGGAAATGAAAAGATACGAATCTCGGGTTTGGATTTGGGGGTTGGTATTTCTACCGATTACTCTTCTTATCTAATTATCTAATCTAAGCTAGGGGTAGTCTATGTCTAATTATTGTGTGCTCGTATGATGATTTAAAAATGTGTTTACTTAGGTTTTATTACTCCTTAATGATCTCCTATTGATGGTTGAATTGTCACGTCTTTATTTTTAATCGCGTTGTGTGTCTAAGGTCGTAGGGTATGCGTTTATCCCTAACTCTTTGAAACTACCAAAGGTTATTGCCTACAAAATCTCTAAGATTTATAAACTTAACACTAAGGTACTCTTCGGATGTTTAGCCTACAATAACTCTAGGTAACTATAAGCTAAGGTTCACAAAGATTAATCAAGCATTAATTACACAACGGATGACCTATCGTAATACTAGATCATTAACAATTAAGATAAGAGACAACCAATCAATATTCAATAATTAAGTTTTATATTCCCTAAGCAAACACACAAGTAAATTAGCCGGACATGGGAAACATGCAAGCATACACACAATTAATTGAAGACATAATTGAATTAATGAAGTAAAACACTTATCTTGATGTAAGATAGGGTATGGAACCCTAAAATCTTTATACAAGACATGCCTTGGTTCGGTTTAGGTTTTTACTCCACAAAACTACACACTGAAAACTAAAAATTCAGTTTCTATATATAAGGTTACAATCGCAACGGCGTCACTCTTTAATTGTGACGCCGTCGGGTCGCCGTCAATAAGCTTTCGTCTTGGCCACGTTAACATTGTTACGGCGTCACCTTATGCCTGTGACGTCGTCGCCTTCAATCTCTGACGCCGACTGGATCAAATCTAGGCCGTCTGAGCTGCGACGCCCTACTCTTTTAAAACCTGATGCCGTCACTTGATATTTAGCAATTTCTTCTCTAAGCAGTCACAAAATATGCACGAAGGCGTCGCCATTTTGGTCGTGACGCCGTCCCCTTTTGAGTTGTGACGCCGTCCCCTTCAGTTCCAGCAGACTGAGTGTCTCGATTCTTGACTTTGGCCATTTTCTTCATATATTCGCGCCTTTTCGTACGAATAAGTGTCATTCCAGCAATTTGCCTTCAAGAGACCTAAAAAGTGAAAAGGAACGAAATTAAGTAATAACGGATACAAAAGTGATCAATTAAGGGCTTAAATGACCCCTCAAAATGATATCTTTTAAATGCTTATGAATACACCATTGTCAATACATTATTATGTAGAGCTAAAGCATTTGCATTTTCAACACAAATTTTTAAACCACTGCCTTTGCTTTTGCTGATACAAGGGGGTATTTGGTTTTGCTGAAACAATTTGTGCTGATAAAAGGGGATGTTTGGTTTTCCTGATACAAGGGGATGTGTTGGTGATACATTATGATTTAGTCCTAAATCATTTGCATTTTCAACACATATTTTTAAACCACTTCCTTTGCTTTTGCTGATACAAGGGGGTGTTTTGTTTTGCTGATTCAACTTTTGCTAATAAAAGGGGCTGTTTGGTTTTGCTGATACAAGGGGATGTTTGGTTTTGCTGATACTAATTAGACTAAAATACACCCAATATCACAATACAAGAACAAATTAAACACATAAAACTTAGATGATATTTTATCATTAATTTAGTTGGTTACAAGATCAGAAACAACTACATCAAACCAAAACGAACAACTAAACAAAAGATCCAATTTACATACCCTTTTTACCAACCTATATTTTCAAAAATAGCACCCAAAAGACCCCATTTATCTACCCCCTTGAAATACCCAAAATTCAGGCATTATGCTCAGCCATTTTCTTGACAAAACCTTCGTTGAAACAAATAGCTTCATCAGTTTGACCAACAATCTGTATGAATTGAACAAGTTGGTGTGTGTGCCTCGCCTGGATTTTCCTCAGCCCATCCAAATAGTCAAGCGCTATTCCTCGAGGTCCTAGAGCTTCGTTCTCTTCGATCAGCTCCCTACGCTTCATGATTCCCCTCTTCAGATGATCAATGCATTGAAGAGCTAGCTTTTTCAAAAGCCCTTCTCGTGCAGTCTCTTCTTCAAACCACACAGCCATACGATCATTCAACTTAGATGAACCAGCAATCTCCATGAGTTCATTCAAAATCGGGAAATCTTCCATCGGAAATTGTTTCTGTGTGGAAAAAGTGGTGGATGGGTTTATCGGTTGGTGTGCACAAGTAAATAGCGTCTCCGGTAAGAGACGGTCAAGGGTCTAATTTTTTCACACTCGGTCCCTGAATTTGTCATGGTTGCCGTTGTAAAACTTAAAACTCCCTCCCAATAATTACTTTAAAATACACAATTGGTCCCTCAAGTTTCCAAGTTACGTATACTACAACTTTGCAATTTTGACTTTACAAAGTCAAATATTAAGTAATGGTTTTGCAATTTTGACTTTACAAAGTCAAAATGCAAATACTACGTACAAAATATCCATTCACCATAAACTACAACCACATACAATACACACAAACAACAACATATGAACAAGCTAATTTTAAGCAAACCATATAAACAAATACTAAACCAAAATACAAAAACTATTTTACAACATGAATTGTCATAGGGTATTCAACCCATACATAAACTACAACCACTCAAAGAAATCTACCACGGCTACGGGGGAAGCTCGGTGGAGTTTCAACAGCTTCCTAGCCAACTCCCAGTTCTTCCTGATATTTTCATTCCCATCATGACTCCTATCGTTGAGCCTGATATTGATTGTCTTTAACGACCGGGAACACGCAAGTATAAACTTTATTAAAGTTAATTCATGCTCTGTTCTAGGAAAAGCTCGAAACACCACAGTCTGTAGCTGGCCATGGTTGAATGTGTTTCTGTCTACAACATTGGAAAAAATTTCAAAAGGTAGAACACTAAGCGTATTTGCAGCCTGAAAAATCAAATGGTGTTGAGATACACAAACATGGCAATTTAGGAATGTTTATTTGATACATATGCATTATAGCATTACACTTACTCTAGTATCCAGCATTTTCAAATTTGGAGATCCACGAATCATTTCAATGATGAACGATACCATAACACTATTCCTAAAATCGACATCGAACAGCTTAAGGTTAATCAGTGATACAAAGGGCACATTCATCCTAGAATTAGCTTCATGTATCAACTACAACAAGTTTTAAAGATTAAATTACATTACTGTTACAAATTTCTTTAACATTTTAAAATTATAAGTGTAAAACTCAAATTGTTCTTACCGTGCAATCACCAAAATCCAATGTAAGGGTCTCAAGATTTTGAAGTCTTTTCAGGTGAAAGATATCAGATGTTGTGATTGTTGTCACAACATTATAAGGACCGAATATCAAATCTAAGTTCTTCAAATTCCTAACTTTTGCAATATCCCGTAGTCTCATCTCGTTTGTACAGACGATTCATTTTAAGAGACTCAAGTGAGGGACAACTAGCAATAAAGTCCCAAACTGTACCGCTTAAAAAATTGACATGAATCAATTCTAAGCTCAGTAGATTTGGAAAGCCAGGAAAATATTCCAAAGTAGCCATAGCACAAACATGAAGTACCGGATGTTTCAACTTCTACTGAGTAAAGTTGGGTTGGGAACGTAACTTCGATCACCATACAGCTTTGTAATGATCGCTCCTCAACTCCATGGTGAGCCAAAAACAAGAGTCAATCACGAATCTCTTCATAATGAAAGTCGTCTCTTCCAAGCATTGATCTTGGCTCTACAGCGAAGACAAACTTTCTTATTGGACCCATAAGCCGATTTAAGAGTCTAGTAACAAGCCTCCCATCAAACTCATATGTTAAATAATAAAAGAAATCCTCATCAACTAATACATCGGTAAGCAAAGTCCACTTAGACCTCCAGTTTCGCGCTAAACTAGAGGTTCTCACCGCTTCTAACAAAGGAAACCTATCCAAAATGTTAGTGATCACTACATCTGGCAAGTTGCTACTACGATCGATCGACATGGTTTTGTTGGAAGTTGGGTTGGTCTTTTGAGTTCTGGAAATGAGGATTTAGATTCGGTTTCGATTTTCGCTTTATCATTTCGGATAATAGTGTATTATGATTGGTAAAGTTATTTGTTGGGTGGGTGTATTGGTTGTATGAAATTAAATGCTAGCGTATCAGGGAAGAAACGACTAGTAGGCATAATCACAATTGGTCCCTGGGTTGAATGTTGGGTCAAAATTGTGAATGGTCTATTATACCCTCGAATTAAAGCCACAAAATTAAAGTTGACTATGGCAATCCTGGTCAAGGGACGAGTTTGGCATATAAAGCCCAATTTTTGGACCTCCGGCGATGATAACGCCCAGCTTTGTCCCATCGCGAAGCGTATGACCAAGTTTAGGGACCAACGGTTTATTTTACTCTAATATATATATAATAATGATACATAAACTGTATAAAAATAGTTACAAACTTTTTGGCTTTATCTCATTTTACTGTACAAGTAATTGCATTGAAAATAACATTGAAGTCTAAGTAATATTAATAAATTTTATCAAAAAACTTAATTCTAAATAGTTACCCAAATGAATATTAATTAACACACTATTAATAATCCCTAAAGCCTTTGGATTCCACTAATAATATTCTTAATTTTATGAGTAAAAATACACCGTTCCTCCCTAATCTTGTACACACGCATCACGTTGAACCAAAACTAGGCATTTTCATCGTCGGTGGTCCAAAACAATGCTTTTATATTCTAAACAAGTCCCTTGACCAGGATTGCCAAAGTCAACATAACTTTTCTGGTTATACATCGAGGGTATAATAGACCATTCACTATTATAACATGCTTTAGTTAAAATCTACCCCAACCCTCAACCCTATTAGTACCGGCAACACACAACATTGAACCCTAAATACAAGCAACACTCATTCTACCCAAAGCAAAAAAAAACAATAATGGCACAAAACTATAAGAGGAAGGCTTTGTTGAGTTCATTGAGGAAAGAAGATTGCCCAAATGAAAAAGTTTTGGGTGTTAAGAAGGAGAAGGAAGAGGCTGACATCGGGTTATCAAAGGTTAACAATTTGGGAAAAAGGATTACAAATCTGGAAATTTTGTTTAAATATCTTAAGGAAAGAAAGGAAATGAAGGAAAATGATGATAGGGAGAGTTGTGGGTCTAGCTAAGTGTATGTTTAGATGATAGAAAACTTTGTAGTAGTTGTGAACATGAAATCGATCAATAAAAAATTAGGTTCTTATGTAACTAATAGTGTTTGGTTGTGCATTGTAACTGATTGAAATCGTTGCGTATTTCTTAATAGGTTTGACTTACCCAAGTCATACCACAATAGTAAGTTACAATTTGTGGCATTTCATAAATTTGTTTGACTTGGGTAAGTCAAAATTCAAGATGTTACAATTTGAGGCATTGGGCGTGTTCAGTCCCACTGTCAACACTAACACCATACCAATTTCTTCCTAAACAATACACCATTGTCAATACATTATGATTTAGTGCTAAAGCATTTGCGTTTTCAACACATATTTATAAACCACTGCCTTTGGTTTCTGATACAGGGGTGTTTGGTTTTTTGATACAAGTTTTCTGATAAAGGGGATGTTTGATTCAGCGTCAAGGGATGTTTGGTTTCATTACTAATTAGAAACAATACCCAATATCACAATACAAGAAACAATTAAATAAATAAAACTTGGATAATATATCATCATTAATATAGTTGGTTACAAGAACAAAAACAAGTTGAGTCAAACCATGACCAACAACCGAACAAAAAGATCAATTTACATACCCTTTACCCGACCTATATTTCCAAATTAGCACCCAAAAGACCACATTTATCTACCCCCAGAAATACCAAAATTCAGTCGTATGCTCGGCTATTTTCTTAACATAACAACCATTGATGTATGAATAGCTTCATCATTCATAAAAATCTGTATGAATCGAACAAGTAGGACGTTTTGCACGGCACAGGCTTTCTCAGACCATCTAAATGTCGAGCTATTCCCAGGGTCCAACTTAGATTCTCTTGATCGACTCAAACGATGCCTCTCTTGGATGATCAGCCTTGCGAACTAGCTCAAAAGCCCGGCTAGCATTAGGCCTCTTCCCCAAACCACCTTGCCATACGATCATTTTTAGTTGGATAAACCATTAAACTCCATGAGTTCATTCAAAATGGGAAATCTTGGTTGGAAATTGTGTGTGTGTAGAAAAAGGTGGTGGATAGGTTTTATTGGTTCATGTGCACAAGTAAATAGCGTCTCGGTAGAGACGGTCGAGGGGTCCTAATAGTGACTTTGTTTCACACCCAGATCCACGAATTTGTCTTGGTTGCCGTTGTCATACTTAAAACTCCCACAATAATCACTTTAAAATACAATTGGTCTTTTCAATTTGCCAAGTTAAGTATACACAATTTAGTTGAAGATTAAACAACACAAAACCATTAAAGTTTGACTTTGCCAAATCAAACTTGCAAAACATATAAATAAAATCTCTAACAGATATTGACTAATGGTTTTGTAATTTTGGCTTTAGAAAGTCAAAATGCAAATAGAAAATGCCCATTCACCATTTTGAATGTTTACTAACTAAAGTAAACTGAAAGTGCTAAAGCTTTCTAACTCACGGATTGCAGTTTTATTTTCTACAATCAAATTGAAATGCTAAATGAAAGTTTGACTTTCGAATGTCAAACTTGCATCGCCAACAATACACACAAACAACAACATATGAATAAGCTTAAGTTAAGCAAACCATGTAAACAAATACCAAAATACTTTTTTGCAACATGAATTGTCATAGGGTATTCAACCCATACATAAACTACAACCACTAAAAGAACTCTACCACGGCTGTGAGGGAAGCTCGATGGAGTTTCAACGACTCTAGCCAACTCCCGGTTCATCGATATTTCATTCCCATCATTACTCTTATCATTGACCTTGATATAGATTGTCTTTATGACCAGGGAACACATAAAGTATAAACTTTATTAAACTTAATTCATAGTGCGATCTAGGAAAAGCTCGAAACACCACAGTCTGTAGCTGCCCATGGCTGATTGTGTTTTTGTCTACAACATTGGAAATTTTTTCCAAAGGTAGAACACTAAGCGTGTTTGCAGCCTACAAAATCAAATAGTATTGAGATACACAAACATGTCAATTTACGAATGTTTATTTGATACATATGCATTACATTGTTACACTTACTCTTGTATCCAGCATTTTCAAATTTGGAGATCCATGAATCATTTCAATGATGAGCAATACCATAACATTATTCCCAAATTCGACTTCGGTCAGCTTAAGATTAATCAGGGATACAAAGAGCACAGGGACATTCATCATAGAATTAGCTTCCCGTATCAACTACAACAAGTTTTAAAGATTAAATTTCATTACTGTTAGACATTTCTTTAACATTGTAAAATTAGAAGTGTAAAACTCAAATTGTTCTTACCGTGCAATCCTGAAAATCCAATGTAAGGGTCTCAAGAGTTAGAAGACTTGTCAGGTGAAAGATATTGGATGTTGTGATTGTCGTCACAACATTCCAAATACCGAATGACAAATCTAACTTCTTCAAATTCCTAAGTTTTGCAATATCCTATAGTCTCATCTCGTTTGTAGTAGGACGATTTATTTTAAGAGACTCTAGTAAGGGACAACCAACAATAAACTCCTAAACTGTACCGTTTAGAAAATTGACATGAATCAATTCTAAGCTCAATAGATTTGGAAAGCTATGAAAATATTCCAAAGTAGCCATAGCACAACAATGAAGTTCCAGATATTTCAACTCCATACAAGAGTAAAGTTGGGTTGGGAATGTAACTGGTTGACCATACCAGTTTTTAATTGTTAGCTCCTCAATTCCATGCCGAGCCAAAAACAAAAGCCAATCATGAATCTCTTCATAATTCAAGTCTTTTATTCGGACATTGTTCTTGGCTCTGAGAGAAACAAACTTTGTGGGACCCATAAGCTGATTTAAGAGTCTAGTAACATGACTCCCATCAAATATATTTGTTAAATAATAAAAGAAATCCTCATCAACTATGACATCGGTGAGCAAGTTCCCTTAGACCTCGGTTTCTTAAACTAGAGGTTCTCACGCTCTAACAAAGGAAACCGATTCAAAATGTTCTTGATCACTATATCGGCATGTTGCTAATATGATCGATCGACATGGTATTGTTGGAAGTTGGGTTGGTCTTTTGAGTTCTGGAAATGAGGATTTAGATTTGGATTTTGATTTTCAGTTGATCGTTTCTGGATAAGGGTGTTATTATGATTAGTAAAGTTGTTAATTGGGTGGGTTTTTTGGTTCGCGTGAAAATAAATGCTAGTGTACCAAGGAAGAAACGGCTAGTTGCATTGCCATAATCACATTTGGTCCCTGGGTTGAGGGTTGCGTTAGATTTTAACTAAGACATGTTATAATTATGAATGGTCTATTATACCCTCGATGTTCAACTAGAAAAGTTATGTTGACTTTGGCAATCCCGGTTAAGGGACTTGTTTAGATTATAAAAGCATTGTTTTGGACCACCGGCTATGAAAATGCCTAGTTTTGGTTCAACGTGAGGCGTGTGTCCAAGATTAGGGATGAACGGTGTATTTTACTCTAATTTTATTATTTATAAATATTACTCCTTCCGTCTCGAAATTATTATTCATATTTCCTTTTTCGGATGTCTCAAAATAATTGTTCATTTTTCATTTTTAATAATAAAAAGATATTTAGTGGGGTAATATTCTATTTGGGTGGTTGAAATTTGTCGTGATCCCATTTTTAATAAACTACGTAATTTTTGTCTCTTGACATTAATTTTGAGACGGAGGAAGTAGTAGACTAATATTCTTGTGTAGTAATAAACAAATAATCTGCTTTTGGATATGACATGATTGATTGTTTTTGTAAACTTGTGATGATGTATATAGATCACGTTGATACTCTTTTTAAGACTTTAAAATTTGAACCATTCGAGCCTTAATTGATTCCTACTTTTATCAAAGTGCTAAACTGTTGCTTATATCTTAAATTTAACTTTTGTAAGTTGTCATTATAATTTACAAATGGGTTCTACCAAAAATTATGTACTTTTTTCTTTATATTCATTATTAAATGTGCTATCTGTAAGAAAAATATTTATTTGTCTTTATTATTATTTAAAATTGAAACTTACTAACGTGAATCGTTTTAGGCTTTTTTTATTTGTAATAATAATAATAACAATAATAATAATAATAATGATAATAATAAAACTTCTTTTATTTGTAATAATAACAATAAAAACAAAAGAAATCTATTATATAAAAAGTCTTTGGAGTATATAATTCATGTCTTCATTTAATTTGTATATCATTCCCACGGTCCTACTGATTGTTTAACATTCATCCTTTGTTTAACATTCATCCTTTGAACACCTTCATGCATGTGACTATGTGAGACAATGTATCATCTATTTGTCTTTGTTTAATTCCACATTAAGCTTGTACATGGACTAAATGCAATCTTCTTCTAGTTTATGACTCAAAAGTTAGATGAACTCCTATTATTTAATGTGGAGTATTAAATACATAATTTTAATAGTGTAGTATATAAAGTTGAGTTAATAAATATGTTTTTCAATAATTTGCACAATCCTTGCAATTTAGTGATCCATTAAATAATTAAGAAGCCTAGGGATTCCCAAAGGCCAACTTGCAATCCTTTTCATTTTCGCAGTTGTTATGAATGTTTCCAGTTCTATAGTTACCACATAGATTGATCAAATGACCTGACATATATGATATTACGTAGTTTCTCGTAAATTAAACAGTAGGAGATGCATTTTATTATATAAATTACATGTTCACGTACAACAAACATATATTCAGAAACAACACAAATATAAGATTTTGACCACTGGAAATATAGGAAATAATCAGATTAATGAACTATTGGTCATCTTTCTCCACATAGTATGCCTTTGGGTCTACATCCTTAAATCGGCTTCCAACCAAATCTATTTTGCAGATGTGTATGGGCCGGTTGTGTGTTGGAAATGTATATAATTTATAAAACCGTGAATGTCCGGATTCGAACTCGTGACCATTACATTAGAATGATAATTAAAGTTAATAGTTAATGTTAATGATTACGATTAATTATTGCACATAAAGTCCGTCTAACGATCGTTAAGTATTTAACGAAAATAACTAACGACCGTTAAATGTAAAAATGAGAGAATATATGGTGAATATCTTAAAAATGGAAAAGATTCGGGTTCCCCTTTTCTTCTCTATAGGTGGCCAGCCAAAGAGGGCATTCCAAGCCTAAAACCCTAACTTTTCCTACAAGTTTTTCATTCACTATATATACAAAGGCTAAGAGTTAAATGTTTTTAATAACTTTGTGCATTGAATTAACCCTAGATCTTTCCCTCTCCTCTCTTGCTTACATTCGGCCATTAAACAAAGGTTTGTGTTAGATCTAGCAATCGCTTTGATTCGCAGTTAATTCGTGTGTACAAAACTGTGGTAGTAAGACACTATTCTTACACCAATTGGTTTGAGTTGTAAAAAGGTAAGGGACAAATATTTAAACCACTTTATCTGCTTTGTTCAAGAGATCTAACCATTTACAAGAGGTACGTTACGCATTTAATTCAAGGGCAAATGACAAAAAAATGCATCGAACTTGACACTTTTTATGATTGTGTGTATCCAACTATTTTTTTTCTTATTGTGTGTACTGAACTTTCTAAATTCGATTATTGTGTGTATTTTATGACCATTTTACCTTAATTTTCAAATTTGAAGGGTAAAATGGTTTTACATGCCGAATAGTCACAAAATACACATAATGATCGAAATTGAAAGTTGATTACATAGAATAAGAAAAAATAGTTAACACACAATCACATAAAGTGTCAAGTTCGATGCATTTTTTTGTCATTTGCCCTTAATTCAATTAGTTAATTACTGTTATGATTCTTAGTCTTCCACTGTGCTCTGTTTGGTGTCTATATGGTTTTATTTGTTATCATATATCTTAAATGCAACAGTGACATCACGAGCCTTGTATAACAAGTATTAATTACTGAAAGACATAAAACAAATAAACTGATTGTGTTATTAATTGTATGCATGAGATCTAGGATTTGCAAAACCTAAACCCCAATTTTTTTAGGGGCGTATTTTTTTGTGCCCTAATTAGGGTTTTGTAAACTTCTGTTTTAATTGGATTAGAAACCTTAGGTTGCATGCAAATTTATGTGTTAAATTGCGTAACTCTTGATTAATTGCATTAATTGTTAAGTGTGATTTATATCCATGATAAATACATGCATGTTTTATAATGGATCTTCTTTTATTGTATGTTTTACTTGGTTAAGTGATATACACTAAAATTTTGGTAGATCTAAAATTGGGGAAGACCTCAATGATTATTATTAAATTAATTATGTGCTATGTGGTATATGCTTTAATTTTGACTTGCGCAATTGATGAATCGATGCATGTGGCTCATCTTGTACATTGCTAAAAACGGGTGAAAGTCTTAATTAGACATATACATATTGACAGATTTAGAATTGATTATTAATAGGATTTATCAAAAGTTTTGCATGTGGCTATTTGATATGTATGACTAATTATTATGTTATGTATTCATTGTTTATATGTTTATTTTTTAAATACTTGCTTGTTTGTTATGTGTAACAAGGGTATTTTAATAAGAAAAATAAACTGACCAAAACAATGGTGAAACATGTATTTTTTTAAGCGTAGTAATCGTAATCGTTTAATTGATTGATTTTTTGCACAAAATAGTTAGCACGGCTCAACCATTAAGACAAACTGTGTGATGGGTACAAGGTTGGTACGCATTAAATTGTGACCTGCGATGAGGGTATGTAATATGCTTGTGACCTAATTTTACGCTCGTTTGTGCGTCTTAATGGAGCTACCAAGTATTCCTATATGTGTGCTTAAAATCTTAAGGTTGAATTTACTTTAAATTCTACGCGCCACTTTCGTGGTAATTATCCGAATAACTTGGGTCTTATGACTCATGCAGCAGTAGGATATAGTGGTAATAAAAGGTGATTCTTTAATTGGTTATCCAATACCTCGATTAAAGTTTGATGATAAAAAGCTTAAATATTAAAACAAGGATATAAATGTTTTAATAAAACCTATGCTACGAAGATGAATGCATGACATCTTTGTACATATTTGATTTGACATAAAAAATTATTACCCTTAATTTAAGTTATATGCCATCCAACGAAATGGAAACACCTGAGATTACCTTTTATTTGCGTGAGAACGTGACTTAGATCGTAATTAAAGGGTAAAATATCCACGTGGCGTGAGAACGAGCATGGATGATTTTGCAGTTTCTTAAGTTGGACAACTTAATTGAGTTACGCGATGAAAACTGGCAACTCAAGGCATAAGATGGGATAAAACATGTTTACATGGCAATTGAAAGTGGTTATATGTAAATCCCATAAATCTAGGAATTGCAATTGAAATTGGCAATTGAGCAAAAGCTCTACCATTTTGTATAGATTCATTACTAGCACATCAACTGACGTGATGATATTATGACAATTTGGATCTTAGTTTTCAATAATAATTAATTGGTTATATGAATATGAACCTTGGGTATTTAACTTTATTGAAAAGGAAAAATTATCAAAATACTAATTATGGTTTTTTGAACTTTTTCTGTAGATGGCTCATCAACCTAAAAACACTATGAGCTTAATGAGTGCTGCTTTCAAAGATATGATTGGAAGAGATAAACTGACCGTCCCAAATTTCAATGATTGGCATCGTGCACTTAGGATCATCCTTCGTGTTGCCAAAAGGCTTGAGATTTTGACTACACCTCTGCATGCAACTCCTGCTAATACGGCAACTGCTCTTGAACAAGAGGAGTTTCGTGTCGAGTATGATAAGCACAATGATGTGCGGTGTCTTATTCTTTTGGGGATGTCTGCTCAATTGCAAAAACAATTTGAGCACTATCCGCCTATGAGCATGCTAGATGAACTCAAACGTATGTTTGAGAAGCCAATACGGTGAATTGTATGAACTAATTGAAAAGGTTCATAGCTGCAAGCAAGAGGTTGGTAAATCTGTCTCCGACCACGTCCTCGAGATGAAACATCACTTGGACCAATTGGAGAAGCTCGGCTGTGGTTACTCCCAAGATGTGTATGTCGGCCTCATCAATCACTCCGTTAATCAGGAACAATTTGGTGATTTTGTGCGATAGTGTAACATGCATTGCACGGGGAAGACAGTGAATGAGTTACATCCAATGCTTGTAGACTTCGAGAAGATATTACCAAAGAAGGCTCCTACACTTGCTATACTAGCAACACAAGGTGGTAGGGCGAATAAGCCAAAGCCGCAAGCAAGTAAGAAAGGAAAAGGAAAAGGAAAGGGGAAACAAGTTGTCATCCCACCAGCTCTTAAGAAGAACCCTGCAAAGAAAAAGGAGAATCCTAAAAAGGATTAGGCTTGCCACCACTTGTAACTCACCGGAGTCCTTGGGCGAAGCAGTCGGTGTTTCTGAATGAGTGTCTTGAATAAAAATAAAATGGAGCCTAGCTCATCGGTATTTTATGTTTGAATTACTTTCTTTTCTCATAAGCAAAATTCCTCGATATATGATACGGATGTGGTACTCACATCTGTAATACATCGCGAGGACTTAGAGGAGCAAAGAAGGCGACCTGTGGAGAAAGATACTTGTACGTTGGCGTGGAAGTGTGGAGTAGTCGAAGCCATAGGGACTTTTGATTTAGTGTTTCCTTCGGGCTTAATTCTTGAACTAAATAATTGTCATTATGCACCCTCCATTGTTAGGGGTGTTATTTCAGTTTCTTTGTTAAAAGATATTAGTTTTATGCACACTTTTACCAGTTATGGAATTTTAGTTTCTTTTAATAATGTTTTTTATTTTAATGCAATTCCTATACTTGGTGTGTTTGAAATTGATATGGATGGTTGTGTATCCAATGAAAATAATTCGTTGTATAGCATTAGCAATAAGAAGAGCAAGTCTAACTGTGACTCTTCTTATCTTTGGCATTGTCGCCTTGCCCATATAGGCAAGAAACGGATGGAAAAGCTGCAACACGAAGGGCTTTTACAAAGTGTCGATGATGAATCATTTGACAAATGCGAGTCTTGCATAGCTGGGAAGATGACAAGGAAATCTTTTTCACAGCAAGTGGAAAGGGCTTTAGATCTACTTGGATTGATACACATTGATGTGTGTGGCCCACTTAGACATGTGTCAAAACGTGGTGCTACCTACTTCTTAACCTTTACGGATGATTTCAGTCGTTATGGCTATGTTTATTTACTTAAACATAAACATGAAGTCTTTGAAACATTTAAGGTTTTAAAAAGTGAAGTAGAATTACAACTCGGTAAGAAGATTAAAGCTCTTCGATCCGATAGAGGTGGTGAATATATAAGCCAAGAGTTCAAAGATTACTTAGCTGAGTGTGGAATTATCCAGCAGCTCACATCTCCTTATACTCCACAACAAAATGGTGTATCTGAAAGGAGAAATCGTACTTTACTTGACATGGTATGATCAATGTTTAATCTTATGACTCTTCCTTTAGCTTTTTAGGATTATGCCCTTGAAACTGCTATTCGCATTTTGAATATGGTTCCAACGAAGAATGTTGTTAAGACTCCATATGAAATATGGATAGGAAAAGCTCCCAACTTTTCTTACTTAAAGGTCTGGGGATGTGAGGCGTTTGTTAAACATGACTCACCAGATAAGCTCCAACCCAAATCTGTTAAGTGTATCTTTGTAGGATACCCAAAGGAAACTATAGGTTACTACTTCTACTACCCAGCTGAGAACAAAGTCATAGTGGCTAGGTATGGAGACTTCCTTGAAAGGAATTTTATATCTCAAGAACTTAGTGGGAGAGTATATGATCTGGAATATAAACAAGAAGATACAACACCTTCTGACAATACTAGCCAACTTCAAGAAGAGCCTGAAAGCTTAGGCGCTACTCCTGAAGGTGTTCCCATTCGTAGGTCTGAAAGGACTATACCTGCACTTGACCATCTATGTCTTAACGTAGAGGTGGAGGAAAATATGGTTGGGGATCTTAATGAACCTGCCAACTATAAGGTTGTCATGGCTGATCCTGAAAAGGATAAATGGCATATTGCTATGAATGGGGAAATGCAATACATGAAGGATAATGATGTCTAGATTGAAGTTGATCTTCCACCCAACGCTAAAGTAGTTGGAAGTAAGTGGATCTTCAAGAAGAAAACTGACATGGATGGCAATGTAAACACCTACAAGGCTTGTCTGGTAGCTAAAGGTTTTACTCAAACCTATGGCATTGATTACGAGGAGACATTCTCTCCTGTAGCGGATATAAGAGCTATTAGGATTCTCATAGCTATAGCTGCACACTATGACTATGAGATTTGGCAAATGGATGTCAAAACCGCCTTTCTGAATGGTCATCTAGATGAAGACATCTATATGGCATGTACCTGAGGGGTTTGTGAATCCACTATTTCCTAACCGTGTATGCAAGCTTAAAAGGTCCATTTATGGACTAAAGTAAGCATCAAGGAAATGGAATAAAAGATTCGATGGAGAAATCAAAAGTTTTGGATTTACTCAGAATCTTGATGAGCCATGTGTATATCACAAAGCTAGTGGGAGTCATGTTACTTTCCTTGTTCTATATGTCGATGAAATATTAATCATGGGAAATCATATACCAAGTCTGAATGAGGTGATAGCCTATCTTGGTAAATGTTTCTCGATGAAGGACTTAGGGGAAGCAGCATATATACTCGGAATCAAGATCTACAGGGATAGATCAAGGCGGCTAATTGGTTTAATCCAAAGTGCTTACATTGACAAAATATTGAAGAGATTCAATATGCAAAATTCCAAGAAGGGATTTTTGCCGATGCAAGTAAATCATGGTTTGAGTAGCGAAGGCTGTGCTCCAACACCTGCTGAGGTGGCACGCATGAAGAAAGTTCCTTATGCTTTAGCTGTAGGATCTATCATGTACGCGTGTGATGCACAAGGCCCGATGTGGCTTTGCTCAAAACCCACTGGTCGATATCAATAAAATCCGGTGAAATTCATGGATCATTGTTAAACATATTCTCAAGTACCTTAGGGCTGCAAGAGATATGTTCATAGTATATGGGGGAAATCCAGAAGCAGAACTGTCTATTACAGGTTACTGCGCTGCATCCTGGAAGTGTGACAAAGATGATACGAAGTCTCAGACGGGTTACATATTTCTCATCAATGGAGGTTCTGTGGAATGGAAGACCAAGAAACAGACAACTCTTGCGATGTCTGATACAGAAAAGGCGTCTGAGGCTACCATGGAAGCTGTTTGGATAAGGAATTTTGTTTCGGGGTGATGTGCTCTTCGTGTGAAACTTTTAAAAATTTATAAACACGAATTATCCTGCTATTACTATAAACACATACGAGCAAGTATACTCATTCGCGATAGCAAAGGTGGGTAAGTCGAGATCGTCCCAAGGGATTTGCTTTTTAATTAGTTTCAAAAGATTGGTAACAAGAAAGCTTTGTCAAGGCTCTCTTAAAAGATTATGGTTTTAGTGAAAATCAATATTAAGAAACATATACTTGTGTGTAGTCTATAGGCAATCATAGAAAGTGTTCATGAAGGCTTGGTGTAAACTCTTGATGTGATGAACAAATCATAAGTAAATGATTTCCAACCCATGGTTTATGTTTTGTAAAATAATTTTAAGAAAAATAACATATAGGTAATCCTTTCGGTCCTTATCCTAATGATTATCCTTTATAAAATCCATTTGTTTGTAAAATGTTCTTATTAAACTCGTTCCTACGAATCTTTCGACCTTTCGTGATGAAAATGTTTCTAGTCTTGTTTCAATAAGTAAACATGGTGGGTGTCAATCACCATATCCCCATACTAGTTTGTCACTTAACTTTTTGGAATAAAACACAAGAGAAATCCTTTCGGTCCTTTTTCTTAAAACATGTTTTACCGACAAATCAAACAAGACTAGTATTTTTCCAACAAACTCATTTAAACAAGATCATATACATGCATCACATATAAGAACACTAGTATGATTTCCTAAATCCTTACACACAAGTATATTCAAGAATTACTCCATGAAAATCATAACAAAACAAAAGTAGTAACAAGGTAATTCAAATAATTCAAGAGAATAGAAATTCATAACAAGTTCCATAGAATACCTAAGCTTTTGGATTACAAGAATTAGAAATGGTGGATTATAGCAACCACACGCCTCCAATCATCTAGCTTAACCGTACAACTCCGAATGATCAAACAATGGATGAGAATTCGTCTCTCCAACCTCATGGACGTTTTAGAGCAGTAACAAGACTTTTGCGATGAATAATAAGAGTTGGTAATAGCTTTGGTGTAAACTATTACACTTTGAATTGTGTCACACCTAGACTACTAAGTCTAGGTTCATTATATAGCTATCCTGTAAAAACGTTCTCTACAAGTTAATAACAAGAAATGATCGGCCTCCAATGATTATGGGGAGTTAAGGCAACATTAAATAACAAAAGTTATAACTCCAGTTCATGCAACCGAATCGGTTGAAGGACAACCGGATCGGTTGCGTCTTGTTCACTCGCCAACCGATCGGTTCGGGGCTCCAACCGAACGGTTGGCTCGTATCCTCAAACTTGACTTTTGTTGACTTTACTTGATTTACGCCTTTTTCTTTGCTTTCGCTGATGATTGCCAAGACGAAAATTGATCTTTACTTGTCAGATACTTAGAAATCATTGATGATTCCTAATCATTGAGTCCAAGAGCTTCTTACTTGATTTCCTTCCCTGAATTCTCCAAATGTGCATGAAATCTTCATTTCTTCATCATTTGCGATACCTGGCTACATTCACATACAAATACGCATCTTTTGCACTTTTGCAACAGTTATGAGTAAATATAGCCGATTATCATACACAAAACCAACAATAACGCTACTAAAAACATGTTCATTTTGAGCGTTATCACGAGGCTTGGTGTTATGCTGTCGATTGAAAATCCTATTAAAGTATATTGTGACAATTCTGCTGCAATTACTTCACCATGAACACGAGTCATGAAGGGCACGGACGCATTAACTATCCTAGAAAATATCACTATGTTCGAGAGCAAGTTAAGATAGGTGAAATTGAGTTGCTCAAAGTTCACACGATGATGTAACCTAGCGATCCTTTAACGGCCTTACCTGGTGAAAAACTTAATCATTTGTCTAATAAGTTTGGACTTCGTTAGGTAGTAGTTTCATGCCCATTTGTGACTAAGTATTTCAGATAAAAGGATATTGTAAACATTATTATTGAAATGAAATAAAGTATTTTGTTATGTTTATTATTCATTTATTATGATGTTATCCTATATTTGCATGTTTAAATCCTTGAATAACTTAAGTTATTCTAAATAGTCCGTTGTCAATCAATAACATGGGAATGATATTGAATTAAGACAAATCTGGGTATTAGTTAGGATATACTTGAAAGTATATTGATGCGTAGCATGACTAATTTCAGATGATATTCAATGAATTAAGTATAGGACTTATCCCACCCACATGATGGTACTTTATGGATCTTAGTCATTAAGTACATCATGAATATTTATCCTCTGACTTGAGATACTAGAGAAAGGTCATGGATGTAGTGCTTTTCTGTGAAACAATCTAACGCTATACGTAACTACCAGTTATAAGGGTTGTTTTCAGAAGTGTTTCGAAATTTATGAATTCTCGCCGTAGTCAAAACATGATTTGTTTCCTTCAAATTTATTTTGAAGTATAATACTTCTTGGGCCCTGTAGGGTTGTCAAGATGTTTGCATGGCCATGCCCAAGATCTTCGGAATATGTTGAAGAATTGGTAATCTTGATCAATCATATAAAGCGAAGAAATGTAATAGTTAATTAAGAATTGAGTGAGATCCATATTCTTATTAACATGGTATTAGAAACAAAAGGATGAATATGATGATGAATCATCAAAGTGGTTTTTCTCCAGAAAACCATACACGAGTTGTACCGGGGGCATTGGCGTGTTGCTAGACGCTAACTAATGTCATTACACGTTTTGTAAACATATCCAAGTGGGAGCTGTTGGAAATGTATATAATTTATAAAACCGTGAATGTCCGGATTCGAACTCGTGACCACGGGATTGCACACATTAGCGAATGAGAATTAAAATTAATAATTAATGTTAATGATTAAGATTAGTTATTGCACATAAAGTCCGTCTAACGATCGTTAAGTATTTAACGGAAATAACTAACGACCGTTAAATGTAAAAATGAGAGAATATATGGTGAATAACTTAAAAATGGAAAAGATTCGGATTCCCCTTTACTTCTCTATAGATGGCCGGCCAAGGGGGCATTCCATGCCCAAAACCCTAACTTTTCTTACAAGTTTTTCATTCACTATATATACAAAGGCTAGGGTTAAATGTTTTTCATAACTTTGTGCATTGAATTAACCCTAGATCTTTCCCTCTCCTCTCTTGCTTACATTCTGCCGAACCCCCCCTCCTATAGGGTGTTTGGTTTTATTTTTCATTAAACAAAGGTTTGTGTTAGATCTAGCAATCGCTTTGATTCGCGGTTAATTTGTGTGTACAAAACTGTGGTAGTAAGACACTATTTTTACACCAACTGGTTTGAGTTTTAAAACGGTAAGGGACAACTCTTTAAACCACTTCATTTGCTTTGTTCAAGAGATCTAACCATTTGCAAGAGGTACGTTACGCATTTAATTCAGTTAGTTACTTACTGTTATGATTCTTAGTCTTCCGCTGTGTTCTCTGTGGTGTCTATATGGTTTTATTTGTTATCATATATCTTAAACGCAACACTGTGTACATGCGTTATAGAAACATTAGGCTAACTGAAGATAAATAAGTACGTAATAATACTACTAACGTATTGTACATCTCATAGATTATATATATTTTTATGTTAGCCGATTACAGTTATAGCATCAAACATAGTTTAATTATTTACTTAATATACTTACCGTCACCATATGTAGTGCTCTTGATGCTTCCAACACCACCATCACCTTCGAGGAGATTGATGGCTTTGAAAGTTTGAGGTTCGATCTTAGGTGCAAGGGTGTCGAAGTCATGAAAAAGCTTGAAAATTTTATCATCAGAAAATGTTGTACTTATTTTAATCTCACTGTTGAAGAGACATTATCAACTTCTCTTTGAGAAATTAGGCTATGAAAATTTAACACAACAAATTACATAATAATCTTTACATATACTTTATAACACAATTTATAAACAAAGTTTAAAAATAAACCATAATATTTCTAGCGACAGCAGGAGTTCATGAGGCATAAACAACGACATCTCCGGCTACGGCGGGGAAGATTCCGGCAATAATTGAAAGACCAATAGGAAATGTGTTCATATCAATAAATCAAATAGTGTAGTCGTTTAAAAAAATTAAAAAAATAAATCAGATAGTGTATCAGTTAGGGTTATCATAAACCCTACTACTTAGTGGTTCGATCTGAATTACATTGTGTTATACGGCGATTTGGGCAATAAGCTTATTATTGCTGCTGCAGTTGATCGTGCTCTTGTTGGGGCTGTTTTGTGTCCTTATCGGATCATTACACTCCAGGATTGTTTCTTTATTGCAAGATTGGTATACGTATTTATCATGTGTACCATGTATGGATTTAGAGGCAAGTCGTTGAAGGCTTATTACGGGTTTGGAAGCTATTCAGCTTTACAAGTAATCGGATTATATTGGTCATATGGAGCTTTTCTTACCATTAATATGTAAGGCTTCTTCGTGTACGTTTATTCATCCATGTCAGTTTTTGCTGAGCTTAATGATGTCCAAGTATGCTTATGGAGATGGCATGGAAGATAATATTCGCTATTATGGCTATGGAAGGCTCAGGTTTTAATTCCTGAGTAGGGCATACATGTTATTTGATTATTTTATATAGTCACTGTAGCTTGTTTGTTTTATTTGTAAGTTATAAGAATGGTCTGTCATTCTTATATAGTGGTTGCATGTAAGTTGCACATGTTGTGCATTTCTGTCGCCTTGATTGGGCTGAGATGGTTGCATGTATTTTTGGTATTTTCTAATTTTTTTAATTTTTATGGATTTTTGTTGGTTTTATATTTTTCTATTTTCTTTTTGCTGGTTTTAAAAATTTCTATTTACAATTAGGTTTAAGATATTTACAAAATAAATTATTCAATATAAGAAGATGTTGACATGAATACCGAAAAGAGGATATCGGTTTGAATGTGGTAGAAGTCAGTAGTCAACATCTCTTAAATTTTCACCACCAAAGCTTTCGAGGCTCCTGAAAAATCGTCTGAACTTGAGCCTTCTCAATGTGAATCTTTGGTAGCTTCCCTCCAAACTGACAATCTTCGTATTGAGACCACTTCCCCCAAGTAGTAGAAGTGAAGAAAACAGTCTCATTGAATGAAGCTCAGAACCCCGAAGTAACTGAAAAAACTGAAGTAACAAGTTAAAACACTGATCATCTCTACGGTTATCAAACCCGGAATAAATGATCTAGCCCGATCACATGAACCTGTTGTGCGTCCCCGATGCACACATTACTCTTCGGATTTGAGCAGTTGTCTATTTAGGCGAACAATATATCAACATCTTCATTTCTCCAAATGCATTCCAGTCATCTTACATATAACCAATCAGCCCATAATGTACATATGTACCCAACCAGAGTAGAAATAATGACGCCAGAGTGACAGATTAAATCACTAATCATCTCTGCGGATATCACCTCCGGAATAACTGATTAAGCCCGATCACGTGAACCTGTTGTGCGTCCTTGATGTACACATATCTCTCCCCTGCTGGTTGCGATCTCATCGGAATCATCATAACATTGTGTACATGAAGCATTAACCGAAAGCACTTTACCATAAATCATATCAGCTCGTATGAAGATGTCGATAAGCAATATCATCACACTCCAAATATTCTTCTCATATTTCTTCCCACTGAAATCTGAAGTAATACATACCAAAAGTATCCAGAGACAACTTCCCCCACGTAGTTGGAATAATACACCAAAATCCACAAGTTAAACACTGAGTTTCTCTGCGGTTATGACATTTGTCTTCCCGAAATATCTTCAATTAAGAAGAGTATTAAGTTCATCACGTGTACTCATTGTGCGTTTAGATGTATATCTCCTTTCCCCTTGCTGGTTTTGATACCTCAGAATCAGCAACACATACATACCCAAAGTATTTGAAATATTGTGAGAAGAACACAAATAGATCAAATGTATCCTATGAGAATCAACTGCTACAGAAACTCTCTCTGACTATCTTAACCAACCCAGATGTAGGCAATTTGAAGTGACCACTAATGAAGTAAACCCGATATACCAAATTTAAGGCTAAAGTCGATTTCCCCGCATTTGTATCTTAATCTTGCACTAATGTTGGAGGAACGGTATCGAGAATTTATGCTCCAAGAAAATCTCTAAGTACTCAATACTCAACCAAAGTATGACACATTAACTCCTTTTGCGATTATCCACAACGTCATATACGTGTGACACTGAGTACTTCAACGTACCTCCTTTACGTGATAGTTAACCAAGTCTTCAACCAACCACCCCGACTGTTGGTAACTAGATAAACCAAGTCTTCAACTCAAATTCTAAGCACGAGCAAGTTATCATTAAAAGTCATGCATCCAACCAATCACAACTTCAAGATAAAATAAGAACACACCTTTGTGAAAGTCAACTTCAAACTCAACTAAGTGATATCCGATAAACTTCGTATTCATCCTTAGTGTCAAATGCCCAACAAGTGAATAAACATACAATCTAATGTACGTCGATCCACTAAATGAACCGGAGCAAACGATTCCTCAACATCGATGCCTTCTTCCTAACGATATACATGTAGAGACCGATCTGGAAGATTCGCCAATAATGTCTTCAAGCGGATGAGGTTGTCATTTTCCTTAATGTTCATGTGGTTGATTTACAGAGTGTACAATGGAAGAAACAATAATCCGTGAAGAAAGAGATTCTTCAGAACCAGGTCTTGAGAAAGGAATACCAAAGAACATATCATTATTCATGAGTGCAACTATAATATTATGATAGTCATTATCAACGCCTTGAGGAATAACTGGAGATAAGGTTTCTTGAGTAGTCTGAGATGTACTTCTAGATGGTGCATCTTGATCAATGGAGATTGAAGAAGGTGAACCAGTTGAGTCAGCAGGAACCGGAACAGGAGCTTCAAGAACTGGATGATCAACATTCATTGGAGGTTGGAAGTATTCATCAAACATAGATTGAAACAATAAATCCCATTCATCCTTAGTAAGTAGCACTTTAGGCGTTGGAGGAGAGTCGTATGACCATTTTACAAACATCCATCAACATGTAGTTAATTCACACTTCTCCCCCTAAAAAATTGCATCTGATGTTGCCAATGTCATTTTTTATTGAGCAAGGGAAATAAGAATACAATCAACGGTAAGTAGATCCACTTGATAACTGTCATTTAGTTTATTTACACTTCTCCCCCTCAAAAATTGCATCTGATGTTGCCAATGCCTTTTTTGATTAGCAAGTGAAATAAGAATACAGTCGATGGTAAGTAGATCTACTTGATGACTGACTGAGCATGGGAAAGGCATGAAGCTTGTTGATGAGAATGGTCATAAACAAGAAGATTTCTCTTCTTCTAAAGATAAAGCGCACTGAAGCGTACACCTTTCTTTTCTTTGAGGAACGGGGCCTGAAGTGTTATCGGCAGACGCCATAGCCGTTGAAGAACGAGTCCTGAACTGATGTGAATAGATGTCATAGCCGTAGAATATCAAGGTTTAGTTTCTTAAACCCGTAAATTATGAGATATCACTCCTTTTGGCAACCAAACTCTGAGTCTTTCCTTAATGGGAGTAAGCGATGTACCTGCACTTAAGTAAAGACTACCTGAACTGACATTAAGAGTTTGTTTAAATTTATATGGGTTAGTGATATCAACATTTAAACCATCGGGTTTTCTCTATCAACATTGGCTTTGCAACCAGTGAACATTTTCCTTATAGGTATCCATCTAAGACCAGCAATCTTAAAAATTCTCCCCGTCGGAATCCACCTATGGCAAGATCTAGGAGTGTTTGGTTTCTCATGCATAGAGGAATACTTGTTGAGAGAAAACCTTTGGCCTGTAGTAATCTACCTACCAGGTTTCTTAGTATAGCTCTTTGGTTCTACGGGATTGTTGTTGTTTCTAGTCTTAGGGGATTTAACCTTAGCATGATCATTTACATTCTTCAATAATTTTGTTATACAATTATCATGATTTGCATTAAAGACACATTTCAGAAAATTCGAGCAAACAGATTGTTTGGATTCAGAAAAAGATCTAGAATTCTTAGAGTGATCAGCTACAGGAATCGCTTTAATCGATACACAACTACTCTTGGAAACTAGACAATTCCTATTTGTTTGCTGAGTGCACCTAGGTTTTGGTTCGTTGCTACTAGCCGTGTTCTGCAATACATTAGTAGGCATTATCCGAGGTCATGAACCTAAGATTCCATCTTTCCTAGGCAAATAAGGTGAAGTGACTAGTTTTGACAAAACTTGTTTCACATCAACTTGGGAGACAAACCGAGTTTTGGAAAACTTGTTTCATAGATCTAAAAAATTAATAGATCCTTTCTTCTTCTTGTAATAATAGAACACTAAACAAGTTCTTTTCTTTTTCTATAACTTACGAATCCCAGACACATAAAACCTTCCCTTATTTCTGCTTTTGATAAACGAACATTAGTGATAGACTCTTTATCTTTTCGTTTAAGCTTCGAACTTTCTAAGAAGTATTCTCACATGTAGGTTTATGTTTTTTTGTTGTTGTTTAGGTTTAAACCGAATGGAAAAAAAGATGAAAACATAAGTTTTTGTTTTTATTATGATGTTCAAATATAAAACTGAAGTTAATCTTTAAAAGATCGATCTATGATGTATATCTCGTGTGGGTTTGAGTTCTTATGAACGAATCTTGGATTGCAAACGAGATAACTGAGATCAACTTTTATCTATTGTTTTTCTTCTTACTTTATTTTTTGGAAATTATCAGAAGTTATGCTTCTAAAAGGATCAATGATGGATTGTGACTTGAGAATCTTTCAAAGTTTGAGGCCAAGTCTTTAAATCTGAGAGTTTTTTTTTTAGAGAAAGTAAATGTCATATTATGAAGCTCCACCTTCTACCTTGGGAGGTAGAAAGTATTTATAGTGTTTACAAAATACGTCACCTACGGGCTGTGGATCAGGGATACAATGGGTAGAGAGCCGTCCTTCCTCCACGGTGTTACTTAACTAACTAATAAATAATAAATATACCTAAGTCTACGAGCTAAAACATGCTAGACTAAACTTGGAGTGACCGGCTCTTCTAAATGGATTTTCCAAATCCTAACATTCTACATCCCTTATTATTATCCTCAACATTTGCACACAACTGCAACTTGTTTTCCCTAATAAACTTTTTCACTTCTTTTTTTTTATCGGAAGTATTCATACCTCTTATATTCCAAGTAGCAATTTTAAGATCCATTTTTCCCATAATCATCTCTTCTCTGTTTTTACTCACAAATTTCTCAATTCTTTTACTCATTTATCACTCTATTTGTTTTTCAAATAGTCATCTCTTCTATGTTTTTCCTCACTAATCTCTCAATTCATTTACTCACTTTATCACTTTATGTGTTTTTTAAAATAGTCCTCTCTTGTCTTTTTTTCCTCACTGATCTCTCAATTCTTTTCAGCTTGCACAACAATTCATCTGTTTTTCACACATAAGATAAAATATACCTCTCTTCTTTGTTTTTGCTTACAATCTCTCAATTCTTTTTGCTCACAATACACTATGTCTGATTTTACACACAGTCCTCTCTTCTTGGTTTTTCTTATTATCTCTCAATTCTTTTTGCTCACAATGCACTCTATTTGTTTTTCACACAGTAACACACTTTATACAATCTGTCAAAATACAAAATTCACAAATTCAAAATAAAAACTAAAGTATTTATACAATCTAGCAAAACACACTTTATACAATCTTACTATCTCTCAATTCTTTTTGCATATTTGTTTCTTGTATTATTTAGTATTTATGGTTTTTATATAGATTGGTTGGTAGAATAGATTTAGTTCAATGTATTTCTTATTAAGAGGGTATTTTTTAAAAACATTAATTGAGATAGTTAATCATCTGTGATGTGCATAAATTAATTGTATATTTTGCTTTAACGCTTGTATTGCTTAAAATTCAGAATTTTGCATTAAATGAGAGAGATGGTCATCTCTATCATATGTGTTGTGCATAAATTGATTGTACATTTTGATTTAAACATTATATTAGTTAAAATTCAAATTTTTGCATTAAATTTAGAGAGAGAAAGTCATCCCTCTTTTATACGTAGTAAAAGTTTAGTTACAAAATTAAATTTTAAAGATATAATGATCGGTGTATATATTTGTGTAGTTAAGAACTCAATAACAATTACTATGAACTTGTGCAGTTACAAATTTGTAGTTATATTGTTTTAAATTAAGTTTAAATGTTCAAATTAATGTGTACAGTTAAAAATAATTGATAGTTATGGCGAATAGTTATTACTATTATTAAATTGAATTTTATTTTGTTTTGAAAAGGAACTTCTAATATGTACTACTTATAATGTACGAAGGCATCTCACTCTTAATTTTAAAACGTACAAGAAATTAAGCATGGTTTACAACACTTTAATGCACCCAATTTTCAGAATTACAACAAAGTAAGCATATTGTACAACAAAATAAAGCGTGACGTCATTTTAAGACAAAAATTCTATCAAACAACATTAATGCTATTAAAAACACCCATTCACCAAAAATTACAACCATTTAAGCACAATGTACAATAATTGAAACCAATATTCAGATTTACAACAAAATAAGCATAGTGTAAAACAAAATAAGCATGATGTAATTTTCAGACTTACAACATTAATGCTATTAAAGTGGTCAATGTTATTAATGACTATAATGACTACTACTTACAAGAAAAGAAACATAGTGTACAACACTTTAATGCACATAATTTTTAGACGTACAAGACAAGAAGCATAGCGTACAACAAAACACCACATTAATGCCATTTAATGTAGTCAATTATTTAACTGATCAATAAATACAATTAATACTGTTATTAAAACACCCCTTACATACGAAATACAAATTATCAAGCATAGTATACAACCAAATTAAACACAATTCCTGCATTAAATTTTCACTACTACAAATAATAAAGCACATTATACAAATATTCAAGCCCGAACGGGCAATGGGCCAAATGGGCTTGAGCCCGAATGGGCGCGGACCAAACGGGCTCGAGCCCGAGCAGACACCGGCCAACGGGTTCGAGCCAGAACGGGCACGGGCTATACAAAATTCTTGATATCCATAAATTTATTGTTAAAAAGAACATAATTGTTGGGTTCAGTAAATACCCAAACCCTTTAATCTAGGATTTGAATAGAAAATAGCCCAAGTGTTTAGTCCGTTAAACACTAATCAGGTCACTGAGTGCATAGCCTCTCAGTGAGTCATCTTCGGGATACTCAGTACGAGGCGTAGAAGAAGTCTCTCCACTCAGTAAGGCGGAACTTAAAGGGTGAAGACTGAGTCAAGAAGAAGATGATGGATTCAGTGAATGATGACAATAACTCACTGAATCCCTAAGACTCCTCTCCAACTACTTACACTGAAGACAAACTGAAGTAGAAGACTGAAGGATAAATAGACTGAAGAAAGAGCGGGACAAGGCGGGAGAAGTTTAAATCAGATAAGAAGAAGTCCTTATCAACATAAGTCAACTTTCCCTGAAT
This sequence comes from Chrysanthemum makinoi, assembly GCA_910596185.1. NCBI lineage: Eukaryota > Viridiplantae > Streptophyta > Magnoliopsida > Asterales > Asteraceae > Chrysanthemum > Chrysanthemum makinoi. Next base: position 32,657,637 of record OU343221.1, on the reverse strand, counting down.
GGCTAACTTACAAGCTCAGTGTCATCACTGAGTTATGGAAAGCAGCCTTGTCTTTTACTTAGAATAGTCTTTGTAAACAGAGACAAAATACATCAGTAATTTGTCTTCAGTATGATGTCAGATTTGTCACTTAGGAAAGAGTTAAATCTCATACATGTAAAAATAGCATAAGAGATGGAGTGAAAAGATCAAGCTTGTGAATTGTAAAAACACACATACATGCAAGCCATCTTTTCACTCCTTCAAATACAACTTAGTTCCTGAGATAGCTCAGTGAGCTCTAAGAGTTGTGCTCAGACTTAGCCTGAGCTTAGAGAGGAGTCACCCAACTTTGTCATTTAAATCGCAAGTACTATTCCGCAAGTACTTGGGTAACGTATTCTTTGTTGATTTATTTCTAATAAGAATATGATGTTGAAAATTACTCTGTGTGTTTTACTTATGTTAATTTCAGTCATAGTTCACTCTTAACTTGTTTTATACATTTAAACTGTTTTAAACGATAGTGAACGGGGAACAACAAGTGGTATCAGAGCAAGGCTAATTATAAAACTCGTTTTTAGGCCGCTCTAAAAGTTTTTAAATTAGGATCCTAAATGGCTGAAATTGATGTACCCCAACTAGTCGATAAAAAGGGTGGAGCTTATTCAGTTGTTGCCCCTAGACTTGAAGTTGGCAAATTCAACAAATGGAAAAAGCGGATGCTTTACTATTTGATTGTGATGGAACCTTATTATATCAAGTGTATAAATGAAGGTCCATTTGTCCCAAAGACTGCCGAAGGGTTGCCCAAACCTGAAGCTCAAGGACCAGGATGAAAGGAGAATGGTCAACCAGGACCAAAGACTCAAAAGTATCATAATATCTTGTCTTCCTGACGATATTATGGAGTCTGTTATAAGCTGTAGTACAGCTAAGCAAACCTGGGATGACCTAGTTCATAGTCATGAAGGACTATCTGATACCAAGGAAAACAGGATAATGTACCTGAAACTTGAGTATAACACCTTCGGGCTAAGGACTCGAAACTCTCTCAAACTTACACCAGGTACAAAACTCTGTTAAATGAACTGTCAAATGATGGTGTTAAGTTGTCCAAACATGAAATCAATGTTGGTTTTGTCAACAGTTCCCCGAGAAGTTGTTGAATATCTCTCAGGGACTCAGGAATGCTAATCATATCCAAAATCTTGAGCTTCCGAGATTTATGGGAAATTTTTTTATGAGGAAAACCTCATCAACAGACGATACCCTGACTTAAAGAAGTCTCGGAAGTCAAGAAGTCCTGACCACCACTTCAGACCCATATCAACTCGCTTCTCTAAAATGTGGTTCAAGATTTTCAAGAAAATTTAGATGATGAGCTTGATGAGAGATCAAGTGAGGAGTACCTAAACGACCTGAACACTGAATTTCAGGAAAGGGCACTCCTTGCTAACTCTCGCAGGTTTATAAAAAGAAACAAAGGTTTTTTTAGTGCTAAAGCAAATGAGGACACTGAATGCTTTAAGTGTCACAAAAAGGGTCATTTTGCAAAAGACTGTTTTTCTAAAACAATTTCAGAACCCTCTTATAAACCATCAGGTTCAAATTAGTCATCAGGCTTTAGCAAATTTCAACCAAAAATGTATCAGTCTCATCAAAATTTTCAAAATAAATCAGATAATAACAAAACCATTGATTATGAAGCCAAGTATAAGAAAGCTAAAGCTAAGCTTGCATTGCTTGAGGCCAATCCCTCAGAGACAACAACAAATGTTAAAACTGTGCAGGGCAAGAACAAAGGCCTCGTTGCTAAAACCTTTGACTGGGATGAAGAGCCAGTCTCATCTGATGATGAAATGGTACATGTCAGTGCACTGATGGCTCTCTCAGAAGAGGACAAGCTAGCTGTTGGAAAGAATCATGCTAGGAACGGGAAATGGGTCAACATCACAATGAAGAAGGTAAACATTTTACTTTCTATGGATGATGACTCGATTGGCATCATATATGAATTATCTAAATGTAGACCTTAAGTTTGTAGAAGAGCAAAGATGAATCTTTTTCTAAGTACAAACAAGTTAAGTTTTGAATTGAATAAGTGTAGGGATGAATTGCTTATTTTAAAACAAGCCAAGCTTGAAGTTGTCACTTTGCAAATTCAAAACACTGAACTAATTAAAAGAAATCAGAATCTTCAAGATGAACTTAAAAAGGCAAATGATATTCTTAATAGTTGGACTGCTAAGAATCCTAGGGTCTTTGATGCTGTGGGAGCCCCCAGTAGCAAGAAGAGAGTCATAGGTGAAGATCATCTCCCTGACTCTCTCAACAAAGACCAGTCTCCTAAGCCATTTGTGTCTCGTGGCATGATTACAAATATGTTGACTAGTCCCAATTCCAGTGATTGGATTGAACGGGTTAATCCTGAGAGTAAGCTTCCAAATTTTGATTCTGGAAGGATTCTAGAGCCTGAAAGTCAAGCTCTAAAGAGAATGCTTGGACTCCCTGATGTGCCCAGAGTATGAACACATCTCGAGTCTGAAGCGAATCTCAAGCACCGCTTCCACCATCGAAACCTCTTCGTGGTGCTGCTCCAAGCTCTGTGCTTACTCCACTGCAATTCAATCCTCATTCACCAAAAGAAAGGTCTGGACTTGGAAGAACCATCCTAAAAAGACCAACAAAACAAACTCAACAAGAGTCTACTCCTACTGAGACTTCAACATCCTCTGTCCCCAATGAAGCTGACCAAATTCAAGAACTCGACCGAACTTGTGAGGAAGCTTACTGAAAAAATGGAATCCATTGAAAATGTCCCTGAACCAATCAAGGAGACAAAGTCAGCTTCCTCCAGTTCCTCAAAGTCTAAGTCAACCCCCAAAAACAAACAAAAGTGTGAGTTGTGTCATTACACCAGCCATACCACTGACAACTGCTATAGAATCCTTTTTGCATGATCTGCAAAAAGGATGATCACAGGACTGCAGACCATCTACAGTATGTCAGTCAAGCAAACTATACCAAAGTTGGTCATCAGTATGCTTCATCCTCCAAAGCTGCTCCCAAGAATAGAGCAAAACCTTTTCCTCTGTGCCCTCACTGTGGGTTTAATGATCATCATCGGGATGATTGTCTCATGAACACATGCTGTGATATTTATGGTAATCCACTCATGAGACATCCCAACATGACATTGTCATTCATGCAAGGAGAAATTCCAAACAACCCAGAGTCACTGAGTCATCCTCAGCCTCTAAATGCAAAACCTGTGGTAGCACTATGCACACAACCACTAACCATGAGTCGATTGCAAATTTCAAAGAGACCTTGAGACCCAAGCCCACTAGTAAGTGGGTCACTAAGAGAAACTAATTCAGTTTACTACTTGTGCAGAGACATGCCAGGGAGCCTATTTGGCATCTAGACAGTGGATGCTCAAGAAGCATGACTGGTGTGAAGGAATATCTGCACAAGTATGTAAAGGAACCAGGACCCAAAGTAGTATTTGGTGATAACTCATCGTGTCCCACTGAAGGTTATGGTTCAGTAAACTGCAATAGAATAGTTTTCTCTAGAATAGCCTATGTCAGTGGTCTCAAATACAATCTCATCAGTGTCAGTCAACTATGTGATGCTAAATACATTGTACAATTCAATGATAAACAAGGTACCATTTTCAATGCCAACAAGGAAGTTGTGTTGATAGCTCCTAGGAGAGATGATGTTTATGTGCTGGACATGTCAACACTCTCCCAAGATGGAACGTGTCTCTTTGCTAAAGCCACTGAAACTATCAATAGGCTGTGGCATAAGAGACTCTCACACTTAAACTTCAAAAACCTCAACAACTTGGCAAAACAAAACAAGGTCCTTGGCTTACCATTACTGGTTTTTGCAAAAGACAAACCATGCTCTGCCTGTGAAAAGGGTAAATACCACAGAGCATCATTCAAAACCAAACAAAATTTCTCCATCAAAAGCTGCCTTTACCTCCTCCACATGGATCTCTTTGGACTGTCACCCCAGATCAATCCAAAGATGAGAAGTATACACTTTTCGTTGTTGATGAGTTCTCAAGATACACTTGGGTATACTTTCTTTCCAAAAAGAGTCAGGCAGCTGATACAATAATGTCATTCATCGGAAGATTGAAAATCGAATGACATTACAGTTAAATAAATCGAAACTAACAATGGTACTGAGTTCAGAAATCAAGAGCTTGAGAGTTTCGTGATGAAAAGGAATTTCTCAAAATTTCTCATCTCCATACACCCCTAAACAAAATGGGGTTGCTGAAAGGAAAAACAGAACTCTCTTTGAGGCTGCTAGAACTATGTTAAATGGCTCAGCCCTCTCAAAGCATTTCTGGACTGAAGCGGTCAAAACTGCCTGTTACACTCAAAACAGGTCAATCATTGTCAAAAGACATAATAAAACCTCATATGAGATCTTCAAAGATAGACTTCCTGACATCAGCTATTTTCATGTGTTTGGATGTCCTGTGTTCATTCATAACCACAAGGATCATCTAGGCAAGTTTGATGCAAAAGCCGATGATGGATACTTCTTAGGCTACTCACTGATCTCCAAAGCCTTTAGAGTTTTTAACACAAGGAGACAACAAGTTGAGGAAACCTTTCATGTCACCTTTGATGAAAGTGATGAAAGCATCAGGTTCACCAACACCTCAGTGGAGGAAATAGGAATTGATAACTCATCAAGATATCCTCCTGATGAGTACAACTCTGAATTCAATTCCTCATATCAAGCTGATGCTGACATCTCATATTATGTCTTACCTCACAACCTACCCCAACCAACCATCAGTGAGTTCATTGATAATTAATCAGTCCCTGCTGGGATAGGAAACACTGATTCAAATGATCAGGAACCTATAACTCATGTACCTCACCCTGAACAAGACATCTCTACTGACGTTCTAAATGATTATGTGGCTCTTGCACCTGAAATCACATCTGAACTCCCAGTGACATCTTCAAGCTCAGATCCCAGACCACAAAGTAAGTGGACAAGATCTCAGGACATTGAGCTTGTAAACATCATTGGTGAACCCACTGAGGGCATGCTCACTAGAAGCATGGCTGCTAATCTAACTGCAGCTTCAGCTAATGAATGTCTATATGATGATTACCTATTAGATAGAACCCAAAAGTGTCACTGAGGCCCTTAAACACCCAAGCTGGGTTCAGGCCATGCAAGAAGAACTGCAACAGTTTGACAAAAACAAAGTCATGACCTTGATCAAATGTCCTCAGGATGTAGTAGTCATAGGAATGAAGTGGGTTTTCAGAAACAAAACTGATGAAAACGGCACTGTCATTAAAAACAAAGCCAGACTTGTAGCCAAAGGTTACAGTCAACAAGAAGGCATTGACTATGATGAGACATTTGCTCCGTTGCAAGAATGGAAGCCATCAGATCTTCCTTGCTTATGCAACATACATGAACTTTCTACCAAATGGATGTTAAAAGTGCATTCTTAAATGGTGATCTCAAGGAAGATGTGTATGTTCAGCAACCCCCAGGCTTTGAGAGTAGTGAATTCCCTGACTATGTCTGCAAGCTTGACAAAGCCCTTTATGGACTTAAACAAGCTCCAAGGGCATGGTATGAAACTCTCTCAGCCTTCCTGATACAAAACAAGTTTGTCAGAGGAAAGATAGACAACACACTGTTTGTCTATAGAACTCAACAGATGTGATACTGGTCCAAGTGTATGTTGATGACATCATTTTTTGCTCAACAAACTACAAACTCTACAAACAGTTTGAAAAACTGATGACAAAGAAGTTTGAAATGAGCATGATGGGGAAACTCACATACTTTCTTGGACTACAAATCAGGCAAACTGATAAAGGAATATCCATCAACCAAGAGAAATACACCAGAAATCTCTTGAAGAAATATGAGATATCTGATGTGCCTCGTGAAAACTCCAATGGTCCCACCTAACAACCTTGGACCCGATCTCACTGGCAAATCAGTCAATCAAACTCATTTCAGAGGGATTGTTGGATCACTGATGTATCTAACGCTTCTAGACCGGACATCCAATTCTCGTCTATCTAATAGCAAGATATCAGTCCAATCCTAAAGAATCCCATCTCACTGCAGCCAAAAGAATACTCAGGTACTTGAAGGGAACCCCAAATCTTGGACTCTATTATCCAAAATGCTTAGGGTTTGATCTCAAGGGTTATTCTGATTCTGATTACGCTGGCTGCAACATGGACAGAAAAAGTACCTCAGGGTCCTGTCAATTTCTTGGAGGAAAACTGGTTTGTTGGAGTGCTAAAAAGCAACAATCAGTGGCTATGTCCTCATTGAAGTTGAATATGTAGCTCAGCGGATGTTGTGCAATGTACTTATGGATGAAAAGTCAACACAGTGACTATAACATCCATTACAAAATGGTGCCCATCTTCTGTGATAACACCAGTGCTATTGCAATCTCCAACAACCCTGTCCTCCACCAAAGAACCAAACACATTGATATCGATATCACTTCATCGGGATTACATAATGAAAGGAGACATAGAACTTCATTTCATCCCTACTGAATATCAACTGGCTGATATCTTTACCAAACCCTTGGATGAACCTACCTTCAGGAGACTGAAAGCTGAATTGGGAATGCTTGACATTGAAAGTCAAGTATCTGAAAATCAATCTCAGTAAGTTCTCTGAAATGGTCCATCCTCCCTGATCACCCTAAATAAACCTCTCATTGAATGAGTAAGACTCATTCAGGGTCCTTGACATTTGACAAAGAGCATTGAATGAGTAACTAAATGATCCAAGTATCAGTTACTTAAATGTACTAGATTGGTAACTATGCCAATTTAATATAGGAATATATGTCTCTTTGTCTTAATGTCATCCCACTTGGCATTTAATGCCTCCTCTCACAAGAATATCAAATTGATATTTTCTCTGCAAAAGTGCACTTTACTCTGCAAAATCGCTCCTTGAAAAACGGGATTTTACTGCGGGTAATAGAGTGGTAGCATTAAATGTGGAAATTCAAACGTTTTTCAATAAACGACTCTTAATATTCCCATTTGTGCATAAATCATCCCTCTTACCACTCTATAAATACCCTCTTCCAACACAAACAAACACACACAAATTTTTTTCTGCAATAAAACTCTGTCAAAATCATTTCTAAAACTCAAAAACATTTGTGTGTGCTCAAAAACTCTTAAAACCTCTTTTGGAAAACCCTTCTTGTAAACATTTACAAAAGTTTTTCATCACAAACTTGAGAGATCAAAACAAAACTTTGGTTATTCTAGTCAAAAATATTTTTCAAAACCCTAAAATATTTCAAATGGAAATGGCTAGAACTCAATCTCTCCAGTTTGCTTCTCAGTGGGTAGGGGATCTTACAAATGTTGAATTTAAAACAAATAATGTCATAGGCAACTTTGAATACCCTGAAACTGTCCTAGCCTACAAAGACATTATGAAATTTTTGCTTAATTTCCCACTGAAAACGGCCTTTATTCAATGTCCCTCCATTGTTTACCAAAATCTCCTCAGGGAGTTTTGGGCAACAGCCAAGGCCTATGACCCGACACCCTCCACTGATGAGAACAACCTCAGACCTCTCAGGGAATATCTCATCAGATTCAGTCTTCATGGGGGCAACAACACTTCAACAGGGTTGGATTATAACAAAGGAGTTTATGTCGCCCATCCTGAACCCTCCACAATGAAGGATGGGTTAAAACAAATCGTTTTAGATCCAACGTTTTTGGACAAGACCCCAGTCACCAAAAGCTCATTTCCCGTGGCTTGGAGGATCCTATTCACTTTTGTGATTCAGGTCCTCGGCGGGAACCACTCATCCACTGAACAAGTTAACTCTATTCAGTTGATGATGGCATACTGCTTAATGAATGGGGTCACTGTCGACATAGGGGAGATCATTTACAGTGATCTCGTAACCAAGCTACAGAGCAAAACTAGGACGAAATACGTTTCGTATCCTAGGTTTGTCTCTTGTGCTTTACAAGTGTTACTGGGTTCAAACTACCATCAGGAAGAAAAATTTGGTGCTTTACCAGGCTTCTTGAGCCAATCAAATTTTCAAAAGACCCATCCCTTGTCACTCCTATTGAATTGACGGCCCATATGGTTGCTGTAAACAACAAGGAGGGATCAGTGTCTCCAAACCCTGCTCCTAAAAAGAGAAAGGGAAGTCTCAGGTGGGACTAAGACTAAACCCAAGTACCAGGGCCCTGAGGCTTCAGGAACACAGCCTAAAAGGCACAAAAGGCCCGAGACTAAAAAGACACCCACTGATGACCAGGAAACATCCACCCATGTGACAACGAAGGACACTGATACATCACAGTCAATGCTCTTGGTCACAACCACTACTCCCCAAGATCCAGAGGGAAACATACAGCCTTTGTCTGAGGGCACACTGATCGATTCCAAAGATCAGAGGGAACCAAACAACCCGCTGATAGGGATACAACTATCACTGACTCTGCTAAAGGCACTAGGAAACGCCCACCAGTGTCTCAGGGGTCACTGGGGGACAAAGACACGAAGGGAAAGGAACAACCCGCCGATACGGAACCCACAACCAATCCCGACTCCAGAAAGGCATGGGAAACGCCCACCAAGTGTCCGAGGGGTCAACGGGGACAAAGACTCGAGAGGAAACACACCACCCGCTTATATGGAACCCATCACCAACCCCTGGTTAACTGTTGCTGATGTCACTGGGATATTATTTTCTAAAGATGAGCTTGCTGAGACTGATGATGAAATCTTATCAGCTGGAGAAGAAATGGACGCTGAGGTTCAAGCTGAACAAGAGCCTCAGCCTGATCCACAGGAGCATACTGAATCACCAGTCCAGCCTGACAATGATGACTCCTCTTCCTCCACTGATGAATTTGAAAGATTTGATAATGTTCTCCCACTTACTGAAAGACAGCTCGTTCAGTGGATCACCAAAGCTTCAAGAAGGTTATATTCTGGGTCATCGACACATTGTGGGAACAACACACTGAGGCTGCTGCGAGTTATGCTGATCTAAAGGCTGAGGTACATGGCTTTGATGAAAATGTTCATGAGCACAGGGATCTGATGTATGACAACATTCACCGACTGGATGAAAACATGGCTAAATTCCTCAGGCATCTTCAGGGTGTAGGTACCACGATAGATGAAATCAGGGAGTTTGTCAAAGAAGACCCAGCACTCAACTCTAAAGTGCTGGAGGCTACTGAGGTGTACTTGAAACAATCCTCAAACCTCACTGAACTGCTCAATATGCTCAAGTCTACAAATGTTCAGGGTCTTCCATCCTCAGTCCAGTCTCTTCAAGCTACATTGGACTCTTTGAATATGCAGGTGGCTACTTTGGCTCAGGCATCCTCATCTCGGCCGGAATCTTGGGCCCAGAATGAATGCTCTGGAAGTTTCTCAGGCTAATTTGGAAACAAAGGTCACTGGTATTCAAAGCGACACTTCGGACATTAAGGCTATGATCTTTGAAATTTATCAGGCCTTCAAGGGTTAAGCAGCTCCATCCCCTCAACACCAACTCCAACTCTTGCCCTCACTGAAGCTCCGGCAACAGTTGAGGGGGAGAATATTGCTGAAGAACCTCCTTCTCACACTGAGGGGAGCCAACACCATCAGATCAGTAGCTCAAATCTCATCATCACCACCGTCTCAGAACACCTATCTCATCAACCCCACCAACAACATCAACAACAACAACACTGACAGTAATCACACCAATAACAACAACACCACCACCCTTGGTTGCATCATCTTCCTCAGGCCAGGACAAAGGCAAAGGCATTATGAAAACCACTGAGCCTGAGAAGATTCCCTATAAAATCGGCGACACTGAATACCTGCTCACACCACAACAGCTGAGTAAACATCTTGCTAAAGAAGAAAGAAGATTGAAACTAGTTGAGGAAGAGAAAAAGAACAGAGAAGCACTGGCAAAGGTTGTCGCCGAAGAAGATGAAAACATGGGATTAGATCCAAGCAAGCTCCAAAAGGGTCAGGCAGGACAAAAGTTCAAGGAAGCTCAGGCTGCTCAGATGACTGCAATGAGAAAACAGTTGGAAGAAAAGAAGAAGAAAATTGAAGCTCTCAGCAAAGCGAATTGAGCATTACAACTGGACAATAACAAGCCGAAGGCTTCCTGAAAAGATCACAGATGTCAGAATCATCCCCAATACCAAACCTCTGGCCATGAACGTTACTGAGAGGGATGATAAAAGACACTTAGAAGTTCATGATCCTCTCAAATTCACTGACTTCGGGATCACTGAACTCGATGAACTTGGTCCAATTATTGAAAAGAAGAAAAATGCTGTGGTTAAGGACCTGATGAAGATGCTCAGTAAAAGGTATGAAATACTGAGGGATTGTCCAAGCCAATGGAATTCACCGCCTTAATCGCACCTCAAGGATCTCAACCACAATTATCCACTGGCAAAAGGAAGAGAGTTGAGTTCCAACCTGAAATCAAAGTGCTTGGATTAGAATGCAACAGGGAGCTGCCTGAAGGTGTGAAATTTGTGAACTGTCTAGTGATTGAGAAGCCTGAAAGAGGGCTATTCCACATTGATGTCTATGGAAACCCTACTTTTCAAAGATGGAGTGATATTGATCGCCTGGTGTGGCCGCAATGCTGAGCTACATACCAGTGGCCTCTCAAATCCAAACCCCAAAGAAACATCGGTTCTGAAGACCTAATGCCAAGATAAGATAGCACCCTGACAAAGAAACACTCCTCAAAAAGAAGCCTAAGCTTGAAGCACTAGGGATCCATCTCAACTGACATCATTTTGATTTACCTTTTGTACTAGTGATAGGAACCTTTGTAATTTGATCAATAAACGATGTATGTTTTGTTAAAATATTTAGTGTTCCTTATTGTATTCGTTAGTACATTCAGTGTAGGAAGAAGCCATTTGCTCACTTACACTGATCAACCACTTAGGCTATTTGTATATCCAAATAGGGGAGACTGTTGGGTTCAGTAAATACCCAAACCCTTAATCTAGGATTTGAATAGAAAATAGCCCAAGTGTTTAGTCCGTTAAACACTAATCGGGTCACTGAGTGCATAGCCTCTCAGTGAGTCATCTTCGGGATACTCAGTACGAGGCGTAGAAGAAGTCTCTCCACTCAGTAAGGCGGAACTTAAACGGTGAAGACTGAGTCAAGAAGAAGATGATGGATTCAGTGAGTGATGACAATAACTCACTGAATCCCTAAGACTCCTCTCCAACTCCTTACACTGAAGACAAACTGAAGTAGAAGACTGAAGGATAAATAGACTGAAGAAAGAGCGGGACAAGGCGGGAGAAGTTTGAATCAGATAAGAAGAAGTCCTTATCAACATAAGTCAACTTTCCCTGATGGCTAACTTACAAGCTCAGTGTCATCACTGAGTTATGGAAAGCAGCCTTGTCTTTTACTTAGAATAGTCTTTGTAAACAGAGACAAAATACATCAGTATTTTGTCTTCTGTATGATGTCAGATTTGTCACTTAGGAAAGAGTTAAATCTCATACATGTAAAAATAGCATAAGAGATTGAGTGAAAAGATCAAGCTTGTGAATTGTAAAAACACACATACACGCAAGCCATCTTTTCACTCCTTCAAATACAACTTAGTTCCTGAGATAGCTCAGTGAGCTCTAAGAGTTGTGCTCAGACTTAGCCTGAGCTTAGAGAGGAGTCACCCAACTTTGTCATTTCAATCCCAAGTACTATTCCGCAAGTACTTGGGTAACGTATTCTTTGTTGATTTATTTCTAATAAGAATATGATGTTGAAAATTACTCTGTGTGTTTTACTTATGTTAATTTCAGTCATAGTTCACTCTTTACTTGTTTTATACATTTAAACTGTTTTAAACGATAGTGAACGGGGAACAACAATAATAAACTAAAATACATTATTAATCAAAAAAATTTATTTCAGGATACCCGCCGCTGCAACGCGCGGGTTCCCTGCTAGTAATAACAAATGTGTAAGCCTAAAAAAAATTTAAGACTTTTAAAAATAAAAGTCTTAAATGCTGCTTGAGTCAATTGACCCAGGTTCAAGTCCCATCCTTGGCATTTACTTCATATAGGTACCCACGTCCGCAAAACCTATGGGCACACTGGAAAGACTTTGTGGAATAAGAGCTCAGGGGTCCGAGTCTTGGCTCGTTCTCACTCCAGTTGGTGCCCCACTAGGCCCGGAGAGTTGCCGGAGCTATTCTTTGTGGGGTGGACAATGGCTGGTGCCAAAAGGCACCCGGAGTCAGGGTGTTCCTGCCAATTTACACCTTTTGTGGAATAAATGAAAATTTCTGTAATTTTAGTAAATCAAGATTTATGTAAAAATTAGTTATTAATGCTAATGAAGTCTAAGGTTGTTCACGAGACGGTTTCGATTCGGTTTATTGGAAGATTTATGCTATCCATTGCGGGGCGGGTAATTCATTTTATTACCCGAAACCGAACCATACTGCGGGTAAATCAGACATGCGGGTAGTCAAAATGAGCGGTTACCTGCAGTTCGAGTCACGCTTAACCATTTTAAACGTTTAACAGAGTTTAACATATGAACAATAAATATAACCAAAAATGTCATTTTAGTAATATTATATACGTTGAATAGATTAAAGTCATTAAAGTTATTCGGTAACGCATTCAAATAAAAATATATAACAGACTAACAAAACAATATTTGTTCGACATTTATAAGTTCTAATCAGATCAAACAATTTTCACACATAAATATTTAGCGAATGTTTACATTAAAAATATAAAGTTCGCTATACGATAAAAGTAGTGCAATAATATAATCATATCTTTTACAATTATTTGAATATTTTTAGTTAAAAACCTTCATTTATATTATACGGTCCGGTTCGGTTAACCGCGGATATTTAAAAATAAAATCCGAAACCAAACCGTAATAAGCGGGTTTTTTTTGTTTCAGTTTTTTTTTTTTGTTTCGGTTTCGGATTAAGCGGTTCGGCTGAGTTTGTCGGTTTCTCGCATTTTTTGAACACCTCTTTAATGAACGGCTTAAGTTGAATGAAAGAGTCATTGTGAGAGGCAAGTTTTTTGGGTTTATCATTATTTCCAAAAATTCTGGTTCTAAATGAGTTTGTGATTGAAGAAAACGTTGTTTTCAGTAAGTTGTAAGACACTATCAAAGCGATAAATAGATGTTCAAGTAAACATCATTCAATTAAGTAACGAGTGTGGTAGCCCGCGCGTTGCCGCAGGATTGCCTTGTCTCGATAGTCGTAATTGCGAACTATGGGTCACTGTTGGTCGAGTTAAAGTCCATTAGTTGTCAAAATGGCTAAATATTTACAACTAAATTTTTAAATTTATAACCTGATATACAATCTAGTTGTATAGAATGAAACGCTTCTGAAACAACAATGAGCTAACCCAAGTATACTAATATCATAGCCAATGTCCATAACCATATAGGCCACCTCCCTTTTCTGAAATCCACTACCCTATTTCAGAGCCATTTTTCTGGATTCAAAATAATCAGATAAGTAAAAACACATTCACTGTTTACCCTCTAATCATGGATGTAAAGTTTGCTTTGGCTTCTCGTGAGTGAGTTTGTCTATCTCTTCATATGCTTTCTCACCATCACCAATTTTCTTTTCAACATTGCCAACCAAATCCTGAAATAATTTAAGCACCACCAATTTTGTTGATTCAGTAACTCAGTCTCAGCTTTTGTACCAACAACAGCTGACCATCCGAGTGCCACATTAGTGGATCCGCAACATCCTGAAATAAATGTAATATCATCAAAAACTTATGTCACAATGTTATGTAGTAAAACAGATGTACAAATCGCATGCGTACTATTTAATGATCATTATCAAATGATATCCTTGACTAACTAACAGATTTCGTCAATATTTAACTATAAACGATTCTTTAATATTCCTCTTATGCCTCTATATTCCGGTTAAATAATATAATTCTGGCTACGTAATAATAGAATAGAAAAGAAGAAAAGACATTACTTGTTGGTTTAAAGTCATGTAGAGCTTTAGCTTGTCTGAATTAATCTTTGGATTCGTCAAGTCATCTAGAGCTTGCCTAAGCTGCTATCTCTCCTATGTAATTCGCCCTCCATAATATCGTCTAAATCTTCCATTTCATATTCATCAGCCATACACTCATCATCATTGTGGTATCGGTGTTTGACTGGGCATTTTGGAAGGTTGTGTTTGGATAGCACATAAGCAGAGGCGGATTAGAATGTCCAAGCATTCTAAGTTGCTTATCTGCTTGAAAATAAGTTGTTTAGGAGGTTTAATGACATTAGGCCATTAAGCACCTGAAATCAGTTGAACCAAAAACAACTTTATTTCAATTTCAATTCCTAACATACGTTTGTTGATTAACTTGGATTCTATACAATATTAACTGAATGGAATAACTGAAAATACAAAAAGCAACAAACCTGAGATCGGAAGGCCTTTTCAACCTCACAAATGCGGCCCACATCAAACGCATCCACCAACACCTACACAACATACTCGTACTTCAAATCAGAATAATCCTTAAAACTAAAAATATTAGAACTATTAGTCACTTTTTAATGGCTATCGTTTACTTAGCAGACAATGTGCCACGTGCTTAGCAGCAACCTACTCAATGTTGCTGATGTGTGTTCCTGCAGCTTGCTACTTCTATTTTTTCACCAAGTAACTTTAACAATTGTGATGTGATATCCTGCTAAAGAACAGAGATGTTTGAATGTGCTTCAAACCTGAAGTGTCAAGAATCAGCTTGCATGGTATTTTAAACATTAAAAAGATGAAACCTTAAAAAAAAAGAAAAAAAAAGAAAGATGAAACATTAAAAACAAACATAAAGCCTTAGGAAAAAGTACCTGATAAATAGCCAAATAGTTTGAAATTGCTATGTGGCTATGGTGGAATAACTCATTTGACTGGATCATTTATTTCATTATCTAACTATTCAAGTAAGTAGTAATTAAGTTTAGTAGTTCTTACAGTTGGTTTAATGACTGATTCGGCAGTCCATCATCCGGATATAAAACTATCAATAACATCAGTTCCACGGATTGTTATCCTGTCCAACTTTATGAATTGGAGCCGTTGACGGAGTTGTGATTCCCAGCTGCCTGATATTTTTTGACCTATGATGTTAGCGTACATTTAAACAAATTATCAAACCCTCACGAACAAATAAGATATGAATACAGGGAGATGTGAATATAGGGTCATAAGGGTGGAAAAAATACATTTGAAAAATCATGCTTGGAATTGAGTCCTTTAGGCACAACGGTAGCTGATGGCTCCATTTCACATGCAGCTAACCACGCCGCTTCCCTTCGTGACGCTTTTTCATTTTCAAGATCCTATTATCAGCAACATGATAAGATATAAAGAGTGAATTTGAAAATCAGCACAAATTAAATAGGCAAATGGGCCATTCTTCTCTTTGTTAAATGTGCTAAGTGGGTGGTTCACGACGCGCACATTTAACACTGTTCAATTCATAAGGTCAACCAAATCTAAAAAAACTGATGTGAAAGCCGATATTATCATTAACCGGATCATAAACTAACATTTAACCCACATATGCTAGCGATAAAAAATGTCAGTCATATTAACATCACATTATGTAGCTATATAGCAATAAAAACACATCCATTCAGACATAGCTTCATTCGCACCTAATTATACTACCAGCAACATCAATATCCAATCCATCATCGAGATCAAACCAATAATGTCTTATTTTTTCCCTAATACCGGAGTGAATTCTAAGTTTCAATCAGCTATTCCCGTTTAATCCATTACATTTCGAGTTATCGTTTTTTTGGATCACCCCTATTTAAACTACAAATTAACATTGATAAACAAACAACTAAATACACCAAATGACAATCACTAAGCGACTTCACTACTAAACCATTATGGTGGTCATGATGTGAAAACCATAAACGAACGGAAAACATTAAGTTTTTTTCAGTTCCATAAAATCAAGCCGTCGGTTAAACAGATTACGCTTCATATCTTTGGCTGATCTCCTAAACAACATTAATAAATGAATTACACCAAATACCAAAATCCGTTATTTTCCATACCTTAAAATTTCTTCTTTAAGGTTCAATATAAACGTCTTTAGAATACCAATTGACATATCTCTAGTATTAACCTACCAATGCCACAAAAATCTAATATTAGATACGTTAAAGCTAAATTTTCTAGTGTATCATAAAATTTGAACATTGGCAGTCCCTTACACTTTACATACTTCCTTTGTAAATAGTAAATCAAGCAGCATACTTAGCAAAAAATAAAAACTTGTTAAGGAAATATAAACAGTCGGGAAAGCTATAAAAATCGACAATGCCTGAAAATTCTAAAAGTTTTATAGTGTACAAATAAGTGTGTGGAATGACATGTCATAACAGTTACACATGGTTCTAATCAATCACTAAATTCAAGAAAAATAGTACCTCAAACTTGTCTAGCTTCCTTCATCGAACCCCGAAGGCATAAAACCGGTTCCTCCTCTTCAAACGATTTCAACGAATCGCAAAGCCTCGCCGCCTATTAATAATCCTACACACACATATTAACATTACATCATCACTTCCTAACCAAAACTACATTTTCAGAATAACAGAATTAATAAAATTAACCTCAGATTTGGCGGCAAGTTCCATTTGTTGTTTCATCAGAGCATAACTTTGACTCCTTTGAAAAAATGAAGAGAAGAAGAATGAGAAAGAGCTGAAGTACCTGTTTGAGTGTGTCAGAGCATGATTTAATACGGATATGTGTTTAAAAGATGAGGCGTGTTGATGCAGGTACCATGTAGTGAAATAAGACAGATCAAACACCAATATGGCATTAATTTAAGCACACACACAGACACACCCAAAATATATATATATATATATATATATATATATATATATATATATATATATATATATATTCGGGGCTTTTATATTTTGATATTAGTTTATAATACAATTCGAAAGTGCACAACAGAAACAATAGATATACACAAAAAAGTGGACACCTTCAGCACAGTGAAGCAAAATGTACATACATAAACTTGCATGCTGTAACCAACACTGTAAGATGAACTTTTGTAGTCATCATTCAAGTCCTTAATTTCATTACTCAGACAAATTCGCTAAAGCCATACTCATTTAGCTGTCGCCGTTTCTTTCATTGCCATTTCCACTTTCTCCTGGAAATATAATTTGAAACACGAATAGAACTCAAGTGTTGGTTACAACAGGCATTAGAAAACACATATTAAAACACCCCTTTGTCCCATGATTAACATACAGATTTTAATTATATGTAAAATCTTGAAATGAAATGTGCGGGAAGGCCATAAGGCACCACAATGTAGATAAAATCTTTAGTGTAATTTAGATTATTAGTGAAAATTCAAATAAGCTAATATGCCCATGTAAACCAACCAAGCATGCCTTACTCTCTAGTGCTTTATCATCAGTGATTTTTTGCTGAGCACTTTCGCTTGATTTTTCATTGACAAATACTTCTTTGGACAAAAAATTAAGATCTGTTCAAATTGGGTAATTACTAATTACCGACTATATTGTCCTAATGAGCATCATAACTAAAATGAACACAAACCTTTACTTAGAATAATAAGAATTTTTTTTTGTACTAACCTCTTCCACCGAGTTCAACTTAACTGGGTAATATACACAATTGCTTCGTCGCGTAACTCACCTGGAAACCAAAAAAACGTTAACATAGAAGTATACTCATTGATTTAGTAAGAAGCATGTCCACGGATTCAAATCTCACGGAATTAACTAATCAGAATCTTTTAGACCGTCGTACTTACAAACGTGTTTTACACTTTTGGTAAACACGCTGTTCACAACAACCGGGATGTAATTAATTTTTCCGACAATAAAACCATTTGGATAATTCCATACAAAAGAAACACCGTTATACCACAATCAACACTACATATACCATTCGGGTTTAAAAACAATTTATAAAAGGCGATTGGGATTGCATTTTGGGTAAGATCATTTGATATTATCAGACTATCTGATATTAGCCCACGATAACTATCCACTTCACATTAGTTTCACAAACTAATACATACCAAAATCTTTATGGAAAAATATACGTTGTCGTAAATAATTATTGTTATAAAGACACCTTATGTAAACCAATCTTCAAATGTCAAATTTTAACCAACCTATTTAAACATAAAACTAACTGTATCCTTAGTTAACTTCTAACGTAAGCTATCGTTGCAATTACTTCAGCGTGAATGTATCATATAGAATTTTAGTTTTCATTATTCATTACCTTTTAGTTAAACTCATACGTACTACAGTAATTGTTTATGATCATCTTTTCTTTTTTGGTAAGGTCATTGACATTACATCAAACACATTAAGGGCACCCTTTAATTCACCTAAAGAACCCAAATTAGAAACATTAATAGTAGTTAAAGATTGTTCCAAAGACAATATTTTATGGTCTAACTAACTGACTTTTTTTTTTCCCAAATGTTTAAACATCTACTTACTTTTGTGATTATTAATCTAACCTATATTAGAGATTTTAAAAAAATGAAAATCTACATATTTTAAAAAGATATAATCTGATATCAATCAATCATTCCAGAAGTTTGATTAGTACCTGATCCGAGATCGCCATATCACTCAGAACTGCGGTGGATGGAGCGTGAGCAAATAAAAAATAAAGGGTAAAAAGTTTTGTTGTTGCCGTCTTGTTGCTGCGCCTTCATAATGAAGCTTCCAAATTGAAGATGCAAATCTAAAAGGGTTTTGGTTGTTTGTTTCCATTGAGGGGTTTTGATTAGTGTTTATGTTATTTTTGCATCTTTCAGATTTGTAGAAGAATTACACTCTTATTCTCCATCGGGTGTGTGTTAAGTGATTTGGTGGGAATAAGAGTCGAGAAATTAATGAAAAGGATGTGTGTTTAGAAGATTTGAGAGAGACATAGATGAAAAAGGATAGTGATTACTGTAGTAGAGCACTGATGGAGAAGATGAATGTGAGAGAGGCGGTGGATTTTACTGATGGCCGGAGAAGATGAATGAGAGAGAGGCGGTGGATCTTTTTTAATGAGAGAGAGGGGTGGATTTTACTGATGGAGAAGATGAATGAGAGAGAGAGGCGGTGGATTTTTTTTTAGTATAGATTGTGAGGAGCATTAAATGCAGTTAGAAATAGGGGCTGAGAATCGGGCCAAAATCGAACCGAACCGACCCGAACTGACAAAACCGAAAACCAAAATTCATAAAAAACCTAAACCGAAACTGAACCGACGGGCCGTCGGGTCGGTTCGGTTTTGTGTCGGTCCGTCGGTTCGGTTCGGTTTAGGTGTATTTAGGTGTGTTTTTGTCGTTTTTGGGTCGAACCGAAACCGAAAACATGTAAAACATGAAACCGAAACCGAACCGACGGGCTGTCGGTTCGGCTCGGTTTTTGTCGGTTCGGTCGGTTTTGTCGGTCCGGTTCGGTTTTGGACCTTTGATGCTCAGCCCTAGTTAGAAACGTGTAAAAGCATTAAATGTCCACCCACTCATGTAATGCCACGTCTTCAGCTGCATTAAATGTCCAACCAATCATGTAATGGCACGTCTGTATAGGGGTGTCCAAAAAAACCGAAGAACCAAAAGAACCGAGAAACCGTACTGGTACCGACCGGGAACGGGACCGTATATTAGAACCATGGTACGGTTCTTGGTTCCTAAAATTTCAAAATTTCGGTTCTCGGGACGGTTCGGGTCAGAACCGTCCGGTTCCGGTACTTTCCCGAAAGAACCGCCTTTTATGAAAATATGTAATTTTATAGAGTTTGTTTGGGATATTGTGTACATGCAAGTATGCGGCCTTTTAAGAAAATAGAAAAACCTTACCTAAACCTAAAAACTCATAAACCTTAACCTTTAATCCATTGATTCCATTCAAAGATTCAAACATCATTCATCAATATGAAAGTAAGTTTTTTCTAAACTGGAATATCTAGTATGCTCATAGCCGCATATCGAATAATTCTGTGTTGTTCGGTAACAACTAGTAAGAAGTTGTAATTAACTATTGTTATTTGTTTTTAATTAAACTTAATGATAAAATTCAAGAAACAATTAACGATTATGGCGTCACTGCATGATATATCGTCACCATCTAAGTTATTGTAAGCTAGTCACCATGATTGATATATAATATTCTCAACGAGTTTGCAATTATTTTCATGGATAATGAGTTGCCTATTACCGGAGATATGTTTTTTGTTTGTTTGTAAGTCAAGTTGTGGAATACTATTAAGGTTGTCAACTTCTTCGAAGTTTCTAACCGAGCCAGTACCATAAATTCATATCCATCAAAATATATTTTTTAACACTTGGTACTCATGGAATTACCGGAATTCCGTACCGGAATAGTATCCGACGGAACCGAACCGAAAAACTTGGGACGGTTCTTGGTTCCATTTTTTTCCTTGTTTTCGGTTCTCGGTTCTTTCGGTTCGGTTCCGGTTCGGGACGGTTCTAGTACCATGGACACCCCTACGTCTGTAGTTACCACATTGTGAGAGGAGCATTCTCCTGCCTTTTAGTATATATATAGAACTAGCTTATAGATCCGTGGAATCACGGGAAGTTTAAAGAAATTATTCATTAAGGTGTCATCTGTTTGAATAAATTAACAAAAAACTATAATCGTAAATGTTCCATTATTTTTCGTAGAGAGGCAAAGTAATATGTCAATGATATGATAAAATAAGAAAATAAATGTGATCATCTTCTCAAACATGTAGATAGTCTTGGATAACAAAGCTATTAGTCAACATTAAAGATTTGAGTATTCTATGTTCGTTCCATGAACATATAATATAGAAGGGAAAAAAAACAAAAGTAAAACTAAAATAAAGTTGTTGATAAGAGTATATGTAAAGTTAAAAAATGATATAAAATATGTCATTTATATAATTGTAGATAAATGTTAAAACATTAATCATATACTTTGAAATACTTCTTCGCAGACGTTTGCTTTTGTGTACTTTTCAACATGTTATCATCCTCATCACAAATAATAAAAGGGAATATATTAGAAAAATAATATGGATGCAATTTTTTAGTTTTACTTAGTCTTTCAATATTTTTATGTCAATCTTAAAAATTACTTTGTTAATAAAGTTTGCATAAAACAGATTATAAGTGTCAAAATTCATTACTCTGTTAATAAATGAGTATTTTTATGAAATTGAGTTGATATAAAGCTTATTGTCCAATTGTTTGATTTATACTCATATCATATGAATTTAAAGTTTTCATAAAACAAATAAAAAAACAACACTTCAAGTAACTTTGGATCATGTTAAAAAGGATAACTTTACAAGAGTGGATATAATAAGTTGAGAAGAGCATTTAATATATATACACGCTTATTCCACTCTCGCGATAAAAAATAGTACTACGAATATGAATATATATACAGAAGATACAATCACATTTAAAAAAATGGTTGAATCTTAATGAAGCTATTTTAGAGCAGCCATGGCAGTCATTTGACCTATGTCTTCAAGTGCCTTCTTTGATAAGTTATCGACTTGACATGTTTCACCCTTTTCATGCTGGAACAACGATTCAATCACCTGAACATTGTGTAATAAATTCTATTATAGAGGGAATTTTGGACAATATAACAAAAAATTCCGTTATAACTGAAGGTACAAAAAGCCATGTTTACTTATAAATGGATATGTCAGATGTAAAATGCTCTCACTTTGGGCTATCACATTGTTATGTTTAACTTGATTCATATGTTTGAACCTTTACAGACCACCAAATTTTAGTACTCTCTTACAATTAAAAAAATATATAAACCAAGAGTATATCAATTAGTTTAGGGCGTATGAAAATCAAAATAGAAAAAAAATGAATTATTACTTGATTGTCATTAGTTTGGTAATCTTCCATAAAACATAGCTGATGACTTGTTTTCATCTTATCTTAATAACAAATATAGCTAACTTAATGCATAAACAGATAATCACATCACATGATGGTTACATATTCATAGTTTTCTTGTGCACCGAAAGTACTTTTTTAAAATCATCTTCGAACAACCATGTCATGTACTTGTGAATATTAAACTTCGTGTTTCCCCTACACTGTTTCTAAAATTTCATGATCTATAATCTTAGTAGGTGTGATCAAGTACACTCAATCAATGTAAAAGTAGAACATGATATGGTCAAAAAGGTTTTATGCCAGAGATGAATATTTATTATTTAAAAAGCCACCGAACAAAATGTAAAGAATTTAAGCCATACTTAAAGTAGTTTCTCACAACAACTAATTCCTTTCAACCCCTTAGGGGAGGGGGGAGTGGTCACCTAATACCTTAGGTGCCACCTCACCTCCATCCAATAAAAACATTACACATCAAAAGTACCCAATTTTACCCTAACCATACCCTAAGTGGAGGGAGTGGTCACCAATTTGTACCCAATTTTTTTTTTTTTTTTTTCATACATAAAATCACATACAATATTTAAAATAAAAACATACCATTTCATTAAATAAAATAAAACATTACATAATACTTAAAAAAAAAAACATAACATAATACTTAAAAAAAAACATAACATAACACTTAAAAATAAGTAGATTAAAATAAAAAACACACTAATCATCGAGATACGGCAAGTTTTGACGTGCTACGTGCTCCGTGAGATCATATCGAAGACGGTCATGGAGAACTTCGTCTAGTAACTCCGCTACCACACTGTCGTCGTACACTGGCTGGACCGGCTCATCCATTATATGAACCGGTGAGATTGCCCTCCCCTCGCGTTTTATAACCATATTGTGCAAAATAACAGACGCATGAACCTGTTTGGCAATCTTCGCTTTGGTCATAGCTCGGAGAGGTCGATCGAGAATTTTCCATTTTCCTTTAAGAGCACCAAAAGCTCGCTCGACATCCTTTCTCGCCCCCTCTTGTAACTTCGTAAATCTCTTTTCCTTTGGTTCGGATGGATACGGGTATGCTTTAACAAATGTAGACCACTTAGGATAGATTCCATCTGCCAAATAGTAGCCGCGTTTGTAAAAGCGTCCATTCACGTTGAATGAACTGTTCATCGCCGTTCCATTTCGATCTGTAAGATACAAGTCAGACTGATTCAATACGTTGATATCGTTGTTTGACCCTGGTGGACCAAAAAAATCATGCCAAATCCACATATCTTGTGACGCGATGACTTCAAGCATAATAGTGGGAACACCATGGTCACCTCTAGTATATTGCCCTCTCAGATGTCTAGGACAATTTTTCCATCTGACGTGTGTACAGTCGATGCTACCAAGCATCCCAGGGAGGTGATGCTTCGCTTCATGGGCATGGAAAATGCGAGCAAGGTCGTGTGTTGTAGGCCTACGTAGGTACTCTCGACCGTACAACTGAATGATGGCCTCACAAAAATAATCAAGATTTTCACGCGACGTTCTTGCAGCCATGCATAAATATTCATCATACTCATCCGGGGGATTACCGGTTGCGAGTTGCCTAACGGCTGAAGTGATTTTTTGTTTCGCCGTGAAACTTTTTTTCCAACGCGCGTCGTACCCTTCTTGAAAATATGGGTATCTCGCTTCAATGTCGCCACTATTGCAAAACATGCTCTTCTCCATTTGAATTTTTTTTAAAGTACTCTTCGTTGTACTTTGGTGTTTCAACGAACCAATCATTCTCTAACGTTTGAAGACCTATTGCCCGTTGACGATTTACGCTAGTTCGGCTAGAGCTTGCCGTGTCTGCAAGATACGAGCGATTGAAGCAAGTATTGCAACGAGCTACCCGTGGATATCTCGTTAGACGAAGATGGAATAATGCATTCAATCGGAAGAATCGGAAGACATTTTGGCAATTATTTTTGTTTTGAGAGATTTTAGTGTGTGTTTTATTTGAAAATAAAGAGAGTAATATTTGGTTTTAAAGGTAATTTTTTTTTTTTTTTTTTTTTAATTCGACCGTTTGGCTCCAACGGTCAAAAAACGCAATCCAACATCACATTTCACACTCGGCTTGGTACCACGAATTTGGTACCCGATTTTCATACCCGAAGGGGCGGCGGCGGTGTTACCGCTCGGGTAAGGGTACCCGAATCCCTTACCCGTGCCCACTCCCTCCTCTCTTAGGACATTAAAAAAATAACAACTCCAAAAGGTCAAAGTTGGCAGGTCAACCCGACATAACCCGTTTCCAAATGTATCATAAAAAGGCCCATTCCCTTACCCGTTATGACCTGTTACCCGACCCACCTATCTCGCCACCTCTAACTACGAACCTAAAATGCGAGTGGAAGATCATGTTATTTATAAAGACTCTAAAGTAGTAGCTATCAGTAAAAACAACTGATACTTGTTCATTCAATTGATCGATTCGAAGCGGTAAGTTGTATTAGGCAAACTTGACATCAAATACAGAAAAGTAATTACGCAGCGCAATTGTAAAAGGGAAGTTCTTGCTATCTACATTTCTCACACAAGCAATCCTTTGTGAGCTTATAAGCACTAACAAAACATGGAGCGGAACTCAAATCTTGAACAAATCCATATAAAGAGGAGCATTCAATCTCCCATTTAAATCACAGAAAAGGCCCAAAACTAACTAAATATTTCAGGATAAACAATGTAAGTACCTATACGGCGATATATTACGCAAATTATTAATGGTATAAGGCCTTTAAAATTACAAACCTGAGGAAAGCAAGCGGGCATGCCTCATCTCATGGGTTTGGGTGGTTTTGAAACAGCCTGCAAACAGAACACGCAGTTGAGATTATAATGCAATCTTGGAAAAGGGAGTCAGAAAACCAAACGGAAGAAAGAGATTGCAATATTTATCATGAAAATTATCCAAAGAAGACTGATGTAGGATAGCTGCTATTCTTTTTTTATAACATAACATACGATATCGATCAACAACAACATTAGTCGTATGCGGTTACATATCGACATACCGATAACAAATCAGTACTTCAACTCTTATTTAATAACGAACATCCATTTTCACCATGTTCTTCTAATATTGATTTAAGTACTCACATGCATAATTATTTGGATGTTAGGCACCACATTCAGATACTTAAGGCGCATGCTCACTTACCTACTGTTTCTTAGCGGCAGTTAGACCATTTAAATGTTACTTGACGCAGCGTATATGTGTGAAACCTACCTAAACCGCAAATAGACCCGTGGAATCATTTAGTTTGGGTTGGTTATATACAGGACACAACTTTATTCGTGCACCTAACTTCTTAATGAAAAATTTCTTTCAAGATTTTTAGATGAGGTAGACTATATGTGAAGCCTAGTTAAAAAAAGACCAAGGGGGGATTAAGGGGATGACTAAATTTATTTGAAAATAATTATTGTGGTCAGTTAAACATCACATCCATAACATTGAATTATGTATCTTGTCACTTATCAGCACAATGCATTATCAAAGTATTAGCAAAGAAAAAGTAAAATAATAGTGGATAGATAAACCACAGTTAGGAGGGTATGGTTTCGTAGTTATAAAACTGCAACTAAGAACTCTAAAACTTTAAATGAAATACTGAATTAGTGGAACAAACATCGGCAACCTACATTATAACTATCACCTTGAAAAGCCAACATATCAGGGAGATCAATAACTACACATTTTATCAAATACGTTGTGGTTAGTCCATATCACAATCAAATTACTCAATTTAAGAAGAGATTTATGCATAAATTTTTATTTATTTTTAGTTATTCGAGCACCAACCTTCAGGCTCTTCTCACCGCCAATGCAATGACGCTTATAACCTTCAAAAAAGATATACCAACATCATTCATAATACATGTTTACAAAGCTTATGAAAAATAATACTATTGTATGCATAGATTATTATGGGCCAAGTGGATTTTAATAGGGCCTAAAAACACACTCTACACACATGTCGCACTTACACATCTCCATCATAAAAGATACACGCAAAATAAGCTGTAAATGAAATTAGCTTAGTCATTACTAACACAATTTCCTTGCCATTCTAAAATCTCTTTTTTAGGTGTTGTTTATTTTAGACGTGATACATGATCTTTGCCTCTTGATATTTATAAAGTTTAGCACAAGTTCTATTTAAACATCCTATCTAACTTCTCTTGTATATCAACAACAACAAACCCAATCCCGCCTAGGCAGGGTATGGGGGAGGTAAAATGTAGACAGATCCTACCCCTACACCAGGGTAAACCCATGTGTAGAGAGACTGCTTCCAACGAGACCTCCGACAAGTGCATGTGTGTTAGTGCGAAAGGATAGATATAGCATACGACAGAAACAAAAGGCAAAAGTGAATTAAAGAAAGCAAACAAACAAGCAAACATGGCATACATGAAAAGGAACCACGCACAAGTACACCGAAAAAAAAGCTAATAGCAAAGCGCAAACAGATATAAAACCAAAAGCCCAGGCACACCAAAAGCAGACCAACAAAAGGGGCAACACATACAAAAAACAAAGGAGCACACGAGGCAAAAGCTAATGTAAAAGACACGGAGCACCAAAACCAAACGCAGGGTCAAGACATAGCAGGCAAAACCTAAGGGGGCAACAACCGAGCAACGCAAACCACGCACGGGGCCTAAGACTACGGCAAAGCAAAAGAGAGTCTACAAAACAAAACAAGCAAGGAGGCAAAAGGGGACACCTAAAAGCCAAGCATCTAGCACCACTACCCGCAAAACAGTTAAGCACCTAGCACCACTACCCGCAAATCCTAATTCTATCCCTCCACCCCTTCCTATCTGAGATCATGTCCTCGGTCAAACTAAGCTCCGTCATGTCAAGCTTAAGTCTATCCTCCCACCTGATATTGGGTCTGCCTCTCCTTCTCACGCCCTCTACATCAAGCTCTTCGACCCTTCTAACTGGTGCTGACTGTGGCCTCCTCCTGACATGTCCGAACCACCTCAACCTTCCTTAACTTCTCTTGTATATGATTTGTTTATATGCTTAGATGTTCTTCTCTCGTATATGATATTCCCTTGTTTCTTGAAGAATTTTTTTAACATTATATGAAAATAAATCACCCAACCAATTTTCAATTCAAATCCTAACCTTGATGTCCATTCAAATCAAAGCAAGCCCCAAGCATTCCATATATCAAATGCATCAATCTTCATTATTTTCCCAAAAGAAACAAAGAAAAAACATACTACCATCAGATAGAATAAACATTAAAAATAAATTTGGATACATACCTTAGACTTCTTGCAAGTATACATAACCATACTATATTGTCTCTTAAGAATCATTTGATCTCGCAATCGTGCAGAAGGACCATCCTAAAAAACCATGTAATTCATCAATGTAATTTTCCCCAATTTTTTTCTAGGGTTCTGCTAAAACACAATTAAATCAAGCATAATCAAAGAAAAATATATTTTAGCTGAAACAAAATAAAATAATTGAAATATGGAACTAATATGGAAACCCTAAATATATAAAAACTAATTCGCATAACACACAATTATATCATCAAAGTGATTTTCCCCAATTTTTTATTCTAGAGTTCTGATAACAAACAATTGCATTGAGCATAATCAAAGGAAAACATATTATAATTTAATCGAACCAAAATAATTATAACATGGAATTGAATAAATCAAAAACCTAAATCTATTATAATTGATGATTCAATACTTACCATTCATCTATGATGACAACATGCAAATCAATGGCAGAGTGATGTAACTAAATCAACTGAATTTTTTAAAACGATATTGTGTTTTGATCTGCAATAATGGTTGGTGTTGCGAATCGGTTAATTCAAAAGGCGATTGTTGAAACTGAAAGAGAAAGATTTTGATTCGGTGTTAGAGAGAAATGTGTTTTGAATGCTTTGAAACTAAAGAGCAAATGTTCTTTCTGAATGGATGCAATTAAATGTAAAATCGTAACTGTTTTTGGATGAATGAATTGTTATACAGTAATTTTAAGTGTATAGAAGAAGCTTTGGATTGGAAAAGGAATTGAAGAACGTATAGGAGTTGTACATTCCAAAAGACACGTCAGAAAATTAATTGCAATTGGTGATTTAATGGGTGATACAAAACTCTTGTTTATTATATTAGATAGATTTTGTTGTGTTCATGCATTTGCGGATATTTTTATTATTTCTTTGTGGATAATATATCATTAGAAACTATGGTATTATGCCTCATGTATGTACGTATATCAGAGTTAATCTTATGAGATTATGGAGTAAAAACAATGAAAAATGTGCATAGATACCATCCATTGAGCAAGACGTACACTTCTAAATATTCAAAGATCGCATGTAAAAAGAATTACTACGTATAATTTACTTTTTACAAGGAATGATGGAAATGGTCCTCAAGTTAATTTGTTCACATATGATTCAAAGACTCGTTTTTTTTAGGTAACGTGAGCAATAGTAACATCATCCGTTACTTCTTGTGACAAGTTAGGAGTAAAAAAAGTGAACTTGCAAGTACGTTATATTCTCATTCTAGTGCTCTTCACTGTTCACTTATTCTATAAGCCAGTGACGGAATCAGGGTGAGTCTCTAGAGACCTATAGATACTTATAGATTTTTGTGGTGTAATGTTTATTTTTCTAAAAATTTGATTTTTTTAAACACAACTGGTCTTTTAAGCTGTGTTTCTAGTCTTGTTTAGTTGATCCTTAATGCATTTGATCACTCTAGTATAAGGAGGTATCACGCTTTAATTTTATACCACTGGTTTAAAATTATCTAAATTTGGAATCTTGGCTATACTAAAACCATTATCGAATAAAGAGTGAACATAGCTTACCTGTATATATTGCTTACGTTATTCATATGATGCCATAACTAGTGGTTCTCCAGTGATGGTTATCTTGGTTTTCAGTAAAACTTTTGGACCAGAGAGGTATGGGCTGAAGCATTGGGCCTCAACAGAGCCACTAGATTTCCAAAGCCCATGTATATAACTAAAAAACACTATACAATTAATAATACTTTTGAGTTTTGATTACCATTGGTCAATCATCATTCTTCATTCTTTTGGTTTTTATTAAAAGGTAACACTTCAACTTTACTGTTATAAAACATTATTAGCTTATGACTGTTGGTGTGTATTTCCCAGAACAGGGTTAAGACAATCAAGGCAGCTACAATACCACTAGGTGGTTACCGGATATCACTTAGAATCGTGTGATCACTTTACAAAGTAAACTATTCGACCCTAATGTCTGGGTTACACGAATATCTACTTGGGATAAGACCAAATGCAGTTATAAAATTAGGCACAATTCAATAACCCTTGCGCTTATAAGTGTTAATCATTTTCTGTCTATCATTCATGCATTATCAGATCTCCTATTTATAGGAGATTACTCTTAGCTAGTCAAATGGAATTATGAGCATTAATCGGCCCATTAATCGCCTCATAATTATCCCCATTATAGCCGTTAGTGGTTACATGACCAATTAAACGTGGTCATTAAGCAGTTGTAACTGCCATTTAGCAGTACTTTAACACTAGCAGTACTTTCATACCATTATCAGTACTTTCACAACACAAGCAGTGGAAACATAGCACTAGCAGTGGAAAGCTAATATTACACTATCAGTGTTAACTAACCACTAAAAAGAGTCAGGGTGTTCAGGGACCTTATGGGTGTACACTCCGTACCTCCTAGCCCATTACAAGGTGTCAACTAATCCCACAAGTGCACTAAATTTTCCAATAATCCTCCCCAAATTTAGTTCACTTCCTTTGAATGAAAAACAAACGTCAAACAAAACATGTGCATAAACGAAAATGTCCTGAGGATTGAATTTTCATCTTAGTTAATTACACGTTCAAATATTCGAGAATCAGGGTGTTCTAAGAATTGAACCCTTCAACCCATTTGAATACCTGAAGATAAAATACACACAAGTTTTCAAGCACTTATCAGCTCCTGACACTATACAAGCCATGTGTCCATATCCAAATTCATAAATGTTGTAAAAGCTAAAAGTCCAAAAGCTTCCTCAAGCGGCAAAACTTCAACATTTACATAGGTGGTTCCTCTTTATTCATGCTCCTGCCAAGCACTTTTTCAAAGAAAAATAACCATTAAGAAGTAAAGACTTCATCCTCCTTTCAGCAGGTTCTGAGCACAACCTTGGGATGTAAATAAAACATGTGCTCCAGTCCATTGAATGTTCAGCTTTCCACATTGAACTCAGCTCCTAAGTTTCCTTAGGAGGGAGTTGGGTGTCCTAGCATTCAGTGACTAAGTTGGACTTAAACCCATCCCTTTAGTAGACTTTATAAAGTCTCTAGCCAGACCCTTCGTCAAGTGATCAGCTAAGTTCTGTTGAGATCTAACAAACACAATAGATACCACCCCATTCATGATAAGCTCACGAATCATGCTATGTCTGACACCTAAGTGTCTAGACTTACCATTGTACATCTGGCTATAAGCCTTAGCCAATGTAGCTGCACTATCACATCGGATAGAAATAGGTGTTATAGGTTTAGGCCACAATGGAATCTCAAGAAGCAAGTTTTTCAACCATTCAACTTCTTTACTAGCAGCTGCTAAGGCCACAAATTTAGATTCCATTGTTGAACTGGTGATGCAAGTTTGCTTCTTGGATGCCCAAGAAATTGCACCTCCACCAAGTAGGAATACCCAACCACTGGTAGAAGAATTGTCTTCAGTGTTACTGATCCAACTTGCATCAGTGTATCCTTCCAACACTGATGGGTAACCAGTATGAGAGACTATAATCCATAGTTCTCTTCAAATACTTCAGTACCCTTTGAATTGCTTGCCAGTGATGAGCACTAGGATTACTAGTATACCTGCTCAATTTTCCCACTACAAAACCAATATCAGGCCTTGTACAAGTCATGACATACATCAGGCAGCCAATTACCCTAGAATACTCAAGTTGAGATACAGCCTTGCCATGATTAGGCATCAGCTTCTCACAAGTATCCATAGTGTACTCACGGGAGTACAATCAAAGTAATTGAATTTCCTCAGCACCTTCTCAATATAATGAGACTAAGAGATAGAAATTCTTTTACTTTCATGTTTAATCCTTATACCAAGGATAACATCAGCCTCCCCCATGTCCTTCATGGAGAACCTTGATGACAAAAATTCCTTTGTCAGGTCAACCTGATTTTGGCCAGTGCCAAAGATCAGCATGTCATCAACATATAGGCAAATGATGATTCCTTTACCAGATTCATCAAATTTGCTATATACACATTTGCCAGCTTGGTTAAGAACATAACCACTAGACAAAACCACTTCATCAAATTTTTGATGCCATTGCTTAGGTGCCTGCTTCAGTCCATAAAGAGACTTAATCAGTTTACACACCTTGTTTTCATTGCCAGGCATGATGAAGCCCTGAGGTTGGTTCATATAAACCTCCTCATGCAATTCACCATTCAAGAAAGCTGTCTTCACATCCATCTGATGTATAATCAGATTGTGAATAGACACCATAGCAATCAGCAGTGTTATGGTACTGATACGAGCCACAGGGGCATAAGTATCAAAATAGTCTATTCCTGACTTTTGTTTAAAGCCCTGAATGACTAGTCTAGCCTTGAACTTTTCAATAGTTCCATCTACCTTCATTTTCTTCTTGAAAATCCATTTGCAACAAGGTGGTAGATCAACCAACACCCAAGTGTTGTTGCCCATGATGGAATCCATCTCATCATTGATTGCTTCTTTCCAGAAAGCAATGTCCTGGGACTTCATTGCTTCTTCAAATGTTTTGGGATCATCCTCAACAATGAAGCAATAGGAGTATTGGTCTGAGACCTTATTCCTTGTTCCTTCAACTAAGTATAGTTGAAACTCAGGTCCAAATGACTTTGGATTCCGACCCTTTTGCTTTTTCTAAGCATAGGTTCAGTTGTTGAACCACAACCTCATCGGGGACCACTGATGGTTCATCATCGGGACCTCTCGATACACCAGTGTCATAAGTTCCATTAGGAATCCTCTGACTTGGTCTAGGGACTGATGAGAATCTATTCTCATCAAATTTTGCATCCCTTGATTCAATTATTGAGTTAACTGAAACATATTCATTAGGTTTAATAACATAGAACCTAAAAGCCTTGGAATGCTCAGCATATCCAACAAAGATGAAGTCAATGCCTCTTTCACCCAAAGTCTTTAGCTTTGGATCAGGGAGTCTTACAACAGCCCTACAACCCCAGACCTTGAGATAGTTCAGGTTGGGTTTTCTTTTAGTCCAAAGTTCATAAGGGGTAACCTTGTTCCTTTTGTTGGGAACCCTATTTAATAAATAGCAAGCTGTTAACATAGCTTCACCCCGAACCCTTGACTCAGTCTGAATAGGACAACATGGAATTAACCATCTCCTTCAGCACCTTGTTTTTCCTTTCGGAAATACCATTTTGCTGAGGAGTATAAGGGGCAGTCGTTTCATGGATTATACCAACAGACTGAAAATACAGAGTATTCATTTACGCACCTCCCCTATGAGTACTTAATCTTTTGATCAAAGACCCAAGTTGTAATTCAACTTCAGTTTTAAACACTTTGAATTTATCTAATGCTTCATCCTTGGTATGTAACTGATAGACATAACAAAATCTAGAAGCATCATCAATAAATGTCACAAAGTACTTCTTATTCCCCAAAGAAGGAGTGGCATGCAAATCACACAGGTCACTGTGTATAAGCTCCAAGACCTTAGTCTCATGACTAACACCCTGAAAAGGTTTCTTGGTTATCTTGGTCAACATGCAAGTGTTACACTTTTCAGTGTCCATGTCAAAAGCTGGGATCAACCCATCCTTAGACATATCTTGCATTCTTTTATAGTGTACATGGCCAAGTCTTGCATGCCATAGGGTAGAGTCAGTTAGGTCAGAGGAGATCACAAAGGCTTAAATAACACTATCAATGACAATATTAAGCCTGAACATTTGATTACATAAATAACCAAAACCAATAAAAACACCATGCTTAGAAAGCACAAATTTATCAGACTCAATAACTTGTTTATATCCATGATTATTCAAAACACTACTTGAAACCAAGTTCTTCCTTATATCAGGAACATGAATAACATTAAACAAAGTTACAATCTTTCCAGAACTAAACCTAAGGTCTACACAACCACGACCATGCACCAAGGCTTTTGACTCATTTCCTGTGTGAAGAATAGAACCATCATTCAGTGACTCATAAGTCTTGAACCGGCTTCTATCTTTACAAACATGAATTGTTGCACCAGAGTCAACCCACCACGCAACATCATCATCCTGCACATAATTAGATTCAGATACATATGTAACATAATAAATCTGAAAAGACTTATTAAACATATTCTGACCTTTCAGTGAGTTGGTTGAACCACCACTCCCTGAACCATTAGTGCATGATCCATTGGCTTTACCACCAACCTTAACACCTTTGCAATCCCTTTTAATGTGACAAGTTTTGCCACATTTCCAACAAGTAGGTGTTGCCTTCTTGTTAGGATCTGCCCTTGTGTTGTCATGATATTTGCATTTGCCTTTGTTGTCATTGTACCTGGTGGAGTTGTTATGCTCCACCATATTGATAACAGATGCACCAGCAGCATTGCTACTCTTTGGATTGTCATTATCCTGCACCTTGAGAGATCCCTCAATGCGCAGATGACTGCCCAACTCAACCAGAGTTAAATCCTCTTTCTTATGTTTCAAGGCATGCTTGAAATCTTTCCAAGAAGGAGGAAGTCTATCGATAACACAAGACACTGAAATAGCCTCATCCATGTGCATATTGTGTTGTGTAAACCTTCCAAGTATTCCAAGAAGTTCATTGTATTGTTCCATAACTGGTCTTGAATCAGTCATTTTGTAATTTGTGAAATTACTAACAAGGAACTTCTTACTTGATGCATCCTCACCATATATTAGGCATCCAAGGAATCCAGTTCTTTGGAAGATTCAAAGTTCAGATAAATATCAAACAGAGAATCAGACATACCATTGAGAATAAGACCTCTGCATATGTAGTCATCATTTTCCCATTTGCTCCTCCTCCTGATCTGCTCCACAGTAGCATCATCACCATCATCAGGAATAGGAGTGGTTAGCACATACACCACACTCATGCTTGACAGTAAGAAGTGCATCTTCTTCTGCCACCTCCTAAAGTCCACCCCTTCAAACTTATACAGCTTAGCAAAGTTTGAAGCCATGTGTTTCATTGCAGCAGTTGCCATTGATTATCACAAAAATAGTTTACTTTGATTATTGGTGTGTATTTCCCAGAACAGTGTTAAGACAATCAAGGCAGCAACAATACCACTAGGTGGTTACCGGATATCACTTGGAATCGTGTGATCACTTTCCAAAGTAAACTATTCGACCCTAATGCCTGGGTTACTCGAATATCTACTTGGGATAAGACCAAATGCAGTTATAGAATTAGGCACAATTCAATAACCCTTGCGCTTATAAGTGTTAATCGTTTTCTGTCTATCATTCATGCATTATCAGATCTCCTATTTATAGGAGATTACTCTTAGCTAGTCAAATGGAATTATGAGCATTAATCGGCCCATTAATCGCCTCATAATTATCCCCATTATAGCCGTTAGTGGTTACATGACCAATTAAACGTGGTCATTAAGCAGTTGTAACTGCCATTTAGCAGTACTTTCATACCATTAGCAGTACTTTCACAACACTAGTAGTGGAAACATAGCACTAGCAGGGAAACACCGCCTATCACTAATATTACACTATCAGTGTTAACTAACCACTAAAAAGAGTCAGGGTGTTCAGGGACCTTATGGGTGTACACTCCGTACCTCCTAGCCCATTACAAGGTGTGAACTAATCCCACAAGTGCACTAAATTTTCCAACAATGAATAGTTGTTTTTCTAATGTTTAGCTTAAAATATATAAATAAATATATCAAAGTATGATGATGACCTTTTAGGTCGCAATATAAAAGTGGCATATGTTGCTAAAGTCCTCAATGATGATTATAAGAAGATGATTATCAAGAATTTTGCTTCGAAAAATGCTTGAAGAATTACAATTTTCACACAATAAAAGTTCTTTATAAAAAAATGTCTAAAGATATAAATAAGGGAAAATTAGTCAAATAGACCGCGCGCCCTGAGGCTTATCACTATCCGGACCACGCACTTTTGCCGAATGAAAATGGACAAGTTGCCCAGCGATTTTCTGGTATCCAACCATGGGGTGCCATGTGTCCGACAAAGGTATGACCAAAGTACGTATTTTGAGAATATATGTCATGTATTGTAAGGTATTGTTTTTTGGGCAACCAAATTGTATTTTCGGGCAACTATGTAATATTGGGCAACTTGTATTTATACACGAGGATAATATTGTCATTTTACACTGGTTGTATTATAAAACTAATACCAGTAATATTAACGCACTTAGAACATCATGCGCCTACACACACAATCAAACATCTTCTTGTACGATTTCTAACAGCTTCTACAATTAAACGTCTTCTTCTACATCACGGCACACACTCACAAACCACATCTTATTCATAAAACCCTCTAAACCCTAGTTAATTTTACTCTATAATTCCATATGACAAAATTAACGTTGTACAATTGTAAAATCGCAATTCGTTCTACATTGAAGTTGCTGCCAGATATTAAACTCTGTTTGTCAAAGAATGAAAACCGCGAAAGGTTGTTCAGGCAAATAGTATTTGGTCCATGGTTGGATATAAAGTCGTGCGAGAATGACTGCCTTCCGATGCATTATGTTTTGCAACACCAGGTATATGTTTCTAACATCTATGATTCCCCTCCACTAAAATTCCAAATTGGGGATCATTCGTTAAGGTTTGGCGGAAGAATTTTGTCCGATAACAGGGTTTCAATTTGGCAAAGTTTCAAAACCTATTAAACGATCTAGCGCATTTTTCGATCATGTATTTCCTGAAAAAAGAGTAATGGTATAACAAATGTACATGCAATTGATCTTTTGGAACTTGTTAATGACGGAAAAAGGATGGGAAAAGGTGGCTATCTCTTTCGATGAGGATGCTTTGTTAGGGTGTGTCTGGTAGCTGCAGGCTGGTGTTTATGGGAAAAAAGACGGAATTGCATCCATAATCACTTATTGTCCTTGGTTGATGATTTTAAAGCCTGGAATGTATTTCCTTGGGGTGAATATATGTGGCATAAATTTTATCAAAGGACTGTCAATATTGTTCATATTCACGGAAAAGATCATTTGTTAAAATTGAAAAAAACCCAAAGTTCGATGCCACATACAATCTATAAGGGTTCGCTTGGGCTTTCAAGGTTAGAATTCTCAGTAGTTTGTACTAATGTATGAATGTCTAGCTTTGATAACATATTTCTTTACAAAAACAGGTATTAAAAGCTTTTGATTCTATTTTGTTGTGCTATTACTTATTCATTTCAAAAGTACCTAAAATTAACGTTGTTGTTTTATTGTTATGAAATCTTTGGTTTTCTTCTGTATACAAGTAATATAAAAGTTACCCATAATTTAGATAACAAAAATGTTATAACACATTTTAGTTTGTGATTTATTTTTAAATTGTAACCATAAAGGTATTGTTTCATCCTAAACAGGTTACCTTTACTTTGGTAAACCTTGAA
This sequence comes from Chrysanthemum makinoi, assembly GCA_910596185.1. Classification (NCBI taxonomy): domain Eukaryota; kingdom Viridiplantae; phylum Streptophyta; class Magnoliopsida; order Asterales; family Asteraceae; genus Chrysanthemum; species Chrysanthemum makinoi. The sequence goes on along the minus strand of OU343221.1, from coordinate 32,620,857 downwards.
ACATTTTCAAAAGCGATAGCGCATAAGTACACGTTTTAAAGATGACAATTGTGGCTATTACAGATTTGGATTTTGGAGACTTATCCTAAAAGCTCACTTTGGTGGGTGAAAGACAATAAGGTCATTCGACGTGGTCTTGCTTGGTCAGGACTTTCAAAGTTTCGAAATCGGTTGTTGTAACCTCTTTGGACGGTATGCATCCACCGCGGTCTTACATTCTGATCCACGAACTTGTAACTGAATTTGTTCACATTATATGAGTAATTTAAATTTTATTATTATTATTATTTTTAATATTTTTTTGTTGTTGTTAGGATTCAACTCCCATTCTGAACTTTCGCAACACAAGCTGAAATGAAGCAACCGTGGTGTATTACCGTCCCAATTTATAGATGGTTTGTCTGTTCCAGGCAGAGCCGATGGTTACAAGACTGCAGGCGCATTCAAATGAATTCGCGGACGATTTCAATTTAAACTTGTGCATGGACGATTTCAATTTAAATGTTGCACTGGCGGAACTACTCATTCGATTGCATGTGTCTATTTCGTGAGTTAGTGGATTTGAATAAAAATGTTTTGATGATAGAAAGCGGCATTCATTGGTCGAAACACACCTTTTGTACTTGATGTGTTTATGATTGTGAAACAGGACTTTAAAAGTACAGGGAACTATTGGGTCTTAATAATTATCTTTGCTTTGTTGATCCTGAACATATTAAAAGTTGTGCCACCACAAGCGACCACGGCGTTACTCCGATGATCCGAAGGTTTGTATTTATTTTTCAGTTTACCTCCAATGTTTATACCAAACTCAAATAATCGTTCGTGTCCACACTTATATCAAACATTGGTCGATACAAGCCCGCGTCGTCTCATATTGTAGGTCCTAACGGGGATAAGGTTGTCCATGCGGACCATGCAACGGACATTGAAAATGATGATGGGCTTAAAGAAACGCAACCATGTAACCTTGGTATGCTTGTTGAAGCTTGTGCCATGACCCAAAATGTCCTGTTATGGAATATGGAGGTCAAAGTAGTACTCAACTTCCACCAGTTGCACCTAAAAGGAAAATAAAATACGGTGACCCCATTATTGTACGTTATATTTCAGTTCTGTTTAAATACCGCTATAGCATACGTCCCTACTTATGTATATATATATTTAAAATTCAGCAGGAACCAGATTGTGGTAATGACTGTTCGTCTTACATAAACGATGAAAAAGTTTCAGGTGATAATTCTCTAGATGCAATGGATTGTGATAACGAACAACAAGATGTGGTTCAGAAACAATTGCCTTGCCAACTTGAACCCGTTAGCAATATTGATTGTGTGCAGACAGAAGTAGGAACACCCACCAACAAAGCTCATGAGGTATCTACATTCTCAGTAAAACATCGCCGATAAATAAAATAGTTTAATGTGTTGTTTTGTAACATACTATATTCTCAAATGTTAGTTTAAAGACAACAACCTGCCATATGTAAATGTGGTTGGCCAAAATGACACTCCTGTTTCCCCCTAAGATAATGTCAACAAAAGCGTCGATACAAAATTGTGTCTTCCGTCTTTAGATTTAATGGATTGTGATGATCAACAAGGGGATGTGGTTGACAAAAATTCGTTTGTTGGCCTTGAATCCAGTAACAATGATGTTGTTGTGGTTAGCCTAGAAGATACACCAACAAAGAAAGACGCTGAAGCCCCTGAATCTCAAGTTAAACCCAAGAAAGTGTCATTTGCAAATGTGGTAGGTCCTAATGACAAACCTCTGTTGGAAGATCTTTTCTCCGATATGAATACTGAACAAAAGAAAGAGAGTAAAATTGAGCGACAACCTCAGGTAAAAGAAGGCGCACTGTACAAACTTACGCGGCGTTGTTTGGGTCTGTCGATTGAGAATATGGGGTATCAAAACATCGCTACTCCTTGCAGCGGTGTTACAAGATCGCGGTGTCATTAACGAGGCTATTATCCCACTGCCGTTTCAGATGTACATCACCTTATTAATTGTAAGCTGAAACGAATATTTTTTTATTTTTTCTCGCTTATCTTTCAACTTTGTTTTTGAAACATCTGGAAACCTAAGAACGTGTCCGATTAGTGATTCTATTCGCCCACCATTGAACCGTTTGTAGAGGTAGGTTCTGTTTGTTAATCCAATAACATCATTATGATTGTGTGTATGTTATTGAATATATTTATTTTGTAGGAACTTTTACGACACCCGAAATGCAACAAGAAGAAGGTTATTTCACGATTACCTTCAAGTATTTGAAGCTTAAAGAACCATTACTTTATAGGTTTCCTTGGGGGTTCGGTGCGGTTATTGCTTATAGGGATTTTTGGGTAGCCTTGGCATGTGTTGAAGACTGCACAGCGGTAGTGGCTTAATGAGTTAGTAAGTAAACCTGATGCCTAGCTGGTCTACTGCACTTGTTTATTATTTCGTTTTGTTACTTATGAAACGAATGTTTAAAGTTTTGATTTGCTTTACCTGTCCGCAACACTGGATGCATGGGTTGAATTGATGTGGTTGTTTAGACCAGCTGATGCAGATTGGGCTTTGGCAGGGTGTACTTTTTGCAATCAAATCCTAGGTGGCAACATGCCTACCACTTATTCAGATGGCACAACATACCCTGTGGCTTGGCGAGATGTTGCAAAGGTCATTATGGCAGACTCTTACCGTACATATACTGCATTTGTTTTATATATCAGGTGTATTTTCCCATGAATGAAGATACAAAACACTGGGTACTCTGTGAGCTCCATATCCGCACTGGAGTTGTTTACATTTATGACTCTCTTGGGTCAGCCTTAGGAAGTGAACGGTGGTTGCGAGGTTCCAAGAGAAAGTTACAAACATAGCTTAAATCGTACCTAACAAACGCTGGGGTACTGCATAGTAAGGGCATATCACCGGGGGATTATAAAATCACATACAAGTGTCCACAAGTACCAAAACAATCGGAGTTGTATGGTGACTGCTGAGTATGGGTGTGCATTATTTTGTACAGATTGCTCCATAACCAGCCTCTGGAAGTAGACGACTCTCTTCAAACAGCTTTAGCTTACCGTGAACGGATGCTTGAATACTTTTGGAAGCACAAGGTTGAATACATAATTTGATAGCGGTCTTTCAAGGTACTATCCTTAATGTACGTTTGACCCATAATTATTGTCTAATGTTGACATGTGAAGTATTTTTCTTTCAACGTATACTATAGGTATTTTTACTTCTATTATATATTTTTCGATTATTATAATATTTTTTTAACTCAACGACACTTTTTTAGTTAATACCCGTGCACATATACAAAAAAACATATGCTTTGTAAACTAATTCTATATATTATGGGTTATGTATACTTTATTAATTTATTTGGTATATACTAGCAGAATTTAATATTTGGTTGCCCTATAGTACATTACGGTACATGTCCTTAAATGTCTTCTTTTGCCAATCTCTTTCTTGAATACAAATCTTTCTTAATTTGTTTAACAACATCTTTCTTTCTTCTTTTGGTCTATTCACTTCATATCTTTATCCCAATCTTTCTGCTTTTGTTTAACAAAGTGTCCGACTATATCCCACTGGATGTTCAACTAGATATCATTCGCAGGCTACCTCCTAAGTCTATACTCCAGCTACGTAGTGTTTGCAAGTTATGGAAGGCTAGTATAGATTGTGGTTTTTTCATCTCTAATTACGGTGTTCGTCGTAACGATGAGTGTTTTTTCACGCTAACATTTGATCAGAGGTCACAAGGTTTTATGTTAGCTTTTAATGAACAGTTGACCGCTACGGTACTTTGCGTACAATTTAATGCTTTCATCTATGATTGCAGTTGGCAATTCTCATGGTCTTTCGTGTTTTGTTTATGGGTCTAATCTAATGTCATTTATTTGAAACCCGGCAATCCAAAAATTACTTGCAGTACATGTCCCGTTTTACACGCATCAAATTGAATGTAAAAAGATTTGCTTTGGTTTTGCCGTCCGTCCGGACACTCTTGACTCGACGATCGTGAAGGTCTCCTATCCTGTTTTCCAAAGTGGTTTTGTATGTTTACTGTCTTTTCTTTCAACTCGTTAAGGTGGACATGCCTTGAAAATTTCCACCCCTCGTGAAACTATCAAATTGAAGCGTCAAAGTCGAGGCGTTGTCGGTCATTTTATCTATTGACTGGGAGTTAAAAGTTAACTAATCGGAGACGTGTTACATACAAGATTTATATGTTGATTTCGTTTGATTTGGTAACCAACCAATTTAAAGTTATAGACCTTCATGATTTTAAAAATGAACTCCCAGTTCCATTCTATGTTTTCGATCTTGGAACCTCTCTAGTGATTTATGGTATGATCATTGATGAAGATATGCCATTGTTTTGTGGATGGGTGTTGGACGTGAATGGTTTTGCCATAAGATCATGTAGAAGCCTCTTTGCCATCCCCACCCTATTATCTGTTCGTTTGCTTGGGTTTACAAAGGATCAGGCTCCAATAGTGGAAGCGTACACTGGCAACCATTTGGGTCACTCACTATTCCTGTACAACAAAGAACTTGAATTATTTGTCAGCATGGGAATTTTAGGAGATACGGGATCTTTCTACATCGCCCCATACAAAGAATCTCTTCTTTTGTTAAATCATACAAACTGTCTTTGTCTATAGTATGTTTTATTTATAACTTACCATTCTATTCACGTTCCTTTTAAACATTATCTCTTGAATTGGTTAATGATATATCAATGCCATTTTCAACAGGTTTGTTCGGCTGAAGTTACGGATCAGGCTAAATGGGAATGAAGGTTTGTGTTTTTAGTACACTGTCTGTGTGGGAAGGAAGCATTGGACTGTTTAGATTTTTCGTAGTCGATGAATGTTATCAATTAAGTGGTTATATAATATGTAACAATTAAAGTTATAACCATGTAGTAATCGTAATATCTAGTTGGTTGTCTATATCAAACGTTGTATGTCAACGTATTTACTATTTCATCTCTTCTGTTATCCCATTATCCATTTTTTTAATCTAGCCAATAAGCAGTTGTTACCCAAAATAATTTTGGCAACCTAATTTTGTTCTTAGGACAACTTCTTTTCCATACGGACTACTTTTATAAACCGACTCCTTCTAGGCGTACATTTCGTATTCTACAACCTACTTATAACTACCAACTTGAGACAATGCACACTTCCAAAAATAGAGGTTTAAGATTCAACACTAGTACAAATTAACTAGCAGTTGAAAGTTTACTACAAGCGATGGTAAGCAGTTTGTCCTATTCATCCCCACAAAAGCAAGTGTAGTAAAAAAAAGCAAATAGCAGTTGTAACTTAATTTAAGTAATTGAGCATAAAAGCAGTGTAGCATTTCTTTTATGTTTACAAAGGTCGATATAAAGCTAAAATAATCCACTCAAAGCGAATGTCACTCTACACATCGATAACGATGCGTTGTGAAGATGTTCTTCAAAAAATAATCCAAGTGAAGATGTTGATGTTTTTAGAATGAGTGATAGTCTTTAAAATTGTTTCGTCCATTAACATACGAATCTGTTTTAAATACCATTTTAGCGAAGGATCTACTATAGAAGGTGACTAAACGAACACAACCTAGTACTCTTTAAGAAGAATAATAATTAACGAACATTTATTCTCACTAAACACCTCGATATGTTGTTAATACACGAATACTCTGAATAGTATTGCCGTTTACAACCTTGAAGTGTATCGACACTAGATATCACCAAAACTTATATAGAACTCAAACCTAGGACCTCCTTTAATAGGATAAGGAGTCCTTTGCAAAGTACACTAAGTAATGTACAAGATAAATATACTTACAATACTTATCTAATACAAAACATCCTACTGAAGACATTCTAGAATATTACATATTCATCCCACACAATCATACTAGCAGTGACAAGTACATTAGCGAGTGGGTACAGCGACTTTTCTGCCAACTGGTTTGTGTTTGTTTCTTCTATTCTTTTAAATTTGGCTTTCCCGTGGCTTTTTGGTGCTTGGTCTTTTGCCTTTATACTTTTCTTGAAGGAGTTCCGGTGGCTTGCTTCCTCGTGGCCCTGGCGTATTGATCAACCCATCGTATTCCCAGGGAATTAGATAGGCCTTTCAACTTCAATGGGCCTTCGGGGGTTTCCGTCTAAACATGCCCCTACTTGCGCAGGGAAGGGCTTTTGGTAAGTTGCCGACTTTCTTAGGGAAGTTTCTTGTTGGAAGGGTGGTTCGTGCCGTTGCCCTAACTTCCTTTTGTAAGCCACTTCCCTACGGGACCCATCTCAGAACACATTTTGTCACTCCCATGACCCAATTCCCATGATTTATTTCCTTCTTACCTTCCGCTCTCGAACGGCGAGGTTAAGAAGGAAAAGCCTGCACTTTCAAGATCCCATATTGCTAATGAGAGTCTAATAGGTTTAAACACCCACCTTTGGTATGCATATGGTCCTGGCAGACTACCACCACGTGAATAGACATGGGTTTTGGGTGAAGGTGTGCTGTGGATGCTCGCGGAGATGGGTTTTTAGTCGTTATTTTAGAACGACTAACTGTTATTAGTAGTCATTTAAGAACATGTTTCATTTTTCGCAGCATCAGCTTTGCATTTTGGGGGGGGGGTAAAGGTTTAGGCTATGTATGGGTTGTTGGAAACGGCCGTGCGTGATGAACGAGTTGTTGTTGACGTCCGTATGTATTCTTTTTTGTCTTACGTGTACCATCGGTATCTTTTTCTGAATAACATCTTCAACTTCTCTTTTGTTTTTCAAAATATTCCGGTTTCCTGAGTTGCAGGTGGAAATATTTTTGTAGGTGAAGGAATGGTTCCTTTTTGCTTTTTCTGGACTTTCCCCTTGATTTACCTAGCGTATTTATAGCGAGGATTTTACTGTTCGTGCACGCGTTATCATTAATTTTCATTAACTGCTTTTGTGGGTAGGCATGCCTAGGCTCCTACTTATCGTCTGTTGCTATATTTGAAAAAAAAAATTACGGAGTACTTGTGAAGGAACGTGAATCTTTACATGCATATTTTCTCTCCTTTTTGCTATTTGAATATAAATGATTACGTAAACACAAACAAATTTGCTTTTTGCGAGGAAACTAGCGGTGGTTTTTGCGACACTAGGAGTGGGTACAACGACGTTAGCAGTGGTTAGAGCGACGTTAGCAGTGGTTGGGGATTAACGTAAGAATAGACTTAAGAATTTGTTCAAAACCTTTAACCTCCTTTCGCGGCAGCAGTTGTAACTCTTAATCGAGTTTGTATCCCCAATTCAATCCAAATTAATTTGTACTAAAAACTTACTTTTTTAACACTTGTAGCAGTTGTTACTAATTTTTGGCATACATCCCAAAAGCTGTCTTTGTTAAAATTATGTCTTTTTCATTTTTTATAATTTTTGTATTTATTTAATTTTTTTTAATGATATTATAAGGGTTATTATTTTAACACATAAATAAGCATGTAACTCAACGTGTAATCATATTCTATTATCGAGACACAAAAATTCTGACTACCATTATTAATCGTCTCATACTCTCATTGGCTTGCATACCCAAACAAGTTACCCACCCACACTATGACTTTTTTTTAACTAAATAAAATTTCATCTTCATATTACTACTTTATTAGTAAATTTTTTATTTTTGTAAAGTGACTAACTATCTCGAATACAGTTTGAATAACTACGCAAACAAATATATACTAGTAACATAAAAGGGATCACATCCATAGGTTAACATGACATACTATTTTTTTCAAATACTTTTTATGACGAGTTTGGTAGTGCATAGCTAGCAAATGGTACTTTGGGCACCTAATTTGTGTACTCATGGCAACTATACTTTGGGCAACTAAATTGTGTACTCATGGCAACTAGTTTAAATAGTAGTACTTTTAGTCAAGTGGTGATGTATGCAACAAGGGTGGGGTTTGACCTGGATTTAATTTACATCTTTCTATATTTTTAAACTATTTTTATGACTAGTTTGCTAGTGCATACCTAGCAAATGGTACTTTGGGCAACTAAATTGTGTACTCATTGCAACTAGTTTACGTAGTAACTTTTAGTCAAGTGGTGATGTATGCAACAAGGGGATGGGGTTTCACTGGATTTAATTTACATCTTTATATATTTTTAAACTATTTTTATGACTAGTTCGCTAGTGCATACCTAGCAAATGGTACTTTGGGCAACTAAATTGTGTACTCATTGCAACTAGTTTACGTAGTAGTACTTTTAGTCAAGTGGTGATGTATGCAACAAGGGGATGGGGTTTCACTGGATTTAATTTACATCTTTCTATTTTTTTAAACTATTTTTATGACTAGTTTGCTAGTGCATAGCTAACAAATGGTACTTTGTGCAACTAAATAGTGTACTCATGGATAAGGAGTCCTTTACAAAATACACTAAGTAATGTACAAGATAAATATACTTACAATACTCATCTAATACAAAACATCCTACCGAAGACATTCTAGAATATTACATATTCATCCCTCACAATCATACTAGCAGTGACAAGTACATTTGCAGTGGTACGCGAGTTTTACTGCCACTGGTTTGTGTATTGCTTACACTCTTCTTTTTCCTTGGCTTTCCGGTGCGGGTCTTTTGCCTTTATCCTTTCCTTGAAGGAGTTCAAGAGCTTGCTTTCTCGTCGGCCCGGCGTATTGATTAACCCATAGGATTCCCCGAGGAATTAGATAGGCCTTTCAACTTCAATGGGCCTTTCAGGGGGTTTCCCCTCTAAATATCGCCCCTACTGGTATAGGAAGGGCTTTTTGTAATGTAGCTTCCCAACCAGCGCGGTTTTATTTTATCCCAGGCTCCCGCAAGCTGGTCATTTTTCCTTAGACCCAGTCTATCCAACCGGATATCCTGAATTCGTAGACGCACACTTGAATGGGGGCCGGGCTGCACCAACAGAGGAAGAAGGCATAGCTTTCATCCTCAGTTGTTTGACTTTCTTAGGGAAGTTTCTTGTTAGTTAGGGGCTGGTTTAAGTATTTCGTTGCCCCTAACTTGCTTTTGTCGCCCTTACCTACGGGACCCATCTGCCGAACATATATTATCACTCCCATGACCTAATTCCCATGATTTATTTCCTTCTTCGCTCGAATGCGAGGTTACGAAGGAAATGCACGCAATTTCAAGACCCCATATTGCTAATGAGAGTACGCTAGGTTTAAACTCCCACCTTTGTTATGCATATGGTCCTGGTAGACTACCACAACTTGAATGGACATGGGTTTTGGGTGAAGGTGTGTTGTGGATGTTCGCGGAGATGGGTTATTAGTCGTCATTTTAGAACGACTAAATGTTATTAGTAGTCATTTTAGAACATGTTTCAGTTGTCACAATCGGCTTTGCGCTTTTTGGGGGGGGGGGTAAAGGTTTAGGCTATGTATGGGCTATTTGGAAACGGCCGTGCGTGGCCAACGACTTGTTGTTGACGTCCGTATGTATTCTTTTTGTACTGTGTACTATTGGTATCTTTTTTTGAATAACATCTTCAACTTCTCTTCGATTTTTTCAAATATTCCGGTTGCCTCATTTGCAGGTGGCAATATTTTTGTAGGTGAAGGAATGGTTCCTTTTTTGCTTTTTCTGGACTTTCCCCTTGATTTACCTCGCTTATTTATAGCGAGGATTTTACTGTTCGTGCACGCATTATCATTAATTTTCATTAACTGTTTTGTGGGTGCCTATGCTCTTACACTGTTGCTGCTATATTTGACATAAAATTACTTGGGAAGGAATGTGAATCTTTACATGTAGATTTTCTCTCCTTTTTGGTATTTGAATATAAATGATTACGTCAACAAAAACAAATTTGCTTATTGCGAGGAAACTAGCGGTGGTTTTTGCGACACTAGGAGTGGGTAAAACGACGTTAGCGTTGGTAAGATCGACGTTAGCGTTGTTGGGGATTTACCTATGAACAGGACTTAAGAATTTGTTCAAAACCTTTAGCCTCCTTTGCGCTAGTTGTAACTCTTAATCAAGTTTGTATCCCCAATTCAATCCAAATTAATTTGTACTAAAATCTTACTTGTTTAACACTTGTAGCAGTTGTTACTAATTTTTTGCCGCCTATATCCCCAACGGTGTTACTAATTTTTTGCCGCCTATTATCGAGACACAAAAATTCTGACTACCATTATTAATCGTCTCATACACTCATTGGCTTGCATTCCCTAAACAAGTTACCCACCCACACTATGACTTTTTTTTAACTAAATAAAATTTCATCTTCATATTACTACTTTATTAGTAAATTTTTTTATTTTTGTAAAGTGACTAACTATCTCGAACACAGTTTGAATAACTACGCAAACAAATATATACTAGTAACATAAAAGGGATCACATCCATAGGTTAACATGACATACAAAGACTATACAAAGATGAGATAAGTGACTCCAAAATGTAACAACGATCCCCTAATAAACAAAAGGCAGAAGCTTCCATGTAGTTATAACAAAGCACATCAAACCTCCATTGACTCCAACTTTTCAATTAAACCATTGAGCTCTTTAACACGGTCATGTTTTCTAAACCAAGAATACAAAGTTTGGAACTCTCGGCCGGATCCTTATTTTGCATCCTTAACAGGTGATTAATAGTTGGCAACCAACAATCCGAACCGCATAAAAGCTCCACTTCCGCTATCATTTGTTGTCTACGGTTGACACGGACCCTAATTTCAACAAAACATTCCTCCTATGATCTATTTCGTCACGTAAAGCAACTTCCAATTCACCTCTGTAGTACGCGATCGTAATATCTTTTAACAACTTTGAGCCACCAAACATTGGTAATTCATCACATAAAACCATGCCAGCAGAAATCGTTATGTTTGATTTTCTAATACTATCACTAATAGAGATACAAAAAACTGTTTTTGTTACATAGCGTCATATATAGACACGAAATTTCTAACAAACTAGTTATGACAATTGTCTGTTTCCAATGGACAAGTGGATCACACCAAATAAGTACCAACCCACAAATTTTTTTTTTTTTTTTTATAGTATCTTCCTATTTTTTTCAAATATTTTTTATGACGAGTTTGCTAGTGCATGGCTAGGAAATGGTACTTTGGGCAACTAAATTGTGTACTCATGGCAACTATACTTTGGGCAACTAAATTGTGTAGTCATGGCAACTAGTTTAAATAATAGTAATTTTAGTCAAGTGGTGATGTATGCAACAAGGGGCTATTTTTTCAAATATTTTTTATGATGAGTTTGCTAGTGCATGGCTAGGATATGGTACTTTGGGCACCTAAATTGTGTACTCATGGCAACTATACATTGGGCAACTAAATTGTGTAGTCATGGCAACTAGTTTAAATAGTAGTACATTTAGTCAAGTGGTGATGTATGCAACAAGAGGCTAGGGTTTGACTAGATTTAATTTACATCTTTCTATTTTTTAAACTATTTTTATGACTAGTTTGCTAGTGCATACCTAGCAAATGGTACTTTGGGCAACTAAATAGTGTACGCATGGCAACTAGTTTACGTAGTAGTACTTTTAGCCAAGTGGTGATGTATGCAACAAGGGGCTAGGGTTTCACTAGATTTATTTAATTTACATCTTTCTATTTTTTTCAAATATTTTTTATGACGACTTTGCTAGTGCATAGCTAGCAAATGCTACTTTGGGCAACTAAATAGTTTTCATGGAAACTACAATAGTACTTTTAGTCCAGTTGTGATGTATGCAAAAAGGGGTGGGGATTGAGTGGATATAATTTGCATTCAGTGTTTTTTTATTAGTCATACGTGTATTCATGTAAAGTGGCCAACTAGTTACAAAACTTGACAAATTTATTTGGGTAAAAAAATAAAATACAATACACATTTGGGTAAATCAAACATACAATATACCTAGCGAATTATTTTTTAATGTGTGAAAATTTGGAATAAACTTATGCCAAGTTCCTTATTCTTGTATTGTTATGCCCCAAAAAAAATCAAACCTGCAAAGTGCAAGAAAAAAGAAAAGAAATAAAAAAATAAAATAAAAAAAACATTAAAAAGTTACATATTGCAAGTAAGTAAGCATAGAAAAGGCGTGTAATAATAAAAAAGGGGGAAAATGAAAAGGCTTGTATGTGAAAGGTTGGTAATTTAATGCTACTTCTTGTGGTAGACAAAATGCTAGGGTACCAACTCAACGGACGATCAGTTTTGTACAACGACACAACACTAATTATATTATAACTTAAAATAAACCTTCTTTAAAACACAACACATAGCAATCAAAGGGGGAAAAAATAAAACATACAAAACAAAACTGATAAAAGGATGACTACACCTATGCCATTCTGTGAAGAACTTGCTGGTATTGCAGGATCTAGTTTTGTTAAAGATATGATGATAGTTCGTTTTCGAAGGGATGTGAGTGTTGTCATGGTGGATGAAGCAGAGTTGATGAAGAAGGCTCAAGAAATAAGGGCACGATGTGTGAAAGGGATCATGTTATTGGATAGTTGGAGCTTTTATACCCATTTGAATCTTGTGTGGAAAGTATTTCAGAATTAACCAAGCCGCAAACCGAAGAAGATCCCAGAAACGCCGCAGCGATATTGGTCAATGTAATGAAGAAGCTAGCGAGCCCGAGCTTCTGTCATTCATAGAGAAGCTGAAAGGCATGGTGTAATGATTCGGTAATTGTTGTCTTGGTGGTGACGATGTCTTGTTTATGTTGGTATTTCTATTTCTAGTCATGTATCTTGTGTTGAATTTTAGTTTGATCATTTGTGAAATGTGGGTCGAGGCTTTGGCAAATGGATGTAAAATATTTGAATAAATAAAAGCCATGGTTTTACGTAAAAATAATTATATTATGGTCACCTTAAATTGTGCCTGCATCTCATGATCTATTCTGAAAGAAGACCGCCTCCATTGTTTCAAGAATAAATCTGTTTGAGCGGCCGTCATTGTGGACCTGTTTACCTGGTTAATGCAAGTAAATATCATTGTTAATACAAATATCGTCATTAAACGTTATTTATATTTTTGATCTTTGCCTAAGTTTTGTTAACGACAAAAGTAAATTTAATTTATAAAAGCTTAAAGCTTGTCAAGTTTATTAGATATTAAAACAAGCTTTCTCAAACAATATATTCATCATTCAAGCATTTACATTTTTGATTAGTAACATCTTGATATGACTCTAATCATTATGTATGATAGTAGTTTGTAGAATGTGTTAGGTTCTTAAAACCAAACACTACTTAAGCATTTGCATATTTCTATAAATAGTAATACAACATTTGACATCATGTATTACATCATGGAAATCATTAGAAGATTCCATTAGATATTTTGTGAAGATTTGTACTCTTCATATCTTGCACAATCTCACTTAGATAGAGTTGACTTTAAGCAAGATTTGATATCTTGACTGTCAGACTGGCGGTACCATTTTGGTACACGGGCGGAACCCTTTTAAGGGGTCCGCCGTCCGTGGACGCTCCTGTCCATTTTGGCTATAAATAGCAATGCCAAGCCAAGTAGTTTTTCATCCCTTTCAAACATACTCTCATACATATCTTCTCTCTAACCTTTCTAACTCAGTTTATATCATATTAGTGATCTCTTTTGTAGCAAAGAAGATCAAGTCAAATTCAAGCTTCAACGAGAAGTTGGAAGTCTTGTTTGTTTAGTGTTGTATGATCTAGTGTTGATCCATACTTCATTGTTGTATCAAACCATCATAATCTTGTGAGTGTGAGTGGTTAGTATTTTAGTCCTCAAAATACATTGTGTGTGGGAGTAGTTGTACCCTTGGAAAGAACTCGACATCTAGCTTAGTGTCGGAAATAGTGTAAGCAAAGTGTAAAGGTTTTCTCCGCCGGTGAAAGGAGCTTGTTGACTAGTGAAGTTAAACTCTCGAGTGTGAGACTCGGGGAGTGGAGTAGGGCAAGGAAAAAGAGTCCTTGTAGGCCGAACCACTATAAACAACTTGTTGTGGTTTGATCATTTCTTTCCTTATTTACTTATTACATATTGCTTGCATATTTCATTAACATACTTAAGATCAATATCAATTGATCTTTCAATAAGTTTCAAAACAAAGTTTTTAATCGGTAAACTATTCAACCCCCTTCTAGTTTTCTACAATTGGTACCAGAGCCTCGTTGCTCAAGAATTTCTAAAATAACTTGTATTTTATAAACTTGAAACGATCCATGGATTCTGAAAACTTTAAAGAAGGGCAATCTATGCAAAGACCACCACTCTTTGAAACCAATGGATTTATCTATTGGAAAAACCGTTTTGAAACATATGTAAAATCAAAAGATATAGATCTTTGGTTTATTATTGTTAAAGGAGATTTTAGTTCTACAACAAAGGATATTTCCGTTGATGAACAAAAGAAACTAGTTGCTAAAAATAATGAAGCTAAAATGATGCTTTATAATGCTTTACCTAGAAAAGAATATGAAAGAATTTTTATGTGTGAAACCGCCAAAGATATTTGGGAATCTTTAATTGTTACACATCAAGGTAATTCACAAGTCAAGGATAACAAAATTGATCTTCTTGTTCAACAATATGAACAATTTGTTATCCCGGAAGATGAAACCATTGATTGTGGCTTTGCTCGTTTTAACACTATCATTACATCACTTAAAGCACTTGATGAATCTTTTCGTAGTAAGAACTTTGTCGGGAAATTTCTTAGAGCACTCCATCCCAAATGGAGAGCTAAAGTGACCGCTATTGAAGAATCAAAAGATCTCTCAATAATGTCACTAGACGAGCTAATTGGCAACCTCAAAGTTCACGAAATGGTAATGGAAAAGGATTCGGAGATCATCAAAGGAAGAAAGGAGAAGATCAAATCTGTTGCTCTTAAAGCAAAGGCGGAATCAAGCGATGATGGTGAATCTTGTTCTGATAGTGAAGATGAGGAGTATGCCATGGCCGTTAGAGATTTCAAGAAGTTCTTTAGAAGAAGAGGAAAGTTTGTAAGACAACCTCGAGAAGAAAAGCCATTCGAAAAGATCGGGATGCTAAGAAGATTAAAGGTGAAAGAAAGTGTTTTAGATGTGGTGATGCAAGTCATCTCATAGGAGAATGTCCCAAGCCACCTAAAAGCAAAACTCAACGAGCTTTTGTAAGTGGTGCTTGGAGTGATAGTGAAGACGATGAAGAATCAAGCAAGGAAGAGATCGCCCTAATGGCACATGAGTCAAATGAGGTACTTTCCGACTCTTCTTATTCTTCTATAGATGATGACACTTTGCAAAAACAATATAATCAATTGTGTGAGCTAAGTCTAAAAATCATAACTAAAAATAAATTTCTAAAAACCAAAAAGGAGTTTTTGGAAAATGAGGTATATGAGTTAAAAGAAAAAGCAAAACGACTTGAAAAGGGAAAAGCAAATGACGATGATTGTAAATCATGTCAAGAGCTTAATCTTGAAATAGAAAAACTAAAGCTCACACAAGAAGTTTTAATAGAAAATAATTCTAAGTTTAAAAGGTTTAACAAAAACATCGCTCTTGCTGATGAAATAGTTAAAATCCATAAAACACCAGGAAACATGAATGGGCTAGGTTTTAATGAAGTATTAATTCCAAAGAGTCAAAACAAAACGGCCGAAAAGACGAACATTCTGTCAAAATTGCTGCAAATACAGACGGACCAGACGGAACCAAAATAAGGGTTCCGTCCGTTGTGCAAAATGGTACCGTGGGTACTTCAGCAGAACAGAATGTTCGCAATACGGACCGCATCTTGAATTTGTTAAAGTAACAAAGAAAACCAATGATAATGTTAAACTAAAACCACCATTATATCGAGTAGGACTTGTTATTAAAAATGAATTTAGATCAAAAACTACTCAACAACGATATAAAACTTCCTTTGCCAAACGCCCCTTTCCTAAGAGCAACCACAACGTTCAACCTAACTACCAACACAACGGTTGGAATCAAAACTTTCCTAGACCATATCAAACTCCGGATTACATGCCATGGAACCCTTACCCATCATTTCCATACATGAATCAAATAAATGGTATGTTTAACCCAAACGGACCCATGAGATATTGGGGACCAAATGCTTGAGTTATTTGCTTCTTAGGTATGCTTGAAAGTTGGATTGGAACCTGATGAATGGATAAAAGATAGTGGATGCTCACGACACATGACGGCAACAAAAGTCTCTTCTCATCATACCAAGAGTATGACGGAGGTAATGTCACTTTTGGTAGCAATCTCAAAAGCAAAATCATTGGCAAAGGTACGATTGCTCATAACTCCCTAACTATTGAAAATGTTGCTCAT
This sequence comes from Chrysanthemum makinoi, assembly GCA_910596185.1. Classification (NCBI taxonomy): domain Eukaryota; kingdom Viridiplantae; phylum Streptophyta; class Magnoliopsida; order Asterales; family Asteraceae; genus Chrysanthemum; species Chrysanthemum makinoi. The sequence goes on along the minus strand of OU343221.1, from coordinate 32,604,502 downwards.
GTGGATAGGTTAGGATTTAATCTACTTAGTATTAGCCAACTATGTGATAAAAAGTATAAAGTACTATTTGATGAAAATGGTAGTAAAATACTAAAAGATGGTATCACCATAGCTAAAGGAGTTAGGAAAAATAACATATACGTCATGAAAATAGATAAAACATATAATGACAAACTTTGCCTAACAACATTAGACGATAGCTCATCTCTTTGGCATAGACGCTTAGGTCACGCTAATATGAGACTTATACAAAACCTATCTTCAAAAGAGTTGGTTAGAAATTTACCAAAACTAAAATATGACCAACACTTTTGTGACGCTTGCAAAATTGGTAAACAAACACATAGTAGTCACAAATCTAAAAATATGGTGTCCACATCTAAGTGTCTAGAATTATTACATATGGACTTGTTTGGACCATCCGCTATAAGAAGCTATGGAGGCAACTTATACACTTTGGTCATAGTAGATGATTACTCAAGGTTTACTTGGACGTTATTTTTGAAAACCAAAAATGAAGCTTTTGATAAATTTGAAATACTTAGCAAGAAAATTCAAAATCTTCTAGGTGTCAAAATTGTGTCGATCCGAACGGATCATGGTCGTGAATTTGACAACGAAACTCAATTTGGAAACTTTTGTGATACAAATGGTATAACACATAACTTTTCCGCTCCACGAACACCTCAATCAAATGGAGTAGTAGAACGTAAAAATAGAACAATTCAAGAAATGAGTAGAACAATGCTTAATGAACAAAACATTCCTCAAAAGTTTTGGTGTAACGCCGCTGACACTTCTACATATATTTTAAATAGAGTCCTAATACGTCCTTTCCTAAACAAAACACCATATGAACTTTATAAAGGTAAAAAGCCAACATTAGGATATTTTAAAGTCTTTGGTTGTAAATGTTTATTCTTAATACTATGGATTATCTCACCAAGTTTGACCCAAAGTCTTATGAAGGTGTATTTCTTGGTTACTCTCAAACTAGTAAAGCTTACATTGTCCTTAATAAAGAAACAATGATAGTCGAGGAATCGTTGAACATAACATTTGACGAAAGTCCACCTCCCTCTAAGACATCACCTTTGGTAGATGATGACTTAGTTGAAAGTCAAATAATAGAAAGTCAAATTAATAATAACAAGGAAGATGAACCATTAAATAAGGAAATTGTCAACATCAAAGAATCTAAAAGTCATCCATTAGAAAAGGTCATAGGACAACTTAATCAAAGAACCTTAAGGTCACAAGCTCAAAATCAAAGTAATCATTTTTGTTTTGTATCCACCATTGAACCAAAACCCATAAATGAAGCAATAAAAGATGAATCATGGGTAATTGCCATGCAAGAAGAATTAAACCAATTCGTTAGAAATGATGTTTGGAAACTAGTTCCAAAACCCAAAGATCAAACTATAATTGGAACAAAATGGGTCTTTGAAACAAAATGGACGAAAATGGTATAGTATCTAGAAACAAAGCTAGGCTTGTTGCACAAGGTTATAATCAACAAGAAGGAATTGACTATGATGAAACTTATGCACCGGTAGCTAGACTTGAATCTATTAGAATATTACTTGCTTATGCATGTGCTTATGACTTTAAATTATTTCAAATGGATGTTAAAAGTGCTTTCCTTAATGGGTTTATTAACGAAGAAGTGTATGTTGCTCAACCTCCCGGTTTTACCGACTTTGAGAAACCACATCATGTCTTCAAACTCAAGAAAGCATTATATGGCCTTAAACAAGCACCTAAAGCTTGGTATGACCGTCTTAAGACTTTTCTTATTGATAACAAATATACTATGGGATTAGTAGATAATACTCTTTTACCAAGAAAAAGGAATCACAAATTATTATTGTTCAAATATACGTTGATGACATTATATTCGGATCAACTTGTCAAGAACTATGTAATGATTTCTCTAAAATCATGCATGACGAGTTTGAAATGAGTATGATGGGTGAGTTAAACTTCTTTTTAGGACTTCAAATTAAACAACTAGAAGATGGTATTTTCTTTAACCAATCTAAATATATAAAAGACATGCTTAAGAAATTTGGTCTTGAAGATTCCAAACCAACTAAAACACCCATGTCCTCGGACACTAAACTCACCAAGGACGAAGAAGGTGAATCCGTAGATAACACTAAATATAGAGGAATGATTGGTAGCCTACTCTATCTTACGGCTAGTAGACCCGACATTATGTTTAGTGTTTGTCTATGTGCTCGCTTTCAAGAAAACCCAAAGGCATCACACTTAGAAGCATTAAAAGGGATTTTTAGATATATTAAGGGAACAACGTGTTTAGGATTATGGTATCCCAAAGGAACGGGTATAGAAACCATAGTGTATGCCGACTCGGATCATGCAGGTGATTATGTCGATAGAAAAAGTACAAGTGGTATTTGCACTTTTGTTGGACATTGTCTCACCTCATGGTTTGCAAAGAAGCAAACGGCTTTAGCCATCTCTACTACTGAAGCCGAATACGTCTCAACCGGAAAAGCATGTCAACAAGCTCTTTGGATGAAGCAAGCTCGTAGACTACGAAATTCATCTCAACGACATTGTGATACTTTGCGACAACAAAGGAGCCATCGATCTCAGCAAGAATCCCGTTCAACATGCTCATACAAAACATATTGAAATCCGTCATCACTTTCTTCGCGACAATGTTCAAAAAGGAAACATTTCAATCGAAAAAGTATCCTCCGAAGACAACATTGCCGACATCTTAACTAAACCTCTTAAACGAGAACCTTTTAATCTTCTTAGACTTGGTTTAGGGTTAATGGAACCAAACATGTAGGATAAACATAGCCTAAAACATTAGAATAGTCAAACCAAAACATTTTGCCTTATATCTGCTACTGTAGCCACGGCACCAAACGACAACACGGACGGAACCAATTATTTGGTGCCGTCCGGTCCGTGGTGCCTACTGAGCAAAACCGCTATATACATAACATCCTGTTCCTCACAACCCACTTTACCAAAACGTGTAAAACTTAAACCAAGCTCATTATTGTCATCTTCCCACTCACTAATCACTGAAGATAACATCATTGTAAGTATCCTAACTACATTTCATCTCTTAATTCGGAGTCTAGGATTCTTATTTATGCACAAAACTATCACAAATCATTACATGGGGTTTTATGTATGCTTTTATACCAAATATGAATTCAATTGGCAAATTGCATAACTAGTCATTCAAATTAGGTACTACATTATCATATTGCATAAACAAATCATGTTTCCCACTAATTGATAGATAATAAATATAAGGCCTTATTCAAACAACCAAACACCCCATGTCAAAAGTTTTGAAAAGCTTCTCACTTGTAGGAAAACATTTTTCATTGCTAATACAAATAGAAACGTTAAATTTTCATCACTTGCATGCTCTTGAATACTAAAGGTATTGCATAACTAATATGCACTCCTGGGTATATTCAAATGTAGCCACATTGAATTAGGAGCATTTGGGTTATCTCATGGTATTTGCCAAACACCCCACTAAAACCATTTTGTGCATAAAATGAGTCGAGATAACCGCAACTCCAAATTGTTTTCATATAGGCACACACTAGAATCAAAAACGTTAAAATTTATCTTAATTTTTTAACATGTTAACTCTTGTCCTTAGGAATAACCATGGTAGCCGCAAGATTCTATGATCACAAAGACACCCTTAACTACATTCCCAAACACCACAAAACCAAAGGACTTACCAAGGAACAAGTAGAAATATTTAGGGGTCTAGAATCAAGGTATTTCCATGAGGGTAGAACCATTCACCCATCCTTCCTTGAGCATACCAATCTTCGTGAAGAACTAGCCGCCATTCAATTCGATTGTCTTCTTGACATTGATGAACCAATTTGTCCTAGGTTTGTGTTAGAATTCTATGCTAGTGTGACCGGTTTTAGTGATGAAGACGATGATGAATTTTGTCTTAGCTTTAGAATCAACCAAAATGACTACACCATCACCTTAAGCGAATTTGCTAGAGTACTAGGAATTCCCAACCGAGGAACTTGTGTCTACACGGATAAGTGGTCACTCACCGCCCTTGATGCAATCAATGACCGCTTCTCCCTACTAACCCGTTTGGCCGATAAGGATGTCATCCGTGAACACCCTTTTAACCCAAAAAGTGATACAACCCGAGTAACCCGAAAGGGAAAAGAGGTAGACCGAGATCCATATGGAATGGAGCTAAATGAACTTAAGCATGAATTTAAGAAATGGGAGGAGTTACTTAGAGCAAACGTCATTAGCACCATAGGGAATAGGGATCACATAAACGCTTGTCTTTGCCACATGCTTTACAACTTGTCCACCCGACAACCATTCAACTTAGCCTACTACATAGCTAGGAGAATGATTGATATTCCAACTCAAGGATCCGTTGCTCTTCCATACGGGATGCTTCTCACCCGTCTCTATAGAAACTTCGCTCCAATTCCACCAACTCCAAAAGGGATGCATCTACACTATGAGCTCATCCCTCACATCTTTGTACCTTTGAGTGATGCAAGAGTTGCTAAGACAAAAGGCAAGAGAGCAAAACCTCCAACTCCATCATCATCATCATCAAATAGCTCAGAGGATGGTCTTCCAAGCTCTCGCTTCCCTCATGAGTATTATGTGTCTCTTCCCGAAATAGAGAATGAATCAGCAGAATTCAAGCAAACTAAGGGAATGTTCAAGTGCCTTGGTAGGATGATGAACAAGATTTACAAGAAATTGGACAAATAAGGGTACTTTAAGGAGTGTTTGGAACAATGCATTATCGTTAATGTTTGATACAATTTAGTTGCTTTTATTATGTAGGATGATAATATAACTTGAAACAATGGTGTATGCTAACAATCTCATGCTGGGGGATAGCACAAGTATGCTATCAAATTTTACCCATTTTCACTATATTGTGAAAATCAATAAGCCTTGCTCAAAATCTATGCTCCACTATGTTTACATATGTGTTATTTACTTTTCCTAACTAGAAATGTTTAGTATAACAGTTTTTGAGAAAAATTTCAGGTTTCGGAAATTTCCCGACACCTAAAAATGAACTCTGTCCATATTTCAGCACTCCACGGATCAGACGGCACCATAATTTTGGTACCGTCCTTTATGTAATTTGGTACCGCCATACCTGCAGACGTGACCGACGGCACCCTTTTAGGGTACCGTCAGTGTATGATTTTGGTGCCGTGGATCCTCCAGGTAATTTTCTGAATTTTGACTCTTTCGTGATTCCAAATTATCTTCCATCACTTATAAATCAATCTTAACTAGTTTATACTGGTATTAGAACTAGTATTTTGTACTAAGGTGTATAAGAAATCCATTTCCCACCAAAATTCAAAAATTTGAAAAATCCACCCAAGGAGCCCTTTGGCATAAAGGAAGGAACCAAAATTTTGGTACCTTCAAATCCGTGGGTAATCTGAATATTAGGAAATTCCACTCACTAGAACACATTTATTGCATATCTTTTCTTCTTCACTCCATCTTCTTTGTATGGATTGACTTGGGTGATATGACTAGCATTCAACCCACTTCCAAATCATTAGGAACCTCATCTCTTCAATGGTTCAACATCAAATCAAACACATTTCTCAACATTTTTTTAACCTCTATAAATTGAAAGGCTTTACCATGATCATCTTCACACCTTCCTCATTCTCATTACTATCTAGCAAAAAAAACCCAAGTTAAAAATGACTAAATCATCACCAAAACCTTGCAAGAAAACCGCTAGAATGAGCGTAAGGCCTTGTTGTTTTACTCATCTTAGCTCATCATCCGAATCTTCACCACTTACAATCTCATCTCCCATTAGAGATGATACACATCTTACCTTAGCTACACCCACTTCATCACACATTGTGATCACCACTCCACCACCAACAAAACCACCTACTTCACCTCCACCGGCACCCATCCAAACATCCAAAACCCCCTCACCACCTTCACCAAGGTCTCCCACTCTCCCTCCCATGGAGTTATTTTCAACTCCACCAACATCACCAAATCCTTTTCTAGAGGACTTGGAAGACTTGCCTCCTAGGCCAAGTCATCCACCACCATTGCCATCTTTTGGCACAATTGAGCGAATCGCTCATGAGTCACCTCGGTCATCCATTGACCCAAACGCCCCATTAGGGCCAAGACCTCTCCTTTTCCACCCCATTCACAAGGACATTCATGGTCCTTTATACGGGAATCATCCACTTCCATCATCAATGTCTCCTCATATTGAGGACATTCCGGAAAGCATGTGGGATGACAATCCCACTAGAGAGGAGATTCAAGCCGAACTCCACAACCTCCACCAATTCAAAGGCATGGTGGATTCTCACTTAAGTGAGACAATGCAAATGCAAAATGCTTTGCTTGCATCCATCATGACCACTCCAAACATTCCCAACACCACCAACACATCCACCATTCCACCACCACAACCTCCCCAAACTTTCTACCCTCCAAGGCATGGTTGCTCAACTTGTGAGCAAACGGGTCAAACCGTGGAACGGACCCGGGTTATGGTCCATGACTTCCACGAAGAAATGAGGTTCATCCTCAACCACATTCTTGAGCGTCTCAACGCTCTTTCCCATCCACCATCACTTTAGGATGGTTTTAGAATAGTTTTTCTTTTATTTGCTTTCTTAGGATAATTTTTTTTCTTGTACTAGAAACACATCGTTGTGTTCTCTTTTCATGATCTTTATTCATGAAAAATTTTAACTAATGAATGTTGTTTATCATATTATTGGTGTCATTACATAGTGCTTGGAAATGCTTGTGAATGATCATTATTACTAACATTTTTTTGTAGCTTTATTTTCACAATCCATGTATCTTCCCATTAAAGCACCCAATTTAGGGGGAGCTTTGAACAAGGGGGAGATAATAGCTCGGGCTCATTACATTCCGCATAGCCTCTTCTTTTTGTTGAGACAAAAAGGGGGAGAAAATATAGAACTTTGAAATTATCCATATTTGACTTTTCTGAAAAAGTCAAACTGCATACATTTGACTTTCTAAAAGTCAAACAGGAACCCTCATTGATAATACTTGACTTTCTGAAAAAGTCAAATTTCATACACTTACATTATCATTTCCTTTTCAAGTTCTAAAACTAATATTTTTATAACTCTTGTACAAACTTTGTTTCTTTTATAAAAATAAAATTTATATTTTGTCCTCAACAAAAAGGGGGAGATTGTTAATACAAATATCGTCATTAAACGTTATTTATATTTTTGATCTTTGCCTAAGTTTTGTTAACGACAAAAGTAAATTTAATTTATAAAAGCTTAAAGCTTGTCAAGTTTATTAGATATTAAAACAAGCTTTCTCAAACAATATATTCATCATTCAAGCATTTACAATTTTAATTAGTAACATCTTGATATGACTCTAATCATTATGTATGATAAGTAGTTTGTAGAATGTGTTAGGTTCTTAAAACCAAACACTACTTAAGCATTTGCATAATTCTATAAATAGTAATACAACATTTGACATCATGTATTACATCATGGAAATCATTAGAAGATTCCATTAGATATTTTGTGAAGATTTGTACTCTTCATATCTTGCACAATCTCTCTTAGATAGAGTTGACTTTAAGCAAGATTTGATATCTTGACTGTCAGACTGGCGGTACCATTTTGGTACACGGACGGAACCCTTTTAAGGGGTCCGCCGTCCGTGGACGCTCCTGTCCATTTTGGCTATAAATAGCAATGCCAAGCCAAGTAGTTTTTCATCCCTTTCTAACATACTCTCATACATATCTTCTCTCTAACCTTTCTAACTCAGTTTATATCATATTAGTGATCTCTTTTGTAGCAAAGAAGATCAAGTCATATTCAAGCTTCAACGAGAAGTTGGAAGTCTTGTTTGTTTAGTGTTGTATGATCTAGTGTTGATCCATACTTCATTGTTGTATCAAACCATCATAATCTTGTGAGTGTGAGTGGTTAGTATTTTAGTCCTCAAAATACATTGTGTGTGGGAGTAGTTGTACCCTTGGAAAGAACTCGACATCTAGCTTAGTGTCGGAAATAGTGTAAGCGAAGTGTAAAGGTTTTCTCCGCCGGTGAAAGGAGCTTGTTGACTAGTGAAGTTAAACTCTCGAGTGTGAGACTCGGGGAGTGGAGTAGGCCAAGGAAAAAGAGTCCTTGTAGGCCGAACCACTATAAACAACTTGTTGTGGTTTGATCATTTCTTTCCTTATTTACTTATTACTTATTGCTTGCATATTTCATTAACACACTTAAGATCAATATCAATTGATCTTTCAATAAGTTTCAAAACAAAGTTTTTAATCGGTAAACTATTCAACCCCCCTTCTAGTTTTCTACAATCATTATTAAAATATGCATATGGGAATGTAATGTTTCAAACAAACAAAGTGTATCAAGTAAACGACACAAAAAAACATCATGCTGTTGGTTTCCGACATGTCATATAAAACATAAACCCTAAAGAAGGAAGTACTAGAGTTAAAGGGCTATAATGAGCATACCTATAAAACATAAACCCTAATAACAATTTAAATAACTTTGAATTAAATAAAAAATTTACTAATAGAATATAAAATATAAAAGTGCACAGTTATTTATATTCATGTATAAATATATGAACGAATACGGTAACAAAAGTACATACGGGAGAGGACAACAAACCTGGATTTGTTTTTAAAAATAGAAGAAAAGGACAACGATATATTTTTATTTGGATTCTTCGCTGAAAGTGACCTAGTGTATAACAAGCAATGTGGGGATGTTGATTGTTGGGACTTGGGACCATAAACTGATGTATGGGGTATAAAAGGTTTAAGTGTTTGTCATTCTAGGTCCCTCATGTATCTTACGGTCACAGATAGCGACTAAAAGCTGCTAGTTAAAGTTAGGACTGCTAGTGTTGAAGACAATTTATCATATAAACGTGTTGTCACTACATGTTGTCTAAGGTTTCGGAATTAAGACTTAAAAATGTTATTACATTTTACTACTGCTAGTGCTGAAGACCAAATAATATAAACATGTTGTTACTACATGTTTTTTAAGGTTACTCATGCTATAACAATCTTGACTGACCTTTAATTTGACTAGTCACAAGGTAATTGAATATTTTAGAAACAGTGTGTGTTACTCTTCAATTAAATTCTCCAATAAACTAGTATGGCACACCATTCAAGTGTAATAAACGAAGAGGAAAAATACAGATGGTTATACTAGTAGACGTTCTTATTTAACCGTGAATGCTATTCTTTTCGTTATAACATCGAAACCGGTTGAGTTAATGGTATGCATTCGGTGCAGGATGGAAAGAGAAAACAAGTATGATTGACCTTAGATGCAAGGCGTGCACCGAATAGAGAAATCATGTGGTACTGTTGTCCAATGAATTTTTATGCAAGCGACAACAATACTCTTTGTGGGGTTGATGCATGTAGACTTGGTGGTGTACATGTTAGCAGGGGAAAAACAACTGTAGTTCGTAGAGGTGAAGGTGTGATGGTGTGATGGGGCTACATGTTCCAGCATCTTATATAGGTGGTGGTATCAGAGGTAGAAGTGAGACTACATCAACAGCTGTTGTAATTCATGATTCTATGTGTACAGAACCCAGTGACCTTAGTGATGAAGAAACCCAACCACTTGCAAGTCGAATAACAAGTGAACCACCTAAAAATGACCGAGCAATTGAACAAGCTGCAATTGATACACCTAGGTAATGACATGCTCATCATTGAACAAGTGAGCCACCACCTATTATCGTTATATGTTGTATTTCATAATATATGTAGACTAAATTGTATTATGTATTTGTTATGTTATGCCAATGCAGGGACGTATTTAGTTAGCAAAAAATGGGTAAATCCAAACACTAGATACACAACATGCAAACTGTATAATCAAGCTGCAAAACCGTCAAATACAATTTTTTAAGTGTTATTTATTTATTTATTTATTTATTTATTTTTTGAGGTGAAAGTGAGTAAATACTAACAAGGCTGGATAAAGCACTAAAGCAGGAAGAGATAGTTACCATGCACGTGCCCAAAACATAGTTTAACACGTGTACACCACCAAAAAAATGCTGACTATTGAAAGAAAAAAATTATCTCTGTCCCCAATAAAATGAAGTTGCACTATATGATAAGTTTCTACTTTGTTTAGTTATCTAAAAAAAATGAAGTTGCCCTATAGGGTTGCTATCCTAAAACAGAGATGCCCCATCAAGGTTGCCATGATATACATCATACTATAAAGCATTCATACACATTATTATGTAAACGAACATCGAACGTACATAAAAAAACAGGTACATACTACGATAACCCCAAAGCAGATGGTTACACAAAAACATCGCATGTTAATTTTATGTAATTGTTGAACATTTTTTTTTGGTAATCATAAGAAGCACAAACAAAAAAATGTTTAACAATTACATAACGTCGCCTTACAAAAAAGGCTAAACTAGACAAACTATTTTGAGTTTTAAGTTATGTTCTTCGAAAGGTGAAGATCGGTGGGATCACCCTGGTCCCATGCATCCTAAGGTTATGTTAACACCCCAGTTTCTAAACGTTATCGGCAGCATGAGCATGCTGCATAAAAATACCTACACTCCAACCTTCCATTCCTTAAAAACCAGGTTGCTTTTAATCCCGCACCTCCACGACGGCGGTCTCTTGTTAGAGCCTTTAAATGCCTCGACATCTTGAACTTCCGTAAGCCCGATCTTGGTGTTTGAAAGTAGTGCCTCCTTGCATAAGGTTTTCTAGAGGCCTTATGACCAGAACTGTCCTTAACGGAAGAAGAAGAAGGCCCAACATCCATAGATACAGACCCAAGAAATACCCTATAGTACCATTCATCGTCACTGAACCCAATGTCAGCATCAACAATTTCGCTACCCAAAAAATCCATGAATAGATTCTTTCTTTGACATTCAATTCCTTGACTTCTAGTTTGGAATGGAGGGCTTCTTAGAGGAGGTGACCGCCTTTCTTCCTCCTCCCATGCAACAATATCAGAGGCAGAATTAGAAGTAGCAAGCTCCACAAGTTTATCATGTATTGCTATCCTGTCACGCGTTGGCTCATCAAGAAGATCCACAATTAGGTTATCATAATAGAAACATGCTAAGTTATTAGGCGCATGTGCAATGTACAAGCCGATCAACCCACATTCCTCGGCAAGTTGAAACATCCTTTTAATGTTATTATCGCATTCAACAACTGTCAAACCGGTTGAAAGAGCAAATAGTGGCCTACATAAATACAAAGCCCGTATCTCACACTCTAACTTGTTGGCCAAAAGTCAAGCATTTGATTAAAGTTCATCCTTGTGGACTTACTGAACGTTTGCACAAGGGTGCGCCCATACGCGTAAGTTAATTTGGGCAACCGGATGAACTCACCATCGTAGCGAACCTCAACTAGAAGATTCTCAGATACATAGCGTGTAGTACTCCTGTAATAAAGGTAAAAAAATGTATACAAATGAGATTAGCATGTATGGACAAAAACCTAGTAAGTGCAAGTGACAATCACGAAAGGTAATGGCAGGCATACCTTGGCTTGAAATCAAATAAGGCAACTGGAGGCTTAGCAGAATTTTTTGATGAAATAGAGGGTTGGGAGATTGGCATTATCACTAGTGTACAAATGTGATCTATATGAAGATTTGATATATATTAGGAAAGGTTGTATTATTGTTTTACTATTAATAATGTACTTATTAATAGTATGAAAAGTATGATCCGTTTATTTTAATATGAAAATAGTAATAGGGAAATTTTTGGTTAATTTGTTATAAGTTTTTATGTGTAGTGTGTTTGTGTAATGATATGGGAATAAATCAATTGACAAACCTATGTGTGGCCCTTTTTTAATTTTTCTTGGAATGGACGGCCAAACGTCATGATTAAATGCACGTCCAAATGAAGAATAAATGAACTGGAGTTGTGGAGTTTTAAAAAGAAAGATTATCTGTACTGTACAACAAATTTAGATGTAAATATGTACATACTTTTACGTCGTGTCTCCCATCGTTTTTTGAATGAATGTTACACGTACCCAAGGTTGCTGCATGCAAGGTACAATATGATTATTGGTTTATGTATGCATGCTATAAGTGTGTTTAGTGTAGTAAATAGTTGTTATGAATCCATTGTCTAGTCATTAATGGCTTATGTGTGAATGAATATATCAATAGATGGTGCATGATAAAACAATGAAAGTACTGTTGGAGATAAGTTTAAAACTGTTAGTATAAATGATAAAATCTATGTTTATAAAAAAACTGAATCATCTTCTCGCGATATGCTAGCGCGACGTCAGCGGGATCATCAACGTGCAACGATAGACCATGTGCCAATCGATATAAAAATATACAAACCCACACACCACAATCACCAAAAATCCCACCTTGCTTAGGAAAGTTTTCGGCTAACCTAAATGAAATCTTATAGTCATTCGGATGTATTACAGTCTTATCAAAAACGTTTTCTTGCTCTAGAACAACTGGTAGCTTGACCTGTAGAATAACAGAAACTGTTAAAATAAATAGACGGGTGATCTTGTTAGAGGCTTGTCAGAAAAATGTAAGTGTTATATAATCGAAATAACCACGTTTGCCACCAAATTATTGATGAAATATAGGTGTTTGTTCAAGCCGGATTAAATATGATATCTAGTTTCATGTTGTAAATTATATTTGTGTTCAAAATCATTACATGTTGTTTATTGGTGATTCATAAACAACGTTCGAACATTTGACATGTGCTTCGAAATATTTTTATTCATAATAGATTTCATTTCAATGCATTAAAGGATAAAAAAATACATCAACGTAGCAACGACATTCATGAAAATACCAAAACACATAATATGACAATCACAGAACGTCAGAGAGACCACATAACAAGGTAGGAGTAGAGGATTAATAATTTTGTCGCAGCTTTGCCAGAAAGGAGATTTTTTTGAGAACTTGGGGCTGAGACTCACTCATTAGCCTCATCAGCGTCCTGTTTTTCTCAAGCTCCTCGTCTTGAATTGCAAGCAGGATTTCCAAAACAGCACTGGCAAGCCTGGACCCAACCACGCACTCCAACTGCTTGATTTGCTCGGCCCTCACAGTGCAACGACGAGTTAGGTCGATCACCTTTGCATGCATGTCACTTAAGAACTTGAAGTCATGTTCATTGTCACGCGCAAACACGTTGTTAACCATGTCTTTAAGTACGTTATCCATTTCTTTTGTAGTAAATTGTGCTGTGGCTAGTGTGTGTCCCCTAACAAAAGTTGTATGATATTGGGATATATGCTGTCCGTTTATATAACCCAAATGGGGTGGGGGTAAGAGCGGGGGTGGGGTGACATGGAGTTTATTTTGAATTGAAGTCTATCTGAATTAATGTGGATAGTCAAGTGGTGAATAGTTGAGTCATGTCAAGTAATTACTGTAGCACATTAGGCCAAGTTTAATTAATGAAGCTTCTCTTGTACTCAACCGATTCCTGGCCACAAGATAACCATTTTGGGCAACTAGTTTCAGTTTGGGGGCAACTAAACCAGTTTGAATTTTGTTTAGTTCCAAATGCAACAAAATTTTTGATAACGCTACACGCGTCGTTCGGGGTCAAAGGAACTTCCTTTTCGTCGAGCAAGTTTTATAACACCCTAGGCAGTGAATCTAATCGCTGTAGTGTAGTATTAGGGTAAGCCACGGGTATTGATATCGTTCTCTAGGGGAATAGTGTCGTTAGGCTGAAGTGTATGTCGATTTAAGTCTAAAGGTGAGGGATGATTATTTTTGTATTTTTATATTTTATGAAATGGAAAGGTACGAATCTCGGGGTTTTGATTTGGGGGGTTGGTATTTCTACCGATTACTCTACTTATCTAATTAACTAAGCTAAGGGTAGTCTATGTCTAATTATTGTGTGCTCGTATGATAGTTTAAAGATGTGTTCACTTAGGTTTTATTACTCCTTAATTATCTCCTATTGATAGTCGAATTGTCACGTCCTTATTCTTAATCGCGTTGTGTGTCTAAAGTCGTAGGGTATGCATTTATCCCTAACTCTTTGAACTTACCAAAGGGTCTCGTCTACAAAAACCTCTAGCAATTATAAACTCTAACTCTAAGGCACTCTTTGGGTGGTTTAACCTACAACTGCTCTAAGTGTTATAGTCTAAGGTTCACAAAGATTAATCAAGCATTAATTACACAACGAATGACCTATCGCATTACTAGATCATTAAACAATTAAGATAAGAGACAACCAATCAATATTCAATAATTAAGTTTCATATTTCCTAAGCAAACACACAAGTAAATTAGCCGGACGTGGAGAACATGCAAGCATACACACAATCAATCAAACATAGGATATACATAATGATAAATTGAATATATGGATTAAGATATAATCAACAAACCATTACAAGATGTTTTTGGAGTGATTGAAACCTTCAAAGTTGCTGGAAAAAAACCTATCTAAACCCTAGAATCGGAGTTAGGGTTTAGAGCCTACAAAAAGTGAAGTTATAATGCTCTATTTATAGGCAGATTTTCTGTCGGCAAAGAGTGACGGCGTCACACTTATAGAGTGATGGCGTCATGACCATTTTTTCACCAAAATGTAGATTTTCTCGTTCCGGTCGCGTGGGCTTTTGAATCACCTAAATCCGAGTTCGTATGCAAAAGTTATGGCCAAAACAGTATCAGCTACTTCGCGCGCATGTTGCAGCTTGTGACGGCGTCACCTTATGGTTGTGACGCCGTCGGGTCGCCGTCATTAGGGTTTCGTCTTGGCCACGTTAGTCTTGCGACGGCGTCACCTTATGCTTGTGACGCCGTCCCCTTCAGTCTCTGACGCCGTCTGGATCAAATCTAGGCCGTCTGAGTTGCGACGACCTACTCCTTTAAAGCCTGACACCGTCACTTGAAAATAAGCAATTTGGCTACTGTCCCGTCACAAAAGTGATGCGACGGCGTCGCAAATAACACCTGACGCCGTCACTTGTAGAACCTGATGCCGTCCCCTTGTATTTCAACAGTATGAGTGGCTCGATTCTTGACTTTGGCCATTTTCTTCGTATATCCGCGCCTTTTCGTCCAAATAAGTGCCATTCCAGCAATTTGCCTTCAAGAGACCTAAAAAGTGAAAAGGAACGATATTAGGTAATAACGGATACAAAAGTGATCAAATAAGGGCTTAAACGACCCCTCAAAATGGTACATTTTAAAACCTTATCAAATATCCCTACACTTGGTATTTGCTTGTCCTCAAGCAAATGTGCTTTTAGCCAATTAATTTATAAGTCAGGGGTCATGAAGCATTGGTTTAAAACAGTCCACAACACATATAAGCCCCGCAAAAGTCATAACAAGCATGGAAATTACATACTAGCACCTCACATGGGGTGTTTGGATACTCACATCTCTCGGGTGTATATGAAATATATCAAGTTGGAAATGGAAGATAAACACTCATTGACCGGTCCTAGTACATAGATTACCATAGGCTTGAGTATAGATCAAACCTCCATCGCTTTGGCGTAAGCACCTAGGAAAGACTATCAAATAGGTCTTTTAAAGGGTTGTAACGTTAGGCTTACGGTAGGGAAACAAAGGGTTTGATGGGATAGTCTATTTAGTGGTGGCAAGTCAAAAATCTCTATGTTACAAGCATACGAAGAATGGCGTTGCTAAGCCAAGACTCGACACTCTAAACTCTAGATAACTGAAACAAACAAACATAAACTTAAAGATAGATGTAGGATGGTAGCCCGTATGTTTTTTTTTTTTTTTTACACTTTTACTCTACCATCCTTTACGGTAACATCAAAATGATAGAGATTTATAGGCACATCCCTACACTTGAGTTTTTATTACTCTAACACTAATTTGACCCGAATTGAAAAGATCAAAACACTTGGGGTACGTTATTACGCAAATAAGGGAATTTAACGTTCCCTTTCAATCATTAAACTTTAACTTTTCCCATGAGTCCCAATCGTCCCAAAACTGTGTACAAAGGATATGACTCGACTTAGCAACTCATGCAAGCAACTAGATAATTGAATTAAGGGTTTTTAGGGTGATAACAATAATGCACTAAAAGTGAGTGCATACAGGGTAGGCTAAGGCGATTTGGGTGTACATTTGGGGGTGGGGTGTAAACAATGCTCTTCATTGATATTCTGGAAAAACCAAAACATCACGAGAACTGCGAAAAGGATAGGCTTTGAGGGGTTAACTAGGGGTATCGTGTACTAAAAATGTGTACAACGCAAAGGGTGTGGGGGAATTACTCAACCGAGGTGGAAGAAGTAATTATATTACGGGTATCAAACAAGGGTTATCCTAATGCCTCTTGTCATTTAGTTATTCCTAACTACACGAGTGTAGTCTTACCAGTGATCTCGGAATGCATCACAAAACAAGTTCTAGAATCTATTATACTATCGGTTCACACTCTAAGCATTAAAGATGAATGCTTTAATTCCTACTAATCTAAGGGCGATCCTCACATTTTGGGTGGAATTTAGGTGGTAAAGGGTTTTTGTGCTAGTCATGCAACTTCCTATCCGTGAGACGCTTTTGTTAAGACTAATGGCCCACTTCTATATGTCATAAAAAAATTTTAAATTTTGTGCCAAAATTACCCTAACCGACATTTTCTCATGGTTTATTACACAAATACAATTGGACAAAAAAAATAATCAAGGATAAGCATAGTTTCAAAGTTCCCGTTTTATTTTCCCTCCCTACACTTAAACTGAACATTGTCCCCAATGTTCCCCGAAAGTATCAAAGTTATGATAATGGAAGGTAATAAAAGATGAAAGAAACTAATACTCCCCTGATTAGCTCGGTAGGATCCGTGTATGAAGTAGTGGTTAAATCCTTTCCAAGAAGAATGTATGCGTGAAAAGCTCCTTCCAATCTTAAGTATCTTCTTCTTGATAAATAAAACCTTCACACTTTGAGAAAACAAACAACCCAACGCATCAAACCGAACAAAGAAAAATCACAACAAGATGTAATTCTAGACTTAAATAAGATATAATGCTTGTGGAATGGATGTTTGAAGATTTTCTGGAAAATTAAGACCTGGAAAATTCCAAAAATTTATAAATAGCACAGAAAACGAGAAAAAGTTAGAAGCTGTTTCTACTCCTCCTGACGCCGTCAGGTTATCATGACAGAAACTGGTCTGCGATTTTCTGGAAAAAATTCTGGAAAATTTTTATCTTTAAAACCTGGAAAAATTTCCTGCAAAACATCCATTATGACTCGATACAAGCATTTGACTCGAAAAAGCACACATGTATATCTTTTAATTAATTGTAATTCTCATGTTCACGTTCGTTGAAAACGTGTGTAATCCTCCCTACACTTATCCCTTATGTAAAATACCTTTATATGTAATTAAGACGAGGTTAAAGACAAAATAAAGCATTTTTACAAATTCAAACATGAGAATAAACAATCAATAAAAGATATACGACACACAATTAAAAATGAAAAACAAATACACATGGGTTGCCTCCCAAGAAGCGCTTGTTTTTGTTCGAGTCACGAGCTTGACTCTACCCTTATTTAACGGATAAAGGGGAGGTTTTCCCTACACTTAAGTTTAAGTGCGGGTGATAGTAGCGATACACACCCTTAGGGTGGAAATTTGCTACGTGAGGAGAGGGTGATGGGTGATTTATATACTCAAAGGAGTGTGCTCCATTCATTATAACCTTACCTAAGTCTATTGGTGTAGCGGGTGAATAAAATCTCTCTCCTAAAAATGGATCATCTTCTATCAACTTCAAAAGATTCTTAGTTAAGGATCCATCTTAACCTAATAAACCCGGTTTAAACCCATAGTGTTTCTTGTTTTCAACCATGAATGGGTGATATAAGTGTGTAAGGTCATGAGTTACTCCTATATTAACTTCCACTCTACATGGACTAGATTCTACCACCTTTATCAAGCAACTACTTGGATTATTTATTTTGATGGGTGGATTGGGGCCTAATTCAATTCCAAGATTCACATCTAAAGACGGAAAATTGGGTAAGATTTTTGGTTGAGGCTCCGGTTCATCAAAATTAGGAACTTCCCTAGGACTAAGAGAGAGGTCATGACAACAAGCATCTAAACCTACATTCTCTAGTGGCGTTTGGTCCAAAGGTTCTATATCAATCGGGGTTCCTATAGTCTCTACTACTTCTTCCGGGTAAGTTATAGGCGATGTGTGTTCCTCAAGTGATGGTAGGGCTTGTGGGCTTGGAGTTTCCATCTTATTCTCCATTATATCTAGATCTCCTAAATGTTTATCATGTGTTTTAGTATGATCTGACCCAAATACACTCCTAAGCATCTCAAATCCTTCTTTGGCCATTTCAAATTCTTGGTTCGATTCATAAGAATTGTTCTCAAAAACTTGACCACTATGTTCTATTTGCCTAGACGATTCCTCACGTGTGTCATATGTTTTGAAATCTATCCCACGCATGCAACTAAGTATTTTAACTTCAACCATCTCACAATCTTGTTCGGGTTTAGGTTCCATGTTCTTAAAAACTAGGTCTTTTTGATCATGGTGCCTAAGATCATTCAATTGATGGTTTATGCATAGGAGGCTTTTCTGAAAAATTCTCCAGATGGTCTTACTAAAAGGAGTTGATCGTGACAACGATCATTGAATAGAAGCCACACAAACACAAAATATATCAAATCCATCCAACCTTACACCCGTCTCCTTTTGGATATCTCTAAGTTCACTAACAAATACATTAGAACAATAAAAACCAAACCAATCTGCGAAATTCAATTGTTCCTCATTTGTTAATGATTCAAATGCAACTTCACTTGCCATAGCGACAAATGAAAAGGGTTTTACTAACACAAACACAAAGAAGGGGGATAGACTACAAGGAAGCTAATAAAAAGAAAAAAAAAATCTCACTTGATAGGAATCTTGTGAGTAGACCTAAATGAGATATAAATCAAGCCTAAACAATAACTATTCCCCGGCAACGGCACCAAAAACTTGATAACGCTACACGCTTCGTTCGGGGTCAAAGGAACTTCCTTTTCTTCGAGCAAGTTTTATAACACCCTAGGCAGTGAACCTAATCGCTGTAGTGTAGTATTAGGGTAAGCCACGGGTATTGATATCATTCTCTAGGGGAATAGTGTCGTTAGGCTGAAGTGTATGTCGATTTAAGTCTAAAGGTGAGGGATGATTATTTTTGTATTTTTATATTTTATGAAATGGAAAGGTACGAATCTCGGGGTTTGGATTTGGGGGTTGGTATTTCTACCGATTACTCTACTTATCTAATTAACTAAGCTAAGGGTAGTCTATGTCTAATTATTGTGTGCTCGTATGATAGTTTAAAGATGTGTTCACTTAGGTTTTATTACTCCTTAATTATCTCCTATTGATGGTCGAATTGTCACGTCCTTATTCTTAATCGCGTTGTGTGTCTAAAGTCGTAGGGTATGCATTTGTCCCTAACTCTTTGAACTTACCAAAGGGTCTCGTCTACAAAAACCTCTAGCAATTATAAACTCTAACTCTAAGGCACTCTTTGGGTGGTTTAGCCAACAACTGCTCTAAGTGTTATAGTCTAAGGTTCACAAAGATTAATCAAGCATTAATTACACAACGAATGACCTATCGCATTACTAGATCATTAAACAATTAAGATAAGAGACAACCAATCAATATTCAATAATTAAGTTTCATATTTCCTAAGCAAACACACAAGTAAATTAGCCGGACATGGAGAACATGCAAGCATACACACAATCAATCAAACATAGGATATACATAATGATAAATTGAATATATGGATTAAGATATAATCAACAAACCATTACAAGATGTTTTTGGAGTGATTGAAACCTTCAAAGTTGCTCGAAAAACACCTATCTAAACCCTAGAATCGGAGTTAGGGTTTAGAGCCTACAAAAAGTGAAGTTATAACGCTCTATTTATAGGCAGATTTTCTGTCGGCAAAGAGTGACGGCGTCACACTTATAGAGTGATGGCGTCACGACCATTTTTTCACCAAAATGTAGATTTTCTCGTTCCGGTCGCGTGGGCTTTTGAATCACCTAAATCCGAGTTCGTATGCAAAAGTTATGGCCAAAACAGTATCAGCTACTTCGCGCGCATGTTGCAGCTTGTGACGGCGTCACCTTATGGTTGTGACGCCGTCGGGTCGCCGTCATTAGAGTTTCGTCTTGGCCACGTTAGTCTTGCGACGGCGTCACCTTATGCTTGTGACGCCGTCCCCTTCAGTCTCTGACGCCGTCTGGATCAAATCTAGGCTGTCTGAGTTGCGACGACCTACTCTTTTAAAGCCTGACACCGTCACTTGAAAATAAATAATTTGGCTACTGTCCTGTCACAAAAGTGATGCGACGGCGTCGCAAATAACACCTGACGCCGTCACTTGTAGAACCTGACGCCGTCCCTTTGTATTTCAGCAGTCTGAGTGGCTCGATTCTTGACTTTAGCCATTTTCTTCGTATATCCGCGCCTTTTCGTCCAAATAAGTGCCATTCCAGCAATTTGCCTTCAAGAGACCTAAAAAGTGAAAAGGAACGATATTAAGTAATAATGGATACAAAAGTGATCAAATAAGGGCTTAAACGACCCCTCAAAAAGGTACATTTTGAAACCTTATCAATTTTACGTCCCTTGGGTTAGAAAATTATTAATTTAGTATGTTTTGTAAATAGACGCCATTAAACAGGTTTATATTGATTACTTTTTGGTTACATGAACTAACACACATATGCTATTATTATATGTACATATCGTTTATATTTTATGTAATACTCCCTCCGTCCCTAAATAAATGTCCACTTTGACTTTTTACGGTCTTTCTTATTCAACTTTGACCTTAAATAATTTTGTTTGTGTTATATAATACTTGATGAAAATTATATCAATGAAAATATATTTACAAATCAATCCATTCATATATTTTGCATCACGAATTATATAGCACAAATGAAAATATTTAAGGTCAAAGTTGAGCAAGAAAGCCGTAAAAAGTCAAAGTGGACATTTATTTAGGGACGGAGGTAGTAATACACTACCATAATATAACTCAGACTTTTATATCATAAAGTCTGACTAAGTGTGCACTTGGCTGTGCTATTTCAATATTGAATGGATATTTTGTAAAAAACCCAAATCGGGGATGCACATAAGTAGGACAAACTTTATTAATGAGGAAAAGACGTAATGAAATGATGGTGGTAGCTAGTGGCATGTATTTAAGGGAACTAGTCCATTAGTTTTTCAACTTTAACTATTGCACAAAAAAGGCACAAAGAAAGTTGTGTCCAACAAGTTAATTGTTTTTGGGCAACCACATACATACGATGGGCAACTAAATCATATGTGTCCCTATTAAATCATGAACCTTATGTGCAGTTGTAAATTTAAAGTAATCAAGCTTGCTAGCTAAGTATATATTTCCTATATCGTATTATATGTGCGGGACACAATGTAAATTAAAATCAGGAAAATAAATTGTTAAAATACGGAAGCAAGCAGATTTATGTACTTTATTTTTGGTTGGTTCTAGTTAATGTACACATATTTTAGATAATCTGTTGTTGGTTGTGGTATTCGTTTGATGTTACTAGTATAGAGTATAGACAAGTAAGTATTACAAACGTTTATGAGAAACTATGTTGTTGGTTGTGGTAAATAAAAAATGGGATTTCAAATAAGAAGGACAATAGATGTAAGGAAATGATGGTGGTACATCGCATGTACTTGAAGGGAACTAGTGTGCACAAAACTCAAAGTCAAACTGCTACAACACAACACCCAAGAAACTTTGGCCAACAATAAATTTGTTCTTGGGCAACTACACACAAATAATGGGCAACTACTCACAAGCATGGTTTATTCGTGTCTAGTCACAAAGTATAACAAATTACTGTATAAGTTTATTTATGTATGTGTTGTCCGTAATTGTATTATATATGTTGGTTATAAGAAGCATGGTGTATGGTCACAAAGTATAACAAACAAGTAATAATATGAGTGGGTTATAATAAGAAGATACCTGTAAGCACTCCCTAACACGGACATACCATACACGTGACTCATAGTCACGCGTGTCGCCGCTATCATAGAATGTTACCACTCCTGTAGGTATATTAAATTGGGCAAGACACCAGTGTTTAACAGTCTCGTTGAGAGGAATAAAAACCTAAAAGAAAGTTGGATGTGTATTAGGATATACTTGGCCAACGCCTGAAATTAATAAAAGTGACTTTTTATTTATCTGGTCAAAGGTAAATACAAGAATACAATTGTTGTGTTTGTATGTGCTTTGTTGACATGGCTACGGTACGGTAAGCAATATGTTACTTACTAATGGACGTTTTAGACAATGGATAACGTTTTCATGTACGGTCTTGGGTTGTATAGAAACTACGCTTTTGGGAAATTCATCCGCTTATGTACTTACGATATGTTGCTCCAATTGTTAACTACGGCTTGTGTTACCATAACTGCTGCTAGGGTAATCAATATACTGTTGGGATCGAACGATTACAAATGGAGGGGCTCAGTTTTTGGAAAGCAGAACTAGTTTTGGATTGTAAATTTAACGCATAATTAGTCTCATTGGTCTCAAGATGTTTTTTTTAAAACTTTGTAACAAAGGTAGTACTGCTATTGGAAATCTTACTACGGCTAGTGTGTATGAATCAACTGCTTCTTCTTTTTGTTAAGTCCTGCTAGTGGATATCATGTTTTTGTGGTTGGGTTACACTTATAAGTTATAACTACTATGTTTATGAGCAATAGGATTTTTTTGGCCTTTGCTGCTGGACCTTTTAGTGTCAAAAAAAAATAATTAAAAAAAATACAAAATAAAAAAAATAATAATAATAAAATAAAAATGAACAAAAATACAATGAATTGAAACATAAAATAAATAAATAATTAAATAACAAAAAAATAATAATAATAACATTGTGTAAAAAAAATTATAATAACTTGGTTGGAAGAAACTGCTAGTGTTACGAAAACACTGCTAGTTAGTTTATCATGAGGATACCATGAAACTTATAAAGGAATTGACGGATAAATGTACTAAAATGGAGTCTAAGATCACTGGCATACAAAAAGAAGGTATTCAGATTCTGAGATGGAGCATACAGATTATAGCACTTTGGAAGCACCGTCCAGAAAGAAGGTATTTTGTGCCTAAGAAGAAACTTGATGATTTGGATTGTAAATATCAAATTTATGGGAGGATTGTTTGGTTTTTTGGTTCTGTTGGACGAATTATTCAAAGTATGCATCAAATAGCATCTTTTAAAAGAAATCACGGCTAGTGACAATGGAAGAACAAAAGCTGTGGATAAAGTTTGTGAGTGTCAAGTTTGTTAATACGTAAAGGAAAGTTTATGATTTGCTATCAAGTTTGTTCATGAACTACCTGATTATTTATACTTTAAAAGATGAGCGACAAATATCAAGTTTGTTCATACTTTAAAGATGCCGTTTTAAAGTTGCTATCATGAACTACCTGATTATTGAGTGACTGTAAATGATAAAAATAGGAGGAAATGAAAAGTAAATGTATTACCTATTCAACATCATTCCAGGGCATGGGATACCTCGTCCCGTCTGCATAAAACACGGGCATGCCATTTTGAAGAAGAATCTGAACAAAGTAACTACTAACCATCGCCCAGTTAGCATTCTCGAGGTCGTGCGTGCCACATGTAGTCAACCCATAGGTCTATATGCTACGCATTTGCAGCAAATAAAATACCAATTTAAAAAATGGTGAAAATCAAATACAGGGTAAAAAAGAAAATCTGAATAAGAATGCGTATATAAACTAACCTCCTCAGTTAGCCAACCTTTTCTAGCAGGGTCTAAGCAAACTAAGCGAAGCCAGAAATTGCGGTCTACAGTATAATCATCTGACCATGGAAATTTACACCGGTGTCTATCATGATCACAGAGGAATTCTTCAATCTCATCAGACAGACAAAGAGTTTCGACAGAATGAAACCATCTACTTAGATCCTAGAAAACAGGTTCAATGTATTAGTTTGACAGAGCATTATTGATAAGCAAGTATATTGACAAGTTCGTAAAAACTATCACAATACCTCTACCCAAGGTTTCACTCTGTTAAGCTGCTCAGCAATAGTTGGGTCGTTAATGCTAGGACCGTGTTTTTTTATTTTACGTCGTTTAACCTCCTGATTGTTTTGTGGTGAAACAGGTTCCATGAGAATCCTCTTGTCGGGTGGTAACCGACTTAAAGCCTTTTGAAAATGTGACGAATTCATAAAGGCGCGTCGTTTTTTCTTCTTCTCCTCCTCCAACTTCAACATGACAGCTTCTTCCAACCGCAACCTATTAGCCTCTTCCAGCCTTAAGATGTTGGCCTCAGCATTCAGCTTCTCTTCTTCCAACTGTAACTTTTCTTCCTCTGCCAATGCGAATCTCAATTCCTCTAAAAGGAGATACTCCTGGAACAGACTAGCGCTGATGACATTTGCATATAACGGCCATACAACTAAATGCAAAGAAGAAATATTAACCTGAGCAACGTCCACGTTAGATTCTGGCAAGTCGATCAGTTTGAGATAAATGCTGTTAAGTGAATCGGAAAAGGCAGTCCTTGTGTTTGGAAAATGTGACTCAAAATCAAGTTTGTCCTGTAAAAAAATATGCATGAAATTTCTAAAAATAAACAATGGCAGCGAGAAATAACTATAGATTAGTTGAAAGGAATACCCGAAGACCACCAGTTCTGTCATGTGCAAGAACCTGTGAAGGTCTAAGTGTTAGGAAATTCCGGCAGGTGATGTTAAAAAAAAGTGAATCTACTATTCTTATATTATAATGAATATAAAGAGAACCTGAATAATACACTCAAGTTTAAAAACTTGGCGATTCAGACCGGAAATTACATGATCCTTAAGGCTTTTTGTTCTGGAACTACTACCACTCTTGCATTGTTTTGAATTTACTTTCAAACCAGTTTTCGCACGTTGCCGTGACTTTTCCAGCCTCGAAAAGTAGGTATCAACAAGGCTGTGCTGGGTCCTGACCGGCGGTCTAGGAACGTAGTCATTGAAAAAATCTTGGCTATCAATCCACCATGCACATTGGAACTCATGTATAGTAGGTCTCAGATCAGTAATTGTAGTTGAATCCTAAAGTTCGGTAATGGTTAAAAAAAAATATATATGGTTTAGTTAATTACTTTGAGATACATACGACAATATTTTATAAGGGATTCGTAATTAAAGTCATAAAATGCTAGTTTTGGGCAATCACTGCAAATAATATATCCACTGCTAGCTAGCTTGAAAACACTGCGAGTTCTGGCCAATCACTGCTAGTTAGTTTCTGATGATTGTGGAAACTATAAGACTGTTTTGTAACTTTTTGGTGATAACATATTTATTCCCCAAATCACTGCTGAGGCAGGGCAGTGGAAACGTAAGAACGACCCAACCAATGGAAACTCCTAATGTATATAGTTCTTTGCAATTCAACACAGGTGGAGGAATCCCTAGACAACTGGCTAATTTGGGGGACATGGATGTTCAGGCTAGGTCTGATGCAATGTTAGACACATCTCGAATAGATGAGGGTAGTTTAGAACACCAACATGATTTGACGACTAATGGCTTTCTACATGATGACAATTCCAATGATCCACTTCTAGGACCAGGTTACACAGGTCAAGGTGGGTGAGGATAATATGAAACTCAATCTCAAATTGACGGATATATTTACAAGTATGGAGTCAAAGATCAGTGGTCTTAAAAATTCGACAACAACTCGTGCTGAAATAATCAGGAGGTTCAAAGCACAAGGTAAGTGTTTTGGAGAGACTAAGAAGGCCAAGGTTCCATGCATTCAGGAAAGTGAAGAAACTGGGAAAGAAGGCAACTTGCAATATGATTAAAAGTTTAGATGATGCATCCAAACAAGGGAGGAGTGAGAGTAAAAATTCAGGAGACGCATGGAAGGTAAAGAAGCAGTACTGGATGATTCTTTAAAGGCTGCAGTTGAAGAAAAGGATAAGGAAGTGGTGCAGGCAATCAGTGCCAGTGTTGCTGCATCCGCTGATAGTATTGAAGTAACCACTGCTGCAACAATTGCTGGTATTATTATACCCACTGCCAATTCAGACGTTTCATGCCTAGAGGCAACATCTGCTACAATTATAAGCACCACAATAACACCAGCACCAACACCAAAATAAGCCTGAGAATGAGGTTGCCATACAATTGGTCAACATAAAGCAATCTGATCCTATCCCTGCACCCAAACCTATTGTTAAGAGTCTATAGATTGGTGAAACTGTGCAGAAAGGTGTAGTTACTGAACCTGATATTGGAAAGGGTAAAGGGATTGCAGAGCCAACATTGAAGTTTAAAAGTAGAGAGGAGCATATAGCCTTAATTTGCAGTGTACAAAATCAACTAATCCAATTGTTCATCCACTGCTGAGAAAGATTGAGAATATTGCTGATTATGAAATTCATTTGGCCATCAAAGGCAAGCCTCAAGGTAGAATGAAAAGAAAGGCAGACAGATAAAAAGCATTTGATGAAGAATCTGAGTCTGATAAGATATTGTGTGCTTAGATAGGTGGAAATGGAACATCTAATTTTGTGTGTAGACTTACTTTTTTTTACCTATAAACAATAAATAAATAACAACAAAGTTTAACTGGCTTACGTTTGAAAAAAGGTTCGAACGATCAGTTCTTTTAAAGATGGACTTCCTAGACCAGGCAAGTGCTCTTGGTATCACATGTGGATGTTTAAGCCACCAAGCATGAGATTTTTCAAACGACTCAAGGATCCACACCTATGAGAATAAAAAAATAAAAAATGAAAATAACACATAAACTTATATACAAATCAGTAAAAATGTTAAGTTGGGAAATGGATACCTGAAACCCAAACACAAATCCAGACAGTGTGTATGTTGGACAATGCTTTGGATCTTTCTTCAATCTTAAAAGGTGGTCATCCGCGTGCTTATCAAATACATTATGAAGTTGGTCGTATAAATGAGTCCAAATATGCTCACCCCATGGAAAAGCATTCCAATCATCTAGATTATCAACTAACCTCATGAGTGTATCATCCACCTCGCATGTAAATAAACGACCCATAAAGATCACCTCTAAGGCTAACAAAAGACAAAGACGTACAACATCTTCATTAGATATCTGTCCAAACCGCTTTTCATCCTCGATAACACCAATAACATCTAAGTTGGTTAGAATATACCCTTGCTTGTCAGGAAATACCCTGTTACGAAAATTTAGAGAACCAGATGTATACAACCCAAAGCTTACAGATCCAAACCGCAGACCAATCATCGTGAGAATCGTCGACTTTATGCTGTTTCCTTAGCATATAATCTATGATGTGCGTTTCATGTTCAAAAAACAACAGATCAACCCATCTTCCAAAGCAGGTATTCCTAAACAAGATGCGGCGTCTTGCGTCTAACTTTTGCTTTATCAACCAAAAGTAGTTCAGTTTACTGGTAATGATTAACTTAGCTTCATAGTCCTAAAAAAGGTCAACAAAAAATACAATTTAACCATGGATGGAATCTATACCAACGTCGTAAACAATTGCGTATACAATGCATATAAACCACTCCTTATTAGTCTAGAGAGTGCCACTAAATTTTTTAATGAACCAGGTTATGTTACATACCTAACAGACGACATCTACCTTATTATAGCCTACATAATTACGAATCAGACAGACATAAAAGAGGATAAATCAAAGGTATTAATCGAATAACAACAGCGATTTGTTGAAACATATAACCAATTGGAAATAAATAATGTACAACAAACAACGAGGAAAATATTTACGTATCATATTTGGCCACATTTTTTAAACAAACTTGATCAATCCAATGTGGGTTGCACTCAACAGTGTACCTTTATAGCTGGTGACATAACTGACGATACAAGGAAAAGAGGGACTGACGAAGAAGACGGTCTCATTTGTGAAAACAACTTAGTTACAATGTTTTTATGCGAGAAGCAAAAACAGAGAAAACCGGTAACTATGAATGTTTTTGTGCGAGTGGGAAATTGATTTTGAATACATATGAAATATGTGCTTTCACTATTCAATTGTGTGCGTTCTATGTAATGTAAAATGACCAAAAAATCCTTTTTAAAAAATACGGTTGCCCACCGCTTTTTCGTTGGCCAAAAAACAATACCTTACACATACGGGACACGTGTCACAATTTCGATGAGTCGCCCAATGACAGCGGTTGCCCTCGGTCCATTTTCAAATTATAAATAAAAGTGGTCCAGAAAGTGATATGCATCAGGGTGCGCGGTCTATTTGCGTCATTTTCCCTATAAATAATTATATTAAAGTATCATGATGACCTTTTAGTTCTACATTGTTTTATTGCATGATTTTAGTTGAACATTATGCCATAGTAGAGACTGAATTAGAGATCATCATTAAACGACATATGAGATCAACGAGTCTCTATCTCATAAACATGTTAAGTTATCCTTCAAAGCTTTTACTCTCATTTATGAAGTATTATGTTCATGGTGTAGCGTATGAGGGGTGCGTGTCTTACCTGAACATGTTTATGAGCATGCCACTAGTAGTTTAGTATTACCAAAATCAATGCTACATTATGTTCGTGCTTCTGTTTCACAAGGAAAAATTCACAATCGATGCCACTTGATTAAGTAAAAACTATATCTTACCCAGTTTTATTCTTAGTTCTTTGCACATTTGATAAAATCGAAAAACAATCCATCTTAATAAAGATGGTTGATAGGTTTACTTTTCACAGTGAGACACATATTCAAATCTCAAAGTTTTTTTTACCATAGACATATATTTGAATTTTAAAGTTTTAACATATTCATGTACACATGACAGTTGTGGAAGCAACAAAGTGATGGAACGACTTGGAGTGGATGAGATCATCTGCATATATGAACGAATTACCAACGGAGTAGACAGAAAATCATTTTCTAAAGTTTGCAAGAATAACTTGAAAGCTGCGTGTTTTCACCTTTGGCAGTTACACAGTAAGATTCCTGATCTGCTATATGATATACTCGATGCATCCCCAAAAATGTTCTCATTTAAATGTCACAAACTACTTTCGAATAACCACATGAAACTGATAGCCAAGTCATGCCCCAATATCGAGTACCTAGATCTTCCTTTAAGGTAATACCTTGATCATGAGGTGGGTAAGTTGGAGTTTGATGATGTTGGATTGAGTGCAATCGTGAATGCTTGCATTCATTTGGATCGTGTGGATCTAACTGGGAGGTTACGCTTTAAGGAAATAGGAATTGGTTCCCTTGTAAGATCATGCAAAAATTTAAGAGCATTAATCTTAAAAAATTGTGTGAATGTCACTGACAAATCATTGAAAATGATTGGAGAAGCAACTCATTTAGAAGTTTTATCTTTGCAAGGTTGTTATTTGATTAGTGATTCGGGCTTGGAGTATTTGGCCAATGGGGATTTGAGGTATTGTTTGGAGACACTCTACCTAGATACTAAATGTTATAGGATTACGGATAATGGTATTGTCCATTTGAAGAAATTGGTAAGTCTAGGATACCTGTATTTGTCTAGGTGTGGGGCTAATATCACAGACTATGGGGTTGTGGGCCTATGTGAGCTCCCAAATCTTAAGATGTTATATTTGGATTTCTTGACCAATATAATGGACATTTCATTGCTTGAAATTGGTAGCAAGTGTTTGAAGATGACGGTGTTAAGTTTGACGGGTTGTAAGAAAATTAGTAGTGTTGGTTTACATGGTTTTTTTGGTCACGAATGCTTATATGAACTCTGTATGTTCTCATCTTATAAATTTTCATGGGAAGATGTCAAGTCAATTGCTTTAACCTGCCCATATTTGAGGTATCTAGGTCTAAGTAAGCGAATAAAGAAGCCGATGCCAAAGGTAGATTATGAAGACATTGATATTAATAACCATCGCTGTCGAATAACGTGGGAATGACCTTTTATATGTTTTCTGCTAAACTCGTAAGCACTTACAGGGTTGGTTAACTTGGTCCCTGATTTTGCTTGTTTGATATCGTTTCCCTTTATGCAACTCTTAAACTTGTGTTTATTTTGAATATGGAATGAAAATGAAGCATCGTCACCCTCATTTTGTTTCAGATTGGAGAAAAATCGGATGAAGAGTGTGACGCACAGATGTATAAACTCCATATAGGTTTACTGGGTCCATTAATGACATTTTGCTTTTTTAGGAACTACCGAACTAGTGAGCAATTATGAGTTTAGTATCTTACAGAAAAGAATTGCCTATGATTTACTGTATGAGAATTAATGAGTAAAAACTATGTTAACATAACATTCTATTTATGAGTTATGACTTGTATAACAGGGATGCTACGTAAAGGGCATCAATTTTTTTTTTTTTTTTTTATAAATAATTCCAATTTTTAAATTAGTATTAGAAACTTTACTCCAAAGGCGATATTTAAATCCATATTGAAACGATATTGACTCGAAAATAACTATCTTATCACTATTTGTAAAAGAATGGTTTTCATTTTTGGCAGTAGGTCGCACAAGTAAGAGATGCCCCCCTTGTCAATCCAATAATTACTCGCTGGTTGTAGCACGTGAAAAATGAAAACAAGAAAACATGAGGTCGCAAAAATGTGTTGGAATGTGATTGTCTCAATGTTATGAAAAATTCACAAGTTTTGGGTATTTCAGGTCGTAATGTCGCAATAGTATCGACTCGAAAATGACTATCTGTCCATGAACAAAATACAAATTTTAATCATTCAATTAGACATGTCGGCTTCTGATTTTACGATGATCAAAAGTTTAATTTCATTCTAGTGATTTTATTTCACATTTGAGCTAAGCTTCATATAGTTAAGGGGGGTAGTCATGTATTTCTATGAAGATTGGTAAATAAAATTCTTAAATTTTAATTCGATCTATTGTTTAGTGAGACAATGTGTGTTTGTGTTCGTGTTGATGTAGCGATGTTGGTTATGAAATTTGGAAACAAAAAAAAAAGTTGCATATCAAATATTTGATAAAATGTCTCAAAGGAAATATTCGACAATCGGAAAATGTTGTTTTCAGTCCTTGGTACAATTTTTGCATATCAACTGTTTGATAAATTATGGAAACTGATGTATGTCAAAATATGTGTTCTACACTCATTTAATTTAAGGCTTTTGCATATCAAGTGTCTGATAATGTAACTGATGTATGAGATCTTTTCTGGCTATGTTCTTTTAGATTGTTAGTTGAACATTAAAAGACACATCAGACGTAATGCAGTTTTCACAATGCTCCTTCGTAAAACAATTTAACATGTCTATGTACACGTGACAGGGGAGGTAGCAGCCAAAAGTAGAGAGTGATGGAACGACTTGGAGAGGATGAGATCTTCTGCATATATGAACGAATTACCAACCGAGTGGACAAAAAATCATTTTCTAAAGTTTGCAAGAAATTCTTGAAAGTTGCGTCTTTTCACCTTAGGTCGTTACACATTAAGTTCCCAGATTTGTTATATGATATGTTAGTTGCATCCCCCAAAATGGTCTCATTTGAATGCCACAAACCACTGTCAAACAACCACATGAAACTGATAGCCGAGTCATGCCCAAATATCGAGCATCTAAATCTTTCTATAGGGTATTACCTTGATTGTGAGATGGATAAGTTGGAGTTTGATGATGTTGGCTTGTGTGCAATCGCGAATGCTTGCAGTCATCTTGTTGACGTGAATCTAGATGGGAGGTTACACTTTAAGAAAATAGGTATTGGTTCCCTTGTAAGATCGTGCAAGAATTTAAGAATATTAAGTTTGAATTATTGTGTAAATGTCACAGACAGGTCACTGAAAATGATTGGAGAAGCAACTTGTATAGAAGAGTTACAGTTGTCTGATTCTGGGGCTAATATCACAGACTATGGGGTTTTGGCCCTATGTGAGCTCCCAAATCTTAAGATATTACGTTTAGATTTCTTGACCAATATAACGGACATTTCATTGCTCGAAATTGGTCGCAAATGTTTGAAGATGTCGGTGTTAAGTTTATGGGGTTGTAACAGAATTACCAGTGTTGGTTTACATGCTTTATATGGTCATTAAACATTATTGGCCCTTAGATTAGTCCCATGTTATAAACTCTCTTCGGAGGATGTCAAACCAATTGTTATGTCCTGCCCAAATTTGCGTTATCTTATTCTTAGTAGAAGTATGAAGAAGTCGATGCCAGAGGCAAGGCATACATACTTTGATATTAATACCCATCGCTGTCGGGTATGTTGGAGATGACCTTTCTGTCACTACCAGTTTATTTTTGGGCACTTACAGGTTAGTTATCTGGTGTTTGATTTTTATTATATGACATTTATTCACTTTATGCTGATCCTGCAAATGTGTTTTTTTTATTATGTATAGAATTGAAAATGAAGCACTCTCGCTCTTGATTTGGTTTCAAACTGGAATAGAAGAAGAGACGTATGAAGCAGCCTTGTGGATTACTTATGTTTAGTTTGTTCAAAATCCATTTAGTTTGTGAGCAATTATGATTTTCAATATTACAGAGACCTGTCATATGTTCCTTATTTGCATTTTTTTTCCCGTACACAAACCTTAACTGAAGCCGAGACAGTTATTCAACCTGACATAACTTTCTGTAAGTGGAAAAGCTATTTTAACCTTAAAATTGGAATTGACATGTTAGTTAGACTTCATACAGGTTATAAGGGTGTTATACAGTACAATCAAACTGATCCTATTTAACCTTAAAGCTGTTTTTGTGTAATAACTAACACACTCGATGGGCAAACAAACACGTGCTTGCAACCTTATGACAAAATCATTACTCCGTACCATTTACAACCACCAAATGGAGTCGAATATGTGTTTTATATCCACTCATATAATCTTTACCCAGTGTTCTATCCAATGTAAAGTTACACCACTCACCTCATAACAATAATGTTCGAACATATTTAACGGTTCTTCACTCCACCGCCAGGTAACACTTGACCTACACCAGGAACATGACCGCGCTGCTTACCATCTGAGGTTCTCTCTTCCCGCATCCTTATGATTCTGTTTAGTTACTAAAAAACAAGAAAAGTAATATATAAGTCGTGATACATTATATTTCATCGAAGTGGGTGACTTTGAAAATAAATTATACTTACATATCTAGCCTCAGACAACGTGGACTCAAAGACATCGCCCCTCATATGGTTCCGCCTGTATAGCTCTATCAAGTCTTCAGCAACCGCGGCCTCGGTATCGCTGCTCAACTGTTTAGAAATAAAATCAATAACGACACACCCAAAACCATGTATATATATAAATAAAATGATTAAATAGTTTCTTACAAAGTTATGGCGTATAGCAGCTAACGATGAGATCCATGAATGCTCGAACTCGTGTTCGCCAACCGGTTTTGCCTGTTGACCTCAGATATCTTCAACTTCTTCGGGTTTGTCCAGAGCTTCACATGCGTATTTTAAATTATAAAAACTATTATATAAATGAATTATTATTATTATTATTATTATTATTATTATTATTATTATTATTATTATTATTATTATTATTATTATTATTATTATTATTATTAATAATATTAAAAATGATAATAATGATAATGATAATGATAATAGTAATAATATTTATTATTATTATAAAGTGTCGATCCAGAAATTTACCAACTTATCCCAATCCTTTTGCGTCTTGTTCGCTGGACACTGTCTTTTGATCTCCTCAACCTTCTCCACCCAACCTTTCTTTGTAAATTGATCTTTTTTGAATCTATATTTGTTGTCATCGTATAGCTTTTGGAGATAAAACTCGATACTGTCGACAATCTTGTCTCCATTCGGGCCAGCAATGTGTGGGTCGAGATCAAAGTAATGCTGCAATAACATATAAATAAAAAAATATATACAAATTTAAATAAACAAACAAGTTTGAATAAATAAACACATTTAAATAAATAAATACAATAATTAAAAAAATAAAAGTTAAAAAAAACTTACGTGTAGCCGGTCATGGATGTGGGCCTTGACCGTTTCGGGAACCTTAGCCCATGAATCGCAATACATGGGAATCAAGTCCCGTAACAGCTCCCCAACATAGTTGGAGAACCAAGGAGCGTGACGGCCCACATGTGAATAAAAAGCCTCCTGGTTGACTCGGAATTCAATCGACACTGGACGACGATCCTGTGCCACCTTTGCCTTGAGTGTCGTGTTCTTTGTGGGACCACACACCACCTTCTCACCTTCCTCAATTGAGGGTGGGCAGCTTGGATTTAGAGCCTACAAGTAATTAAATTCAAATGATAATGACATAAAATAACAAGTTATCAATTTAAAATAACAATTAATCAAATACAGTTTAGTTAAAATAATTCAGAAATTCTTACACTGACAATTGGAGCCTATCCTCCTCGAGGGACCATGAAGTGGCGAATTACCTCCATCGCCACCGTGAGACCTAGCTACAACATCTGCCATGCCATTGATGCGCTCCAGAACAGTCAAGCTTTATCACACAAGCCTGCCACTTGTGAATGGCAGACCGTAACAAGCTTAAAACGGCTCAGGAACGAAATCAATGAAGATCAGAGGAGTATAGGGTCTCCCCGGGTCGTTATGTCCCAGCGAGCTGTGCAATGGATTATCAGACGTATAGTGATCGGGAGATTTGAACGGAAAAGGAGATTGATAATTATTATAACTACAGAAAAGCCAACAAATTAAAACGGCTTAAATGCAAATTAAAGGAAATTAAAAAGATAAAATCTATTAAATAAACGCTATCACTAAAATTAAAATGATGTTTTTGTGTTTATGATTTTACGAAACTGAAATTAAAATCTACGCGACGTACAAATTAAAAAGTGAAACTAAGTCAATATTAACCCTAAAAATATGAAAATGATGTTTTTACAATCCTAATGATAAAAGAAAATTTATGGAAAAAGAAAATTATTTTTATAACTAATTATCTAATTAAAAACTATTTTTAATTATTAAATAACTACCTTAAATACAAGAAAATATGAAATTAAGCCAGAAAAATAAGATTAAGACTTGGAAAAGTCTAAAATATCAAAATAGACTTTTCAAAACTATTTTTGTATTTTTATGACTATTTATCTATTTTCTAGGAATTTTAAACTATTAAAAACTAATTAAATTACTAAAAATTACAAAATGAACTATGAAAAATATGGAAAATTACTTTTTCTACTTTTTATATTTATCTAAGCCTAAGAAAAATGAAAACTTATTTTTTTGAACCTTTTTTTTAATTTTTTGTATTAAATGCTATTTAAAAAGTGCTAAAAACTAATTAAAATCAAGAAAAATAGCAAAATAGCTGAGAAAAATCTGAAAATTTCAGGGAAACTCTAAATTAATATTAAGAAGCTATGGAAATTGGAAAAACAAGAGCTTATGTGGGAGAAAATGAAACTGATGAATCAAGTGCTTATTGAAATAAGCACTTGATAAGCAAATGAGCAAAACAAGCAACCCACTTATCACAGAAGCTATAATATGCAAAAGTAACCAAAATACAACTAAAAGCAACAAGCTACAGCTACTGAATTGCAAGATACAAGGATTTGATGATTATGAGTTTAAGCTAAAACAGTTTCTAAGTACTAACTTTGAGCTTGTGCACAAGACTAAGAATAAGCTAAAAAGGAAAAACAGAAATTGGAATATAATCTAGACCTGGGTGAGAGTATCTAAACCAAAAAGTAGACCATGACTAGCTCTAATAAGCCCTGTGCCTAAGCTGCAACTCTGTGAGAAAACTCAGCTTAAGCTGAGTTTTGGTACAGGGCAACTGAGACAGAAAGTACAAGCCTTTTTGGAGCTTGTAAAAAATTTGTAAAAATCAATAAAAATGGTAATAAGTAAACAGACCAAGAGAGGTTTTTAAAACAACAAATTTCACTAAATAAGACCCAAAATTGAATCCTAGAAAAATCCTTGTAGTTGGCTTAAAAACAGGTTTTTGGATTTTTTGACTTTTGAAGAAATATGCAAGTTTTGACTTTTTTGAGTTTTGAACTTGATTTAAGGACTGATATTGTTGTATTATGATGGAATGAAGTTAATACAACCTTTGTTTATGTAATTTAAACACAACACAAGTGATTTGCTCTTCAAAAATCCAACAGTGGACCTGTTGGATTCAAGTGATATAGATGTTGACTTTCTTGGATTGCAGGCACACAAGCAAAACAGATATGAGTCTATAATGACTAAACAAACTTCAAACAACAGAAACCTAACACTGAATACACCTCTAACACCCTTTAGACTATAAATCCAAACACCCCTTTACTCTACTGTCATGACCTCAAACTGACCAAAACTCTTAACCATCTTTGTAATAATGATCCAACTGAGTCCAAATGACCTAAATATAACTATCTAAACAGGTTTTACCCATTGGTGACAACAATTACTTAAACAAGCATGAAAAACAAAAATAGCATGAAAAGTGAAAATTGAGAAATAACTAACCACTTGTCCAACTGTTATGAAAGCTAAAACCAGAACAAGGGACCACTATACTAAACCATTTTTAACCCAAATCCAAGCCTGCATCAACCCATCTCCATTTCTAACATCCTTTTTGACCCTGTTTGACTTCTGTTGACCAATAATCAAAATGATTGGAAACTTGAATGGGAGCTTGTCAAAAGCTGTAATAAGCTTATATAAGCTGATATGAACTTTAAATTAAACTTCTAAACACTTTTATTTAGGTTTTTGAAATTGCAAATTGAGACAGTGAGCTAGAAAGTTGCATTTGTAAACATAACTGAAATTCTTGCTTGCATTAAGTCTCAAAACTCTTAAACACTTTAAACTGATACAATTTAACAAGATGTTACAAGTTTTATACTAAATTAAGGAATTTAAGATAAAAACGACATTAAGATGAAATTAAAAACTAGTAGACTACTCCTCTTGCTTCCTTTTGCTTCTCTTTATATCCCAATGCTCTTTTCTCTCACTTCTGAACATTTCCCAACAATCTAAGCCATTGGATGGCTTTGAAATGATCTCAACCATTCAAAATGGTTTTTGGCGCCAAATTCTTTGTGACAGATAGGAGAGATTGAGTGAAATGGGGGAGAGGCATTTATTGCCTTTGGAGTTTGGTGGAGGCTAGGGGGACATGGTGAGGTGATAGGGTGAGTTGGTGGAGAAATGGTGGCTGGATATGGTGGGCAGACAAAGGAGAGGGAAAACGGGGGAGAAGGGTGTGTTTGTTTGACTGAGAAGTTTGACCAGATATTATATTATGAAGGGGGTCAAATTCATATTGACAGGGGGTCCAAAGGTTGTTTTGACCAGGCCAAATGGGGTTATGAAGGGTTTAAATCACAAGGACCTTAGTTGTCAAATCTGAAAATGCAAGGACCTATTCTGCCAATTCTGCCAAGTTGCTTCAAGGGACCATTAATGACAAGTTTCAAAAGTACAGGGACCAAATCTGTCATTTTCCAATTTTCCAGGGGCCATTTCTGCCAAATTTCAAACTTGAAGGACCATTTTTGTAAATTTCTCAAACTTTGTATATTTTTCACCAAAGGACTTATTTTGACAACTTTAGATTTTAAAAGGACCTTTGGTGATTTATCTTTTGAAATTATGTGCTCAGGGACTGTTTTTGACAATTTTTGAAACTTGGGGGACTAAAACTGCAATTTTTGCAAATTTGAAATGTTTTTCATCTGATTTTGATATTTTTGCATTTAAAACACATAAAACACTGATTTGTGATATTTTGATCATTTTGATGTGTTTATGAGTGTTTTCAGATGATTTTGCAGTTTATTTTGTACAAAAATGATGAGTATTTACACACTCATCAATCCCCCACACTGAGATATTGCTAGTCCCTAGCAATGATTTGAGAAAACATAATGGATTTGCATCTCTTTACCAAAAGCCATTACTTCTGGAGTAGCCAAATGTTTCAGTTCAAGCAAGAACCATGGTACACCGATAACCATGTGATTTTGAGCAAACCACTAGCTTCCAACGGATTTGATTTGTCTTTACCAGAAGCCGTACCCTTCAGGACTAGCCAACTCTTAGATAAATTATCAGAATTATCTTTGGTGAGCTGATTACCAATTATGGTTTTTCCACTGCCTTTACCACAAGCCATAATCTTGCGGGCTAGCCAACTCTTCACTTTTAAGGATATGGTGAGCTGAATACCATACAATTTTGGGCAAATTGCAAGCCATATAAACGGATTTGATATATCTTTACCAAGAGCCGTTTGCTCCTAGATTAGCCAATCCTTTTGTCTTACAGACAAGGCGGACTGATAACCTGATGAGAAAGTGTAGAACACTTACTCCAAAAAAAATTTTGGCCAAAAACGGGGGAATTGGGTAATATATATGATAAAATTCGTGAGAATTCCCCCCCACACTTAGAAATGAATATTGCCCTCAATATTCAAAGTACCGGCGGTTATGCCGAAACAAAGAATGTAAAAGGGAAATATTACGGCCATTATTTTAGAAAGAAGATTTTTTTTTTTTTTTTAAACATGTGGGCAACCCCCCCACACTAGGGTGGTAGAAAATAGAAAGAAGTCAGAAATATGGGTGAGAACCCATATTGTGTGCTATTGTTTTTGATTACCGAGTCGCTAGCTTGACTCGACCCCGAATTAATTTGTTCATGGGGAAGTAAGGTGGAAGAAACAATCTCCATCGGACTTTCATTCAAGATGTTTGGATAAACATTGAAGTACGTGAAAGTTCCACACCGATGAGATATACATAGAACCGGCTCAAGATAATGGTACATGAAAATGCCGGGATCAAAGATAATGTCTTCATTCCCGAAGGAGTGAAGAACAGGAGAAGCGACAGAATATATGAAGAAAAGAAAGAAAATCATGATAGAAATCATGACTAACTCTTCATCCTCAATAGGAGAATTCATAGTAGCATGAATCTCATCATTTAAGGTCAATTGGTCTAGACATATCTCGGGTGTGTCTAGATCAAAGTAGAAGTTATCATACTCCGTCGGAGATATGATATGAGTGAGTTCATCTGAGAACTCCATGAAGGTGAATGAATCATATTCAGAATTGATATGAGTGGGTTCACTGGCGAACTCCTCAAAAGTAAATGATTCATGATCGAGGAGAGAATTATGAGAATGAGAAGTGGTACTGCCACTAATCTTCTCTCCCATATTATCAAAACAGGAGGCTTTCATTTCCGGAATAGAATCATCGGAAAGAATGTCACTACCCTTAATGGGGGTAGGAGATGAAATAGGTTTCTCTTTGAAAGCCTCGATTTTAGAAATGAGAAGACTGACATTCAATAATGTTGCTCGAAGAGCTTCATCTTTGATTTCAGTGTCAGTAACTTCATCATTCTCTTCTTCTAAGCTAACAAGCTCAGAAGGCGAATCTTCCACATAAATGATGTCTCCACAAGATAACGAATCATCATCATCAGAATCGGAGAGCATCTCAACATGATCTGTTTGGAAGACAAGAGGAGGAGGGATATCACACACATGATCAAGAATTCCCTGTGACTCTCCTGGGATTGGGACAAGGTCCTCAACACTAGACTTTATCAATTCGTCCGATTCCTTTTCAGGAACAGTGTCGAGATGCTCGTCCCCCATAATAAGAGAGTGAGTGTGAATCTCGGGTGTGATAGCAGTTGTTTGAGATGGAATCTCAACTGCTGGAATATCAACTGACTGAGGGGGTTGAGAAATATTACTTTTAAAAGGATAAAAACCCTCCTCGTCATCGTCATAAAGAGCTGCATTGAGAAATTGGGAACGCCTTAGAGCTGCATGCTCTAGGGCTAATAATTCTTCCCTAGATTCTCGGGCCTTTCGCTCTTCGGCAAGTAATTCTCCTATGGTCTTTTCATCACTCACTTGATTCTTAAAATTACTCATCATATCCTCAAGTGTTTTCATTGCGGTTTCAAGATCCTGGGAGATTTCATGAGACAACGGCTCAGGTGGAGTTTGAACCGTATAGTGCTGTGGAGGTTGGAAAGTATCAAACATGTGAGAGTCATGATTGTTACAAGGAACTGGGTTCCCTATTTGACAATCAGAGCTGAAATGGGGACCTCCACAGTACTCACAACAGTAAAACTGTTGAGTCTGGATAGGTGAATCATATGGATTTTGGTCATAACCAAAGTTCTGAGCATCATTGGAAAACTGTTCATAGACAAACGTGTTTCCGGATTGACACTCAAATCCTTGGTGAGGACCTCCACAAAATTCACAACAGTAATGTTGATCATATGAAGAATAGTCGGGCTGTGGTGGGTAATTGGAAAAGTTTGAAGAGTCGTTAAATGAGTTCTGATTAGGATCATAATCAAATGAATTCCTCGAACCACAAAACAAACAACTCCCGTTATGAATATCATTACCACATTGCACACAAGTACACCAACGACAGGGTGAACCAAAGAGAGGCTCACCACAACCGACACAAGGAATAAACGATTGCATTTGAGAGTTATGAAGAGGAATCGGTTTATTCAAAGAATCAACAAAACCAACATGGTGATCCGGATGACTATCAAGTCTCGAAGAACATTCAGAAAGATCAGGAGGTGGGACAAGTGGTGTGCTCTGAGAGCTAGCAATTTCCACCACTTCCGTTATGGTCTCCGGTTCTGGTTCTTGAGAAACGTGAAGATTAGGCAAGTCATGCTTGCTAGTCACCGGTGTTTGAACGGGTTCATCGTAATCAATTCTAATTCTTGACCTTTTTTCATCGACATAAATTTGTTCGATTAGATTACGGGCTCTAGATTCAAAGAGATTGTCCTCGTAATCCTCGGTGGGTGCTTGGGGTAGCTCCGACGTTTGAACTGGTTTGTCAAGATTAGAATGTATTTCAGGTTGTGGCGGTTGGTCGAAATAACTTTGAAAAGCATTTTTGATGGATAATTTGCACGAATTGCAAAATTCGCTTGAACTAGGACCTCCACACCGCTCACACACATTTCTGACGATGAAGTTGACGAATGTCGACATAAGAATTAAACATATAGAGGATTAAGAAGAGAATCAAATGGTTGAGAGGATACGAAGAATAGAATTAAACGGCAAAAGAGGGTAAGAGAAATAGAATCAACGAATAAGAGGAATGAGAAGAATATTTTTGGGGTTTTTGGATAAGAAAATATAAACATATACAGATGGATGGTATGAACAAAGAGTGAATATCCAAATCACTAATCTGCTAGACGTAAGATAATCAGCACAGCTCCCCGGCAGCGGCGCCAAAAATTTGATGCGCTCCAGAACAGTCAAGCTTTATCACACAAGCCTGCCACTTGTGAATGGCAGACCGTAACAAGCTTAAAACGGCTCAGGAACGAAATCAATGAAGATCAGAGGAGTATAGGGTCTCCCCGGGTCGTTATGTCCCAGCGAGCTGTGCAATGGATTATCAGACGTATAGTGATCGGGAGATTTGAACGGAAAAGGAGATTGATAATTATTATAACTACAGAAAAGCCAACAAATTAAAACGGCTTAAATGCAAATTAAAGGAAATTAAAAAGATAAAATCTATTAAATAAACGCTATCACTAAAATTAAAATGATGTTTTTGTTTTTATGATTTTACGAAACTGAAATTAAAATCTACGCGACGTACAAATTAAAAAGTGAAACTAAGTCAATATTAACCCTAAAAATATGAAAATGATGTTTTTACAATCCTAATGATGAAAGAAAATTTATGGAAAAAGAAAATTATTT
Source organism: Chrysanthemum makinoi (assembly GCA_910596185.1). Lineage (NCBI taxonomy): Eukaryota > Viridiplantae > Streptophyta > Magnoliopsida > Asterales > Asteraceae > Chrysanthemum > Chrysanthemum makinoi. Next base: position 32,562,518 of record OU343221.1, on the reverse strand, counting down.
TTATAACTAATTATCTAATTAAAAACTATTTTTAATTATTAAATAACTACCTTAAATACAAGAAAATATGAAATTAAGCCAGAAAAATAAGATTAAGACTTGGAAAAGTCTAAAATATCAAAATAGACTTTTCAAAACTATTTTTGTATTTTTATGACTATTTATCTATTTTCTAGGAATTTTAAACTATTAAAAACTAATTAAATTACTAAAAATTACAAAATGAACTATGAAAAATATGGAAAATTACTTTTTCTACTTTTTATATTTATCTAAGCCTAAGAAAAATGAAAACTTATTTTTTTGAACCTTTTTTTTAATTTTTTGTATTAAATGCTATTTAAAAAGTGCTAAAAACTAATTAAAATCAAGAAAAATAGCAAAATAGCTAGGAAAAATCTGAAAATTTCAGGGAAACTCTAAATTAATATTAAGAAGCTATGAAAATTGGAAAAACAAGAGCTTATGTGGGAGAAAATGAAACTGATGAATCAAGTGCTTATTGAAATAAGCACTTGATAAGCAAATGAGCAAAACAAGCAACCCACTTATCACAGAAGCTATAATATGCAAAAGTAACCAAAATACAACTAAAAGCAACAAGCTACAGCTACTGAATTGCAAGATACAAGGATTTGATGATTATGAGTTTAAGCTAAAACAGTTTCTAAGTACTAACTTTGAGCTTGTGCACAAGACTAAGAATAAGCTAAAAAGGAAAAACAGAAATTGGAATATAATCTAGACCTGGGTGAGAGTATCTAAACCAAAAAGTAGACCATGACTAGCTCTAATAAGCCCTGTGCCTAAGCTGCAACTCTGTGAGAAAACTCAGCTTAAGCTGAGTTTTGGTACAGGGCAACTGAGACAGAAAGTACAAGCCTTTTTGGAGCTTGTAAAAAATTTGTAAAAATCAATAAAAATGGTAATAAGTAAACAGACCAAGAGAGGTTTTTAAAACAACAAATTTCACTAAATAAGACCCAAAATTGAATCCTAGAAAAATCCTTGTAGTTGGCTTAAAAACAGGTTTTTGGATTTTTTGACTTTTGAAGAAATATGCAAGTTTTGACTTTTTTGAGTTTTGAACTTGATTTAAGGACTGATATTGTTGTATTATGATGGAATGAAGTTAATACAACCTTTGTTTATGTAATTTAAACACAACACAAGTGATTTGCTCTTCAAAAATCCAACAGTGGACCTGTTGGATTCAAGTGATATAGATGTTGACTTTCTTGGATTGCAGGCACACAAGCAAAACAGATATGAGTCTATAATGACTAAACAAACTTCAAACAACAGAAACCTAACACTGAATACACCTCTAACACCCTTTAGACTATAAATCCAAACACCCCTTTACTCTACTGTCATGACCTCAAACTGACCAAAACTCTTAACCATCTTTGTAATAATGATCCAACTGAGTCCAAATGACCTAAATATAACTATCTAAACAGGTTTTACCCATTGGTGACAACAATTACTTAAACAAGCATGAAAAACAAAAATAGCATGAAAAGTGAAAATTGAGAAATAACTAACCACTTGTCCAACTGTTATGAAAGCTAAAACCAGAACAAGGGACCACTATACTAAACCATTTTTAACCCAAATCCAAGCCTGCATCAACCCATCTCCATTTCTAACATCCTTTTTGACCCTGTTTGACTTCTGTTGACCAATAATCAAAATGATTGGAAACTTGAATGGGAGCTTGTCAAAAGCTGTAATAAGCTTATATAAGCTGATATGAACTTTAAATTAAACTTCTAAACACTTTTATTTAGGTTTTTGAAATTGCAAATTGAGACAGTGAGCTAGAAAGTTGCATTTGTAAACATAACTGAAATTCTTGCTTGCATTAAGTCTCAAAACTCTTAAACACTTTAAACTGATACAATTTAACAAGATGTTACAAGTTTTATACTAAATTAAGGAAATTAAGATAAAAACGACATTAAGATGAAATTAAAAACTAGTAGACTACTCCTCTTGCTTCCTTTTGCTTCTCTTTATATCCCAATGCTCTTTTCTCTCACTTCTGAACATTTCCCAACAATCTAAGCCATTGGATGGCTTTGAAATGATCTCAACCATTCAAAATGGTTTTGGCCCAAATTCTTTGTGACAGATAGGAGAGATTGAGTGAAATGGGGGAGAGGCATTTATTGCCTTTGGAGTTTGGTGGAGGCTGGGGGGACATGGTGAGGTGATAGGGTGAGTTGGTGGAGAAATGGTGGCTGGATATGGTGGGCAGACAAAGGAGAGGGAAAACGGGGGAGAAGGGTGTGTTTGTTTGACTGAGAAGTTTGACCAGATATTATATTATGAAGGGGGTCAAATTCATATTGACAGGGGGTCCAAAGGTTGTTTTGACCAGGCCAAATGGGGTTATGAAGGGTTTAAATCACAAGGACCTTAGTTGTCAAATCTGAAAATGCAAGGACCTAATCTGCCAATTCTGCCAAGTTGCTTCAAGGGACCATTAATGACAAGTTTCAAAAGTACAGGGACCAAATCTGTCATTTTCCAATTTTCCAGGGGCCATTTCTGCCAAATTTCAAACTTGAAGGACCATTTTTGTAAATTTCTCAAACTTTGTATATTTTTCACCAAAGGACTTATTTTGACAACTTTAGATTTTAAAAGGACCTTTGGTGATTTTTCTTTTGAAATTATGTGCTCAGGGACTGTTTTTGACAATTTTTGAAACTTGGGGGACTAAAACTGCAATTTTTGCAAATTTGAAATGTTTTTCATCTGATTTTGATATTTTTGCATTTAAAACACATAAAACACTGATTTGTGATATTTTGATCATTTTGATGTGTTTATGAGTGTTTTCAGATGATTTTGCAGTTTATTTTGTACAAAAATGATGAGTATTTACACACTCATCAGCCATCTATAAACGTACTAGTACAAGAATATAGAAATTAGTGAAGAAACATATATATTTAAACACATTCACATAAATAACAGTATATACCAACAAGATAATAATAAATAAATAAATAAATAAATATATAAACACATTTAACCACTCGATAACAATTTCATTCAAATAATTAAGTGTCGTTCTACAAATTACAATTTGAGATTAATCTCCCACATCATCAAGATAAAATCCAACATTATTAGTATTGTCAGCTTCATCATATTCATTCTCGTGGTCATCATCATCATCAGATGGTAAATCATGAGGAACGTGGTCATCATAATCAATATCATCTTCGTCTTCGACAATAGTGATAATTGGTGGTGGTGCCTCAACTTCCGCTGGTTGAACATCTATATTTATAATGTTATAATCCAACATATCCAACTCAGCAGAGAGTGTGATATGTGATGAGTTGTTGTCATGTACAACATCCTGATTGTCTTCTACTACAATGATATCCGGTTCCAAATCTTTCGATGATAAGAATCTTGGACGGCCTTCTAATTACCACGTTTACCCGGGAAATCAAGGTAAAAGACTTGTGTTGCTTGTGTTGCAAGAATGAATGGTTCATTTTGAAACGATACACGATCTGTCATAATTTGCGTAATGTTGTTTCTATAGGTACATCGTTTTACGCGATGACTGTTATTAGTGTCCAACAATTTGACTTTGAACAACACAACATTGAATGAAATATATGAAAACTCAAGAATTTCTTCAAGCTGACCATAATGCATTCCTCCTTTAGGGTTAGGAGTTGAAATTCCGCTGTTTTGAGTTGAATGACGTAAATCACGGTCGTATACGATAAACTTCACACCGTTGGCTACGCAAGAGTTGACTGAGACTGCAGTACATGATGGTCCACAAGCCAAAGAGAATAACTCGGAAGTACAACTTGGGTCATTCTTTACTTTTAATTCACGAATATATGAAAAAATTAAGAATAGATATAGATGAGTAATAGTCTTTATTTTTACAGGGTAATACATACAGTAAGTCTACCTTCATCTCAAACCAGCGAGGAAATCCTTCTTGCAAGTCATTGCCAGAAAATGCCCTGTAAATGTTCATTATATTAGATAAGTCGTCGAATAACAACTTAAGTAAAACAAATTTTGAAATAAAACGCGTACCTCTCGTACTCGTTCATGTACGGGTCGATTTCATGACTGTTGTGTAGTACGTACCATACTACTTTCTGCATTGTGTCTCATTGAAACCGAACTAATGATTGTCTACCAATATTTTTGCAGACTGATCGAAACACCCCAAATCGACTTGTTGGGCTTGGACCGTCCTCATTCCGGTCAGGACGATTAAATCTCGTCTCAACACCCCAAAAATAATGCGAACAGAAAGTTAATGCTTAATCAGTAATATAACCCTCCGCTATTGAACCTTCAGGCTTAGCTTTATTTCTGACATAATTTTTGAGCTTTTTCATGTACTTTCAAATGGATATATCCACTTCATGTAAACAGGACTGCCTTCAATAGCCTCTTCCGGTAGATGAATAACCAAGTGAATCATAATGTCAAAAAAAGCAGGAGGATATATTTGCTCGAAACTGCACAAAATATTGATCAGTTGTTCTTTAGCTTTCAACATGTCATCCACCATCAAAGTTCGAGCGCATATTTGTTTGAAGAATGAACAAAGCTCGATTATTGGTGTTGCGGTGGTTTGGTCATTCAAGTAATTTTGAAGTCCGGCAGGAAGAAACCGTTACATCATTATGTGACAGACATGAGCCTTCAAGCCTGTTATGTTGCTATCGTTGTCGGTCACTTTATGCTTGAAGTTAGATCCGAACCCATCAGGTAGTTTAACACCTTTGATGAATTAACAAAAAAAATCATAATATTAGAATAAGTTGTCGAAATGAATACGTGAATTAATTGGAACAAATAGATTTTCAAATAAAATGCGTACCTTTAATGAGTTGACAAAAAAGTTTTCTTTCTTCGGTTTTGAAAGAGTACGTAGGATGAGGCTTAGAGCACTTCCCGTTTCCTTTGTTGACGAGCCACAAATCATTACGAATATTCAAATTTTGCAAGTTTGTCTTGCCTTGTTGGTGTCTTTTGATTTGTCATTCATTAACAAAGTACCCAACACACTCTCACACACATTTTTTTCGATATGCATGACATCTAAATTGTGTTTTAGTGTAAGAAAAGACCAATACTCTAGCTCGTAGAAAACATATTTTTTGTCCAATTCAATTCGCGATCAGGATCACGTTTTTTGTTCGCACCCCCATATCTTGGATGTTTCCCCAGGAGACGTTTAGGCAATCTTCTTAGTTGATACAAGATGTCATCACTGGTAAATTTTTTAGGAGGGTCTGTATTATCTACCTCTGTATAGAATGCCCTTCTATTCTTCTGCCATTTACTGGTCATGCTTAAGAATCTTCTGTGACCGAGTTGAGGTGCTATAAGTATACGTAACAAGTTAAACGACCAAGTATAGGTGCTATGGTATGCCTATCATGTTAAACGACCGGGTCGAGGTGCTATGATATACGTAACATGTTAAACGACCGAGTCGAGGTGCTATAGGTATACGTAACATGTTAAACGACCAAGTCTAGGTGCCATGGTATACCTATCATGTTAAACAATCGAGTCGAGGTGCTATGATATACGTAACATGTTAAACGACCGAGTCGAGGTGCTATAGGTATACGTAACATGTTAAACGACCAATTCTAGGTGCTATGGTATACCTATCATGTTAAACAACCAAGTCGAGGTGATATGATATACGTAACATGTTAAACGACTGAGTCGAGGTGCTATAGGTATACGTAACATGTTAAACGACCAATTCTAGGTGCTATGGTATACCTATCATGTTAAACGACCGAGTCGAGGTGCTATATCTATACGTAACATGTTAAAATTGTGATAAAAACTGGTCTCAACTTCCCTCCAAAAATACTGGCGCCAAAACTTCCCTCCAAAAATACTTCCCACCAACCTGACAAACACATTATATAGTCCTTTTATATTCACACAAATTTCACAACCTCTTATCCTCAAAACCACTCAACCTCACAACCTCTTATCTTCACACAAATTTCAAAACCTGAAATGTAGCCATTTAATCCTTTTATGTGTTCTTGTGGAGCAGGAAATATAAGACTAAGAACATCACATACAGAAAATTCATCTGGATTGCAATATTATGAATGTCCTCTGTCGAAGGTGAACAATCATACGTTTCTTATTTATGTAAATATACAAATAATTGGGTTGTAATCCCTTATAATTTTCTTATTATGTAACAACCCAGAAAAAAAGAACATAGGTGCGGATATTTTATGTGGAAGAGTCATTTTGACGAGTACTTAAGAATAATGTCTTCTGATTCAACATCTCAAGGTTCTGGATCTACACCAAAAGAGTGCTCAAGCTATAATGCCAAAGATCTTAGGATAAACATGCTGGAATCACAAAAACAGGTGCTAGAGACAAGAGTAAGGATACTTGAGGCAAGACTTGAAATGGCAAGGATTCCTGACTACCACGCATGTCAGTCGGATGCATTACTTCGTGAGCTGTTAGGTGACATGGAAAATCTTCGTATGTAGTAGTAATAGTCGTTGATGTTCTTGTTGTTGTTGTTGTTGGAATAATACGTATGTTTAACTAATTCGTATGTATCTTTCAAGTATTTTTATAAATCAAAGCACATGCTGGATTTGTAAAGATGACCATGTTCTTGGTTAACCAGATTATGGTGTCCAAACACCCATTTTCCAATACTAAATTACATATGCTTAAAGAATGAAACTGAAGAAACAATATCACAATTAACAAACACGAATTAAGAACCATATTAATTCATCATAAATTTGAGAATAACAAGAATGGTGACAATGATTTTGTTTTTTGCATATGTAGTTTATCTCGAACATAACACGCGGCAAAACAACAAAACCATTTACTGTATGTAGTTTACTCCAATTTCTATTTTCGTTTATTTCAAAATTTATCAAAATACTACTACCTTTTACAAATGAAATTTAATATATTTTTTTCCCATAGCTATATATCTACTCTGTTTCGTCAAGTCTCATCAATAAATCCCAACCGTTGGATAACCTAGAGATACAACCCAACTGCTCAAAATTCAAGTCTTTGTTTCTTTGACCAAATATTTTGTAAACTCCCTATTCTACCCTCCACCCTCCCTTTATAAACCACCTCAATTATTTAGGGCTTCATATTATTATTTTTTTTAGTTTCTAGGGTTTTAAAAAAATGGGTGAGGAGAGAAAGACAGGGACGGTGAAGTGGTTTAATGACAAAAAAGGGTTTGGAGTTATAACGCCAGACGATGGAACTACAGATATGCCATTTTAATTTTAAAATAGTTTAGGGTTTTCCGTAATGAAAAGACTATACAAGCATCGTGGTTTTAGTTATGTATTAATAGTTGCAATAAAGTATATTTTTGTAAATATTACTTTTGCCAAGGACATGTCCCCGGGGAAAGTTTTGGCGGGAATAAAGGCGGGAACAATTAGCATGCTTTTGACTTTGGTCAAATTTTGGTAAAAGTGAAATACACTTTCGGCGGGAACAAGTCCCCTCGCCGAAAGGTTACGTTGAATTTTTACTAGCCAAACTTTGTTAAAAATGCAACAGACTTTCGCCGGAGACTTGTCTCCGCCGAAAGTTTTCGTTGAATTTTTACTAACCGGTCATATTCATGTGCCACGTCAGGTTTTTTTTGTCGTTTAGTGACTTTCACGGGGACACAGTGTCCCCGGCGAAAGTCTCCTCGCCCGTCCATCCGATTGTTGTAGTGTTACAATGTGTAGCTTTGGCAGCTAGTTGTGTGAATGTCACAGACAAATCATTGAAGATAGAAGGGTAGCCGCGCAATGCGGCAGCGGGTACCCGGTGACTATTTTTGTGGCGAGCAAATTTTTTTATTTTAAACCTTAGTTAGCATATCCCAAATACTTTATAACGTAGTAGATATATGTTTTTCAAAAATAGAACGTTTAAAATATTAATAGTGTTAATAGTTAGCACTTTAATTTTTCAAATTTTAGCATTAAATTGGTGGTTATAAGTTTAATGAGCTTTTCTTATAAACAATTTTATTAAAATACATTATTATTGGAGGAGTTACTATATTATGGTTTAAATGAGAATTAAATATTCAAATTTTACATTAATTTTTTAATTTTCCTTATATAGTTATGTTTTTTGTTTTAAAATTTTGAGACTTTCTTTTATAGGAAGTGTCAAATGCTTTATAATGTAGTATAGATAATAGCATAAGCAACTCATCTAGTATGATTATCAACTTGAAGAAAATGGTCAGTCTTATATACCTGAGTTTACGTAGGTGTGGGGCAAATATCATCGACTACAAGGTTGTGGCTCTATGTAAGCTCCCATATATTGAAGCACTAATTTTAGATTACTTATCCGGCCAATATAACAAACATTTCATTGCTCCAAATTGGTAGCAAGTGTTTGTATCAAGACTTATACGTAAGAACTATATGCTAACGTACATGCATCCTATCAGATGATATAGATCCCCTTGAATTCACATGTGCCATGTCAGAAAGGTATTCTAGGAACACTACTACAAATCTGGAGATAGAGCCCCCTTAATAGAGCCCGGTTTTAATGAAAAACGGGCTCTAAAAGGATTCCATATTATCAAAAGGGGTATAGAGCCATGTTTTCTTCTATAAAACCGGGCTTTATGTTAAAAAGTTTTTAGAGCTGCGTTTTATTCTTTAAAACCGGGCTCTATTTCTTATAAAGAGCCATGTTATCACTTACAAAACCGGGCTTTATCTAAAAAACTATTAGAACCCTATTTTCTTCTACAAAACCGGGCATTATCATCAAATGCTGTTTTTTTTTGTAGTAGTGGAAGATGTCAAGCTAATTCTTTTGGCCTGCCATTATTTCAAGTGCCTTTGTCTCGGTAGGAGTATGAAAAAGCCGATGTCATATGAATACTATTACTTTAATTAATGGCAAATGCTGTGACCTAGCTTTTTTGTCATTACCATTCTATTAGTTTTTTTGTCATTACTTAGACAGCAAAAAAAAATTAAAAGATACAGTACTATTAAATCTATCTTGAGCTTAATGATTTTGGTATCAAGTTGCGACTTCATTCAAATGAAATATATATTCATAAATAAGTTGGACTAGAGAGGTATGGACTGACACACTAGACCTTATCTAACTACTAGCTAAAAGACCCGTGAAATTCACGGGTATTTTTAAGTAATGTCTAAAAGAGTAGTAAATGATATTGTGTTATGAAGTTATAAGTTAGAAAGAACCACATCTTGATAAACAAACGTAAAGTATACAGTGGGTAATAATTAAACATATGTTATATAAAATACAATAGTAAAGCAATCCAAAAAAGAAAACAAACATCTTTAATCCTTTATTTCTACTAATGTGAGATGTGTACATGTAGATGGGATCATAAATTGTGTAGCACTTCTTTATATACCACGTTATATAAAAGTGTTTGTTTGTTGATAACAATATATACAAAGTGAAAAAAGGCACATGAAATATGTCATGTAGATATTTGTACATGACGATTGAACATTGATCATATACCTTGCAGTACCTCTTTTACTTTTTATCTTGTAAACAGAAACATACAGTTGTCCATGTGTGAAAACATGCCATGGGAGATACAAACCAACCTTTGAAAGTGATTTTCAATTGCTCTTATTAATTGTCATAGCAAATGAAAGGGACACGGTATATTGTTTCTTATAATCTTTAGTGGTAAATGTCTATCCAATAGAGTAATTCTCAACCTCTGGATTATAAATGTCTTTCAAAAGTATGTCTCGTTTATTATATTTGCCTCGATAGAAGTTCTTACTAATCTAACAACCTCAAGTCTTGTTAGTCTGCTGGACTTATTAATATTTCTCAACAACATTATCGAAACACCTACTTCTAATGTAAGCTTGTTGTTTGAAACAATGGAAAACTTCAATCTATTGATAAACTTGTGAGAGAAAATGGATTCATTTATAGCGGAACTGCTTTTAGATTTATAATTGTTGTCGCAACTTAGATAAATCATTTCTCCCCATCAAATGTCTTCAAGAAATGATCATTTATCGTGTCCACTGCCTCAGTCGTGGGAGGCAGTATGACCTTTTCTTGGAAAGTAGGTTGCATCATTTATGTGACTCAAAAAGTTTGAATAAGTAAAATCAATAACATATGTCACTGAATCATATAACTCGTCAATGAGAATCTCATGGAGTATATATATATATATGGTGTAGTAAAACTTCTTATTAAAGGATTGGAGAATAAGAATATTTTGGTATCAAGTCGCGACTTCATTCAAATGAAATATATATTCATAAATAAGTTGGACTAGAGAGGTATGGACTGACACACTAGACCTTATATAACTATACTAGGTAGATTTATAGGCCGTGCTTAGCACGGCCTATGAAAATCAATGTTTATTGTTAAATGATCATCTATATAATCGTTAATTGTTAGTATTCAATTCCACATCGGGGTAGCTCATGAGTTGGATCGACACGATGTAGTAAAGAGATAAACACAAGACACTTAGAATTTTAAATAAACCGGGTACACTATGTTTATCCCAGTCGAGCTAATAATAGTCAAGCTAACACATTTGTAAACACATACAACCTGTCCAGGTCTAGATTTATAAATGCTCACCATACTTGAATTCCTAAAAAAATTGATATACAGAGATCGAGAATCCAACGTACATTAAATCTATCACGGCACAGTCTAATTGAAGCTCCTCCGTAACATTATACATTTTTCTATTAACTACATACTCCGAACATTATATGCCTTGCTATGATATTAAATAAAGTGATATGAAGCACAACTTGCAGGTTGAGAAAAAAGAATTATGTCGCGTAATCAAAGACCTAACCTAGTCACCCACCTTATTTGTTACAGTGCAATTCAACATGACCTCTTTGCTTAAAAGTAAATGCGCACAGTGATATATATCTTATAGGGAGTATGAGTATATGACATAATGATTTGTATCTTTTCTGGTCGTACACCCAAATTTTTTCAAAGATTTTGTTGATGATGAATTACCTAACCTACTTACCCATCTAACTTCTTTCAACTCAATCTTATGCTTCTTAACTAAAAGTACATGACATATTTTTTTGCCGCAATTTAATTTATCAAAGATGTAGCCAAAGTTTGTGATTTAAGTTTATGGAAAATTTCATCAAGTAAAACTGTTGAAGAAAGTGGTCAAGCTGCTTGGTCTAATATTGAGGGACTGTATATGTCATTTCTCATTCTTGTTTATAACCTGTGGGAAGTTAGTGCTGATATGTCAAGTTGGCTATTTTGGAGGGCTAAAGTGAATATGTGGAGAGTATTTAATCTCCTATCCTGATCTAGGGTTTCTTATCATCTCATTCAGTCGTTATTAGTTTCTCTCTCTAGTTCACACAGTTGTTGGTTAGTTTGTGATATCAATCTTGATATCTGTTAGTTTTCTGTATTCTCTATCAAGAGCAATCTCTTTATTTGATCTTGTTAGTCTGAGTGTTGAGTGATCATTGTTGTGAGGTGACTGGTGTCTTCCTAGAAGTGATCAGTTTAGTTTCTTTGTATTTGTACTTGTAAGCACCCAGTTAGGGACTTATCTTCTTATATGGTTCTAAATAAAAGATACACCAAGGGGTGGTTAGCTAGGTGTAATTGTGGATTGTTGTGTGCTCTTGATCATTTTTACATGGTATCAGAGCGAAGGTTCTGATCTGGTGGTGTTTTGAGATTCTAGGTTTTCTAGGGTTTCAAAGTTGATTTGGGGTTTCTTGCAATTGAAGATTTAATTGGTTAATTGGGGTCGTTTTCTTAACACCCGTGGTTGATTTGATCTGTTTGGGATTAGATCTGGTGAATTTGTGGGTTTCTTGATTAGGGTTTTTAAAACCCTAATTTGGAAATTTGGGGATTTGTATCTCTGGTGGTTTATTGTTGTTTCTGGGCCCGTTCTTGGTTACAATCTCACTAGACTAAGTGAATCTAGTGAGTTTGTACTTCATTCCGCTGTTATATCACTGTAAGTGTGTTTCTCTCCTTTAAGGTAACATTTACTTAGTCAAGAAGGTGCAAACAGAGTGGTTAACACCTTGACCTGCCACCGTGAGTGGTACGAAAACCTGCTCTGGCCACTCTCAGTCTTCTTGGCTGGTATCTTGTTATTCTTGGGTGTAAGTATAGATTTTTTGATTCTATTGTGTCTAGGTCGAAGGAGGATAGGTTTTTTAGAGTTGTGAAGTTGATTTGAGGTTGTTTTGTCTGTTATATCTGTTATCTGTTTGTTGTGGTTATTTGTTTGTTTGATTCTTGCTTTATTTCTGTTTGTTCCTGTTCATTGTTGATCTATTTGTTATTATGGCTATTGATGATAATCCTAGTAGTAGTAATACTCAAGTCTTAATTAGTAATCTTGATGCTGGTAATCCGCTTCATATTCAAACTAATGATAATAATGGTACTCCTCTTATTCCATTTAAACTTGTTGGAACTGAAAATTATAGAATATGGTCTAGTGCAATGAAATTAGCTTTACAAGCTAGGAATAAGTTCAGTTTTGTTGATGGTTCTTGTGTTAAAGAATCTTATTCTACTAGTGATGTTCTTGTTGCCCAATGGGATTGATGCAATGCTATTGTTTTAACATGGCTGATGAATTCTGTATCTCAAGATGTTTATATGGGTCTTGTCTATTCTGATAATGCTGCATGTGTGTGGAAAGAATTACAAGAAACATATGATAAAGTTGATGGTTCTGTGGTTTATAGTCTCTTACAGAAAATTAATTGTGTTAAGCAAGGTGGTACTTCTATTGCTGATTATTATCATAGGCTTAATTCTTTGTGGAGAGAATTTAATGCTTTAACTAAATTGCATATACGTGTTTGTAAAGTTAAGTGTTCTTGTGCTGCTAGTAAAGAGTTGGTGTTGCATAAGCAACTTTTGAGATTAATGCAGTTTCTTATGGGTTTGGATTAAAACTTCTTTGTTAACTAGGGATCCTCTCCCAGAGGTTAAAGATGCTTATATCATTGTTTCTAGAGAGGAGTCTCATAGAGGTGTTCTTGAGTCTTCTGGTGTTACTGAGTCTAAACTGAATGCTTCTTCTTTTGCTATTAAGTCTTTTAATAACAATAGAAGGGGATTTAATAATAATAATAATAATAATAATAATAATAATAATAATAATAATAATAATAATAATAATAATAATAATAATAATAATAATAATAATAGCAACACTATAAGTAATAATAATAATAACACTGTTAATAGAGGTCCTAATCCTAATCTGAATTGTAAAAATTGTGGTAAGATAGGGCATACTATTGAAAGGTGTTATGAAATAATTGGTTTTCCTCCTGGCACTTTTAAGCAAAATGATTTTAAACAAACTTTTAATGCTAATATTGAGGCTAAACCAATTGACAAATCTTCTTCTGCTTGCACTTCTTCTGGTTTTACTTCTGAACAGATGAAGAAACTTCTGTCTTTGATTAATGATTCTTCTTCTGGAAGCATACATGCCAACATGGCAGGTAGGGCTTCATTCTATAATCATAATGTTTGGTTTAATATCTATTTTTCTAAATATTATTTTGCCAATTCTAGTCTAACTGTTAAGAGTTTGACTTTGGGATGGATCATTGATTCTGATGCTAATCAGCATCTAACTGTTTCTACTAAATGGATGTTTAATGTTTCTGATATATCTAGTTTACAAATTACTGTTGGTCATCCTAATGGTACTCTTGCTACTATTAGTCATGTTGGTAACCTAAAGCTTACTGATAATGTGATTTTATATGATGTTCTTGTTGTGCCTAGTTATTGTGTTAGTCTATTATCTGTTAATAAACTTATTAGAGATAGCAAAATGTTTGTTGGTTTTGATGAGGATAAGTGTTATATTCAGGACTTGAAAAGGGAGAATGTCTTGGGGACTGGTAGCCAGTCTGATGGTCTGTATCTGTTTGATATGCAACTTGTTAATTTTGTGAGTAACTGTAGTCTAATTATGTCTTATAATGTATCTAAGTTTGTGTGGCATAATAGACTGGGTCACCCTGCTGATCCAGTCTTGAATGTTCTTCAGTCTGATCTTGGTTTTTCCAAGAATACTTCTGTGCCTATATGTGAAATCTGTCATAGGGCCAAACAAACAAGGGAACCTTTCCCTTTGTCTGATCATAAGTCAGAGTTTTTAGGTGAACTTGTTCATCTGGACTTATGGGGTCCATACAGAGTCACTAGCAGAGAAGGATATAGATATTTTTTGACTACCTGTTGATGATTTCTCTAGGGCTGTATGGGTATACTTAGTTAAAACTAAAGATGAAGTATTTGATGTTTTTGTGTCATTTATAAACATGTTTTCTAATCTGTTTAATTCAAAAATCAAAACTGTAAGGTCTGATAATTGAACAGAATTTGTGAATAAGAAAATGTATCAAGTTTTTTCTGAACTTGGCATAATACAAACTTCTTGTGCTCATACACCTCAGCAAAATGGGATTGCTGAAAGGAAACATAGACACTTGCTTAATGTGGCAAGGAGTCTTATGTTTCAGGGGAAATTCCTTTAAAGTTCTGGTTTGATTGTATTTTAGCTGCTGTATACTTTATTAACAGGCTGCCATCTTCTGGTTTAAAAGGTAAATGTCCTTTTGAGATGATTCACAAAAGAAAACCTAATCTTTCCCACTCGAGGTCTTTTGGTTGTCTGTGTTTTGCGACAGTTTTAAATAATCATGATAAAATGAGTTTCAGGTCAGAAAAATGTATTCTTATAGGTTTTTCCACTGTTAAAAAAGCTTATAAACTTTTGAGTTTAGATACTAGAAATGTGTTTTTTCACAAAGATGTAAGATTCTATGAAAAAGGTTTTTCCTCTAAAAATGAAAACCTATGATTCTGCAGATACACAGTGTGTAAAGGAAGCAGATCATTTGAATTTTTTTGATAATCTGGGGTCTCAAAGTCCCAACGATGATGGGAGTGATACACCAGTTGAAGATGGTAGTGAGACACCATCTCTTGTTGCAGCATATAATACACACGGTATTGACACAGATACAGCACAAATGCAATAGGAATGGTGTCAATCTGCAACCAACTATGGTGACCAAAACTGGTCTGAGGGCAATGAAAATCAAAATTTAAATGAATCGTCTCAAACTAGTAATCAAAATATTAATGTGCAGTCTGATATTCAGTCTCCTATGTTAAGAAGATTTAGTAGAGAAACTAAGCAACCTATCAGATTTAATGATTATGTGCTTAGTTCTAAACTTAGATATGGTATTGAGAAATATGTTGATTATAAAAGACTAAATGTGTATAATAGATGTTTTGCCACTACTTTGAATAAGTCTGTTGAACCCACATGTTTTAATGATGCTTTAATGATGTTGTTAAAGATCCTAACTGGGTTGATGCTATGAATAATGAAGTTGAAGATTTAAATAGAAATAATACTTGGATTGAATGTGATTTGCCTCCTGGTAGAAAACCTGTTGGTTCTAAATGGATATGGAAAATTAAATATAAGTCTACAGGAGAAGTGGACAGATATAAAGCTAGGCTTGTTGCTAAGGGTTATAATCAAAGAGAGGGATTTGAATATGATGAAACTTTTAGTCCTGTTATTAAAATGGTAACTGTGAGAAGTCTGATTAGTATTGTTGTTAAAATGTCTTGGCCTTTATATCAGTTAGATGTGAATAATGCTTTCTTGTATGGTGATCTGGTTGAAGATGTTTATATGACATTACCTGAAGGGTATAACAGTAATGATAAAACAAAAGTATACAAACTTAATAAGTCTTTGTATGGTCTTAAATAAGCACCAAGGCAGTGGAATGCTAAACTTACTGCTGCCTTGGTTGAACATGGGTTTGTTCAAAGCAAGTTTGACTATTCTTTATATATGAAACAAAAAGAGTCTATCTTTGTTTCTCTTCTTGTTTATGTTGATGATATTGTGATCACTGGTAATGATGAGGCTGAGATTAGTAGCTTTAAAAGATTTTTAAACTCAAAGTTTTTAATTAAAGATCTTGGTGAGCTCAAATACTTTCTTGGAATTGAAGTGTTAAGAAATGATAAGGGTGTTTGTATGTCTCAAAGAAAGTATTGTTTAGAGTTGTTATATGAATATGGTTTGTTGGTTGCTAAGCCAGTAGACACACCTCTTCCTGAGAACACTGTATTAAATCATATTGAATCTAGTAAAGACAAGGGTCTTAATAATGTTACTGCTTATTTGAAATTGGTTGGAAAAATAATATATCTTACTAACACTAGACCTGATATAAGCTATGTTGTACATTGCTTGAGTCAACATATGCATTATTCTTTGCAGTCTCATCTTAGGGTTTCTTTAAGAGTTTTGAAATATTTGAAAGGGCCACCTGGGTCTGGTTTGCAGTTTAATAAAGAGTCTAGTCTTAAGCTGAGTGCATACTCATATGCAGACTGGGCTAAATGTCCTAAAACTAGAAAATTTGTTACTGGTTTTTGTGTTTTCTTAGGTGATTCATTAATTTCATGGAGAAGTAAAAAGCAGGCTACATTATCTAAGAGTTCTGCAGAGGTTGAATATAGAAGCCTTGCATCTGTGGCTTGTGAGGTCATATGGTTGGGTAATCTGTTGCATAGTTTGGGTCTAAGTGAGTTGTATCCTGTGAATGTGTATTGTGATAACAGTGCTGCCATTCAAATTGTTGTTAACCCTGTTTTTCATAAGAAAACAAAGCATTTTGAAATTGATGTGCACTTTGTTAGAGAGAAAGTGGCTGCTGGTATTATTGTGACTAAAAAGGTTCATACTAATGAGCAGACTGCAGACATTTTTACAAAATGTCTTGGTCAGTCTCAGCATAAGATCCTTTGCAAGAATCTTGGTTTGTTTGATATGTTTGCAGGTGTGAATAATTCTGGTTCTGGGTTGAGTGATGATAAAGCTGAAGGTGCATCTGGAAATCAGCTTGAGGAGGGGTGTTGAAGAAAGTGGTCAAGCTGCTTGGTCAAATATTGAGGGATTGCATATGTCATTTCTCATTCTTGTTTATAACCTGTGGGAAGTTAAGTGCTTATATGTCAAGTTGGCTATTTTGGAGGGCTAAAGTGAATATGTGGAGAGTATTTAATCTCCTATCATGATCTAGGGTTTCTTATCATCTCATTCAGTCGTTATTAGTTTCTCTCTCTATTTTACACAGTTGTTGGTTAGTCTGTGATATCAATCTTGATATCTGTTAGTTTTCTGTATTCTCTATCAAGGGCAATCTCTTTATTTGATTTTGTTAGTCTGAGTGTTGAGTGATCATTGTTGTGAGGTAACTGGTGTCTTCCTAGAAGTGATCAGTTTAGTTTCTTTGTATTTGTACTGGTAAGCACCCAGTTGGGGACTTATCTTCTTACATTGTTCTAAATAAAAGATATACCAAGAGGTGGTTGGCTGGATGTAATTGTGGATTGTTGTGTGCTCTTGATCATTTTTACAGAAACTTTAAGTTCCATAATTTGTCCCTTTAGTATTTTCAAAACAAAAAGCTTCCTAAATAAAGTTAGATGGGTAAAATTATGGACTCAAATCCAAAATAAAGCTTCCTAAAAAGCTTCCTAATTTGTCCCATAATTTGTCCCATAATTTGTCCCTTTAGTATTTTTCAAAACAAATAAAGATCTACAAATATATATGTTCATGCATCCGTCTGATACTCTGATCATCAACCTCCACCCTTACCAAATGCTAGCAGGAGCCATAAATCTAAACAACTCATATCCAAGAAAAAAAGAAAAAAAAAATCACAGTAACACAAATTCAAAACTCAAAAAACCTTAAAATTTATGATGTATGACATTTCGTGGTTCATTACTTCGTCGATAAGTTCGTCATGTTGCATTCGCCCTTCATCCCCAAGATCGACCACTGCAAATAAAAAAGTTGTTTAAGAAACATAAAAATATTAAGTGATTATACCCATATCCAACCACTTACATATTTGTTATTTCAATCCAAAGATGGGAACCATCTTATTTCTTTGAGATGTATCATCACTTACTGATTCAAGCTAAAATCTACACCTAGAAACACAAAAAGTGAATTTGTTTAATATTAATACAAAAAAAAAAAAAAAGATGTTTACCATTTGAAGAAGGTTACCATAAGAGAAATAGACCCAAAAAGCTAGAGTATAGTAACTTACGCTCATGTTTTGAAATCTCGCCGGAAAATCTGGTTGAAAATTGTGGCTGCAGTTACTTTTTAGCAAATGAGTGAATGAAAACAACATACTCAAAAAAAGCTAGCTATACATATAGAAAGAACACAATGGAATACAGTATGGTTGAATAGTTATGCATTAAAGAAGAGACCTTTTTCTAGGAAGAGTGTTGGAGGCTTACATTACAATTTCAACAAAATTTCAGAGTTTAAATAGTACGCAACTATTTCATGCTAAAGTGTCATTTTGTAGAGGCTCAACAGTCATTTGGAGGCTCTTGTTTATAATATAGGTAGATAAGGTCTTTATTAGAGTCCATTAAGAAAACTTTTTATCAAGATTAAGAACGATTCATTAGTTTCCAAATAACCAGTTTTCTAGTATATATATACAAAAAAATAACCCATACAATTAGTTATACTTTTGAGTTTTGATCGACCGATTGTTCAATCATTATTAACGCTTCAACTTTACTGTTATATTTGTCTCTAGAATAAATTATTAAATTTATATCAAACTTTGAATCTCATATTCATATCACTATTCCACTACTCATATATTATAGTAGTAAACTCACATTCATAAAATAGTTTAGGTATAGTACTATAGTTGGGTTAGGTTGCGCATTATTTTGTAACTCCATGTTGCGGTCTGATGACAACAGATAGTTGTAAACTCACATTCATAAGACTTACGCTTTTGTAGTTGTAGTAGACGGGTTATGAGCTGTAACGGGCTTGCAAGATACAAAAGCACAAAAACCGTCCCACTTTCTACTTAAAAAAAATACCGTGCAATAATCAACGACAAGAAACGACGCCCACCCGCAACTCGGCGGACCGTCGCTCACCTCGTTTATATATAAATATTTGGACCATAGAGGTATGGGCTGACGCACCAGATTTCCAAAGCCCATTAACAGAACTTTTTATGCAAGATTAAGAACGGTTCAATTCGTTTCCAAACCAGTTTTCTAGTCTATACAATTAGTAATACTTTTAAGTTTTAATCGACTGGTGAATCACCATTCTTCATTCTTTTGGTTTCTATTAAAAGGTAAACACTTCAACTTTACTGCATGTTATAATTAAGAAATCATATAATTGCTTTCTAATTAACTAGTTATTAGTTAACTTCTGATTTTTGGTTGGGATTAAACTTTATTAGTTTATGACCAGTTGTTTTTCTAGGATTTAGCTGAAAATATAAATAATAATTATATCAAAGTAGGATGATGAGCTTTTAGCCACGTTGGAATATAAAAGTGGCATCTTTTGCTAAAGTCCTTAATGTCAATTATAAATAACTATATCAAGATATGATGATGATCATCAAGAACTTTGCTTAAAAAAATGATTCGAGAATTGCAATTTTCATACAATAAAAATTCTTCAAAAAAAAAAAATGTCTAAAAGATATTATAGCAACAAAAGGCTCTTTTATGTTTGACTGAGATTGTTTGATTACGGATACAATGGGATCCTACCTAGTTGTTTAGTTCTACGTTGTTATATTGCAAGAATTTTAGTTACGTTGAGCGTTATGCCATAGTAGAAAGTGAATTAGAGATCATCATCAAACGACAGATGAGATCAACGAATCTTTATGAATTTTATGTTCACAGTGTAGCGTATTAGGGGTACATGTCTTACCTACAATGTCTAAAAGATATTATAACAACAAAAGGCTCTTTTATGTTTGACTGAGATTGTTTGATTACGGATACAATGGGATCCTACCTAGTTGTTTAGTTCTACGTTGTTATATTGCATGAATTTTTGTTACGTTGAACGTTACACAATAGTAGAAAGTGAATTAGAGATCATCATCAAACGACAGATGAGATAAACGATTTTTTATGAATTATTTATGTTCACAATGTAACGTATTAGGGGTACATATGTCTTACCTACAAATGTTTATGAGCATGCCACTAGTAGTTTAGTATTACCAAAATCCAATTCCATCAAGAACTTTGCTTGAAAAAATGCTTGGAGAATTGCAATTTTCATACAATAAAAGCTCTTCAAAAAAATGTCTAGAAGATATTATAGCAACAAAAGGCTTTACTATGTTTGACTAAGATTGTTTGATTACGGATACTATGGGATCCTACCTAGTTGTTTAGTTCTACATTGTTATATTGCATGAATTTTAGTTACGTTGAACATTATGCCATAGTAGAGAGTGAACTAGAGATCATCATCAAACAACATATAAGATAAACGAGTCTTTATGAAGTATTTATGTTCATACCTAAGCGTATTAGGGGTTTATATTTACCTAAACATGTTTATGAACATGTCACTAGTAGTTTAGAATTACCAAAATCCAATGCCACATTTTGTTCGTGCTTCTGCTTCAAAATGAAATATTCACAATCGATGCCACTTGATTAAGTAAAACTATATCTTACCTAAGTTTGTTCTTAGTTCCTTGCACATTTGATAAAATTGAAAAAACAATATATCTCAATAAAGATGGTTTATGGGTCTACTTTTCCTGTGAGACACACACAAATATATATATCTTTTCTTTTTTTTTTTCTTTTTTTTAACCTTAAACATATATTTGAATTTTAGAGTTTTGACATATTCGTGTACACACGTGATAGGTGAGGCAGAAACGAAGTGATGGAACGGCTAGGAGAGGATGAGATCTTCTGCATATATGAACCAATTACCAACCGAGTGGACAAAATTTCCTTTTCTAAAGTTTGCAAGAAATTCTTGAAAGTTGCATGTTTTCACCTTCGGTCTTTAGACACTAACTCTCCTGATCTACTATTTGATATACTAATTGCCTCTCCAAAAATGTTCACATTTGAATGTCACGAACCATTTTCAAATAACCACATGAAACTGATAGCTAAGTCATGCCCAAACATCGAGCATCTAAATATTTCTAAATGGTATTACCTTGATCAAGAGATGGATCAGTTGGAGTTTGATGATGTTGGCTTGTGTGCAACCGCGAATGCTTGCATTCATTTGGATCGTGTGGATGTAAGTGGGAGGTTAGGCTTCAAGGAAATAGGAATTGGTTCCCTTGTAAGATCATGCAAGAATTAAAAAAATTTAAAGTTAGAAAATTGCGTAAATGTCACAGACAGATCACTGAAAAGGATTGCAGAAGCAACTCGTTTACAAGTTTTATCTTTGCGAGGTTGTTATTTGATTAGTGATATGGGTTTGGAGTATTTGGCGGATGGGGATTTAAAGTATTGTCTAACAACACTCGATCTATATAAATGTGATAGGATAACGGATACTGGCATTGTCCACTTGCAGAAGATGGTAAGTCTAAGTGATTTGGGTTTTTCTAGATGTGGGGCTAATATCACTGACCATGGGGTTGTGGCCCTATGTGAGCTCCCAAATCTTAAGATGTTACATGTAGATTTCTTGACCAATATAACTGACATTTCACTGCATGAAATTGGCCGCAAGTGTTTGAAGATATCGGTGTTAAGTTTGATGGGTTGTGAGAGAATTACTAAGGTTGGTTTACGTGCTTTATCTGATCTTCATAGATTATCATCACTTACTTTAGTCTCGTGTCCCAGACTTTCATGGGAAGAGGTCAAGTCAACTGTTTTGACCTGCCCAAATTTGTCAGATCTTAGTCTAAGTAGGGGAATAAAAAAGCCCATACCAAGGGCAGATTATGAAGAGTTTTATATTAGGCATGACCATTTCTGTCAGATATATTGGAACTGACCTTTTTGTCACTACCACTTTATTTGGGATTTTTATAAGGCCTTGCTAAACTTGTGAGCACTCATAGGTTAGTTACTTTTGTTTTTAATTTGTTTCTTTGATATTGTTTCTCTTTATGATGCTCCTGTAATTGTGGATCTCTTTATGTATAGGAAATGGAATGAATATGAAGGGCCACTCTCAATTTGGTTTCAAACTGGAGAAAAAGAAGAGCAGACATATGTGAAGCAGCCGTTTAGTATGTTTAATATCTTTTAGGGCCATTTATGACATTTTGTTGTGGCAGAAACTAGTGAACAATTATGATTCAGAATCTTACAGTAAACGGTCACCTATGAATCATTGTATCGGGATCTATCATCAAGAACTATGCCAACATACTAATAGATCGTATCAGATGATTCAGATCCCCTTGAATTTATCTGGGATATGTTGAAGAGTTTTCTTTTACTATCTTCGGATTATATTTGCATTGTGTAAAGACATTCTTATACTATGGAACGTGATATGAATATGTGCTTAGTAATTTTCATTACAATTGAACAGGCTTGAGAGCACATTAAACATATCGTCAGAAATATTTAGTGTGATTCTCGATATATTTGAAATGTGTGTCTAGTTAACTAGTGTCCAAGGGCCGAGACGTTCATTTCAAGACCTTTTTTTGCAATGATCTCCAATTATACAGATGAAATTGTGAGGCTTTGTATCCGGCAAAAGAATATTGCCTGGGCTGATGTATGTTGTAGACTTTAATAGGCTTGATGATTATACATTTGAGACTTCTGCCACATTATGTTTTCCATTTTAATGGACTTCTCTTGACCTTTTTTGCACGTATTGTAAAAGCTAGGATCTGACCAAATAGTGCATGATCAGCCTGTCCCTCCGACAATAGAAGTAAAGTAAGTAAAGTAACACCCAATGCCGTCTTCCACGGGTTATGGGTACCCAATACCGTTTCCGGTGTATGGGGGAGGTTAAGATGTAGACAACCTTACCCCTACCTAATGTAGAGAGGCTGCTTCTAGTTCTACCAAAGGTATAAAGGACCTCCGGCCTTTTGTAGGGAGTGAGGATCGAACCTGTGACCTCTCGGTTGAGAGGCAAGGGGTTTTCCAACTGATCCAACCCTACTTAAATTATTGCCCTACCCTGATCGTCTGATTGAATAGTCCATTGCGTATCTTTGATTCTAGTTGATCGCTATATTTCTTAATTGTGTCAATGGTTTTTGAACAAAGTTTTTGGACTAGACCTGACTTGAATCAATGTATGCTACCACTGATGTACCCCTTACGATGAAAAAAAAATACAAGAATATGCATGTAAAAACAGGAGCTCAAAGGTACAAGGGCATGTACAATATAAATATAGAATGGCTCATGATGGATAGTCCCATGTTATGATGTCGAAACGGATTGGTTTCATATGTAGTCTTTTATGTTTCTAAGAGAGTTTTCATACCTTTTATACAAGTTCATTTATATGTCTCAGTTCAATTATTGCTATGTGAAAATAAACTTTGGTTTAAGTCTGTGCAGATTCGAGTTCAAACCTTTTGAATTATTATTCGGCAAGATTACATGATTACTCCCTCCATATTTTCAAACAAAAATCACGGTTTCCATTTTCCTTCTTCAAACAAAAAGTATTATTGTATCTATATAATGTTTGCAATTCTACGAGAATGAGTGTGCACTTGCGCACACGTGTTTTCAGCCATCGGAAGATATCAAG
Organism: Chrysanthemum makinoi; assembly: GCA_910596185.1. Taxonomy (NCBI): domain Eukaryota; kingdom Viridiplantae; phylum Streptophyta; class Magnoliopsida; order Asterales; family Asteraceae; genus Chrysanthemum; species Chrysanthemum makinoi. The sequence continues at coordinate 32,538,784 of OU343221.1, read as the reverse complement.
CCAATTGTTTTGTCCTGTCATTATTTCAGGTGCCTTCGTCTCAGTAGGAATACTATTACTTTAATGGCAAACGCTGTGACCTTTTTTTTGTCATTGGCATTCTATTAGAGAATATTTATTTATTTTCTCTACTCTACTACATCTTGAGCTTAATGATTTCGGTATGGGCTGACGCACCTCAACAGAGCCTATGTGTATAAAACTTTATAAGGCCTTTATTAGTTTCCAAATAACCATATATACAAAGTCCAACAGATTCGAAAACAATATAACCTATACAATTAGTAATACTTTTGAGTTTTGATCGATCGATTGGTGAATCACCATTCTTCATTCTTTTGGTTTTTTATTAAAAGGTAACACTTCAACTTTACTGTTATAATTCATAAATCATATAATTGCTTACTAATTATCCTGTTATTAGTTACCTTCTGATTTTTTGTTGGTATAAAACTTTATTAGTTTACAACTAGTTGTTTCTTTAAGGTTAAGCTTAACATAAGAAGATGATCATCAAGAACTTTGCTTGAAAAAATGTTTGGATAATTGAATTTTTCAACTAATTCAGAAAAAAATAATAATAATAAGAACTCCAATTTTCATCTAATTTAAAGAAAAATGTCTAAAAGATATTAAAGCTACAAAAGGCTTTATTATGTTTGACTGAGATTATTTGATTACGGATACTATGGGATCCTACCTAGTTATTTAGGTTCTAGATTGTTATATTCCATGATTACGGATACTATGGGATCATCATTAAACGACAGATGAGATCAACGAGTCTTTATCCTTTAAACACAAGCGTTGAGTTATCCATCGAAGCTTATACTCTAATTTCTGAAGTAGTATGTTCATAGCGTAGTTTTGTATTACCAAAATCCAACGCCACCACTATAAACATGTGTTTATGACTTATGAGCATGCCACCAGTAGTTTAGTATTACCAAAATTCAATGCCACATTTTCATCGTGCTTCCGCTTAAAGAGGAAAAATTCACAATCGATGCCACTTGATTAAGTAAAAACTATGTCTTAGCCAGTTTTGTTCTTAGTTCATTGCACATATGAGAAAATCGAAAAACTATATATCTCACTCGGGTTATGGTACAAAAAAGTTATTAAAGTTTCTTAAAAATTTGTCCTAAGTTACTAAAGTTTCATTTTGTTCACTTAGGTTACTGAACTTTTGAAAGCATACACTTAAATAATTTCAGTGTTAGTCCGAGTAACCCGAATGTATATTTTTTGATAAGTTTAGTAACCTGAGTGAACAAAGTTTCAAAGTTTAGTAACCTGAACGTATATTTTTATAAGTTCAGTAACCTTAATGAACAAAGTTTCAAAGTTCAGTAACCTGAGTGAATAAAATGAAACTTTAGTAACTTAGGACAAATTTTTAGGGAACTTTAGTAACTTTTTTGTACCATAACCGATCTCAATAAAGATGGTTTATATGTCTACTTTTCACTGTGAGGCACACTCAAATATCAGTTCTTTTTTTTTTTCCTTACCTTAAACATATATTTAAATTTTAGAGTTTTACATAACTATGTACACATGATAGGTGAGGCAGGAACAAAGTGATGGAACCACTTGGAGAGGATGAGATCTTCTGCATATATGAACGAATTAACGACCGGGAGGACAAGAAATCATTTTCTATAGTTTGCAAGAAGTTCTTGAAGGTGGCATGTTTTCACCTTCGGTCGTTATACACTAAGTCTCCTGATCTACTTCTTGATATACTAATCACATCTCCAAAAATGTTCAGATTTGAATGCTACGAACCATTCTCGAATAACCACATGAAACTCATAGCTGATTCATGCCCAAATATCAAGCATCTAAATCTTTCTGTATGGTATTACCTTGCTCATGAGATGGACAAGTTGGAGTTTGATGATGTTGGCTTGTCTGCAATCGCGAATGGTTGCATTCATTTGGATCATGTGGATCTAAGTGGGAGGTTACGCTTTAAGGAAATTGGAATTGGTTCCCTTGTAAGATCATGCAAGAATTTAAGATACTTAACTTTGGAGAAGTGTTTAAATGTCACTGACAAATCACTGAAGGTGATTGGAGAAGCAACTAGTTTAAAAAAGTTAGATTTGGATGGTTGCTGTTTGATTACTGATTTGGGTTTGAAGTATTTGGTGAATGGGAATTTAAAGTTTTCTTTGATAAAACTTGTTCTGAATAACTGTAACACGATTACGGATAGTGGAATTATCCACTTGAAGAAATTGGTAAGTCTAAGAACCCTTGGTTTGTCCAGGTGTGGGGCTAATGTCACTGACCAAGGGGTTGTGGCCCTATGTGACCTCCCAAATCTTAATTGGTTATATTTGGAGGGTTGTAAAAGAATTACCAGTGTTGGTTTACATGCTTTTTATGGTCATCAAACATTACGTACACTTAGATTAGTCTCATGTTACCAACTCTCTTTCGAAGTTGTCAAGCCAATTTTTATGTCCTGCCCAAATATAAGGCGTGTTTATCTCAGTAGGAGTATGGAAAAGCCATTGCCAAAGGGGCGTTATGAATACTTTAATACTAATACCCATCGCTGTCGGGTATATTGGGAATGACCTTTCTGTCACTACCAGTTTATTCGTGAGCACTTACAGGTTAGTTGTGTTGGTCTTTGATTTCGCTTATTACATAACATGTATTCACTTGATGCTGCTCCTGTAATAGTGTTTTCTCTTTTTATTTATATAATTGAAAATGAAGCATCCTCGCTCTCAATTTGGTTTCAAGCTGAAAAGAAGAAGAGACGTATGAAGCCGCCTTTTGGACTATTTTTTTTTTAGTCTGTTCAAAATCCATTTACGCATGTTAGGTACATTTACGACAATTTTTTGTTGTGGGAGAAACTTGTGAGCAATTATGATTTTAAATATTAAGAGAGGCCTGTCATATGTTCCATATTTTCATTTTTTTTTCCTGTACCCAAACCTTAACTAAACCAGTAACAAAATACAGTTATTCAAACTGACATAGCCACAACTAAGTTAACAATTCGACAAATCTAATCTAGCTACTCTTTATCTCGTGGTATTGCATGCCATACATGGATAAATAAGAAGGCACTAAAATACCATATGACAATGACATGGACACATATATGGATATCTAGGAGCATGTTCAAAACTTCAAACTTCTTTTCTAGACATTGATGTACCCCTCAAGATCAACGGCTACAATACATGTCTCGTACAAAACATACATAACGGTTATTTTAGACATTGGTAGTATAAAATGTTATGTGTCATATAACCATAGTAATTGGTAAACCCAGTAATATCAACTTAGGAATGTAATGATGCAACAAACGTGTTTATAGTGATGTTTGATTGTTACGGTTTTAACGGGATGCGCACATTTTTTGTAGGTTCAATCCTGGATTTTAGTAAACAAAGATAACATAAAATTACCAAAGGTAATACCAAAATACAACACACTATTATAAATCAATGCAATATGTTTCCTGTATTTTGGTAAGAACCGTATAATGTTGTTTTATTAGTTTGGGCTAGGTAGATATGGGCTGGCACACCATATTTTCCAAAAACCCATATCCAAAAAATATACAAAGTCCAAAAAATAGTAACCCCTAATAATAATAACATTACTTTTGATCGATTGATTTGTCAATCACCCTGCTTCATTCGGCTATCATCATAAGGTAACACTTCAAATTTAATGTTATTAGTTCTTTATATAATGTTGCAATACAAAACTTTGAGAGACTTGATGGATTGGCATTTGGCAGTGAGAATGATATGTTGATTACAAGGAGATGATAAAAAACTTTGGTTTGAAAAATGTTAGGAGAATTGCACTTCTCATACAATAAAATGTCTAACAGAAATTTAGCAACAAACGCTAACTTATTATATTTGATTACGGATACACATATACGATATCCTATCTTATTGAGATGTGTCTTTTATCCAATAAACACAAGTGTTAAGTTATTTTTTATATTATTCTTTGGAAGATTTTTAATCCCATTATAAACTATTACTGTAGCTCATAGCGTACGTTTATGACCATCTATGGTATTACCAAATTACAATGCGCCGTTTTGGTGCTTCTGCTTTAAATTGCAAAATTTAATGTCAATTCTTATGTTATCCACTTTCGCTCTATGTTCTTTGCACATTTGATAGAACAGAAAAACAATGCATCTACCGCGTGGATTAGTTGGCCAATAGGTCGGAAATCATGGTTACCAAAAAAAAAAAAAAAAGCATCTTGATAGACCCATGTTTAAATCTCAAAGTTTTTACCTCATACATATATGTAAATACAAGGTTTTAGATGAATCTCTCCGAAATTTTAACGTATCCATAGATACATGACAGGTAAGGTAGCCAACAAAACCGAGAAGTGATGGAACGACTTGGAGATGATGAGATCTTCTCCATTTTTGAACGAATTTCTAACAAAGAGGACAAAAATTCATTTGCTCAAGTTTGCAAGATTTTCTTGAAAGTTGCGTGTTCTCACCTTTGGTATTTAGACAATAAGTTTCCTGATCTGTTATATGATCTGTTAATTGCATCCCCGAAAATGGTCGCATTCAAATGCCACAAACCACTGTCGAACAACCACATGAAACTGATAGCCGAGTCATGCCCCAATATCATAAACCTAGATCTTTCTTTAAGGCAATACCTTGATCAAGAGGTGGGTAATTTGGAGTTTGATGATGTTGGCTTGTGTGCAATCGCGGATGCTTGCATTCATTTGGATCGTGTGGATCTAACTGGGAGGTTACACTTTAAGGAAATAGGAATTGGTTCCCTTGTAAGATCATGCAAAAATTTAAGAATCTTAGTGTTAGCAAATTGTGTGAATGTCAGTGACAAATCATTGAAAATGATTGGAGAAGCAACTCGTTTAAAAAATTTATCGTTGCAAGATTGTTACTTGATTAGTGATATGGGTTTGGAGTTTTTGGCCAATGGGGATTTGAGGTATTGTTTGGAGACACTTAAACTAGATAAATGTGATAGGATTACGGATATTGGTATCGTCCATTTGAAGAAATTGGTTAGTCTAAGAACCCTTGGTTTGTCTGAGTGTGGGGCTAATATCACTGACCATGGGGCTGTGGCCCTATGTGAGCTCCCAAATCTTGAGATATTATATTTGGATTTCTTGATCAATATAACTGACATTTCATTGCGTGAAATTGGTCGCAAATGTTTGAAGATGTCAGTGTTAAGTTTGGAGGGTTGTGAGAGAATTACTGCGGTTGGTTTACATGCATTTTCTGGTCATCGAAAGTTATTAAGACTAATATTAGTCAAATGTTACAAACTCTCTTTGGAAGATGTCATGCCAATTATTATGTCCTGCAAAAATATGGGGCGTCTTTATCTCAGTAGGAGTGTGAAGAAGCCGACGCCAAGGGCAGATTATGAATACCTTAAAATTAATAACCATTGTTGTTATATATTCTGGGAATGACCTTTTTGTCATTACCAGTTTATTTGGGATTATATTTGTTTTTGCAAAACTCACAAACACTCGCAGGTTAGTAAATTTGATTCCTCATATTGCTTCTTTGACATTGTATATCTTTTTACAGCTCCTATAATTGTGCTCTTCATTTTGGGTTTCTTATTTGATGTTTTGTGGTCCTCTATATCCACGTCCAAAGCGGTGTGAGATCAAGCTTGTTTTACTTTATTTATTCTTAGCACCCCGCCCTAACTAACAAATCTTGCTGCTTGCTTATGATTGAAATGCAGGATTGATTTCAATTGATCCATTTTGTTTTGCTAGAGTGTTAACTCATCAAAAAAAAAATGATGGGTCACATCCATAGTTTATGCAAAGCTAATAAAGTAACATTGTAACAGACTAACAGTCAAATACATGGCAAAGCTATGTAAAGTGCATTAAGTTAAGACTTTAATTTTAAAACTGAGGATAACATTATATAAATCCTTCGAGAATTAAAGAGTTTTTAGCCAAACTAAGTCTGTGTTATGATATGTGAAAGAATAGTTATATTTTAATTATGGGTTTTAGACTTCCATGTTACTACTCCGTTAACAAACCACTTGAATCCAATAATTCATTTTTTGATATCTTACAAATAAAAATATAAGAAGAAAAACCTTAGAAGTTTTTGTTTGTAGTCAAGGTTCTAAAAATCGCTAGGCGTTATTGAGGCGGTTGGGTAAGGCCTAGCGATTAATCGGTTAGGCGGGGATTAATCAGGGATTAATCGGATTGGAATTTTTATGCACAAAAATTTAATTTTATATATTATATTATATATATGTATGGGATAAGCGTATTACATCAAAGTTTAAATATTTCAAGTGTTCAAATATAGACATAATACATAATTTTTGAAGTTCAAAGTCAAACATAAATATTACTCGGTTTGTTGACCATTTTTAAGCAACCTTTGACCGATTTTGTCCGATTAATCGGTTTGTTGACCGATTTTTAAGTGATTTTGTCCGATTTTTAAGCGATTTTGTTGACCAATTTTTAAACGCTTTTGTCCGATTAATCCGATTAGACCGATTTTGTCCGATTATCGGTTTGTTGACCGATTTTAAGCGCTATTTGACCAAACCGATTAAATAGGCCGATTATGACAAATCAAGGCGCTTAGTGAGCGATCAGCGATTATGTTGGGTTTTTGGTTCCTTGAATCATGAATTACTTTAAGTACTGGAACCACGGACAGGTTTGATATAACCACGGACAGAAGAATGTAACCGCTGATAAAGACAACCACGGCTAGTAGTAGTGTGTAATCAAGGATGATATATTGTAACCACTGCTAGTGTTTTGTATAGTCGGTTTAGTTTATTGTATTAGATAAATATGGTAAAGATATTTATCTTGTAGGTAACGTATTGTATTATGTAAAGGACTCCTTAGTCTATAAAAGGAGGTCCTAGGTTAGATTAGATATATGAGAAAGTTTTATATCTAAGGTCGATACACTTCAAGGTTGCAAAACCCTAATACTGTAAGAGTATTCGTATTAATAAATAATATTGAGGTGTTGAATGTTAACTGTTCTTCTTCTTAATATTAAGTGTTAAATTCCGCGTAATACTTAATAACCTTTTATTCTAAGTCAGTTTCTATATTAGATCGTTTGCTCAACTGGGATCAACAAGTGGTATCGGAGCTTGTGATCTAGAAACTGTAATCAAGAAGAGGTCAAGTTAAGTTTTGTTCAAGGAAGATAAGATGTCTGACGAAACTCACATGGTAACTGCTTCAAAGGTACCCATGCTCAAGCATGGTGAGTATCAAATCTGGAGAATGCGAATGAGACAATACATTCGTATGATTGATTATGCTCTCTGGGATGTCGTTGAAAAGGGAGACACTCTTCCTAAGAAGGGTGAGGATGGTCAAGAGATAGCTATTGTTAGTGAAATTGATAAAGCAAAAAGGAAGCTGGAGATCAAAGCTCATAGTATTCTCTCCATGGGAATACCCAATGACTATGCTTTGGACTTTGAACAATATGAGTCTGCCAAAGATTTATTGGATGCTCTTGAAACGAGGTTTGGTGGTAATGAAGCTACTAAGAAGTCAAGGATGAATATGCTCAAGCATCAATTTGAAACCTTCCTTCTTAGTGGAGAAAAGATTAATGGCACATACAATAGACTTCAAAACTTATCGTACCACTGAAGTCATAGATTATAAGGTTCTTCACGAAGATATTAATTTGAAGTTCATTAGGAGTTTATCATCTGAATGGGCTATTCATACAATTGTGTGGAGAAATAAGGTGGACTTTGATAAGATGACTCTGGACAATCTTTTCAACAACTTGAAGGTTTATGAGTCTGAGAATAACTTTGCTAATGCATCTTCGGCTAATCAAAATATTGCTTTTGTATCTACTAATCACAAGAGCCCACAAGATGTATCCACTGCTGCCTATGGTATAACCACGGCTATTGCAAACAATACCATTGTTAGTGATAATGTCAGTGATGGTGCAATTTGTGCTTTTTCGGCTGATTTAACTACTAGTGTTACTGTGTTGAATCAAGATCTGGATCAAATTGATCCTGATGATCTTGATGAGATTAATCTTCAATGGCAAATGGCAATGTTGACTCTCCAAGCAAGGAAGTTTCGGAGGAGGACTGGAAGACAAGTTAAGTATGATGGTCAAAGGAGAGCTGGGTTCGACAAAAGCAAGATGGAGTGCTTTAACAAGAAGAAAGGGCACTTTGCTAGGGAATGTCGAGCTCCTAAAAGAATTGAAGGCATAAAGAGACTACTGAAGAGCCTGCGCTTCTTCAACTTTGGTTGCTCAAGATGGGATTGGTGATTATGATTGGAGTGATCAGATTGAAGAAGGTCCCAATGCAGCTTTTCTTGCTAGTGAAGCTTCAAAAGAGCATAACTTTGCTTTCATGGCCTATGCTTCATCTTCTAGTTTAGATTCTGAGGTATCTAATGATTCTACCTGTTCTTTTAAATCATGTCATGATAACTTAGAATCTCAAAAAGCTATCACTGAGTGTATGAGGAAAGAAGTAGAAAGACTGACTATGGATAACTTAGGTTATAGAGTTGGTCTAGAGAGTGTGGAAGAAGCTTAAATCTGTATTAAATGTGATTTTGAGTATGTAGATAAGATCAATATATTAGGTGGTGAAATTGATCTTAAGAATAGAGATTAAAATGCTTAAAGAGAAACTTGAACCGCGAAAGTGCAAAACAAAAGGTCCTAGATGAAAAAGAAAAACATGTTGTTAGGGTAGCTAAAACACAATTTGCTTATGATATGGTTCATAAATCTATAGAGAGTCATCTAATGAAAAAGGGTTCTGGAATAGGATACAACAATATGCCACCACCCACTCTTATGCAACATGCACCACCTGCTAAAGAAGTGTCATTTAGTAGTGAATTCAGTTTTAACAAACCTGTTGAAGGAATAAGTAAGACTGAAACACCTAAGATAAGTTCTAATACGTCAACTGATGCTCCCATCATTGAAGATTGGGAATCAGGTTCTGAGGAAAATAGTAAAGTATCAACACAGCCTGAAAAGTTAGAACCTCTTAAGAAAGTTGATACTAGACAAGCTAACCTTGTACCTAGATTTGGAGCTCAAATTATTAAGAAAGTGGTAGAATACAAGGAAGTACCTAGGGAACAAATGAAAAGATATATACCTAGGGGCAATCAGAGAAACTTTAATGGCCTAATATCTAATAGGTTAGGTAATGAGTTTCAATGTGTCAAGAATGCTTGTTATAATTGTGGTAGTTTTGAGCACTTACAGAGAAATTGTTATAAAAACAGACCACAAGTGTGGAATCATTGGAGGAGGGTAAATCACCAAAACTTTTCAAAGAAAACAAACCCTCATCCTAACAAAAACATGATTCCTAGAGCAGTGTTAATGAGGAATGGGAATAAAAATCAATTGTCACTGCTACTCCCAAATGGGTTCCAACCACTGCTAAGCAAAGTGTAAACACGGCTAAGCAAAATCAAACCACTGATAAGCCAAAATTCACCACAGATAACAAAGAAGTTTTAAAAATTCCAAAGGTGATAACGATACGTGGTTGGAAATCATTTTTATGCTTTTAAGGCCTCAGCTAGTTGGCAATGGAAACCTAAGACCAAGGTTTTACATCATGTCAACTGTGCATCAATGGACCTAAACTAATTTGATTATATTGATGCACGGCTGACCCAAGTCAAGATTGGCTTGGGTCCACAAACGGAACTAATTTGTTTAATTTCATGTGCAGGGCAATCTACAAGATGAGCTAAAAGACAAAGGAGTTTTTTTATAGTGGTTGCTCTGGGCACATGACTTGGGATGGGAGCAACCTGGAAGATTTTGAAGCTTTTGATGGAGGATATGTGGCATTTGGCAATGATCCAAAGGGAGGAAAGATACTTGGAAGAGGCACAATCAGAGCAGGGAATTTGGACTTTGAAAAAGTCTACTTGGTACAGGGACTTAAGTACAATTTATTCATTGTTTCTCAAATGTGTGATAAGAAAAACTGGGTACTTTTTGGTGAAACTGAGTGTGTGGTGTTGTCTCCTGAGTTTAAGATGCCGATGAGAAGTTTATACAACTTAGGGTACCTAGGAAGGAAAATATATATTGTTTTGATCTTAAAGATGTAATTCCTAATAGGTCCTTAACTTGTTTGTTTGCTAAAGCATCTGTGGATGAGTCTAAGTTATGGCATAGAAGATTAGGTCACCTCAATTACAAAACAATCAATAAACTGGTTAAAGGGAACTTAGTGAGAGGGTTACCTTCTAAGGTTTTTGAGTGTAAGGAACTGTGTGTGGCTTTCAAAAGGAAAACAACATAGAGCTTCTTGTAAGTCCAAAACTGTCAACACCATTACACAACCACTGTTTATGCTTCATATGGACTTATTTGGACCTACTTTTGTCAAGAGTTTGAACCATAAGCGATATGCCTAGTTATCACTTGATGATTATAGTAGATTTTCTTGGGTTTACTTTTTGGCTGCTAAGAGTGAAACTAGTGAAGTTCTCAAGAGTTTTATTACTAAGATAGAAAATCTAGTAAATCATAAAGTAAAGATAATCAGATGTGATAATGGAATTGAGTTTAAGAATGATGTGATGAATCAGTTTTGTGTAGATAAAGGTATAGAAAGACAGTTTAGTGTTGCTAGAACACCACAACAAAATGGTGTAGCTGAAAGGAAAAATAGAACACTTATTGAGGCTGGTAGGACTATGTTGTCAGAGTCTAAGTTACCTACTACCTTTTGGGCTGAAGCTGTAGGCACTGCATGTTATGTGCAGAATAGAAGTAAGGTAGTGAAGCCTCATAACAAGACCCCTATGGTACATTTACATGATAGGAAGCAAATGATTGCATTCCTAAAACCTTTTGGGTGTCCTGTTACTATCTTGAATACCATAGACTACCTAGGCAAGTTTCAAGAAAAAGCTGATGATGGATACTTTTTAGGCTATTCATCAAATAGTAAAGCCTTTAGAGTATACAATAGGAGGACTAGAATTGTTGAAGAAAATCTACATGTTCAATTCAGTGAAAAGACTCCTAGTGTTGAGACCAAAGGACCAGAATGGCTGTTTAACATTGATATGCTAACCAAATCTATGAATTATGAGCCTATCATTGCAGGAACTTCCACTAATGTTGATGCAGGTACTCAAAAATATTATGGTGCAGAAGCAATTTCTAAGGAAGCTGATTCTCCTCAAGAGTTCTATCTGTTTGAAAAGTGGAAAGCTAGTTCAGTCTCACCCATCATTGATAAGCAAGGTCCCACTGATGATGATATCTTGAATACTGGAGGCAATAGTGATCATCATCAAGATTAGGATGAGTTATTGACAGATAATTCAGTGTTGGTAGAAGAAATTGAAATGAAGAAAAAGCAGTCTGCAAGCACGGATAAGCCAAACATAAGCACGGATAGAGTTAATACAACCACTGCTAAGCCAACAACTTCTACCACTGTCATTACAAGTGAAATCACGGCTGTAATACGATAGTAGTACTTTCTATGGACCACATGCAAAGCCATTACATGGTGAAGAGGAGTATCCACATGATCCTGATATGCCCGCTTTGATTGAAATTGATACTCCTACTGATGATGAAGACATGGATGATTTCTTCAATCTTTGATTTAACTAATTTGAAACATGTCATTCATGAAAGTCCTGTTACCTCAACAAGGATACACAAGATTCATCCCAAGGAACAAATACTTGGAAATTTGAATACTCCAGTTCAAACAAGAAGCAAGGTTAAGAACAGAGAACCCTTTCCTGAACATGGTTTCTTTGCAAGATCTCTTCACAAAAGAAACAGATCATAAAGATCTGCACAAAATTGCTGTTTGCTTGTTTTCTGTCTCAAAAGAAGCCCAAGAGAGTTGAAGAAGCATTATCTGAAGAAGGATGGGTAGAATCAATGCAAGAGGAGCTTCTTGAGTTCAAACTTCAAGAGGTTTGGACATTGGTAGAACTTCCAAATGGTAAGAGGGCAATTGGGACAAAATGGGCGTTCAGAAACAAAAGGGATGAAAGAGGTATTGTTGTGAGGAACAAGTCAAGGTTGGTTGCTCAAGGATACACACAAACTGAAGGCTTGGATTATGATGAAGTGTTTGCTCCAGTTATAAGAATTGAGGCTATTAGATTGTTTTTAGCTTATGCTTCATTCAAAAATTTTGTTGTGTATCAAATGGATGTTAAAAGTGCATTTTTGTATGGCACAATTGATGAGGAGGTTTATGTTTGTCAACCTCCTGGTTTTGAAGATCCTGATCATCCTGACAAGGTCTACAGGGTGAGGAAGGCTATGTATGGTTTGCATCAAGCTCCTAGGGCATGGTCAGGATCTTCAAAACCCATCATGCCTGTCCACTTATTTGATGGACAATGGGTTTAAAAGAGGACTGATTGATAAAACTTTGTTCATAAGGAAGCACAAAGATGATATTTTATTGGTTCAGGTTTATGTAGATGACATCATCTTTGGCCTTATGTATAAATTCCGCGTAATACTTAATAAGCTTTTATTCTAAGTCAGTTTCTATATTAGATCGTTTGCTCAACTGGGATCAACAGATTATGCGAGGATTAATCGGTCGCCTAGGCCGATTTTTACAACAGATTCCAGTTGAGCTCAGGGGTGTTATTGAATTTATTAAAATTAATCGTGGTTTCTAGCATTTTTACCGACTAATAAAAAAAGGTTTGAGTCCCCCACCACTTTAATTACTTAACGAGGTTTTTAGTGAATTTTGAGTCCGTATATTATAAGCATGTTCAATATGTTGCAAAAGAGGTCATAATATTCATTTGTGGTGTTTAATAAACGATAGGAAATGCAATATGGTTGGTGGATTTAAAAAATTAATTGGTGAAGAATGATGAGGGAGAAGAAGTGCATGTCACTTATCAAGATATAAATAGATTAGGTATATTGTTATATTTTCTTCTTAGGGTATGTTTGTTAAAGTAACAGTGAGTGGTAGCTGTGAGCAGTAGCGTGAGTAAAATTATAACAGTTAAAACTACCATATAAGTGTTGAAATGAGCCAAGGATAACCCGAGTTTGCCAAAACTAGGCTCGTTTAGTTTCATAAGGCATGAGCTCGATTCAAGCCTTATTCTATTAGGTCGAACTCGGCTCATGACTTATTTTACAAGCTCATAATCAATTCCTTTCTTTCATATGCCTAAACGAAATACCAAAGGCCTCTTGGCCCTACGGTATGTGAGTGTCCCATCAACTTTGAGGTTGTGGGTTCAAGTCGCGTCGGAGACATGTGAGACATTATTTGTGAACTAGGTGGTGTAGATTGTTAAAAAATAAATAAATAAATAAATAAAAAGTCTCTCTTTAAAAAAACTATGCCTAAATGTAATAACACGTGACTCGGGCTCGACTTGTTACGAACGTTATGCTTGAGCTATTTTATATATAAATATACATTTATGTGTATATGAAGTAAATTTACATGCATAAACGTATATATTTCTTAGGCTCGTTTAAGATCTTTAGCGTAATCGAACTTTCAGTAAGAAGACCGGGATCGAAACCGTATACTAAATAAGCCTCAAGCTCAGGCTTGAGCTTGTTTAAGCTTGACAAGTTTCAAACGTTTATCAAGTCGATCTTGAGCAGCTAACAAGCAGCCTAGGTACACCAATCTTTGAGATAACATGTCTTTATTCCCTGTTAAATTGCTAACCGATTAAAACGTTAAAAGGGAGTCGGATAGCAGAAATTTCATTTAGCCAAGCTAAAGGTACCATGCTCCACGATGATTAATTATGATTTATTTTGCCTTTTTTTTAGAGTGACACCACATTTGAAATCCGACCCCTGAGTTAAATCATTCAAACGGGCAGGCCCCGGGACCCAAGCCACTAGGAGAGACCCGCAAAGGGAAACCATTAGAACTCACAGCTTCGCACTAAGAGGAAAATCGGATTTTTCATTGTCTCTTGCGAGACTCGAACCAAATCCCTCTCCAAACTCTAGAGGTCTAAGGTGGCCAACTGAGCTATATTATCGTAAAAAAAACTTTCTTGAAAGTATGAAATCATAATCGATAAATTTCAAACATTGCGCATAGGGGTATCTATTTTATATGTTAAATTCTTGTACTTAAACCAGAAACACCCAAGGTAATTAAGAATTAACATCTCAAAGTGGTTAATATACAAGAATTAGCACACGTTATGACATGTGAAACATAGCCTTTGATTTTGTAATTTGCCTATCTTATTACTAGTTATAATACACGTGTACGCACGGAATTTTGATATAGTTTTTTCGATATTATTTTGGTTTTTGTAATTTTTGGCTAATATATTTTAATAGTTGATGTTTTGTTGTTGAAACTACTAAAAACTACCATATGATAAAAATATCACATAACACATAGGGTTTAGACATGAATTAATCTAAGTAGGTCTTAAAAAATATAAATACACGTTTTCATATTCCAAACAATCTACTACAAATGCTGCATGCACTTTCCTTTACAAACTTAGCATGTTACCAAGATCATGTTACTAGAAATACTAAAAGGAGTCATCTTACCAAAGATCATAACATAAAATTAGATTGGGTGTAATGGCGATTGAGGATAACCGCGATTACTAGTGCCACATTAGCATCAACTCAGTAAAACCTTGTTCATGATTAAGTTAGCATAATGAGGCGACCGTGGTTACAACAAAAAACATATCCCGCTTAAACACAAGAAAAATCCCATCAAACAATTTAAAAACACACACTCACACAAACAAAGAAGGAGGACTCGGTCGAGTAAATGACCACGTTTTTCATCTTTTTTCATGAGGGACGTGTCTTGTGTGCAAGCCGCAAAGGAGGAGGCGTTCTACATGACGACCGACCATAAGATCAAACACCCATCACTGGTAGTCTTACCATCTTAAGTTTTGACTATCACAATTATATGCCACCCAAAAAAATCTATCCCACTTGAAGAAAGTTTGAACAAAACCTATCTCATTAAATCATGTTTCCTAATTAAAATTGTCAATGGTCATGACCATTGGAGCTGAAAGGTGAGGGAAGTAGTTATGTGGTGAATGGTGATGTGGCGCTGATGTAGAGGTGAGAAGAGTGGAGATCATTGTGTCTAGCCTTATAGGGTCGTGTTTTAGCAAAAAGTAATCTCACCTCAACACCTTTTTCGTAAAATGCAGAACATCAAACGTAAACCAAAAGCACCCTCTCTACATCACTCAATTTATAAGACATCATATGACACACACTTAACCAAATAAAACATAAATAAAAAAAATTATGTATAACACCGACCGATAACATTGACGCAGGGTGCTATGGCTTGGGGGTGGGGTGGGGCATAAAGTGGAGCTAGAGGTGGCAATTTGTGTCTAAAATAAAAAAAATTAGCTAAATGAACAATATTTTAAAGGATTTGGGCACATTTAGCTCTACTCCTTTTTTTTAAATGGTCATGTATTACTATTTAAAAGTTAAATGGGCATAATTGGCACATATTTTTCTCGAACATTAATTTTTTTTAATGAAAAACTTATAGATATTGTATATTTAGTTACTCAAATATAAATGAGGTATTAAGTTTAATCTAATATAACGAGAAACAAAATATTAACTTATGAAATGACTTGATCCATATTCATAGTTAATGTAGTATTAGTAGCAAAAGGATAAGTAAAAATGACGAATCATTAAATGGTTTTCCTAGATACCATACTCGATTCGATATGGGGGCATTGGCGTGTTAGGCTAGACTAAACCAATGTCATTACCATATTGAATAATATCCAAGTGGGAGCTGAAAGGTTTATGGATATAATTTAATATGCGTATGACCGGATTCGAACTCGAAACTTCGGGATTGCACACATTACATATGAGAGTTGATGTTAAAATGATTAATATATATAAACGTTATTATTATTAATTATTTGTCACGAAATAAAACATAACGATAGTTAATATTTAACGAGGTTTGACTAACGGTCTTTAAATGTAAACTACGAGGACTAGAGATGAAATTAGTGGACAAGAAAATTCTAGAACCCCTCCTTTGGGTCCATGGCCGGTCGTGGGTCATCAAGCCCAAGGGGGAGAGATTTCTTTGTCACCAAGTTTTGAGAAACTATAAATACAAACCCCTTGTATTCATAATTTCTTAACCTTAGATCACTTAGAAACCCAATTTCTTCTCCTCTCCTCTTGTTGTTTGGCCGATCGTGTACCTCCCTCCCCATAGGGATTCGATTTTCCAACCTCAAGATACAAGTGTTTGGTTTTATTTGTGATTCAAGAACCTAGCTTTTCACATCAAATCGATATTAGTACGTGTGTACAAGAACGAAGGACGAATACAATTGTGTTTGTGGAGATTTGTGGGTGTCGACTTTTTGTGGGTCGATTAGTATTAAACCCTTAGTTAGGGTTTGGGTTTTTGTTCCTCGTTCACGTTATCGTGTGTTTCTTGAATTGCTAAAAGGTACGCATATTCTTTATTCGGTTAATTCAATTACAAGCATTATTTCTTTTACTTCCGCTACATGCTTTGATGACGTTTACTTGTTTTTTTAATTAATCTTGTGATTATAAAACCCAACAGTGGCATCACGAGCCGTTAATATGTTGTAATTAATTACCGAAACACATAAAAATTGAATCTTTATGATTATTACATGCTTTTATTGGTTTCTAGGGTTTTGAAAATTGAAACCCTAATTTTTTTTAATATGGGTCGATTACCCTTAATTTATTTAATTAGGTTTTATTTTTTGTAAAACTTGTAGAAACCCTAGGATTGCATGTATATTTTATGTGGTTTTAGTGAATAATTGTTATGTGTCATGTATTATGCGTATCGTGGGATTATAATTGTTACGAGGGATCCATGGTGGAACATGCATGTTTTTCCATGGATTATTGTTTTATTAATTGTTAAGTGATATACACATGTTTGATTAGTTTGATAAATATTGAATTGGGGAAGACCTCAATATATCTAATAAAAATTCGTTATGTGCTATTTGGTATATTATTGACTTTGGCTTACGCAATCGACTTGTTGATGCATGTGGCTCACTTACCTTGTAGGTGAAAGCCCTAGTTGGTGTATGCATTATTTTACGCATAGAATTGTTTATCAGGTTTTATCGAAATAATTATGCATGTGGCTAATTGTTTTACATATGTTAAATTGTTAAGTTATATGTATATATTATTTGAGTTTGTTTAATTTTTATTAAAGTGTTTTTTTGTTTATATTGTATGACATGTTAGTAAGCAAAAAGGGTTTTTTATGAATAGAAAATTAAATGGACTAAATAATGGCGAAATTGATTTGTCTTTCTAAGTATTAAATCTTGAACTTTTAATCGACTGATGCGACTGTACTAAATGGTTAGAACGGCTCACCCATTATAACAAATTGTGTGGGTGGTTTAAGGAGGGTTCGACATTAAATTGCGACTCTAAAGAAGAAGGGTTATTCATAATATGCTTCGTGCTGACCAGCTTCTCTGCCACCTTGTGAGTTGTATTTGGAGCTACCTAGTATAACTATTCTATGTACGAAGCATCTTAATGCAAAGTTGTAAGTTTCTCAATGCATCGATTAAAACTTTGTAGAATTTAATCTTAGCAATTAACATATAAGTAAGTTTTTTTATAAAATTTTATATTATAAAGATGTATGCATGCTTCTTTATACATAAGTTTTGATTAAACGTCAAAAATTGTACCTTTTAAATTTAAGTTTTTGCCATCTAATGATATGAAACACTTGAAGTTGTAATTTAGTTATGTGTGACCTTGAGCTAGATTACGATAACAAGGTGAATCTTTATGTTGTGTGAGACCTCAGCTTAAATAATTTGCAGTTTCTAAATTAGACAATTTAATTAAGTTAGTTAGTGAGACCTATAACTTAAGGTATAAGATGGGATAAAACATGCTTACGTTTTGCATAACTGTTTGGCAAAATTGTAAATCCCATATTTTCTAGGAATTGAAAACTTGTTTGTCAATTATTGTTTTTCAACAATTACCTATTCTATACTTTCACCACTAGCAGATCAACTGATGTGTGAAACTATGATAATGAGGGTCCTAGATTTAAGGAAAATTCTATGGTTAATATGAATATTGACCAAAGGGTATTTTATTTTCTTGAATTTTTATTTATCGAAAGTACTAACTTTTGAACTTTTTTTTCTGTAGAAATGGCTCAAGTGAATCTCTGCACTAGCCTCGTCATTCAAATCTATGTTTGATTGAGAGAAATTGACTGGCAGCGCAAATTTCAATGATTGGTATAAAACTTCAGATTGTCTTGAGGGTTGCCAAAAGACTAGATTATTTGACTACGCCTTGTCCTCAAGAACCTGCAGCTGGTGCTACTGCTGAAGCACAAGCTGCATGGCGAACAGAGTATGATAAACATAATGAGGTTTCCTGCATTATGCTTGGAAGTATGGCACCAAACTTGCAAAAACAATTTGAGAATTACTTCCCTCACCACATGCTCGCCGAACTTATTCGGCTGTTTGAAAAGCCCGTGTGTAGAGCTATGATTTGATAGATGCTCTTCACAGTTGCAAGCAAGGGAACGGGAAACCTGTGAGCGTCCACTGTCTGGAAATGATGAGTTACATAGACCAGCTCGAGAGACTCAATTACGTCTACCCTAATGACATACAAATTTGCCTTATCAACAGATCCCTTTATAAGGAGTTTGATGGTTTCGTGTGCAATTACAATATGCATTACACGGGGAAGACAGTTAGTGAGGTACTGATAACATCAAATAGTCCTGAATATTAAGTGTCAATTTCCCCCGTTAATGCTCGTTATTTATATCATTTATATGGATTTACGCTTGTTTTCCATTGTTTTACACTTTCAGGTAAATTGCGAGCATTGGAGCTAAAGAGACCCGGAAATGGAAACATTACTAAGGATTTATCACAGTATGCTTATTTTGAAGAGGTTACCCAAATATGCAACACAAGTATCAATAGAAGAAATAGATGAAGAGAAGAGATCGGTTGAACAATAAACCACACACACACACGTATGAATAGCACGGTTATCCGTAAAGATGTGAATGAGAGAATAAATTGAACAACCAACCTTCAAGTGAAGGTTTACAAGAGTATTTATAGGAGGGAAACTAGGGCAACACTCCTAGTTCCCATCCTTTTCCTTATTGGACTAGGCCTGGGCTTATGGGCCTTCTACATAAGCCTAAGGCTAATTACTAACATAAAGGCCATATTAAGCTAACTATTACATTTGAGTCACTAACACTTGAATTAGGTTTAGGAGTGATTCCAACAATCTCCCCCTAAGTGTTGGTGATGAATGAATGCTGACGGTGAGGGTGCTGATGTAATAGTAGCTTTGACGCCTTCTGACATTCTTCTTTCTTGTGAGAAAAATTGCCTTGATTTGAACAATCTCCCCAAAGGTAGAGAAATTGTTTTCCTTAAACAGTTACGCTTTGACGTCCATCTTTATCTTTGTTCTTTGGTCATTGTTCTTTGTGATGGTAGTGATAGTATGTTGTTGTTGTCGCATCAAGTCGCCTAAGTCCGCTTCATCGCTCCAGTGTCTCCATGTCATTCTTCAACATGCTCACACACTATTTGACGTTGGAATTCAGTACTGATGAAGTTCTTTAAGTCTTAAAACTTTGTATATTCTTTGATGACGTAGAATCATTCTGAATTTTGTGTTGCCTTTTGAGAGAACTTCCATTAGTGGTGATGTTGGCACGAGCATGTGAAGAATCTGCACGATCAGTCCGCTCCAGAGCTTCCATAAGAAGTAAACATAAGAAAGGTTAGTAATAAGCGGATTTCGGCACTTACAAGTTTGAACTTCGAGAGTGTTAATAGCATAGTGTGAAAACACAACTCTAATTCTCACAAAGGCCGTTCCTGAACCGGAGTCCCACAAGTGAGATAACACGATGTACCGAAGTACATCTACGGTTCAGATGAGTCGCTGAGGTACAACGAAGCATCACCCCGCGACTGTAGACCGTTTGAGACCATTAATCGTAATCCACGGGGAGTTAACGAAGCGACCGCTGTCGGTCATTTTTGATGTTGACCATGACAGGAGTTTCCATTCAATCACTGAGGATCACAATTGTGAACCTCTCATAAATGTTCTCGACAGACTAAGATCTGTAGCACTCGATAATGTACCACTGAAGTTCTTATTGTTGAACGACAAGTGGTAGAATGTCAAGTGTACCTAAGAGATCTTTTGATGAATCTCGTGGCTCTAGACTCAATAGTGCGTTTTGGTTTTCCTGAGCGGAGACTAGGGAGAGGGTCTCCTTCTTCAATACCAGCAGTCTCTAAGAGAAAGTCGATAGTTTACGTAGGGTTCCCTGTGAGAATGAAACAAGCTTTTGTTGAGAGAAACTTGAGTGGCTAAGAAGGTTTAGTGCATGCGTCACTGGGTCCATGACGACTTTTAATCTTCAATACCGGCGTCATCAAGTGACAACCAGTAGCATATGAATTGAACCCGGTGCCCTAAGTTGAATAATCTGGAGGGCTATTTCTTTTCACCATTTTCTTTGCTTTTCTTTTTAATTCTTCAACTCCTTCTTTCTCCGATTCTCATTTTCTCCTTTTTTTAATAATCATACCTAAGGACTTCTAGATTCTAACTATTGGTAGTGTCCTTGGGTAGATCCCTCCGGCTCTGGCGGATCATAGGACGGTTATTCCTAACCTTAAACACCTTATAACTCCATTGCCATAAAACCATTTTCATGAAAATCTCTCAAAGTGTTTGTAAATGAAAAACATGTTTGACCACTTCAAGAGTTTTAGATTTTCAGAAATACTCCCCCTCCACATGTGCTTTAACAGAAATCTGCATAGTGAGAGAAGAGCGCGCACTTTTTGAATTGATCTACTCAAGATAGAAAATTCCTTGCGAGACACGATTACATTGCATAGTTAAAGAGATACATTGTCATCTTTTAGGTGACAACTAGCTCTAATAACTACCTTGAAGATGTGGACAACCCCGAGAGGTTGTCAAACCCGTCAAAGTTCATGTCTATCAAGAGCTTCTCGAATGGGTACAATTTACCTGGATAAGTCTTGGAAGACAAATCTTTTCAATGTATGACTGTTCAGTTCCCGTCAATTCATGGGTTGAAGTCTATTCACACGAGAATTCATTAGCAAAACACAACATATTTCTTATCACATAATTTTCTCCCCCTAAAAAATGGCATATAAATGTTATTTTTGAAGAAATGTTGAGAATAAATATGACCATTTTGAGTTTTGCGGGAAGATTATGACAAAGAACAATTTGTGAACAAAGTTTTTAATCAAATACTCCCCCTCAACAAGTGATATAAACGGTTGAGGTTTAGAAAAATTATAAGGGGAAGTACTTGTCCTTTTGAGCAAAACCTTGAAAGATGAAAGGTTTGATAGGTTTTACTCAAAAGTAAGAAGCTTTCGCTCCTTTTATAAGGATTGTGGCACTGAAGCGTACCACAGGGTCCTTTCTTAACAAGAACGGGTTGTACACTGTCATGTGTGCACAAGTCATAGACATATAAATCACACAACCAAATGATATGAAGAAGAAGTAGTTCAAGGGGTACCAGGAAGTCCATCAATGTTTCCAGGAATGCGAACAGGGCGTTGATAGCCGGCGAGAGCAATCCTGGGACGACCACCTACAAAGCTCTCCAGTGTTCTGAACTAATCCCTTCGATACAACCTTTCATCAATCCTGGTAATGATCCTCTTCACATCCCGTCGTTCCTTAGAATTCCATCACTTTTGTGACCCAATTCCTTCATGTATATCCTTCAACCTATAAGTCAATCCGTCCCTAACCTTCTTCAATGTGTGATCCCCAAACTTGTGAAGATCTTTACACGCCATCAAGAAATTGCGTTGTGTTTCACTAAGGTAAACCACTCCAAATGGTTGGCTGATGAGTGTGTATTGAGAAAGTTGGTTGATGTCGGGAAGATCGAGCTGAGGTGGAGTGAAGTTGACACGGCGATATGATTCAACCGCTAGTCGGAGATCTTCTACTCGTTCTTTGATTACTATTCTTCTGATGAAGATAAGCAAGGACTTGATGAATTCACGTTGCATTTCAGTCGAGAATTGTCTCATGCGACCCTTTACTTTGGCAAGGTACATGTCTTCAATGTCGTTGATAGACAAATTCTCAAAGTCTGCTTCAGAGAATGCATAATCCCTTTCATCTTGCCTTTTGACCACGATATTCTTGAGGAAAGTGTAGTCCCATTTAGACGAAAGATCAGCGTGTTTAATAGCAACGATTCCTTTAGTACTGAACACTTCATGTTGAGACTTTTGAACCTGGCAGCTTCTATAGTAGATTCGTCGGCGTTCCGGCCAATGGTGAATCCCATACATTGCATCACGGTCATATACTTCCACTTTGTTGGAGAACATAAGGTTAGCCTTTTCCTCGATGGCTATACAGTTAGAGTATATGGCTGCCGGGAATGGAAGTGTCAGAGATATAGCGTATTTCCTTGAACCATCGCCACCATGTAGAAGAAATTCCAGATCTCTGTTGAAGAAGTAGCGGAATGGAATCTTAGGCTGATCTGGTTGGCCAATTGTTGGTAGAGGTTTAGACCAATCGGTGTAATATGGAGGATTATCCCGTTTGGTGAAGTCGATGTTTGCTTCGGGGTTGAGCCAATCCATGTTGTTAGACATAGCTCGTGCTATATTATCAAGGTGATACTCAACTTCAATAGCACTTTTCGAGCTGTCTTTTAGCAGTTGAAATGCTTCATTTTTTATTCGCTTTAACTCTGATTTCTTCATCTTTTTCACACGGAATTTTTCATGCAAGAACTTGGCATGCTCTAATGTATTACATTCTGTAACATCTTGACCTTCAGATGGGTAGGGAGTGGAATCAACGAGCTTTGAGAACCAGTCAGATTCAGTGTCATCCTCGTCCAGCCATGACAAGACGTCAGTCATGGGCGCCTTCTTCTTCTTTTTCTTTGGCCTAGAGGAGGATTACGGTTTCTTGGTGTCGGGAGAGATGGGTTGTTGTTGGGGCTCATGGACTTCCTCATCGTCACCACCCGTATACTCAAAGTGATCACCAATTTTCGAGTCGGGGTGGTAACTCGAATCCGAGGTTTTTCGTAGAGGAGCGAGGAGTGGATCTTTGTTGAGCTGGAGTCCTTTGGGGTGGAGGCTGCATTGAGTACTGAATTGAGGATGATTCACTAGACTTCTTCGGGCGTTTGGGATCGTTATCCTTATCATTATCTTTGTCTTCGTCGTCTCTTGGATGTTTAGGCCTTTCAGCTTCTTCTCTGTATGCTGACCTGAGTTGGTATTCCAGAAATGCTTCAAACAATTTACCTTCGTGGGAGGCAAACATTGCAGAGCATTTTGACATTTGAGCTACCAGCCGGTTCACCAATTCATCATCTGAGAAGATTGTGGGATCAACTGGATTGATGTTTACATGCATTGGAGTTGATTTCATAGTTTGCTTGGCCAAATGCAAAAGATTCAGATAAAGTTGTCTGGTGTACATCTCCTTTGTCAGTTTAGGAACTACGTCAAGAAGGAACTTGTGAGTGTATCCTTTGATCATCTCGTCCATTCTCCCTGGAAGATCATCTTTCATGAGCTTCCGGACATACTCCCTTTCAACTTGCATCTTGTCTTTCTCATCATGAAGATATTGTATCCGGTCGACAAGAAAATCTAACTTCTTCTTTGTAATATCTTTCTCTCGACATGCTTGACGCTTTAACAATTCGGTCTTTGCTTGAGAGATCTAAGACGCTGTTGGCTTCTTCACTGATTTGGATGTGGATTTTGTTGTTCTTTTTGATGGTGGTGGTGAAGAGTGAGGAGGCGGATCAGATGATGATGAACTGTGAGGAGACTCCGGGTCCTTAGGAGGCTTAGCAATTTCTTCCTTAGAGCGGGTTGATTTGTTGAGAAGAAGATAATCGTAGTCCATCTCGTCATCTTTATCGGATTTAGCTTGCTCTTCAGCCTGAATTCGAGCATCTTCCTCTGCTTTAGCTCGAGCTGCGGCTTCTTCATCAGCTTTAGCTTTAGCTGCAGCTTCTTCATCAGCTTTTTCCTTCTCTAACTTCTCAGTTTCTGGTTCCTCAATGTTAAACTCAATAGATTCCTCCAGTTGTTGTTGTTTTTGCTCATGAGTGGTGGCACCAGATCCCTTATCGGGTTGATTAACCGCATCAGGATCTGGTGTAGGTTGAACTCCACCACTCGATCCTACGGGGCCACCCATTTGATCCTTAGCAAATTCTTTTGCAACGTGTTAGATTCTAATGAATTTGAACTTCTTTCTGTACTCAGTGTCTAGAGGCTCTTCATCTGATACTTCTTCTTCCTGTTCAACTACTGGAGTCTTTCCTTTTCCTTTATCTGCTGGTGGACTGGGAGGTTTAGGTACCGTTATAGTGTCATCTTTAGCAGTTTCAGAGTATGTAACCTCTTCGTCTGATTGAGTATCTTCAGAACTTTCATCCTTCAGATGTTGTGGCGATTTAGGTTTGAGGATTGGAATAGCTTCCTTCGAGGGAACTTTCCTTTTGTGTCCAGGTGACCTCTTCGGAAACTTTCTTCGTCCTTCAGTAATTGTGACACTCCTTGCACTTCCTTGTCTGGTTTTCCTTTTAGGTGTACCAGTAGATTTGTCATCAAGGAAACCAACTTTGTTCTCTTCCACAGCAACCAAATACCTTTTATAAGAGTAGAGCTGTTTAATTTCATCTGAGAGAAGGTGATCTGGCAACACAACACCTTGTTTCTTAGTTGTTGACTCCTTAAATCTGACAGTTAGAGTGGATTCGGTTAACATGTCATGATTTTCTAGGTCATTGATTCTTTTGGGGATATCAGGGTTATATCCAAGTGCTCTCTGGATCAACAGTTTTGTATATCTGATATAAGAAATCTTTGAGCCAAGCTTTTTGAGGAATGTCATCATGTCATCCCATATCAGAGCTTCAACTTCGATATGCTTCATGTTGATCAGGGCCCAAAAGATTTGCAGTTCCACGAGCTTGGGATGCTCATAGCCATTGTCACGACCAGAAACAAATTTTGTGATGATGATATAAAGGGTTCTCCAAGGCTGAGGAATGTTCTTTAGATCCACATGAGAATGCTTGGTGATTACTCCTGTAGCTTCGTCGTACCCAATATCAATCAAGTTGCGAACCGTCTCTTCAAGTAGGTGCAGCAGAGTATTCAGTTGGTATGATGTCGAATGAGGAGAACGACCCTCAAGTCTGCCGGTGTGATGGTGATTTGTTTGTGGTTGAGAGTCACGATCACAGCATTTCATGACCTTTGATCAGTTGCATTGTATTCCGGAATTGTGTATGTAGATCTCCGAGGGCGAATTGGTGAGCATGTTACGATAAGGATGGCTCTTGAGAATCAACAGCAATGAGACAAGAAGATTCCGAGCAGGTGAGAGTTTCAAAGTCGACACGAAGATTATTCTTTCCGATCTTCATCGGATAACCATGAGGAAAAATATCGAATGGTGAGAACATTCGGTGCATCCACATTCATTTGAGCGTCCATGTCGTGATCTGAAATACATTTAGCCAAAAGAACCAACATATCGAAAGACATAATGTTAGTCAATAGAAGGTTTTATTGTGTACTTATTGAATGAGATATGTCAATGATTGTTACGAATCCAAAGTCACTTGTTTGTTCAACAGTCCAATGACGTCGAGAAAAGTTTCGTGAGTTGGTTAACTTTAAGTTTTAAAGTTTATGTTATCACTTATTTTCCACAACATATTAAACGTTTAAGCTTATTAGTAACATTTATTGGTTTCGTGACGTTATGATTTGTTTATTTACAAGTTTGCACGCGTAACAATTCACAATGAAGGTTTGATCAAGGCTTAAGCGTAGAAATGGTAGCTTATGCGTAAACAGGAATTATACTGGCGTAACGAAGCTTATGCGTAGGAACCTAACTTACGCGTAAGAAATGTTACGCGTAGGAAAAGGGGACCTTATGCGTAAGAGCTTACGCGTAACCGTATATAAAACCTTACGCGTAAGGCTTACTCGTAAGAGTAGACCTTATGCGTGGAGGTCACTGTTTACGCATATCCTTCACAGGATACGCGTAGTCTATATGTAGACCCTTACACGTAAATGCTACGCGTAAGATTTCTCTTACGCATAACATGCTACGCGTAAGGTGATCCTTATGCGTAGATGTCTTAACAACCTTGATTCTGAGTTTTACGAGTAGCAAACCTGAAATAACATCATCATAACATCAATATTAACATTAACATTCATTCTATAACAGATCATGTCATGAATACTCATTAAACAGTTTACGCGTAAAGAACCTTATGCGTAAACCAAAACCCTAATAGTTCAAAGATTACGCGTAAGATTTTTAGCCACAGGAATTTCACCAAAGTTTTTCTGGTAGTTCTATGTAGTTATGAGATTGATATGACCAAGTTTTAACATCAAATTCGCAGAGAATCAAAAATACCCAAATCTCAAGAACATTAAACCCTAATTTCTAATTTACAGTCAATTAGTGTTTCTGGGTTGTTTTAAAGCCTGGATATCATCAATTCACCATGATAACAACATCACACAACTATCTTTTTGACCAAAAACATTCACATTTGATAATACCCAATTCCACGCATAAACCCTAATTCCTCAAAACAATCAATTAGTGTTTCTGGATGTGTTTAAGTGATGAAAATGTATTCATTGATGTTATACAAACATTTTGACACAATCGTTTTCACCACAAATACCCATTCTTGATTAGGTGTTCATACGCTTATGCGTAGAACACCAAATCAACCATAAATGAAAATCTAACCGTTAGTTTTTGATATAAATCAAAACCTTTGTTTATAAACACGTTTAGATTAAGAAATCACTTACAAAATGATGATCAAAACACGGTTTGAAGATGAAATTATAGGCAATAGGATTGGTTTGGTATGAGTAATAAATGTGAAGATTAGGTTAGGTGGAGAGTTTTATTAGAAATAACTTTCAGATTTTGACAGTTTTAGTCCCTCCACCTTTTCCATTTTCATCCAAAGCCTTTAACTTCCATTTTGGTTACCAAACGAAGTATATTTGGAAATAACTTTGACGACACTCCCCCTCGACTTAAGAAATAATGAAAGTTTATAAGTTTTAGTCCGAGGAGTGTCAGAAACCAGAAATATGACCACAATTTAAAGAAACAACCGGGATAATGTAACATGCAAGTACACGGTTATTTTGAAACAGTTAAGTAATAAATTTTCTCCCCCTCAACACTTAATCGGTAAAAATACTGAATTTTGAAAGATTAGAGTGTTGACGGAAGAAATGTACTTGCCATGTTAAGAGAAAAATAGATAGAAGAATATTTTTGATGTTTTATCTGATTTTATATTTTTGTATTTTGTTTTTGAAAAAATATTTGCAAAAGAGGTTTTGGTGTTTGACTAGTTTTTAAGAATGTTTTAAGAGTTCATCCAGTTCCTCTTGAGTCAAACACCGCATACCAATCCGGTGGACCAACTCATTAAACCTAGCAGGTGCTAAGGCTTTGGTGAGAAGATCTGCCAATTGGTATTCTGTACCCACGAAGTATAATTCAACTGTACCTTGTTCCACGTGGTCCTTGATGAAATGATATTGAAGATCGATGTGCTTTGACTTTGAGTGTTGAACTGAATAGCACGAGATCGCAATAGCACTCCGATTGTCGCAGTACATCGGGATTTTGTCAAACACGTAACCATAGTCTTTGAGTTGTGTTCTCATCCAAATGACTTGAGCACAACACGACGACATGGCTACATATTCTGCTTCGGTTGAGGACAGCGATGTACAATCCTGCTTCTTCGATTGCCATGACACCAGTTTATCACCAAGAAATTGTAAAGCTCTGAAGTACTTTTCCGTGAATCTAAGCATCTGCGTGGTCAAAAAGCGATTAGTTCAAAACCTGAATCCTTCGGATACCAGATTCCCAAATTAATGGTTCCCTTGATGTATCGGACGATTTTTTTAGCCTCTGAGAGGTGGGTTTCAGTTGGTCTCGACTGATAACGGGAGCAAAGATAGACGGCAAAAACAATGTCAGGTCTGCTAGCTGTTAGATACATGAGAGACCCAATGATACTACGGTATTTGGTAGGGTCCACCAATTTCCCATGTAAATCAGCGTCTAGCTTCTTGGTATGAGCCATTGGTGTGGCGTAGGTGTCACAGTTTTGCATTCCAAATTTGTGTAACAATTCAAGGGCATATTTGGACTGACTCAAGAAAATACCACGGGGTGATTGATGAACTTGCATTCCAAGGAAGAATGTGAGTTCACCCATCATTGACATTTCAAAATGTTTTGTCATAAGTTTTGCAAAAGCATCTGAGTATTTTAAATGTGTTGACCCAAAAATGATGTCATCCACATAAATTTGAACGATTAAGATGTGAGGCCCGTTATATTGTATAAAGAGTGTAGGGTCGACCGAACCTTTGGTGACTTATTGGCAATTAGGAAGGATGATAACTTATCGTACCACGCCCGAGGGGCTTGTTTGAGACCTTAGAGAGCTTTCTTCAGTTTGTAGACATGATTAGGGAACTCTGGATCAACGAATCCTTCTGGCTGGCTGACATAGACCGTTTCTTTCAGTTGTCCATTGAGAAATGGAGTTTTAACATCCATTTGAAAGACCGTGATGTTCATGTGAGCGCAAATGCCGAGAAAAATCCGAACGACCTCAAGATGAGCAACGGGAGCAAATGATTCTTCAAAGTCAATACCCTCCTCCTGTCTATAACCCTTAGCCACCAGATGTGACTTGTTCCGAATTACGGTTCCTTCAAAGATCCAATTTGTTTTTCCAGATCCATTTTAGACCAATGACGAAGACCCTTGTTGGTCTTTCAACCAGTTCCCATACTTCAAGACGTTTGAATTGATTAAGTTCTTCCTGCATAGATTCAATCCAGTTGTCCTTTGTCATTGCGTCTTTAATGTTTTTAGGCTCGATTGGCGACGTGAGTGCATAAATGCAATGTTCACCATCTGTGTAAAGACGTTGTCTCGTTATGACTGGTTGATTCGGGTTGCCAATAATATTCTCAAGAGGATGGTCTTTTGTCCAACGATGTGTGGAGGGTTGATGTTGATATACATTGTGCAGATTTTGAGGATTCAAATGGCTTGTAGATGATTCCGCGACATCAGTGCAAAGTCTCATTAGCAAACGGGTTAAAGAACGCATTTGGATCAAAATCTGCAGGGTGGGGTTACATCATTCGAACATCATCACCGGTTCTGCGTCGTTGGAAGCAGTTTGTTCAACTGTTGTTGTAGATTCAACTGGTGGTGCTTCTTCAACCGTAGTTGTTGTAGCAGGTGTATCAGGTATAAGAGTATTATCAGGTTGAGCAGCGGAAACATCGGATACACCTGGAGCACGTTCATCAATATCGTCACTGAACAGAGGTGCAAATAGTCTTTCCATTTGTTGACGAGTAAGCTGAGGGCTTATGTCAGCTGATGATGGGGTTTGGGGGAAGTTTAAGCGGTTGTGACCGGGTTCCAAGCTGTTATACTCAGAAGCCATATTAGTAAGTTCATCAAAATTAGCATGAATCGTTTCCATAACCTGCTTTGTACGACGATTCTAGATTCGGTAACCTTTAGAATTTTCACAATATCCAATAACTCCAATGTCAACTTTAGCTTTGAGCTTTCCAAAGTCATCACGATCATTATTTGGATAGCAAAGAGATCCAAAGACATGAAAGTGTTTGAGATTCGGTTTACGATTGTGGAGAAGCTCAAATGGTGTTTTGTTGTGGCGTTTTGTAATCATTGAACGGTTTGAGTGTAGCATGCAGTTGAAGCGACAATTCACCCACAAGTAATCCGGAAGTTTAGCATTGATTAACATCGTTCTGGCAGCTTTCACTAACGTACGGTTTCGTACTTCAATAACTCCGTTTTGTTCGGGTGTGCGGGCAATAGATGTTTGATGCTCAATTCCCACTTTCTCATAATATTCCTGAAGAGTTTGATTCCCAAATTTAGTTCCTTTGTCTGTTCGAATTTTTCGGATGGTGTTCCGGAGCTGAATTTGAATTTTCGTGAGAAAGGCGATGATCATCTGTGGAGCTTGGTCTTTACTTCGAAGAAAATAAACCCAAGTCCATCTTGAATAGTCATCAACAATTACCAATATGTAACGTTTGCCATTAATCGTCTACACGCGCATCGGGCCACACAAATCCATGTGAAGAAGATGAAGCACATCTTGAGAGCTGTGTTCCACCTTTGAAGGAAAATGAGCACGAGTGCTTTTCCCTTGTTCACAAGCTAAGCATAGGTGATCTTTAGAATATCGGAATCGCGGGAGACCTTCAACAAGTTTGTGTCGAGCAAGGTTGGTTATGGTTTGAAAGTTTAGATGTGATAGACGACGGTGCCATAGCCAAGATTTTGTAGATGTAGCCTTTGAGAGTAGACATATGGGAGATGAAGCAATCATGTCTTGCATGGAGATAGTGTAGAGACTGGATGAGCGTTGGCCAGACATAAGATCATTTCCTTGTAGATCACGAATGAAACAAGTTTTCTCCTGAAAAGCAACTTCCAAATCTCCATCACAAAATTGACCAACAGAAAAGAGATTGTGACCGAGGCCTTCCACATAATAAACCCTGCTAATTTCGATGTTTCCATTAATGTAATCTCCGTAGCCCAAGATAGCTGCGAAGTGATCATTCCTGAATCTGACAGTGCCAATGAACTTTGAAACAAAGTTTGATAACAGTTTAAGATTGCCTGTCATGTGTCGGGAACATCCGCTATCAACAATCCAAAGGATGATCTGTATCACCTGCATTACACACAGACGACACAGATGGAATAGAAGTAGATGTGGAACCCGAAGTGTTAGAGGGTTCCAAAGCAGTTATAGTAGAAATACACACATCAATAACTTTAGGCATCCATTTAAATCCTAGTGTATTATGTATCCATTTCTGCCATCTCCAACTAGTCTTAGCTTTAGTCTTAGTGAATGCACTAGGTGGTACGACATTCCTTGGAGGTGATTTATGAACTACAGGGACAACAATGAGTTTCTTAGAATCTAAAGAGGGCGGTTTACCAAGCACAGACTTAGAAGCAGTAGTGGGCCTAGAGGTATTCCGGATCTTAGGATTCCTTAAACGAGACAAGATAGCCTTAGCAACACACTTATCATGACAATCAGAACGCATACTTTTACAACAAATAACACAATAAGCATCAGACTGAATATCAAAAGTACTTAAAGGTTCAGCATCAGTTACAACACTTTTTCCATTACATTTGCTAGACGCAATATCTAAAGTGGGGAAGCGGAGTCTTATTCAAAGTCCTACGGTGTTCTTCTACATTCTTTATTTGTCTTTTCTTAGGTCGCAACTTCCTATTCTTCCTTGTATTGCTCCTAGGCTGTGAAGTGCGGACATTTGGAAAAGAGGCAACTAGTCCTGTTTTAGTATAGGGAAGCACATTAGTAACTTGTGTTTTGTCAGTCGGCATTCTGGGTTCATGTTTGCTAAGTGTTATTGGTGCAATTCTTTTAATGATGCTAGGCTGAACATGTTCATACTTTCCTAACATTTCCCTTAACTTAATGATAGTGTGCACCAAATCTTGATTTTCAGAACGAAGATTTCCAGCAAAATTCATGACTTCTTTAGTGTGTGCAAGATAATGATCAAGTTCGTTTGATGCTTCATCACGAGTTTGTTTGAGTAAATCAAATATGATACCATATTCGTTTTTGACTTTTACAAGTTCTTGTTCATATTTTGAGATTTGACATTTCAAAGACACGTTTTGATCATCCAGTTGCTCAAGTTTTGGATTAAATGTTTTGGATTGCAACTGATTGATTTTGTTTTGCAAAGCAAGTTCACGATTTTGACAATCTTTTTGACACCATTGAAGACAATGTTTTGAATTTGAAAGCTCGTTTAACAGTCGTTCGTTTTCAACTTTTAAAGACTCGATATGATGCACCGTATCAGTATTCACAACAATATCAACAGAATCAACAGAATCGGCAGAGATATGATCAGATGCATATGGCAAAGAATGTAATAACACAGCATTCTGGATATCAGCACAGATCACATCTTCCAAGAGTCGATCAACATCTTTTCTCAACAGTTTCTTTTTACGTTTAGTATTTGAAATCGATGTTTCTGTTTTCTCAAAAATTGTTTTCATGAGACCAAGTTCCTTGTGAAAATCCTTTTCCCAATATAGTGCACAATTTTTCAAATTTTTGACATGGGGTAAAATTCTTTTCTGCAGATTATCTTTATGTTCTCGCGCCATTGGCGATTGAAAATGTTGAACTTTTATTTCAGAATGAAATTCAATCTCACGTTCCAAAATTTTGAGGTCAGATAAGAAAGTGTCAAAGTATTTGATAACGTGACAACTTTCGGCATTAGTTTTTACTTCACTAAGTGAAGGTAAAGGACCATTAATTTGTGCACCATTTGGTTGAGGGTGACTTCAGAAGCGGTGTGATAACCAAAGGTTTGTTAGAATTATCTTGTTGTGTGACAAAAGTTACGGCTTTTGAATAGTTAAATGGTTTGTTATAAATGACATTTTCCATTTTTGACCGACTGTCGTCATCAGCATCTAATTCCTCCATCCGATTATATTCAACAACAGTCATAATTGAATCATCAATTCTATGTTCGCACTATAAACTTGAGGATTTGGTTTGAATGCTCTGTGTGAAAACTTAGGTTTATAATCGGCAAGATTCGGTCCATATCCATTTGGATTTGGTTTGAAAGAAAACTTTTGAATCATTGTGATTGATTCACCATGTTTATAAACAACATTTTGAAACTCTTTGATTTTGTTTTGTAAGTCGACAATTTCCTCAAGATAGTCATCTATTCGTTTCGTTGAATGCTTTTGTACTCAGAGAACTGTTTTTGACAAGTTAACAACTCAGCCTTGGCTTTTTGAGTTTCCAAAGTAACAGAGTTAATTTGTTGTTTATGTTCATGTTTCATTTGTTCTATTTGAGACAACAAAGCATTCTTCGAAGCGGCTAGATCACGAATCTGTCGTTCCAAATATTTTTTGTATTGGTGTGATTTGGCAAAAGCGGCTTCAAAACCTTTTTCACGGTTTTCTTGAGTTTTGAAAAAGTTGAGTTGTCGAATTAAGCATTCATTATCCATGGTTAACAGTGCATTTTTTCTTTTAATTTGTGCATTTCCAAGCGAGAATGTTGGTCTTTAATTAAGGTCAAGAGCTCGGTTCTCTGTGGACAAAAGGTCATCTTGTTCAACGTAAGTCTCAACATGATCATTATTTAGATCCTCAAATATAATGAACGAGTCAACTTGATTATCAATATTAACCATAAGGTTATCTTGATCATCAAATATAACACGGATCTATTTGATAATCATCAGAATGAGATGTGGAAGACTCATGTTGAACACTTTGATCCTTGTCGGATGGAGAAAATGGCGGAGATATCAGATTATTAATGATAATTGTTTGTTCAGGTACCTGAGACAAGCCATCAGTGTCATACACTGGGCCTGTGTCACTCATGTGTAGAGCTTGCATTTGTGCCATCAACATCACTGCTGCATTAGCGTGCAAGTCCTCCATATCATCATCAGAATCTGCATCTGCCATAAATCTCTGTTCCTTGTTGGTAAGAGTTCCACCAACTTCATCCTTAAGAGCCAAGAGCAAAGCTTCTTTGAAATAAGCACTTCCTCTTGTCCTCGGTTTAGGACATGCATTAGCCAGATGACCCTTCTCATTACAGTTATAGCATCAAAGACCATTAACCCCAGTCTGAGCATTCCCCTGTTCAACTACTTGAGCCCTTTGCTGTTGCGGAGCAACCATGCTATTCCTTCCCATAGCATTTAACCCTTGACCACCTCCCATCTGACGACCATAACTACGATTCTGAACTTCAACTCGTCCATTGTTCACAACGCCGATTTCTTGTATTAGATGAGGAACGAATGCGATTGTTGGATTTGTTTGTATACCTGCCAAATGCTTTAGCAATCATAACAAATCCTTGTTGCAATTCATCGAAGGCATCTGAGTCCTCATCAGCTTCACTGTAAAGAGCTTGAGCAGTGTTGTTGTTGTATGGAACCAATTGATTTTGTTGAGGTTGTTGCTGAGACGGATCATAAGGTGTGATGGTTGCAGTTTTTTTAGGAGCAGGTTGAGGAGCTTGTTGAGGAGGAATATTAGTTTGAGCCCACAAAGCAAGTTGTTGATTGTCCAGAAGTGATGATGAAACAGTTTGACCAAGGAGAATCCTTTCCTTATCAACTTCTTTTTGGCGAGGCTTCAGATAGTCGTACAACAATCCGTATGTATCTTGATGAAGATTCTTAGCTTGACGGAGAAAAATAACATACTTCTCCCATTCTGGACCAAGACTACTTAGGAACTTAGTGTTGACAGCAATGCGTGGCATGATGATGTTGTGTTTGTCCAAATCATTAATGATGTCTGAAAAGCGATGATGATAAGATTCTAATGTCTCTGCTGGTTCAATCATGAAGTGTTCATAAGCCAAGTAGATTTTGGATTCCATGTCTTCCCGATTGAGTGATGTGCCTTGTATAAGAAGATGAATCTGTTCCCACATTGCTTTTGCAGTATTTTGAGCATCAACACTTCGAAGGATTGGATTGGGTAATCCTATAAGGATGTATTGCATTGCAAGTTCGTCGGCTTCAAAGTGTAGAAGTTGATCACCCGTGAGGTCTGCAACAGTTGCGATGTTGGTGACATCATCTCTTGGTGGAACAGCATTAGGATCTCCGGGTGTAACGATAGTAGGCATCTGAAATGGACCTTCCATAATGACCTTCTTTAAAAACTTTCCATGTGGCTTGTTTAGATCACAAAACCTAAAGAACTGAATCACCCATTGATCATAATTACCGGTAGTGAGCATTGGAGGTCTATCAAGTGAGCCAGCTTCACGAATTGATTGTTGGCTACTCAAGGCTTCACACATCTTGCCAAACAATGCCGGATCCTTCATAGTATTCCTGGATGGATGTTGATTGTAGAAGTTTGTGTAAGGTTGTACTTGAATACTAGGTGGTGGTTGAACCATTTGAGGTTGTGGAATTCCTGCAAGTTGTGGAGTATGTTGTTGATTAAATTTTTGTTGATAAATCTGTTGTTGATGATTAAATTGTTGATGTTGTGGAGTTAGTTGTTGTTGTTGTTGATTATAAGTGTAAGGAAAATAGCTAGAGTATGGTGGTTGTGACATGTTGAAAACTTGTGTTGTTAAATGGATCTTTGTAGTCGAATGAACCTTTGTTGATGAAGTATCCTTACGCGTAGAAATCACAATAAAGCCCCGTACCACTTATGCGTAAAAACACCAAAGTTACGCGTAACAATGAGAGTTACGCGTAGGATTAGCTTACGCGTAAGTAAGGAGAAAACACTAAAGTTATGCGTAATCACAAAGTTAAGCGTAGAAACCTTAGGCGTAGGATTACCTTATGCGTAAGACAAAGCTTAGGCGTAAGATGAATCTTATGCGTAAAAAGTCTACGCGTAAGCTTTAGCTTATGCGTAATTTTAGGGTTTTTACCAAACGATCTTTTACAATATCACAGTGCAAAAGATATCCAAAGTCGACGTATTTTCAGGCTTATCCAAGCAAGAAAACACGGAGTAAACCACAAAAACTGAAGATCAAACCAAGGACAAGTTACGCGTAAGTTTACAGTTTTACTTACGCGTAGGATTTAGCCAAAAATGATTTCTTCCAACCGATGTTTCCAAACCAGATTTTAGTGATGAAATAGCTTCAATATCACCAAAATAACACAAAAGTGTGAAACTTGATGAACCAAAGCGTAGAAAACAGTTAAGCGTAGAACGAGTACCACGTTTAAAATCAAGCTCAAAAACAACGATCCACGCATAAAGATTGAAACTTTTTGCCAAAAACAGTTATTTTAACACCTTAAAACATTAAAAGTACAAGAATCTTGGATTAAAAAGTATAAAAAATGAGTTTTTAAGCGAACCAAAGTATCACACGTATGTGTTACGCGTAGGACCAAAACCCACTTCAAACACAATACGTTCACTCAACTATTTGGCTCTGATACCACTGTTAGGTTCCCAAATATGCAACACAAGTATCAATAGAAGAAATAGATGAAGAGAAGAGATCGGTTGAACAATAAACCACACACACACACGTATGAATAGCACGGTTATGCGTAAAGATGTGAATGAGAGAATAAATTAAACAACCAATCTTCAAGTGAAGGTTTACAAGAGTATTTATAGGAGGGAAGTTAGGGCAACACTCCTAGTTCCCATCCTTTTCCTTATTGGACTAGGCCTAGGCTTATGGGCCTTCTACATAAGCCTAAGGCTAATTACTAACATAAAGGCCATATTAAGCTAACTATTACATTTGAGTCACTAACACTCCATTAGGTCAAAAGAGGTTCCACGCCGCTGATACTTACGCCGTAACTACTGCATCACTTATGACGTAACCATGTTTATTGAAGACTACGACGTAACCACTTATAAGGTTACGCCGTAACTAGCAAATCTAGTGCATTTACGGAGAAATAGAAGGTTACGGCGTAACTCATCTTTTGTTTACGCCGTAACCCAGACTGCCTATAAATACCCCACAATTCCAGGCATTTCTAATCATCTCATTCCACACACAATACTCTGAGAACGTGGAAAAAAGCTCAAGGAAAGTCTAGGGAAGCATACGGAGCTGTTTCCAAGGGAGAAGTCACACCATTACGATAAGCTTTAGCGTTTATTATTTCTTTTACTTTCAATTCATGTATTTCGTACCTTTGAATATTGAATTGATGTGCATGATTAATATGAGCGGCTAAGCACCCTTTGGTGCTTGCCTAGTTAAGATTCCTTAATTGTTTTGTTTGCGTTTACCTTTACTTCCGTACAATTATTTCTAAGTGTATGTATGCATAGTTCTTTGGTAGTCACCCCTGGTTCAGTAGTTTTGAATGGCGGTAGAGGCCAATTGCCTAGGAGATATGACCAACTGACCCTAGGTGAAGTGAGGCGGGAAGGGTAAGATATGACCAAGCGGCGACCCTTTCTACTTAATTGTGCGATTTGACCAACTGATCACCTATCGTTTGGATGAACTTAAGAATTGGGGGTGTAGTGTCTAAGTTCCTAACTGCCGGGCACTCACTATTTAGAATCTAGCATGTAGCGGTACTTAATGACTTCGGCTTAGGGGACCAGGGAACAACAAGACTTATGAGGGTGCGCCTGATTTCTCCTGTGGTGGCATCTTTCTTTGATAGGTTAGGGCGATTTGACCAAATGTTGTCCTCTCGAATTTGACCCCACCTGAAGTAATTGGAAGTAGGTAGACGTAAACATTACTAGTTAGGAGGATTAACTAGGTTAGCACCACTTTTCCTCTATTGATTTTCCTTCTACCATTTATTTGCTTTCATATTTTGCATTAGTAGTTTAATTAATTAAAACCCTATCAAACCATTTATATTCTGTGACAATTAGACTTAGTAATTATCCGACACACATAGCTCTTGGGACGACCTCGGCTTTACCATTTACTACACTACACACGACCGGTACACTTTGCCCGTTAGTGCATTAGGGTAGACCATAGGTATAATGAAACACTATAAATATTAAGACTGGCCAGTAAAACACGCATCAAGTTTTTGGCACCGATGCCGGGGAGCTATATTAGGATTAATATTAAGTCTTTCATTTCATTTTTTAAACATTTCTCACGATCATATTTCAAGTTTTCAAGTACCATGAAAGTTGTTAACATCAAT
>OU343221.1:32432129-32500629 GCA_910596185.1 Chrysanthemum makinoi | reverse complement strand
TGTGAAGCATGCTATTGTTGGAAATGTATATATTTACAAATATGTGAATGTCCGGATTCGAACTCGTGACCACGGGATTGCACACATTAGCGAATGAGAATTAAAGTTAATAATTAATGTTTATGTTTACGATTAATTATTGCACATTAAGTCCGGTTAACGATCGTTAAGTATTTAACGGAAAAATGACTAACGACCGTTAAATGAAAAGAGAAAGGACTAGAAATGGAAAACTTGGAAAAGTTATGGATTTCATTTGGGCTTGTCTACATGGCCGGCCATAGGGGCCTTTCCAAAGCCCTAATTCATAAACTTGTTCCCTAAGTTTACCTACTAGTATATAAAGAGGGTTAGGTTCTAGGGTTTCATACACTTGTGCATTGAATTAACCCTAGATCTCTCCTCTCCTCTCTCTAGTCTAATATTCGGCCAAGCACCCCATTTGTAAGGGAGTTTGGTTTCGTTTTTCTTAAACGAGGACTTGTGTTAGATCTAGCAATCGCTTGATTCGTTTGGTTAATTCGTGTGTACAAGAACGTGGTTGTAAGACATTATTCTTACACTAATAAGTACTTCTTTGTTTTGCTTTGCTCGAGGAATTTGACATTCGCAAGAGGTACGTTACGCATACTTTCAGTTAATTAATTTATTTGTTATGATCTTAAGTCTTCCGCTGTGTACTCTTGATGTCTTTATGTTTTATTGTATTTTATATACCATAAACTCAACAGTGGCATCACGAGCCTTGTATAACAAGTAATTAATTACTGAAACACATAATTAAAATAAACATGAATGTGTTATTATTTGTATGCTTAGATCTAGGGTTTGCAAAACCTAAACCCTAATTTTGAGGGGGGCGTTTTATTTGGTGCCCTAATTAGGGTTTTGTAAACTATTGTTTTAATTGGATTAGAAACCCTAAGATGCATGCAACTTTATGTGTATATGCGTAACTCTGTTTAATTGCATTAATTGTTAAGTGTAATTTTATGTCCATGATAATTACATGCATGTTTTATCATGGATTTGCTTTTATTGTATGTTTCTTCTTTAAGTGATATACATTATATTATGATAGATCTAATATTGGGGAAGACCTCAATAATTATTATTTAATCAATTATGTGCTATGTGGTATATGTTTAATTTTGACTTACGCAATCGATGAATCGATGCATGTGGCTCACCTTGTACATAGATGAAAACGGGTGAAAGTCTTAATTAAATATATGCATATTGACAGATCTAGAATTGGTTACTAATAGGATTTATCAAAAACGTTTGCATGTGGCTATTTGATATGCATGACTTTTATTTGTTATGCATTCATTGTTTATTTGTTTATTTTTTATAAATACTTGCTTGTTTGTTATGTGTAACAAGGGTATTTTTACAAGAAAAATAAACTGACCTAAACAATGGTGAAACATGTATTTTTAAGACTAGTAATCATAATCGTTTAATTGATTGATGACTTTGGTACAAATGGTCTGAACGGCTCACCCATGAGAATGAACTAATAAAAGGGGTTTAAAGAAGTGCGCACAGTCACACTGAAAGGATGTCTAAGGTTGTGCTTTAGCGCTGCACACTGGTCCTCTCCCTCTGTAAGTTCGAACGGAGCTACTTAGTAAGCCATTAAATGTGCAAGCTCATCTTAAGGGCGAATTAGTTTTAATTCCATCCGCCACTTCGGTGGTAATTATCCGAAACACTAAGTGTTTACACTTACGCAAAAGTACGGTATAATGGATGATAATTAACACTAAATTCCTTAATTGGTGAACCCAATACCTCAATTAAAGTTTGATGATGAAAAGCTTATACATTAAAACAAGATATAAATGTTTTAATAAAAACTATGCTACAAAGATGAATGCATGACATCTTTGTACATATTTGATTTAACATCAAAACTATTACCCTTTAATTTAAGTTATATGCCATCCAACGAAACGGAAACACCTAAGATTATTTTTTATTTGCGTGAGATCGTGACTTAGATCGTAATCAAAGGGTAAAATGTCCACGTGTCGTGAGGACGGGCATGGACGATTTTGCAGTTTCTTAAGTTGGACAACTTAATTGAGTTTTGTAGTGAGAGCTGGCAACTCAAGGCATAAGATGGGATAAAACATGTTTACATGGCGATTGATATTGGCTATATGTAAATCCCATAAATCTAGGAATTGCAATTGAAATTGGCAATTGAGCAAATGCTCTACCATTTTGTATAAGGTTCATTACTAGCAGATCAACTGATGTAATGAAATTATGACAATTTGGATCCTAGTTTTCAATAATAATTAATTGATTATATGAATATGAACCTTGGGTATTTAATTGTTTATTGAAAAGGTTAATTATCGAAAATACTAAAATTGAATTTTGTAATTCTTTTGAATGTATAAATGCAACATTTAACCGTAAACGTGGTTTAGTCTTTGTTTAGTAAATTGATCCACTCTGCTTTCAAACAAATGTTTGATCGAGAATAATTTACTGATAAGACAAACGAAGTCTCTTTTCCATGGGAGAAGCATGAGACTCAATCCTATTCCTTTTCATGAATGAGAAAGGTATAATAGGAACATTTGAATTGTCTAAATTCTAATGTAACTCTTAGCAATGAATTGCACGTCTTATTTTCCATAAAGATTTCATTACCCTCATTTGGTGAATGAATCCTTTGTAACAACATGAATGTTGGTTAACTGGAAAACATGTATATGAGTTACTAGATTAGAAGCTAGACTAATTACCGCAAAAATTGGTAAAAGGCTGATGAGTGTGTAAATACTCATCATTTTTGGTTTAATCTGAACTGCAAAACGTCTAAAAATGCTCAGAAATGCATCAAAATACTGAAAATATTCCAAAATTGCATTTTATATGTTTCAGATGCAAAATGTTCAAAATCAGATGAAAAATGAGCAAAGTTTGCATAATTGGCAGTTTCAGTCCCCCAAGTTTTTAAAATTATCAAAAATAGTCCCTGAGTCAAAATTTCAAAAGAAAAATCACCAAAGGTCCTTTTTAAATCATAACTTGTCAAATTTAGTCCTTTGGTGAAAAATATAAAAAGTTTGAGAAAATTACAAGTTTGGTCATCCAACTTTGAAAATTGGTAAAAATGGTCCCTGGAAAATGTGAAAATGGCAACTTTGGTCCTTGTACTATTGATACTTGTCAATTTCAGCCCTTGGATCAACTTTGCAATTTGGCAGATTGGGTCCCTCAATTTTCAGAATTGACACAATTGGTCCTTATGATTATTAACCTTTAAATACCACTTGGACTTGTCACTAACCCATTTGACCCTGCCAATGCTTTTTGGACCCTGCCATTTGGACCCCCTGTTATTTAATAATCCCAAGTCAAATGCATTTGACTGCTTTTCCCTCTTCCCTCACGGGTTACCCATTACCCATCATCACCATTGCCTGCACCACCACCTGCTAACACTCCATCTCCTTCATCATATCCCTACTCTACCCCCCCTCCAAACACAACAAGCCAAGGAGTGCATTAAATGCCTTCTCCAATATCTCACTCAAGCACAAACTGTTAAACATGGTTTTGGCGCCAAAAATACTTAAATGGCCAAGATTGTTTCCAAGGCATCCAATGGTCAATAAAGTTGCTGGGATTTGTTCAGAGGAGAGAGACAAGTACTTTGGGTGTATAAAAGACCAAGAGAAGCAACAAGAGAGAGACTTAGTTTATTTTTTTAGCAATGTATGTCGTTTTTAGTTATCAAGTCTTAAAATAGATTAACAGTTATTATTTCAAGTTTCTTTGTAACAAATTACTGTATTAAAGTGTATTGCAACTAGTTTAAAGCATCAATTCAAGTTTGATTTCATTTTCAAAATTTTATGTTAACTGTTGAAAATTTCAATTTCAAACTCTGCTTCTCAAGCTTCAAACAGCTTATTTCCAAGTCAAAACAGGTTTATCTGAGCTTATCATAGCTTTCTATAAGCTTGTAATTAAGTTTCAAGCTATTTTGAAATATTGGTCAACAAAAAGTCAAAATGGAGCAAAAGTAATGCGGAGACAGGAAATGGGTGATTCAGGAATGAGAATGGGTTGATTTGGAAGCAGTGGGTTGGTTAGGATAGATAATGGTCCTTGGGTTCACTGGTTTGCAAGCCATTGTGGCTTTGGACAAGTTGTAAGTCATTTCAAAGTTCTTAGCATAATCAGTATTTGTAGTCATAATCTGTTGGAATAGTAGTATTATGATGATTTAAACTTAGTTTGATCATAATTACATGCTTGTTCAGTCATTAGTATAGATTTAGTTTACAAAACAATAGTTAAAGGTGTGTTTGGATCAACTGTTTTAGCTGTCTTTTGGATATGTGCAGTGGATAAGGATTCTTGGTTTATGTTTGTTTAGCTAATGTACACCCCCATCTGTCTTAATATTGAGCCTGCAACCACTAAAAGTCAAACATTACCAAATCTGTCTCAATGTCTCAACTGTTGTGAGTTTTGGATTGGCAACTTCTTGATTTGTGTTTAGAAGTCATTAACATAGCTTGCATTAGTGTTATTACATCATATTACTTCATAATCGATGCTTAAATTGTGTCCAAATCTCAACAAAGTCAACATTTCAGTTTTTGTTCAAAAGTCAAAATTGCAAAAACCTGTTTTAAGGCCAACTGCAAGGATTTTTCATGGCTTCATTTTTGAGCCATTTTCAGTGAAACTTTGCATTCTAAAAAGTTCAACTGGTCTTCATTCTTATTAGCATTTTTGTAGAATTTTATAAATTTTTCAAAGCTCCAATGGCTTATCTTTGGGCCCTAGTTGCCCTGCTCCAACACTCACATTCACTGAGTTTTTCTCGTTCTGTCCAGGTTGCCCAGGGCTCACAAGAGCTTCCCAAGGTCTGAGTTTTGGTGTACTTGATCGCAACCAGGTCTAGGATAGGTTCTAATTGCTAGTTTTCATTTTTAGCTCAATTGGTAGCTTGTGCTTGTGTCCAAAGTAGCCCACCTAAACTGCTTTTAGCTTATTAGCTCATAATCATCAAATCTGAGTAAATTGCTATTCCAGTGGTTAAGAGCAGTTGAGATTGGTTGTTTTTGAGTTCCTTTAGCATATTGTAGCTTGTGTATCAGTTTGGTAGCTTTTGGTGTTCATTTGGCTTATTTGGAGTGCTTAATAATAAGCACTTGCACATCAGTTCCATAATTCCACACATAAGCACCTGTTTTTCCAATATTCCTAGCTTCCTTATATTATTTTAGAGTTTTCCTGAAATTTTCAGATTTTTCTAAGTTGATTTGCTATTTTTCTTGATTTTAATTAGTTTTTAAGCATTTTTAATTAGCTTTTAATACAAAAAATTCAGAAAAGGTTCAAAAAAATAATTTTTCAATTTTCTTAGGTTTAGATAAATATAAAAAGTAAAAAAAGTAATTTTCCAGATTTTTCATAGTTTATTTAGTAATTTAATTAGGTTTTAATAGTTTAATATTCATAAAAAAATACAAAAATAATCAGAAAAATATAAAAATAGTTTTGAAAATTCTATTTTGATATTTTAGACTTTTCCAATTCATAATTTTATTTTTCTAGCTTTATTTCCTAATTTCTTGTATTTTAGGTAATTATTAAATAGTTAAAAATAGTTTTTAATTAATAATAATTAGAATATTAGTTATAAAAATAATTTTCTTTTTCTAAATATTTTCTTTTATCATTAGGATTGTTAAATAAAATTTTCACATTTTTAGGGTTAATATTGTGTAAGTTTCACTTTTTAATTTGTACGTCACGTAGATTTTTATTTCAGTTTTGTAAAAACATAAAAACAAAAACATCATTTTAAATATAGTGATAGCGTTTATTTAATAGATTTTATCTTTTTAATTTCCTTTAATTTGCATTTAAGCCGTTGTAATTTGTTGGCTTTTCCTGTAGTTATAATAATCTCAAATCCCTTTTTCGTTCAAATTCCTCGATCACTTTACGTTTGATAATTCATTGCATAGCTCGCTGGGACATAACGA
This sequence comes from Chrysanthemum makinoi, assembly GCA_910596185.1. Lineage (NCBI taxonomy): Eukaryota > Viridiplantae > Streptophyta > Magnoliopsida > Asterales > Asteraceae > Chrysanthemum > Chrysanthemum makinoi. Next base: position 32,494,597 of record OU343221.1, on the reverse strand, counting down.
CCCGGGGAAACACTATACTCCCCAGATCTTCATTGCATTCGTGCTTAGGCAGTTTTAAGCTGGTTACGGTCTGCCATTCACAAGTGGCAGACTTGAGTGATTTAGCTTGACTGTTTGGCACGCATCATATTCTTGGCGCCGCTGCCGGGGAGCTGTGCTAATTGTCTTACGTCTAGCAGATTAGTTGTTTGAATACTCACTCTTTGTTTATATCATCCATCTCTATCCATCTATATATATATCCATATTTTCTTATAAAAAATCCAAAAACCCAAAAACATCTAAAAACGTATAAAACACAAAAATATTTTTCTTTTGTTTCTATATATGTATCAAATATAAAAAAATACAAAAAGATTTGTCGTTTTCTTAATAATAACAACTTAAAAGATTACCACCGCAAACCAAGGCAGTGCACTACCTAACTGGGGGTGCGACCATAATAAGTTCCCGAACTAAAGATTTAAAACTTGCCTTTGTGTCCTTGTGATTGGTGTACCTTTTTCAAAGAAGCCATTCATCTTGTGATTATTGGTTTAAGTTCACTTGTTGTTTTTCCTCGAGTTTGTTTTAATTGATTTTGTTGGTGTATCTAATTATCAGAACCAGAAAACCCATAAAGATTCTTCTCACCCCATTTTTCATAAATACCTTCATAATTCCCATTTCTCTTCTTAACTCTGAGTTTCCTTAGAGTTAACTCTAGTGCATGCGCACTCGTTCTTCTAGATCATTGAGTCCTTTGCGTGATCTAGCGGAAATTCCTAGAAGACGTTCTCGTAGACGTGCTGCCCAAATAGTCGAACCCGAGATTCGTACTATTTCAAACAATATGGCAGACGAACGCTATGGCGAAATGCTCCAGGCACCCACCGAGGGTTAAGGAGATGCCATCGTTTTACCAGTAATCAACTCTGATCACTTCGAATTGAAGACACACTTGATCCAACTTGTGTCTACAAATCAATTCCGCGGGTCTGATCGTGAAGACCCGTATGCACACATCCGTTGGTTTAACAAGTTGACTTCAACTATCAATTTCAATGATGTTCCACAAAAAGTAATCAAGTTGATGCTTTTCCCATTCTCACTTGAGGGGACAGCCCGGATTTGGCTGGAAAAAGAACCCCCTCGATCCATCGAAACTTGGGAGGATCTTGTTCAAAAGTTTGTTAATTACTTCTTCCCTCCATCAAAGACGACTAATCTTAAAAATGAAATTTCTGGATTTCGTCAAAATTTCGATGAAAACTTTGGAGAGGCATGGGAGAGATTCAAAGATCTCCTCAGGAAATGCCCCCATCATGAATTCACGGAGCTTCAACAAGTCAATATCTTTTATAATGGGTTGAACTGTAACGATCAAGATTCTTTGAACGCATCCGCGGGTGGCAATATCTTGAATCGTAGACCTAAAGATGTGCTTGAAATTTGCGAGAGTAAATCAAAAGTTCCTATTTCTCGAAACAAAGTCAATGTTCGAACACTCCTCACTTCTTCATCCAGTAACTCTTCTGAGTTAGCAGCTCCAATAGCCGCTCTAACGGACATGATCCATTGTATGATAAAATAGGTAAAGGAAATCAAAAGCGAAATTCATAAGCCGGAACCAATCAAAGCCATAAACAAGGTGTGTGAAATTTGTAGTGGTCCAAACGCGTATTATGATTGTTAAGCAACCGATGCTTCTTTTTACCAAGCTCCCGTAGCTTCGGTAAACCACAATCAATACCGACCACAAGCTGATCCTCACTACCGTGCACCTAGCGGTATGACACCACCGGGTTTTCCTCCTGTGCAAAACCATGGCAATCAAAACCATGGCAATCAAAATCGCTTTGTTCCAAATCAAGGACACAACTTCAATAACTCTCAAAATTTCAATCAAAACCGGAACAATTTCAACCAACCATATCAAGCTCCTAATCATCAAAGTTATCAACAACCTCCTCAAGCTCCCATACCAAATGACTTCATGAAAATGACCAGTCAAACATACGTTCAATGCAAACTCAGATCAATAACATGAGAGGTGAGCTAAAAAGGGAAATTGATACTACATTATCTCGGCAGACAAATGAGTTAAAGAATATGATGAGCAGTTTCATGAACATGAATATGAACAAAGCTTCATCATCTTCTGGAGGACTCCCAAGCAATACAATTCCTAATCCCAATGCCGAGTTGAAAGCCGTCACCACTCGTAGTGGTAAGACGCACAATGGACCTTCGACTCAATGCCCCTCCTCCGTGGCATTGAGTCAAGTTACCAAGGAGACAACGGACAAGGTGCATTATTCAAGCCCACGAAGTCCCGCACACGTCCCACCTTCGGTAGTCCAAGCTTCAAGTCCGGAACCCGAAGTTCTGAAGACAAATTCTGAGCCAGAAAACACTTCCATCCCGGCTCAAAAGTCTAGTCAGCTTCCTTACCCATCAAGAATGAATGATGAGAAGCTCAAAGACAAAACAAAGAGCAAATGGAAAATTTTTCCAAATCTTCAATGAGCTTCACTTTGATATAAGCTTCGTTGATGCTCTCGTTCTAATGCCTAAATTTGCATCCACGCTTAAAAGCTTACTGAGCAACAAAGATAAGTTGTCTGAGATGGCGAAAACCCCTCTAAATGAGCAATGCTCAGCGGCCATTCTTAATAAGCTTCCCGAAAAGCTTGAAGACCCTGGCCGGTTTTAAATCCCGTGTGATTTCTTGGGGATGTTTCAATGCTCCGCCTTGGCCGATCTTGGCGCTAGCATTAACCTCATGCCACTCTCAGTATGGGAGAAACTGTCTCTTCCTAAACTTACATCCACTTGTATGACACTCGAGCTAGCAGACCGTACCAAAACTACTCCACTTGGGATAGCCGAGGATGTCGTGATGAAAGTGGGAAAGTTTCACTTTCCTACTGACTTTGTTGTAGTAGACTTCGATGCAGATCCTAGAGTTCCCCTCATCTTAGGGAGAGCTTTCTTAAGAACGAGTCGTGCTCTGATTGATGTGTTTGCTGAAGAGTTGACCATACGGGTTGACAACGAAGAGCTCACATTGAATATCAACCAGAACTCCAAACCTCTGTACAAACAGAGTGTTGCCACAATTGATCAAAGATCTGAAAGATTCAATGCAACACTCTCAAACTTCACGGTTAAGAGGAGTTTTCAAAAACGTGCTGAGCTTAAAGCTTTGAAAATCAACCCTGGTTCAAACAAATGGTTTGAAAGTTGTACCAGGGAAGTCAAGAGTGTTCTTGATGATGATGATGATCTAGAATCGGAGACTTCATCGGAAGTGGTGGAAACTGCTAGCTCTAAGAGCACACCACTTGTCCCACCTCCGGAATCAGTTTGTCGCATCGAGATTGTTAACTCTGTGGATGAAACCAAACTCTCTTCAGTTTCATCTGAATTGGATGATGATTGTGATCCAATGGGAGACATTCTTCCCATTGATGAATTGCTAAAAAATGATCCATCATCTTCTAGTCTTATTCCCGACTCTTCCATCCCTTCTCTCACTCCTGATGAGGAAGATGACAACTTTTGGAATGAAGTCGATGCCTTTCTTAGTGATGAGTCAATTCCAACGGGAATTGATAACACTTACCTTGATCCGAAGGGAGACATCCTTTTTCTGGAAAATCTGTTGATTGAAGAACCGTTTCCCCCCCCCCCTCCCCGGCATCTTCTTGACAATTACCATCTAAGCTTCAAGTTTAAGCTTAAAAATGTTAAAAATGGTGATTTGCTTCTTTCTGTTGAGGAATGGACTTGCATTCTCATGTACGTCTTTCTTCCATTCTTCACAGATGGCGTGGTTGCTCTTTCCCTTTTCTCTTTCGGGAATGAGGACACCATCTTTGACCCCGGTATCATCCCTTATAGTTTCTACTATTAACAATACCGCGGTTGTATCTCGTCGGTGTGGAACTTTCTGATGTTCATATGTTTATTAACACTGTGAACGAAAGTCCGATTGAGATTGGTTTTCCACGTTACTTTCCCCATGAACAAATGAATTCGGGATCGAGTCAAGCTAGCGACTCGGGAATCAAAAACAGTAGCACGCAATATGGGTTTTCACCCATATTTCTGACTTCTTTCTACTTTCTACCACCCTAGTGTGGGGGGGTTGCCCCACATGTTGTGTATATATGCAAGTAAAAAAAAAAAAAAAAACTTTTAAAATAATGGCCGTAATATTTCCCTTTTTCGTTCTTTGTCTCGGCATAACCGCCGGTACTTTGAATATTGAGGGCAATATTCATTTCTAAGTGTGGGGGGAATTCTCACGAATTTTATCATGTAAATATACCGCCTAATTCCCCCGTTTTTGGCCAAAATTTTTTTTTGGAGTAAGTGTTTTACACTTTCTCATTTGGTTATCAGTCCACCATGTCTAATAAACAAAAGGATTGGCTAATCCAGGAGCAAACGGCTCTTGGTAAAGATATCTCAAATCCGTTGACGGCTTGCAATTTGCCCAAAATTGTATGGTATTCAGCTCACCATATCCTAAAAAGTGAAGAGTTGGCTAGCCCGCAAGTTTATGGCTTGTGGTAAAGGCAGTGGAAAATCCATAGTTGGTAATCAGCTCACCAAAGATAATGTTGATAATTTATCTAAGAGTTGGCTAGTCCGGAAGCAAACGGCTTCTGGTAAAGACAAATCAAATCCGTTGGAAGCTGGTGGTTTGCTCAAAATCACATGGTTATCGGTGTACCATGGTTCTTACTTGAACTAAAACATTTGGCTACTCCGGAAGTAATGGCTTTTGGTAAAGAGTTTCAAATCCATTATGTTTTTCTCAAAAGATTGCTAGGGACTAGCAATAGTTTAGTGTGGGGATTGATGAGTGTGTAAATACTCATCATTTTTGGTTTAATCTGAACTGCAAAACGTCTAAAAATGCTCAGAAATGCATCAAAATACTGAAAATATTCCAAAATTGCATTTTATATGTTTCAGATGCAAAATGTTCAAAATCGGATGAAAAATGAGCAAAGTTTGCATAATTGGCAGTTTTAGTCCCCCAAGTTTCAAAAGTTATCAAAAATAGTCCCTGAGTCAAAATTTCAAAAGAAAAATCACCAAAGGTCCTTTTAAATCATAACTTGTCAAATTTAGTCCTTTGGTGAAAAATATAAAAAGTTTGAGAAAATTACAAGTTTGGTCCTCCAACTTTGAAAATTGGCAAAAATGGTCCCTGAAAAATGTGAAAATGGCAACTTTGGTCCTTGTACTATTGATACTTGTCAATTTCAGCCCTTGGATCAACTTTGCAATTTGGCAGATTGCGTCCCTCAATTTTCAGAATTGACACAATTGGTCCTTATGATTATTAACCTTTAAATACCACTTGGACTTGTCACTAACCCATTTGACCCTGCCAATGCTTTTTGGACCCTGCCATTTGGACCCCCTGTTATTTAATAATCCCAAGTCAAATGCATTTGACTGCTTTTCCCTCTTCCCTCACGGGTTACCCATTACCCATCATCACCATTGCCTGCACCACCACCTGCTAACACTCCATCTCCTTCATCATATCCCTACTCTACCCCCCCTCCAAACACAACAAGCCAAGGAGTGCATTAAATGCCTTCTCCAATATCTCACTCAAGCACAAACTGTTAAACATGGTTTTGGCGCCAAAAATACTTAAATGGCCAAGATTGTTTCCAAGGCATCCAATGGTCAATAAAGTTGCTGGGATTTGTTCAGAGGAGAGAGACAAGTACTTTGGGTGTATAAAAAGACCAAGAGAAGCAACAAGAGAGAGACTTAGTTTATTTTTTTTAGCAATGTATGTCGTTTTTAGTTATCAAGTCTTAAAATAGATTAACAGTTATTATTTCAAGTTTCTTTGTAACAAATTACTGTATTAAAGTGTATTGCAACTAGTTTAAAGCATCAATTCAAGTTTGATTTCATTTTCAAAATTTTATGTTAAATGTTGAAAATTGCAATTTCAAACTCTGCTTCTCAAGCTTCAAACAGCTTATTTCCAAGTCAAAACAGGTTTATCTGAGCTTATCATAGCTTTCTATAAGCTTGTAATTAAGTTTCAAGCTATTTTGAAATATTGGTCAACAAAAAGTCAAAATGGAGCAAAAGTAATGCAGGACATGGGTGATTCAGGAATGAGAATGGGTTGATTTGGAAGCAGTGGGTTGGTTAGGATAGATAATGGTCCTTGGGTTCACTGGTTTGCAAGCCATTGTGGCTTTGGACAAGTTGTAAGTCATTTCAAAGTTCTTAGCATAATCAGTATTTGTAGTCATAATCTGTTAAAATCTGTTGGAATAGTAGTATTATGATGATTTAAACTTAGTTTGATCATAATTACATGCTTGTTCAGTCATTAGTATAGATTTAGTTTACAAAACAATAGTTAAAGGTGTGTTTGGATCAACTGTTTTAGCTGTCTTTTGGATATGTGCAGTGGATAAGGATTCTTGGTTTATGTTTGTTTAGCTAATGTACACCCCCATCTGTCCTAATTAGGGTTTTGTAAACTATTGTTTTAATTGGATTAGAAACCCTAAGATGCATGCAACTTTATGTGTATATGCGTAACTCTGTTTAATTGTATTAATTGTTAAGTGTAATTTTATGTCCATGATAATTACATGCATGTTTTATCATGGATTTGCTTTTATTGTATGTTTCTTCTTTAAGTGATATACATTATATTATGATAGATCTAATATTGGGGAAGACCTCAATAATTATTATTTAATCAATTATGTGCTATGTGGTATATGTTTAATTTTGACTTACGCAATCGATGAATCGATGCATGTGGCTCACCTTGTACATAGATGAAAACGGGTGAAAGTCTTAATTAAATATATGCATATTGACAGATCTAGAATTGGTTACTAATAGGATTTATCAAAACGTTTGCATGTGGCTATTTGATATGCATGACTTTTATTTGTTATGCATTCATTGTTTATTTGTTTATTTTTATAAATACTTGCTTGTTTGTTATGTGTAACAAGGGTATTTTTACAAGAAAAATAAACTGACCTAAACAATGGTGAAACATGTATTTTTAAGACTAGTAATCATAATCGTTTAATTGATTGATGACTTTGGTACAAATGGTCTGAACGGCTCACCCATGAGAATGAACTAATAAAGGGGTTTAAAGAAGTGCGCATGATCAGTCTGAAAGGATGTCTAAGGTTGTGCTTTAGCGTGCGTACTGGTCCTCTCGCCCTCTGTAAGTTCGAGTGCAGCTACTTAGTAAGCCATTAAATGTGCAAGCTCATCTTAAGGGCGAATTAGTTTTAATTCCATCCGCCACTTCGGTGGTAATTATCCGAAACACTAAGTGTTTACACTTATGCAAAAGTACGGTATAATGGATGATAATTAACACTAAATTCCTTAATTAGTGAACCCAATACCTCAATTAAAGTTTGATGATGAAAAGCTTATACATTAAAACAAGATATAAATGTTTTAATAAAAACTATGCTACAAAGATGAATGCATGACATATTTGTACATATTTGATTTAACATCAAAACTATTACCCTTTAATTTAAGTTATATGCCATCCAACGAAACGGAAACACCTAAGATTATTTTTTATTTGCGTGAGATCGTGACTTAGATCGTAATCAAAGGGTAAAATGTCCACGTGTCGTGAGAGCGGGCATGGACGATTTTGCAGTTTCTTAAGTTGGACAACTTAATTGAGTTTTGTAGTGAGAGCTGGCAACTCAAGGCATAAGATGGGATAAAACATGTTTACATGGCGATTGATATTGGTTATATGTAAATCCCATAAATCTAGGAATTGCAATTGAAATTGGCAATTGAGCAAATGCTCTACCATTTTGTATAAGGTTCATTACTAGCAGATCAACTGATGTAATGAAATTATGACAATTTGGATCCTAGTTTTCAATAATAATTAATTGATTATATGAATATGAACCTTGGGTATTTAATTGTTTATTGAAAAGGTTAATTATCGAAAATACTAAAATTGAATTTTGTAATTCTTTTGAATGTATAAATGCAACATTTAACCGTAAACGTGGTTTAGTCTTTGTTTAGTAAATTGATCCACTCTGCTTTCAAACAAATGTTTGATCGAGAATAATTTACTGATAAGACAAACGAAGTCTCTTTTCCATGGGAGAAACATGAGACTCAATCCTATTCCTTTTCATGAATGAGAAAGGTATAATAGGAACATTTGAATTGTCTAAATTCTAATGTAACTCTTAGCAATGAATTGCGACGTCTTATTTTCCATAAATATTTCATTACCCTCATTTGGTGAATGAATCCTTTGTAACAACATGAATGTTGGTTAACTGGAAAACATGTATATGAGTTACTAGATTAGAAGCTAGACTAATTACATAAAATTGGTAAAAGGCTGATGAGTGTGTAAATACTCATCATTTTTGGTTTAATCTGAGCTAAAACGTCTAAAAATACTCTGAAATGCATCAAAATACTGAAAATATTCCAAAATTGCATTTTATATGTTTCAGATGCAAAATGTTCAAAATCAGGATGAAAATGAGCAAAGTTTGCATAATTGGCAGTTTCAGTCCCCCAAGTTTTTAAAATTATCAAAAATAGTCCCTGAGTCAAAATTTCAAAAGAAAAATCACCAAAGGTCCTTTTTAAATCATAACTTGTCAAATTTAGTCCTTTGGTGAAAAATATAAAAAGTTTGAGAAAATTACAAGTTTGGTCATCCAACTTTGAAAATTGGTAAAAATGGTCCCTGGAAAATGTGAAAATGGCAACTTTGGTCCTTGTACTATTGATACTTGTCAATTTCAGCCCTTGGATCAACTTTGCAATTTGGCAGATTGGGTCCCTCAATTTTCAGAATTGACACAATTGGTCCTTATGATTATTAACCTTTAAATACCACTTGGACTTGTCACTAACCCATTTGACCCTGCCAATGCTTTTTGGACCCTGCCATTTAGACCCCCTGTTATTTAATAATCCCAAGTCAAATGCATTTGACTGCTTTTCCCTCTTCCCTCACGGGTTACCCATTACCCATCATCACCATTTACTGCACCACCTGCTAACACTCCATCTCCTTCATCATATCCCTACTCTACCCCCTCCAAACACAACAAGCCAAGGAGTGCATTAAATGCCTTCTCCAATATCTCACTCAAGCACAAACTGTTAAACATGGTTTTGGCGCCAAAAATACTTAAATGGCCAAGATTGTTTCCAAGGCATCCAATGGTCAATAAAGTTGCTGGGATTTGTTCAGAGGAGAGAGACAAGTACTTTGGGTGTATAAAAAGACCAAGAGAAGCAACAAGAGAGAGACTTAGTTTATTTTTTTAGCAATGTATGTCGTTTTTAGTTATCAAGTCTTAAAATAGATTAACAGTTATTATTTCAAGTTTCTTTGTAACAAATTACTGTATTAAAGTGTATTGCAACTAGTTTAAAGCATCAATTCAAGTTTGATTTCATTTTCAAAATTTTATGTTAACTGTTGAAAATTGCAATTTCAAACTCTGCTTCTCAAGCTTCAAACAGCTTATTTCCAAGTCAAAACAGGTTATCGAGCTTATCATAGCTTTCTATAAGCGTGTAATTAAGTTTCAAGCTATTTTGAAATATTGGTCAACAAAAAGTCAAAATGGAGCAAAAGTAATGCAGGACAGGAAATGGGTGATTCAGGAATGAGAATGGGTTGATTTGGAAGCAGTGGGTTGGTTAGGATAGATAATGGTCCTTGGGTTCACTGGTTTGCAAGCCATTGTGGCTTTGGACAAGTTGTAAGTCATTTCAAAGTTCTTAGCATAATCAGTATTTGTAGTCATAATCTGTTGGAATAGTAGTATTATGATGATTTAAACTTAGTTTGATCATAATTACATGCTTGTTCAGTCATTAGTATAGATTTAGTTTACAAAACAATAGTTAAAGGTGTGTTTGGATCAACTGTTTTAGCTGTCTTTTGGATATGTGCAGTGGATAAGGATTCTTGGTTTATGTTTGTTTAGCTAATGTACACCCCCATCTGTCTTAATATTGAGCCTGCAACCACTAAAAGTCAAACATTACCAAATCTGTCTCAATGTCTCAACTGTTGTGAGTTTTGGATTGGCAACTTCTTGATTTGTGTTTAGAAGTCATTAACATAGCTTGCATTAGTGTTATTACATCATATTACTTCATAATCAGTGCTTAAATTGTGTCCAAATCTCAACAAAGTCAACATTTCAGTTTTTGTTCAAAAGTCAAAATTGCAAAAACCTGTTTTAGGGCCAACTGCAAGGATTTTTCATGGCTTCATTTTTGAGCCATTTTCAGTGAAACTTTGCATTCTAAAAACTTCAACTGGTCTTCATTCTTATTAGCATTTTTGTAGAATTTTATAAATTTTTCAAAAGCTCCAAACTGGCTTATCTTTTGGGCCCTAGTTGCCCTGCTCCAACACTCAATTGTGAGTTTTTCTGGTCTGTCGGGGTTGCCAGGGCTCACAAGAGCTTCCCAAGGTCTGAGTTTTGGTGTACTTGATCGCAACCAGGTCTAGGATAGGTTCTAATTGCTAGTTTTCATTTTTAGCTCAATTGGTAGCTTGTGCTTGTGTCCAAAGTAGCCCACCTAAAGCGCTTTTAGCTTATTAGCTCATAATCATCAAATCTGAGTAAATTGCTATTCCAGTGGTTAAGAGCAGTTGAGATTGGTTGTTTTTGAGTTCCTTTAGCATATTGTAGCTTGTGTATCAGTTTGGTAGCTTTTGGTGTTCATTTGGCTTATTTGGAGTGCTTAATAATAAGCACTTGCACATCAGTTCCATAATTCCACACATAAGCACCTTGTTTTTCAATATTCTAGCTTCCTTATATTATTTTAGAATTTTCCTGCAATTTTCAGATTTTTCCAAGTTGATTTGCTATTTTTCTTGATTTTAATTAGTTTTTAGCACTTTTTAATTAGCTTTTAATACAAAAAATTCAGAAAAGGTTCAAAAAATAATTTTTCAATTTTCTTAGGTTTAGATAAATATAAAAAGTAAAAAAGTAATTTTCCAGATTTTTCATAGTTTATTTAGTAATTTAATTAGGTTTTAATAGTTTAATATTCATAAAAAATACAAAAATAATCAGAAAAATATAAAAATAGTTTTTAAAATTCTATTTTGATATTTTAGACTTTTCCAATTCATAATTTTATTTTTCTAGCTTTATTTCCTAATTTCTTGTATTTTAGGTAATTATTAAATAGTTAAAAATAGTTTTTAATTAATAATAATTAGAATATTAGTTATAAAAATAATTTTCTTTTTCTAAATATTTTCTTTTATCATTAGGATTGTAAAAATAAAATTTTCACATTTTTAGGGTTAATATTGTGTAAGTTTCACTTTTTAATTTGTACGTCACGTAGATTTTTATTTCAGTTTTGTAAAAACATAAAAACAAAAACATCATTTTAAATATAGTGATAGCGTTTATTTAATAGATTTTATCTTTTTAATTTCCTTTAATTTGCATTTAAGCCGTTGTAATTTGTTGGCTTTTCCTGTAGTTATAATAATCTCAAATCCCTTTTTCGTTCAAATTCCTCGATCACTTTACGTTTGATAATTCATTGCATAGCTCGCTGGGACATAACGACCTGGGGAAACACTATACTCCCCAGATCTTCATTGCATTCGTGCTTAGGCAGTTTTAAGCTGGTTACGGTCTGCCATTCACAAGTGGCAGACTTGAGCGATTTAGCTTGACTGTTTGGCACGCATCAAAGGCAAACTAGCATATTTTTATCTAGTTGTTTTGCTTTAGCCTTTAAAGGTACTACATACCAGTATGGGGATGGTAGGCCTGTTGAGGAAGAAATTGCATACCCAATTTTTTGAGTTAATAACATTGATGGATAACCTCTCATTCATATAGTAGAATACACCTTTTAGTACCTTAGTAATGATTACGTATGGTTCTTCAAAGGTGTAGGAAAGTAAAAAGCAAGCAAGTTGTTTTCACTTGTTATGCAACACTTACAATGTTGTCGATTCAGGTGGGAGCATTTGTGTTGCATTATTGAATAAGAAGTTGTTTTAATGATTTCTAATTCAGTGGGAGCTACAAGCCTTATTTCCTGTGTAGTAACCAGATTATCTTCAAAGATAATTACTTTCCAATTGTAGACACTTATGTTTTAAGGATAGTCGCACGCGTTTCCTTACTAAAAAAAAATATAGTTCTACATCTACTTGTTATATCTATGACACAAATCATATTAATCAAATAAAGCGACGTGTATCGTGTTGTTTATATGCTACATGATGTTGTTCCATGCACAAGTGGGAGAAATCTTATGTGTGCAAGGTACAACACATATTAATATGATTTAAAAGAATTCTCTTGATGTAAAGTAAGAGAATAACGTTCTAATAGGAAGTATACATTTATATATGTATGATTGCCCTATTAAGAACATGTGTCAAGATGATAACAAAGACTACTTTATTTTAAATATTTATGTCATTCAATATTTAAGAAACACTTGTAGTTACAATTTATGTTACGTGAGAACGTGAACTAGATTTTAGCCCAAGGTAAAATATCCACGTGTCGTGAGAACGAGCATGGATGATTATGCAGTTTCTTACATGGAACATTTCATGGAATGACATAATTAAATGAAGTAATCTAATACTACCTTGAATTTGAGTATTCGTTGAATGACTTAAATATATGTAGTAAATATTAACTTGAAATATGAATTGAAACCAGAGGTGGTGTTCATAATTACTTTAATTATAAATGTTTATGATTTTGTAAAGTCACAAACATGAAGTCTTTTAATACAAGACTTACAATATAAAGTAAGATGTTAACTTGCTATGTTTTAAGACATATGCATGAAGTCAATGAGTTGATCAATGACTTATAACGTATAGTGGGATTATAACTAATATGTCTTTTGACTTGGTCAAAAATATTTGTGTTATAATACATGCAATTGACTTGGTAATTCTATTGTATCATTAAGTTTTACTTTGTTGGTAAATAGGTAAGCCAAAAGAGTAGATGGTTATCTAAAATATTGTTAAATTTTCTTACAATATTAATTCTAAGAAAATACCATAGTTTTATGGTATGTTCTATTGGAAGAATCAAAATCTGTTGGCATTATTTGATTCAAGATAACTATAGTTTCTTCCAAAAGTTATCAAGGTTAGTAGATTGAGTATAGATTGAATATACTCAATAAGACTCCAACCTAGAAGATTAATAAGACACCATTTGTTTATGGAATGTGATGTATCACATTAAGTCTTATAAATGAAGTTCTGAATTTGTTAAACTACTTATAGAGTGAGTTGTAACAAACTAATGTTAAGGAACTGTCAATGTTTTTTTTGTAATATCCCAAAAGAGAACAATGTATTGTTGCTCTACTTGCTAAACTATTTAAAGGAAATCTTTAAATTTTTAAAGGCAAGTGGGAGTTTTGTTTAGATCTTGAAAAATTGAATTACAAAATACATAATCTTCTAAAAATGCACTAGCAAATATCATGATGAGGCTAAACATGAAAATGATAGACCTTAATATGATGGAATTGTCATTCATAGATCCGTAAGGATATCTCAGATATTTAATATCCTGAGGGATATGAGTTACAGGATCATGGTAAGCCTGTTAATCATAATGATAAATTTACCAAATGTTGAATTGTGGAAAATCAATCATACTATGAATGTAGAGATGATGTCCATAAAGATAATCAACTTTAGATACTTGGTTTATCTTAATAATGAAAATGAGTTTCTTCAAAGGATGGAAACCCTAGTGGTTTAAATCTTTGTGTAGAAATCATATGGACAATATTGTACATATATTTAATGTATGTCTAGTGATAATAATATCAATCATACTTAAGCAATTAACTATGATTGAATATTCTTTCCTATATACATTAAATAGAAGTATAAAGATTATAATTGTCACTACTTAGTTTCATTGATATGAAAATTTGACAATGAATGTCATAACTCTTTGTTGTGAAATTACTTTTGCGAGGACGATGAGTAATACAAAGAAGTTTTATGAATTCAAATAATCCTTGGATATGTACAAACTGCAAGAATCCATGAATGGATATATGCAAGCATCTAGGAGATGTTTCTTATGTTTAATATTAAATCCATGTTTGATTTAATAATTAAAATAAGATTGCTCATAAGTATTCCTGAAAGCTAGTGGGAGTATTATTTATTTTTCTTAAATCTTATATGTTGTATGGGCAACTACATTCCACTTAAATTAAGTTTTAGTTGGGAATGAAACCTCGTTTGTAAGATTTGGAAATAATATTTACAACTTTGGAATATATGTTTATTATTATAAACATATGCGGTAAAATAAATGAGTCAAATAGAACATGATGAATACATATCTTTGACAAGATAGATGAGATCTTAAAGTTTAACTTGAAGATTCATCATGAACATCATGTTGTGTATAAGATTGTTGTGTCATGCTTGATTACAAGATGATTTGACAATATTGAAAGTTGTTAGTGTAATAAATATTTCAAAAGGAATATGTTTGGATTTAGAATCACATTCCACATCTGGAGATGCTTTAGATTCTATGGATGATTATATGACAATTGTTTCGTAATTGTCATTGCCAACAAACTTGAGTTTGGTAGGCACCAACATTACACTATAACTGTTCAAAGTTTACGGATGTTTAAAGAGCACATTGTTGTACACAATGATGCTAGTATAATTGAGATGACACTCAATTCTAGTCACGGTATCCTTGATGATGACCATGTTGACTAGTTATGCTCAACTAAGAGCATAGTTGCATTATACATTAAAGAATAAAGAATACTTTAAACTTTAAAAGTTTTGAAAGATGATTGTCATATAAAGGTGGTTCAGGTTGTCACGCACCTTATGGAATAAATATGACAATATCAAGATATGTGTAAACATATACAAGAAATTCACTTATTGAATTCTTGAAATAAGTATTCTCAAAATTCCTATAGATCAAAGTTAATTGAAATTATGCCTTGTCAACAAGTATGATTTTCATGACTTGTGGCAAAATTCATTAACTAGTATTATCATGCATTGATCTATTTAGTATTTGGATAAAGGATGTTAAACAATTATTATTTATAATGAATTAAAGTACGGTATACGTTTAATTTCATTTATAATATTGTGTCCTGTATTTGCATGTTTAAATCCTTGAATAACTTAAGTTATTCTAAATAGTCCGTTGTCGATCAATAACATGGGAATGATATTGAATTAAGACAAATCTGAGTATTAGTTAGAATATACTTGAAAGTATATTGATGCGTAGCATGACTAATTTCAGATGATATTCAATGAATTGAGTATAGGACTTATCCCACCCACATGATGATACTTTATGGATCTTAGTCATTAAGTATATCATGTATATTTATCCTCGGACTTGAGATACAAGAGATATGTCATGGATGTAGTGCATTTTTGTGAAGCAATCTAACGCTATCACGTACTGGTAGTTATAAGGGTTGTTTTAAGAAGTGTTGCGAAATTTGTGAATCCTGCTTGTAGTCAAAATGGGATTTGTTTCCTTCAAATTTATTTTGAAGTATAATACTACTTGGGCCCCTCGTAGGGTTGTTAAGATGTTTGCATGGCCATGCCCAGGTCTTCGGAATATGTTCAAGAATTGGTAATCTTTATCAATCACATAAAGCGAGAAACAGAATAGTTAATTAAGAAATGAGTGAGATCCATATTCTTATTAACATGGTATTAGAAACAAAAGGATGAATATGATGAATCATCAAAACTTGGTTTTTCTCCAGAAAACCATACACGAGTTGTACCGGGGCATTGGCGTGTTGCTAGACGCTAACCAATGTCATTTCACGTTTTGTAAACATATCCAAGTGGGAATGTTGTTGGAAATGTATATATTTACAAACATGTGAATGTCCGGATTCGAACTCGTGACCACGGATTGCACACATTAGCGAATGAGAATTAAAGTTAATAATTAATGTTTATGTTTACGATTAATTATTGCACATTAAGTCCGGTTAACGATCGTTAAGTATTTAACGGAAAAATGACTAACGACCGTTAAATGAAAAGAGAAAGGACTAAAAATGGAAAACTTGGAAAAGTTATGGATTTCATTTGGGCTTGTCTACATGGCCGCCATAGGGGCCTTTCAAAGCCTTAATTCAAAACTTGTTCCCTAAGTTTACCTACTAGTATATAAAAGGGTTAGGTTCTGGGTTTCATACACTTGTGCATTGAATTAATCCTAGATCTCTCTCTCTCTCTCTAGTCTAATATTCGGCCAAGCACCCCATTTGTAAGGGAGTTTGGTTTCGTTTTTATTAAACGAGGACTTGTGTTAGATCTAGCAATCGCTTGATTCGTTTGTTAATCGGTGTACAAGAACGTGGTTATAAGACATTATTCTTACACTAATAAGTACTTCTTTGTTTTGCTTTGCTCGAGGGTTGTTTTGCTTTGCTCGAGGAATTTGACATTCGCAAGAGGTACGTTACGCATACTTTCAGTTAATTAATTTATTTGTTATGATCTTAAGTCTTCCGCTGTGTACTCTTGATGTCTTTATGTTTTATTGTATTTTATATATCATAAACTCAACAACTATTGCGGCTGCCATTCATGATGTTAACTCTAGTCTAACCATTCTTCGCGAAACTATGTTGAACCTTATTTCGTATGATACTAATTGCAGTGGATTTCTTGGCACCATTGAAGGTAATAACATGTTTTTGGCCTAATGTTATCTACAGTTACAGATAATTATTTCATAAGAAAGGATAGACAATACATTTTTATGAATTATATGATTTGAGCAAATACAAGCTAATCGATGGAACAGAGCCATCATTTTGATTTTACGTCTCAATTTTCACGCACATTTTTGGATTAGCAGACATGTATGATAAGATAGTCACACTGTTGTTTTTCCGGATACTTATAACAATATTGGTAACATTAATAATCTCTTTTTCATTTGATTAAACATTTGTACTTAAGTGGCCTACTTTTTGATTATGACACACAACCACACAATTCTACAAGACGGCCGTGCTACATTATATTTTTGAGCCTTACAATTAGTATATTTTAGAGGCGTTGCAATATTCTTGTGAGAATTGAAGCTCAAACATTAAAACCCAAAATAATGCATAAAACATTAATGTTATTTGATAAGTGGCCCGTAAATACCTTTATGGTTGTGGTGGTGGATTATGGTGGTTGTGGTGATAAATGAAAGTATTGGTGGTGGGTTATGGTGGTGGTGGTGATAAATGAAGGTGGTGGTGGTGGGTTATCGCATCGGAAAAGGTCGCCGGAAAATTTGGTAACCGGCTAAGTGATTTGGAAACCCGCTAGTAGTCTTACATTGCAATATAAAAAAAAGTTTGGTACACTAAATTGGGATAAAAAAAAGTTGAGTACCTTAAATTGAAATTGGGTATAAGTTGGGTACACTTTTATGCGATTTGCCATTTTTATTATGTTAAACTTTGGATATGTATTAAGATAATTTATTTAATGATTTATAATTGTGTTAAATCTATGATAAAAATGTTTTGTTTCAAGTTTATACTATCTATTTATTAATCGTATTTGCAATAGTTTAATAAATACTTAAAAAAGGGAAAATTAAAACCATTCAGACAATTATAAAAAAACAAACAACACATTTTCATTCAGATTCAGACATTAAAACCACATCTTACTAGTAAGATGTGATAGTCAGATTCAGACATAAAACATCTAAATGAAACAAACACACCCTGAGTCAGATTTATAACATCTGACCGCGTCTGACTAGCTATGAAAAAACAAACAACAAAAACGTCTGACCGCGTCTGACTGGTAAGATGTCAGAGCGAGTCAGACATTTTTTTTTTCAAAAACAAACAAGCCCTAAGAGTTATGATCAAATGAGATGAAAAATAAAAATGAAAATGTTGAGAAAAAGTTACAATTACATATATCAGATGTATGTACAAAAATTGATACGTCTTCCCTTAAATTTCTCCTTCTAATTTAGAATGTATGGCTAAAAATTTTTCTCGCCCTTCTCAATTTAATTTTTTCATATAAGTGGATCTCTTCTTTAACTTACCATAAGTGCTCTTAAA
Source organism: Chrysanthemum makinoi (assembly GCA_910596185.1). NCBI lineage: Eukaryota > Viridiplantae > Streptophyta > Magnoliopsida > Asterales > Asteraceae > Chrysanthemum > Chrysanthemum makinoi. The sequence goes on along the minus strand of OU343221.1, from coordinate 32,476,411 downwards.
CTTACGTTTAAAAGGTAAAACATGTATAATTGGTGGTACATAAAGTAAGATTAGATGCATAGAGTAAGGTTAAATACTAGATAACATGACGTGACACTCTTTTTCACTTTTGGCTTGAGTCACAATATGTTAGGGGTGTTCACGGATCGTGTAATATTTACAGTAACCGAAAACCAAAACCGAACCGAAAGAAACTAAACCGAATTTGTAACCAAATTGTATTGGTCAAAACTGAACCGAATTGAACTAAATATTCGATCATCAGCTTGGATATGGTTTTGGCAGTGAAAACCGAAAACCGAATTCATATATATATATATACATTTTTTCTATGTATTTATATGAAAAAAAAAAATTACTAAAGCTCTTTCGTAGTATAAATATAACATTATGTATTTCGGGTTATTCGGTTCAGTTTTCAGTTATTCGGTTCGGTTGATTCAATTTTGAATTCTATTTGATTAAACTTTCGATCTTTTTACTCAGAAAAAATATTTAATCAAACTAACCAAACCAAATAACCTAATAACCCAACCGACGAACACCCCAACAATACATGATCCTCTAATAACTACTACTTTTGAACCAATAACTAACTAATTTCTGTTTACTCTAACAACTTTTTAACCGCCACACAAAAGGGTAAAAAAGTAAATCCAAACTCAAAAGCCCAAACCCAAACTACCCAACTACCCCTTTATTATCTCCTATCAATCAATCGCATTAACAAAAACACATTCTCACTTTTTATAAAAAAACAAAAAAACTAGGGTTTGAAAAATCATCATCAATGGAAGGAATCACAGAAGCAGTTGAAAACATAAACATAAACATAAACATAAACGACTCATCTTCATCTCCATCTTCTCAGAAAAGGAATCGAATTCAAGTCTCCAATACCAAAAAGCCCCTTTTCTTTTACGTTAATCTCGCTAAGGTATTAATTAGTTAATTAATTTATAATTACTAAAATTAATTGTTGTTAACGGTTAATTAACGGTTTAATTGACTGATTTGCAGAGGTATATGCAACAGCATACTGATGTCGAACTATCTGCACTTGGAATGGGTAATTTTTTTATAAATTTTGTTTAATTTGATTTGTGGTGTTTAATTGTTTAATGCGTGTTTTGATAAAATTAGATGATGTACTGCTTTGTATCGATGTAATGCGCGCAATACGTGTTTTGCGTGTTTTTATATATTTAATTTAATTTGTAGTGTTTAATTGTTTATCGATGTGATACGCGTAATGCGTGTTTTGATAAAATTAGATGATGTGCTGCATTGTTTGCGTAATTTGTGTTATTTAACTGTTATCGATGTAATACGTGTTTTGATAAAATTAGATGATGTACTGCATTGTTTGCGTAATTTGTGTTATTTAACATGTGTTTTAATTTAAATAGATGCTGTACTGCATTGTTTGTGTACTTTGTGTTATTTTATTGTATAGATGTAACGCGTAATGTGTTTTTTATGTGTTTATGTTATCGATGTTTTGTTTTTAGTATGCGTGGTTTGTGTGTATGTCGAAGTTTGAGTAAATTCTTTGCGAAGTTTGTTGGTAAAATCTAATGATGTACGCTGTTTGTAATTAGTGTGTGGATATATGTAAACGAGAAGTTGAGCCTTTTTTTTTGGCTCTGATGTACACGGCCTAACTGTCTATGTTTGTTTTTGTTAAATTTGTCAATGTGTTTGTATTATAGTACTGTTATGTTACTGCAATTAGATGCTACACACTGTTGGTCATTTGTGCTTGTGCCCGCACACATTTGATATTTAGGGTTTTTGATTAGTCTAATGATGTGTTTGGTTCTGCAAAATTTAATTATGTGTATCGTATGTTACTTTGCAGATTATTTTGTAAGTTATGAATAGTTTTTTGTTATGTTAGTGATATTAGATGATGCCGTTGTTTGTAATATGAGTGTGTGTTATACGTATCTAATATTTAGGTTATATTAATTTAACTTATGTTTTTTGTTATATTGTTTGTGTTATATTATGTAAATGCGATTAGATGATACATATTGTTTGTGCGCGTATTTGAGTTTTAACGTTTTTGATAAGCTTGATGATTTGGTAGTTTTTAGAAGTTAGGTACTGTGATATATGTGTTTTTGTGGATAAAATGTGATGTTTACGGTTTTCGTATGATATGTTATGTTAACTGATTGCAGATTATTTTGTTGTTTCGTTATGTTAATGATATTAGATGACAAGCGCCGTTTGTAATTTGCGTGTACAATTTTAAGGTTTTTGATTGGTTTGATGATAGTGTTTTGTATTTAGAAGGATAAGATATGATAGGCTAATACTGTGAAGGATGTGCAGTTTGTTCCTTTTTTTCGGGTTCTATGTATTCATTCTGATTATGTATGTTTTTGAGTAATGGCTTTTTGTATAACTTTTTGCCTATAATGTATATGTAGTTTGCGTTATTTGTTACATTAATATGCATGTACGATGAGAGATATTTGGGGAAGAGGATTAAAGGCTTAGCGAAGTGTAGCTTTATGTATCATTGTGATTATGTATCTTTTGGGATATATGGTCTGTTGGTTACTATCTGTTTGTATGACAGTTCAAGTAACTAGTATTTTATAAAACACATAGAAATATTTAGGTACGTAAAGTTAAATCAACAAACGTTGGTGCATAAATAGTGTTCCCTTTATGGTTTTTATGTTATCTTTTGTGTATTACAATGGGTGAATCGAAAATATTGAAGACTGTAAATCTTAAACCAACGCCAACCTCCCCAATGAATTGTCACTACCCTGAAAATCAGGTACTGGATTAGATACAACGTGGACAACAGATAGGGGAGGGGGGTTTGAAAGTTTGTGGAACGGGTCCAAATGACACTCTTGCAGAAAAGGTGCAAAAGGTTGTTACTATTTTCGTGTTTCATGAACTCTAAAATTCTGTCCCCTCTCTGTTGCTTTACGTTGTACATAACTTGATACCTGATGTCATCTTAGAAAATTTCATGTTTGTGATAGCTTGTTGGGAGATTCGATGTTGGTTTGATTAACAGAAACTATATTACATAATATGAACCACCATAACTTAAGAACCATAAAAACGAACCTGGTAACCACCATTTAAAGATTCAACTTTACGTACCTACAGAGCTTTGTGTAATTTCAGTAAGGCTCTTATTCACTTGTACATATAAACAAGACAATTATTTATATAATATATTCTCGTAGTCTATTAACTGCTGCTCTTACTTCGTCTTTTTTTGGGGGGTAAAAGTCGCCACGTTTAACCCTTTCTTCTGATTATGTATATTTTGAAGTAAATGGCTAGATTAGTATGTTTATGTGTATACGCCTGATTATGTATATTTTGAAGTAAATGGCTAGATTAGTATGTTTATGTGTATACGCATTTACTTGCAATGAATGATACACGAGGAAGAGGATAACAGGTTGTGTGAAGTTAGACAATGTGTTTGTTTGTAAGATACAACGTAATTTGCATACTATGAATACTGATCAATTTTTAAAATCATGAAGGTTGTGCATTTAAGAATTTTGTACTGTTCTGGCTATGTATGTTCCAGAGTTGGTGCGTCTATGTAAGACGGTGGAAGTTGTAATTTCTATGAAAATATTTGCCTTTTTTTTTGTATATGTTTTGGATCCCTAGTTTTTTGTTTTTTGTTTTTTTTTGGATCCCTAGTTTAGATTATGTTTTGCACATGATTGACAGTGTTGTTCAAAACTTCTTTGGTTCTCAACGCACATCTTACATTGGAAGATATTTTTACAGTACAACATGTTGAATGATAGATGGGATTGGGAATTTGCTTATATTGTAGCTTGTTTCTATGTTTTTTCTTTGTTTGTTATCGATGTGCACTGGCATTTGTTTCAGAATGGTATGCTATATTCAAGTAGATAAAGTAGGAAGTGTGTATAAACTCTAGTATTCATGTTAATGTGGGTATGGATTCTGAAGATAACTAATTATATCAGAAGTGCGACTTAACTGGCCTTAGACTAAGTTAGTAGCTTAACCAAACTCCTAGTATATAGGAGACAGTGATGGTATATTTTTCATGACATTATTAATTTCATTGCTTAAGTACAGGTAAAAACCAATGGAATTGGACTAGTCGTTCAATTGATTGAGGGTTTCATTTGTTTCTAACCTAGCTGGTTTAGGATAAAAGTATAAAACCCATGTTTTTAGTGAAAAGCTTCAGTAGCAATTATTCAGTACCATGATCTTATATATCACTGTTAATTTGATGAGCAATCAGTAGGAGAAGACTTGTGGAGTATGTTTGATCAATTAAATGAACGCCTAATAGACTGCTCTATGCGTTTCATAATTAATACATGTGCACATTTAAACCATCAATTAAATGAATGCCTAATAGACTGCTCTATGTGTTTCATAATTAATACATGTGTACATTCAAACCACACACATAAAGTTAATATTTTGGTTATTTTGCAGCTATTGCTACAGTTGTGACAATCGCAGAAATTCTCAAGAACAGTGGATTTGCCGTTGAGAAGAGTAAGGATGTTTATGGTCGTTATTAGTAAATTGTGACTTTTTGCATGTATTATATTTTATTAATGATGATTGGAAAATGCTGCAGAGATTATGACTTCTACTGTGGACATGAAAGATGAAAACAGAGGACGTCCTATCCAAAAAGCCAAGGTAATCGATTCTATCATATTAAACATGACAGTTAGATGTACTAAGTTAAGAAAAATAGTTACTAAGATCCGAGGCATTTGCTGCTTTGTTTTGACATATATGATGTTCAAGTGTTTTTTGAACTTTTTCTTGAACTCAACATAAGATACTGAAGCGGTCTAGTTTTATAATCAATGTACTTGCTTTTGTTGTGAATAATGAAGTGTATTAGATAATTATAGAAGTGTGAGTGCAAAATAAGCATCTTATGTGTGAGTTTTTGATTCAAAATACGTCCAGTAAGTGTAGTTGTTTTCGCATATTCTCTACTGCAAATATGTTTTTGAAAAGTTGAAAATGTGTTGCTTGTTTGTCATGCGTTTGTTAATGATGTTCTGTAACTGATCATATCCATCTGTTGTTTGTTCTTTAGATCGAGATCTTACTTGGAAAGACCGATAAGTTTGATGAATTGATGGCTGCTGCGGAGGAGGAAAGGCTTGCAAACGGTGAAGATCAAAGTTAAGAGGGTAGTTTGGATGCGCATCTGGAAGTGTAGTGTTGGAAACACTTCTTTTTCATTTGCTTTATTCTGTTCTGTTTAATGGTAGCCTTGATTGATTGCAGATGGTTAGTACTAAGTTAGAGATATTATTACTTTATTAGCATAGTTGTATTTGTCTGCTATTTCAGTTTTGTTGTTCTGTTATGCTTGCAACAAGTATTTCTTTTCGTCGGGTCAAAACTTGACCATGTACAACGTCCAACGTTAGGGTTCTAAGAAAAAATGGTTCAATGTTAGGATGAACCAGACTCGCAATAGAGCCGGTTCTTGAAAAAGCACCTGAACGTTAACACATACAGATTGGTTTGGAATTGATGGTCCAGTCCGAAAGGTACATTTTAAATGCAATGTCAGATTTACACTTGAAAACCCAACTACGGATGAGCACGGGCCTGGGACCAGACTCGATGGATCTGGGAACCGAATTATATGAAAAGTAGGAACCGAGAACCGAACTGAATATAGTTTTCGGTTCTTCTGGTCCCAGTTCCGGTTTCAGTACAAGCTAAATGAACTAAATTGTACTTTACGGTCTCAAATGACTCTCAAATAAAGCAAATTATATCACATTTTGTTATGGTAAAAAAATTGTTTAGATAAAATATACACTTTGATTACTTATGCAACGTGTAGTTAGGTAATTTACATTTTTTTCATTACTTTAACGAACATAGGCTTTCAAGCGAAGTAAAACAAATTAGACCTTGCGGTCTCAAGTGACTTTCAAATAAAGAAAATTATATCACATCTAAGAGCGCAAGGTATGGTAAAGGCGAATAATGTGTTATTCGCAAAACGCAATTTTACATCATTCTTCTCCCAATAACAATACCAATAACTAAAACATCCTCCTCAACAAAAAACCAATAACACATATGGGTCCCACAAAATACCCCAAAAAAATACCATCCACACAAAACAAAATAAAAAACAAACTAAACCAATGGCACAGCCATTCCAATGGCGAAAATTCCTTTTGGTGGCCAATGGCAACGGCGGTTTGGGTTTGGCATGTTATTCGTGCGTTGTTGGTCATTGGCGAGCGAATAATTGCTCCTCACCGAGCACTCTTAACTATCTTATAAAACGCAAACCACTTTTGTAGCATTAAATGACTAAACCAATAAAATCTTAAAATTTAGCAATACAATTAACAAAACTAAATTAAATAAAAATTTAGCAATACAACTAAATTAAACGCGAGGACATTACAAACATTTATACATAGTACACAATTTTTTTAATGCATTATGACATTGCAAACTTGAAAATTGAAACATATATTGTACAACTTTTTAATGGACTAACACATTAAATTAACACATAATTAATAATCTTATTAAAACACATCAATACTTAAAAATACAAATGTATTCACATTTTACAACTAATTAAAAATATATACCAAATTAAATACAATCAATTAAAGAAGCCTGTTACTAAAAAGTAAAGTAATATTATTCACAATGTACAATCTAAACAAACTAAAATATAATTCAAAGTATAAATTAATTAAACACATTAATTAATGTTTTTTTTCCTTTCAAAATACTCTTAAAATGAAAAATACATGTTTTTATACACATTGTACAACTAATAAAACACACAAAACTTCATACAAGCTAATACGTTTTGTTTTTTTTTTGAAAAGCTAATATATTATAATACGGAACAAAGCCAATAACAAGGCAAACAAAAAAAATCATTAACTGTACAAAGCCAAGCAAGACCAAGGGGCTACAACCAAAGAAAATTATACAACAAACTCAAATAAACAAATCGAGAGGCTTAGATATCCAAACATCCCAATTAGCAGGCTTGTTTTTTTCTTTCAAAACACTCTTAAAATGAAAAATACATGTTTTTATACACATTGTACAACTAATAAAACACACAAAACTTCATACAAGTTAACAAGTTTTTTTTTTTTTTTTTTCTTCTTCTGTGAAAAGCTAATATATTATATACGGAACAAAGCCAATAAAAAGGCAAACAAAAAACCATTAACTGTACAAAGCCAAGCAAGACCAAGGGGCTACAACCAAAGAAAATTATACAACAAACTCAAATAAACAAATCGAAAGGCTTAGATATCCAAACATCCCAATTAGCAGGCTTAGCAGAAAGGTGAGCAGCAATCCAAGTCTTGGTTAATCTTTGGATGGCCGGGAAAATGTCTTCCTCCGTGCACTTTGAAATTGAATTCGCGGTAGCGTTCACGATCCTATTCCTCCACTTCCATATTGTCCATTAAGAAATTTGAAAAACACCTTGAAGAACTTTTTCCAATTTCGGATTGCCAACCAAATCAATATTTCCACTAGCAATATCAGAGATCGAAAAAGATGGGAACACCATAGGAGATTCTAAGTTCCACCAGCTCCAAACTTTCCTCCAAATGGGGAGGGCGAAAGAGCATCTAGTAATACAATGATCCAAGTCTTAGACATATCACTCGCCTCAAGGACATGCCAATGACTCCAAAACAACACTGCGAGAAGAAAGATTTGAATGGGCAGGTAATCTATTCAAAGAAGCCCTCCAAACGCAAATGTTTAACTTTCGAGGTATCCAAGAATTCCATAGGTGGTGGTTGCCAACACTAAGATTAGCAAGGGTTAGATTTTGAATTCTATTAGATAGGATACAAAATTTGAACATGCCTGATCCATCTAACGCCCACTTCCAAGTATCACTGACCTCAACCAAAGGACATAGACTGCCAATAAAAGATGTGAAGGGTGCAAGGTCGTCAGTGGCTCTCCCTCGAGGAGGGAAACGCCAAGACCAGTTCCAGCCCCAAACGTTATTCACCAGCTTTCAACGGTCATTTATGCTACAATCTTTGTGAATCGCGAGAGCAAAAAGTCTAGGGAAAGACTCCATGAAACTTTTCAAACAAAAGAAGCTTTAAAGGAGGTATCAATACTATAAATATTGTTAACATCATTGATGATATCAGGCCATATACCACCCGTCCCAATCTGATTTGCAGGCGAATTAAAACCACCATCAGCCCCGTAAAATTCCTTAATAACAATATTCCAAAGCGCCTTATCCTCCGTAAGGAACCTCCACTTCCATTTACTCAAAAGCCCAAGATTATTCGACAAAAGACAGCCAACGCCGAGGCCCCCAAACTTAGAATCAAGAAGAATAGTTTTTTTTTTTTTTTTATTTTTATAATTTAACCCAATACAACCCATGTTGAGATTCCTTAAAACCCCAAAAGAAATGACATCTAATGGATTCAAGGATATTGATGACCTTTAGAGGGGCTTTGAAGAGCGAAAAATAGTAAACGGGAAGGCTTCCAAGAATAGACTTGATGAGAGTAAGCCTCCCACCAATCGACAAAGATTTAGCTTTCCAACATGATATGTTATCTCTAAATTGGTCAATAACCACATTCCAACCATCACAAAAACGCATTCTCTTCCCGACCGGGAGGCCGGGATAAATAAAAGGAAGAGAATCATGAGAGCATCCAAGCGAAGAAGCCAAAACTTTGACATCGGCTATGTCACACCCCCAAATTACCTGTTTTGCAGCGGAATGGAATACCAGGGGGATGATTGCCATAGCATCACAGTTACAGTTATATTGAACGACCTAAAGTGTCGTTTGAAAAATACATCGTTTGATTGAATAAAATAATCAGAGTTTACAAAACATAGGTCTCAAAATATTTCCAAAGTACCAAAATGAGTTTGTTACAATCAAACGATAATTAAGTGCATAAAATATATGTGAGACGCGTCAACTTAGTGACTCCATGCAGGCCATGATGAAATGCTAATACCTGAGATAAAACATGCTTAAAACAGTCAACACAAAGGTTGAGTGAAATCCATAGGTTTAATTAAGTCGTTTGAACACAATATTCGTAGTGTGAGTTACGTTGTTTCTTACTCATCGTTGAAAACAAAACAACATTTATTTCACTAAGTTCATGACAACCAAAGCGTAAATCTCGTACCAATAGAAATTAGTAAAATCGTTTCATCGCAGCCCTAATAGGTAAACTTGCCAATTTACCTTAATGATTCAAATATAGTGCGTTCGATTTCCCCTAGCTGGTTCAATAAGAACGGGAGTGTTAATTCCAATAGGCCTATTCACAATATTCGTGCTCACTCGCAAGTGACTAATGGTGCATGATGTAGGGACTTCAAACATGGCAATTAATTACTTAGTGACAATAAAGCATTTGGAGGTAACATACAATTCAAAGCATTTGTGTTCGATTAAAAATATATCATGTATCTCCCCCAAGAGTTTGTAAAACAATTAAGTAATAAAAAGTGGGGCTATGAACTCACCTGATGCAATTATAATGATGACAAAAGTGAATACACTGAAATGTGGCGCAATCTCTAACCGCGACCTATTAGGAATGATATGATTCTAATATAAGTCATGAAATAATGTTGTGCATGCAAACTCATATGATATCCATACCACTTGTGCATTTTGAAAATAAAGCTTATCGTCGAAAAATAAGTTTATAACGTTTTGTCAAGTTATAAAATACTTTACAAGTATTTACGTTGAAACAATATACTACGATAATCGCTTAGTGATAAATTAAGAAATTATAGTTTTTCGTCGTAAAATAATATAATTTGACAATTCATGAAAGTGACTAAATGGCCTCGAAAAGCTAGTCGTAAAATAGTGAATATCGAGTGTTAGGAAACAAACTCAATGGTTTTGGAAAGCTTGTAGCATTATCTCAAGTCTTAGCTTTTAAATTTTTATCATAGAGGTATCGATCATAGAGAAAAATATAGGTGAAGTAGGGTACTTGGACTAAAAATATTGTTTAAGGTTAGTTTTCGGCAAAGTTTGAGTGACCGTATTTTATTCGTTACAATTCCGTTTGACGAACGGTTGAACATTTTGGAAAATAGGCTAGGTGAACTCACTTTTACTAGAAGACATCGTTTTCTAAAAAAGTATTCTATCAATGTGAAAAACGACTCCAAACATGGTCACTAGCGATAACTAGTTTGGCTAATAGAAATATATATGTAAGTGTTTATACTTGTGAAAAACAGTTACGACAACCTTATTTAAACGCGTGTAATTTAGTCGTTATAAGTTCGTTTTCTACGTTTTATATATCCTTAGCTTCGTGTTAATGTATACTAATATATTTTTGATAAATCGACTCATTTAGATAACGCTTAAAACTCATTTTTGACCCTTAAAAATTCTGGACAGCATGCAGTTTTTCAGAAAATATAGTTTTTCCGTTTAAACTTGAAAATAACGTAACTTCTTCGTTATAAATCCGTTTTAACCCGTTCAAGCGACCACGTTTTCGTTTTAAAGTATATTTTCTGAATATCTAGTCCAAAATAATTTATAACCTGTCGAATTTTCCAGATTTTACAAAAATGATCAGACCTTATTTTTAAGTCGTCGAAAGTGATTTTTCTTGCGTAATACTTATTCTAACCACTTCAAATCAACACCAAATCTATTATAAAGCTACCATACACCTTCTTAGGGTGTCATGAGTTCCTAAACATCATCAAAAATTATATGTTTCAAATGATTAATTATAGGATGATATATACTAATTATAAGTACTAAAAACAATAAAAGTGGTATAGATACACATGAAACTTGCATGTTTTTTCTTTCAAGCATAATAAAAATAACTTAAGTATGAATATGAAAGATTAATAATGATCATGAAATGCTTACTAGTATGATGATGAGGTTTATGGAACAAGGTTTTCCTAAATACTCTAGGTTTTTATTGCAAAACCCTTAAAAGAGAGTATATTAGTGTTTATAAAATTACTTGTTCTTGAAAATCTTGTGTTTTCTTCCTTGGTTTCTTCTTGGCTGAATTTAGAGAGAAAAATGGAGAGGATTTCTTTTACTCCACCTTTTACTATGTGCAAGTATGTGTTGAAATGAATATATTATATGTATCTTTACAAATATCTAAATATAATGCATATGTGTACATGGCTAGTCATAGTTTTAAGGGATTGAGTCGTAGAATAGCAACGTACTTTTTCAAGTGTCCCATTTTAGTACGTGTACTTTTTTTAAGCTGTAGAATAGCAATGTACTTTCCATAAGTGTCTCGTTCTAGTACGCGTACTTTTTTAAGTCGTAGAATAGCAATGTACTTTTCATAAGTGTTCCAATTTAGTACGTGGGATGACGTACAAAATTGGAACACTTATAGAAGTAGGACGTACCAAATTGAAACACTTATGGAAAGTACATTGCTATTCTACAACTTTAAAAAAGTACACGTACTAGAACGAGACACTTATGGAAAGTACATTGCTATTCTACAGCTTAAAAAAAGTACACGTACTAGAATGGGACACTTGAAAAAGTACGTTGCTATTCTACGACTCAATCCCTAGTTTTAATTAATGAAATTGATGACTTGCATAGGGGAGGTAAGCAAAGGGGGGAAGGGGGGGGGGTGTGGAAGAGTTTTGATGATTTAATGCATTTAAATGTAAGTATAATGAGTATTTGGTACAATTAATTAGGTATTAAGTGTAACGTTAGCTATAAATCGATTTTAACGGAACAAAATAAAATATATCGAAGTTGTAAATATTATAAAAATACATTTCTCAAGAATTCAGGGAATAAATAATTATCGAGTTGAATTTACGAAAACCGTCGTAAATATATACATATAACAATTTATTTACAAAATAAATTTAAAACATCGGGTAAACTAATAATATAATTAGTCTTAAAATGAGTATAAAAATATATTAGGATTATTTTTGGAAGTGTCGGATCAAATATTCAAAATAAATGATTATGCCATAGCGTTTATTTAATAGGAAAATATACGTTAAATGAAATATGCAAATCTATGCATGAACTAATATGATGATGATATTACTGATGATATGTAGACTAACTCTAGTCTATATGAAATGTCCTCAATGATTTTTCATGAATTCGCAGCTAAACCCTTACGGTTACGCGAATTTGACACTCGTAAACCTAGTTTACGAGAAATGATGAATAGTGAATCATGAATAGTGATTTTTCTCCTGAGAATGAATAGTGTTTCGTGAATAGTAAAATTTTTAAATACACTCTCAGAATAAAAATCGACTTCAAAAACGATAAATAGTAACCGATGAATAGTAAATTCCCGAGATGAATAGTAAAATTTTTAAAGTTTGTAAAATGACCTGAAATTACGAGTTGTCACATTCGCCCACCCAAAAAGGAATTCAGTCCCTGAATTCAGTTCGTGTTGGTCTCTCAGGTTTAGGGTTTGTGATGAATAACGAGGAGAGAAGACATGAAGAAGTGTCGTTATGGCTATCTATGATTAAGAGTGTATAAAACATCGCGATAAAGAAAATATTAGAAGAATATCTCCGATGAGCATCACTTTGACTTTTAGGAATATGTGAAAATTTTGCTTGCACTAAGATTTATAAATAACTGCTCCCAACATAACATGATCCCTCCAGAATTAGACATAGTTAGCTAGGCTATGTGTAATTAAGGAACGACAATGTGATGTTCGGTTTAGTTTTATATCTCTCAATGTTTGAAGAAATTTAAACCATGTCGTTAAAATAGCAGTTAAGATGAAAGGAAGTAAAATTTTTGGTAAGTGATAACAAATCAGAAGGAAAAGAAAGTACGATAGATAAGAATATTACACAACGAGTGGTTTATCAAATAGTACATAGTCTTAAGTCATAAAGATCTGAATACTAGGGAGGACATAAACTTAGTACGACATAGTGCATAAGGAAGTAAGACTTGTTAATCCCTAAACTCCTTCAATCTGCCGCGTTGTTGATACCCTGGTGAGCTTCTCCTTCTTCTAACATATATGCTTTCCCATGAGCACCTTCAACTTGTTGACCTTAGTTTTGGAGACATTGATTCCTATAGTGTCCTTGCTCTCCACATCCGAAACATGTAATTATAGCCTTGCCTCTAAAATCCCTAGCAAGGTGTCCCAGTTTTTGACACTTGTAGCACTTAGCAGGGCAAAGACCCGAGTGATGATACTTACATCGATTACATAGTGGGTGAGTTCCAACATATTCGTTGCCTTTACAGTCCTTAGTAAGGTGTCCCACTTTGTGACAACTAAAGCATATACCACATGGACCATCATGATGTAGCGTGCATTGGTGGCATCGTGGCAAGTTTCCAGTATAAGCTCCTCCCTTTGTTGGTGCAGCAACATAAACCCTGGTGGCTTCTTGTCTTTTATTCTGTTGTTGATGATGGTTAGTGTTACGGTTTTGGTTGTCGTTATCATAACCTCCCTGGTCATTTTCCCATTTCCTTTTGTTGTTGCTAGTTTGGTTGTTGTTGTTGATAATGTTTTCCCTTTTCACAACTTGAGCCATGAGTTTTTTAGTTATCCTGATATTCTCTTCAATTGTTTGTGGATCGGAAGAAGTTACATCTCCTTGAATACATTGTGGAAGTCCTCCAATGAAGTTTTCCAGTAATTTCTCATTGTCCGAAACCATCGATGGACATAGTGCAACCAACTCTTGAAACCTCCTGATGTAGGTCTCGATGTCATAACCAGCAGTTACTAACTCATAAAATTCTGTTTCTAATTTCTTCACCTCTGTGCGTGGATAATACTTCTTAGTTACCAGCTTCTTGAATTCATCCCACGTGAGCTTTTAAGCATTTTCGATACCAATAGGCTGCACATATGAATTCCACCATGACATTGCGCCATCTAAGAGTGTACCAGTGGCAAACTTCACCTTGTAGTCATCTGGGCAATTGCATAGAAGAAATACAGACTCCATCTTCTCAAACCAACGGATCATAGCAGTGGCTCCTTCGGTGCCTTTGAACTTTGTGGGATCACAGTTCTTAAAGTCCTTGTATGTATAATTTCGAACTCCAGACCCTCCTGCAGCTCCTGTAGCAGCAGCAAGTCTAGCAGCTTCAGCAGCAGCCGCGGCCTCGGCAGCACCAGCTACCGTTGCTCGTTCTTTCCTTAGTGCCTCGGCTATACTATCCTCTACATACTTTTGGATAGCAACTGGTGTCATATCTAGTGCAGCTTTCTTTGGTGCCATAACTCTTCAAAATAAGAGGAAGGGTGAGACGTAGCAAAGTTCTATGTAAAAATAAACGCTCTAAAGAGATGTGATAGGAGGTGATAAGTTTGAGGTTATTTTTCAAAATGATTGACGAATTCCTAGGAGATGGGTTATGAGATGTCGTAAGTGCTTCAAATGTATGATGGTTTAGTGACTTAATGTGTGATTAACGTCTAACATGACGATTTGGTGGTGAAACAGAGGAGTGAGAGCGACTTCACCCTCCTTGAAGGTTTCATCTCGGCATCCGATGATATCGGTGATGAGTTAACTGATGTTAAAATTGAGATAGGGAATGACAAGGCATTCTCCACGTTAGAATCTGAAGAAAGGATAATGGAACGGGTATCTGAGGGCATCTATGTGACAATCTATTTGAAATGAAAGCAAATAACTCGCAAAATGTATGTATGAAACCGCATGTATAGTGAATATGCACTTATGATGAAATGATGAGATGCTATGATGATGTAGTTATAATCTAGGGTCAATGATGCAACCTAGTTCTCTATAACTGAAGCTCTGATGCCAATCTGTCACACCCCCAAATTACCTGTTTTGCAGCGGAATGGAATACCAGGGGGATGACTGCCATAGCATCACAATTATAGTTATATTGAACGACCTAAAGTGTCTTTTGAAAAATACATCGTTTGATTGAATAAAATAATCAGAGTTTACAAAACATAGGTCCCAAAATATTTCCAAAGTACCAAAATGAGTTTGTTACAATCAAACGATAATTAAGTGCATAAAATATATGTGAGACGCGTCAACTCAGCGACTCCATGCAGGCCATGATGAAATGCTAATACCTGAGATAAAACATGCTTAAAACAGTCAACACAAAGGTTGAGTGAAATCCATAGGTTTAATTAAGTCGTTTGAACACAATATTCGTAGTGTGAGTTACGTTGTTTCTCACTCATCGTTGAAAACAAAGCAACATTTATTTCACTAAGTTCATGACAACCAAAGCGTAAACCTCGTACCAATAGAAATTGGTAAAATCGTTTCATCGCAGCCCTAATAGGTAAACTTGTCAATTTACCTTAATGATTCAAATATAGTGCGTTCGATTTCCCCTAGTTGGGTCAATAAGAACGGGAGTGTTAATTCCAATAGGCCTATTCACAATATTCGTGCTCACTCGCAAGTGACTAATGGTGCATGATGTAGGGACTTCAAACATGGCAATTGATTACTTAGTGACAATAAAGCATTTGGATGTAACATACAATTCAAAGCATTTGTGTTCGATTAAAAATATAGCATGTATCTCCCCCAAGAGTTTGTAAAACAATTAAGTAATAGAAAGTGGGGCTATGAACTCACCTCATGCAATTATAATGATGACAAAAGTGAATACACTGAAATGTGGCGCAATCTCTAACCGCAACCTATTACGAATGATATGATTCTAATATAAGTAATGAAATAATGTTGTGCATGCAAACTCATATGATATCCATACCACTTGTGCATTTAGAAAATAAAGCTTATCGTCGAAAAATAAGTTTATAACGTTTTGTCAAGTTATAAAATACTTTACAAGTATTTACGTTGAAACAATATACTACGATAATCGCTTAGTGATAAATTAAGAAATTATAGTTTTTCGTCGTAAAATAATATAATTTGACAATTCATGAAAGTGACTAAATGGTCTCGAAAAGCTAGTCGTAAAATAGTGAATATCGAGTGTTAGGAAACAAACTCAATGGTTTTGGAAAGCTTGTAGCATTATCTCAAGTCTTAGCTTTTAAATTTTTATCATAGAGGTCTCGATCATAGAGAAAAATATAGGTGAAGTAGGGTACTTGGACTAAAAATATTGTTTAAGGTTAGTTTTCGGCAAAGTTTGAGTGACCGTATTTTATTCGTTACAATTCCGTTTGACGAACGTTGAACATTTTGGAAAATGGGCTAGGTGAACTCACTTTTATTAGAAGACATCGTTTTCTAAAAAAGTATTCTATCAATGTGAAAAACGACTCCAAATATGGTCACTAGCGGCAACTAGTTTGGCTAATAGAAATATATATGTAAGTGTTTATACTTGTGAAAAACAGTTACGACAACATTATTTAAACGCGTGTAATTTAGTCGTTATAAATCCGTTTTCTACGTTTCATATATCCTTAGCTTCGTGTTAATGTATACTAATATATTTTTGATAAATCGACTCATTTAGATAACGCTTAAAACTCATTTTTTACCCTTAAAAATTCTGGACAGCATGCAGTTTTTCGGAAAATATAGTTTTCGTCGTTTAAACTTGAAAATAGCATAACTTCTTCGTTATAAATCCGTTTTAACCCGTTCAAGCGACCACGTTTTCGTTTTAAAGTATATTTTCTGAATATCTAGTCCAAAATAATTTATAACCTGTCGAATTTTCCAGATTTTACAAAAATGATCAGACCTTATTTTTAAGTCGTCGAAAGTGATTTTTCTTGCGTAATACTTATTCTAACCACTTCAAATCAACACCAAATCTATTCTAAACCTACCATACACCTTCTTAGGGTGTCATGGGTTCATAAACATCATCAAAAATGATATGTTTCAAGGTATTAATTATAAGATGATATATATTAATTATAAGTACTAAAAACAATAAAAGTGGTATAGATACACATGAAACTTGCATGTTTTCTTTCAAGCATAATAAAAATAACTTAAGTATGAATATGAAAGATTAATAATGATCATGAAATGCTTACTAGAATGATGATGAGGTTTATGGAACAAGGTTTTCCTAACTACTCTAGGTTTTTATTGCAAAACCCTTAAAAGAGAGTATACTAGTGTTTATAAAATTACTTGTTCTTGAAAATCTTGTGTTTTCTTCCTTGGTTTCTTCTTGGCTGAATTTAGAGAGAAAAATGGGGGATTTCTTTTACTTCACCTTTTACTATGTGCAAGTATGTGCTGAAATGAATATATTACATGTATCTTTACAAATATTTAAATATAATGCATATGTGTACATGGCTAGTCATAGTTTTAATTAATGAAATTGATGACTTGCATGGGGGAGGTCGGCAAAGGGGGGGGGGTGGAAGAATTTTGATGATTTAATGCATTTTAATGTAAGTATAATGAGTATTTGGTACAATTAATTATAAAATACATTTCTCACAAGAATTGAGGGAATAAATAATTATCGAGTTGAATTTACGAAAACCGTCGTAAATATATGTATATAACAATTTATATACAAAATAAATTTAAAACATAGGGTAAACTAATAATATAATTAGTCTTAAAATGAGTATAAAATATATTAGGATTATTTTTGGAAGTGTCAGATCAAATATTCAAAATAAATGATTATGGGATAGCGTTTATTTTAGGGGT
This sequence comes from Chrysanthemum makinoi, assembly GCA_910596185.1. NCBI lineage: Eukaryota > Viridiplantae > Streptophyta > Magnoliopsida > Asterales > Asteraceae > Chrysanthemum > Chrysanthemum makinoi. The sequence goes on along the minus strand of OU343221.1, from coordinate 32,458,708 downwards.
GAGTACAAAAACCGAAAAACCGAATCGAAATCGAAAAAACCAAAAAAGCCGAACCGAAAAAACTGCCCCATTTGACAAACCGATGGTGGTGGTTTTGCATTTTATTAAAACCGGATGTTTGTTGCGGTTTTTGGTTTCATAAGAAAAACCGAACCGAGAAAACCGCCCCGCCCCACCTTTATATATGTTTCTAAATAAGAGATTTTCTATTTAATTTTAAAGATTTTAGTATACAACTTTATCTATTAAAAAAAATTGTGTTGTTTGTTATCTATACATTGAAATTTGTTTTATTTATAGATATTATATCTTTGTTTTCGAATAATAGTGTTCTATGAAAATTTCCCCTACAATTCTCGTAAGCGAACGAAAAGTGCAAAGCTGCAAAGACGTGCATTTTATATTTTAGATTGATGTTTGGTTGTTTTGTACGTTTTTTCGAAGCTTTGATTGCTGGATAATATACTATTATTGATATTTGTTTAAATATTTTTGCTTGAAAACTTGAAATCATAAACTTTATATAAGATTAAAACTTGCTTGTTTTCAAGTAAGAAAAAACCGAATAAAAACCGAAACCGAACCGATTCAATGTCAAAAACCGAAAAACCGAAACCAAAAAAACCGAAACCAAAAAAACCGAAACCAAACGGTTTGTAGTTTTCAAAAACCGAAATATACGGTTCGGTTTTAGTTTTACCATAAAACCACCCCACCCCGCCCCATGCTCACCCCTATTTTATTTAATAGGAAAATATACGTTAAATGAAATATGCAAATCCATGCATGAACTAATATGATGATATGTAGACTAACTCTAGTCTATATGAAATGTCCTTAATGATTTTTCATGAATTCGTAGCTAAACCTTTACGGTTACGTAAATTTGACACTCGTAAACCTAGTTTACGAGAAATGATGAATAGTAAATCCTGAATAGTGATTTTTCTCCGGAATGAATAGTGTTTCGTGAATAGTAAAATTTTGAAACACACTCTCAGAATATCAAATCGACTTAAAAAACGATGAATAGTAAATGATGAATAGTAAATTCCCGAGATGAATAGTAAAATTTTTAAAGTTTGTAAAATGACCTGAAATTACAAGTTGTCACAGGCTATTACACCCTTATCACAGAATACCAATAGGTCCCACTGTGGTTGAATAGGTCTAAGGACTTAACGGGATTGAATAGTTAACCCGATAGTCAAACTAATAGTCAACACATGTTGTGTTATAGTTATAGAAAATAGGGGGACCTAAGTTGCCATATTGTAAACTTGTTATAAAAATGTAGTGGGGCTAAATTATAAAGAGTGAGACTAGATGGACCATTTTTGCCAAAGGGTCATGCCGAATGAGTCACTAGACACTTGCCTTGTTATAACTGAATCTAGAGTAAATTGCAGTTTTGGTCCCTAAGGTATGGCTAAATTGCTGGTTACGTCCCTAACGTTTTGAAAGTGCAGTAGTAGTCCCCTTTTTGAATGTTTTGTTGCATGTTTAGTCCCTAAATTGCATATTTGGTCCCTAAAAGTTTGAAGTTTTCGTTGCATGTTTGGTCCTTAAATTGCATATTAGGGATCAAACATGAAACAAAACCTTCAAAATGGGGACTGTTGTTGCACTTTCAAAACATTAGGGACGAAACTTGCAATTTGGCCATACCTTAAGGACCAAAAATGCAATTTACTACTCATAAATGGTTACATGTGTAATACTTCCTAGCTAAGTCTTGAACAAATATCCTATAAAATCTTTCACTAACCTCCTCATTTCACTATAAAAGGCACTCATCCTCCTCCCTTCTTCTTCTTCATATAAACGCCTACCACCATCACCAAATCACCGTCATTCTTTGATTATTTTACTTCAAGTTACACGTAAGAGTTGAAGAACTAGTTATTTTCTACACAAACCTAGTGTTATTTTGGTGATTCCATTATTGAATTGAAAGTTATACAAGGGTGATTTAAGGGATGAATTCATAAGGATAATACAAGGGTTTACTAAGGTCAAAATCAACTTGGGAAAAGATTAGAAGAAGGGTTTGAGGGTTGATTAGTAGTGTTTAGTATTAGTTGATCTTGTTCTTGTTTTCCTTTTCCAATCACCAACCTTTGTAAGAAAGCTCTGGCTCGTCTTCATTCTATGATTTTATACTTTTTATTATGTGCTATATATGTTAGTATATTGATCATGTTGTACGCAAATCTTAAAATAAGTAAACATGTAAGTAAACTTGCTTATGATTTCATGTGAAAGTTTATGTTAGTAAAACTAGTAAATCAAGTAAACCATACTAGTTAACGTCACCAATTTTATGAGCACAAGACCTTGATTATATTTGTAGTTGAAGAAGAAAATAAAACAAAAACATAGTCTTTGGAATCATGTTAAAACAACTTGTAGATTAAAAGTTGTGGTTAGTGATAACATCAAATTAGCCTAATATTTAATATATCAAATTCCCGTGTTTATAGCCTCATTTGTATTAATATGGTACTTAATTCGTTCATATTTGCATTCCAGGTTAAATGAGGCGTTGGAGCGGAAAAGATGTGATATAAGGCCAAATATATGTACTGAAGATTGATTTATGAGGGCCTATGAATTATTTGTGAAGATTACGCCGTAATTCATTAATAATGTTACGGCGTAAATATGGTGCTTTGAAGGATACGACGTAACCATTTCTTATGGTTACGTCGTAATTATTTTTATGAAGGTTACGGCGTAACATGGAATTAGTTACGCCTTAGAGATTATTTCGGATCGGATAAGTATAAGATGATGAAGGCATACGACGTAACCCGATGTTTAGTTACGCCGTAATTTATTACTTGGGCGCAAAGTTTTGAATGCTACGACGTAATTATAAATTAATTAAGCCGTAATTAATTAAATGCGGCTATTTTATATGAAGTTCAAGAGAAAAGGACCAAGTTAAAAAGAGTTACGGCGTAACTTATTAATTTAGTTACGCCGTAATTATTAAAAGCTCGGACCCAAGTTGCATAATGCCCTAAATAAAATACTATATATATGACATTTTTTTGTCATATGAAGGATATCAAGTTGGGTGCGTTTGCTTTGTGCCGTACGACAAGAAGAAGGAGCAGGAGGTTTTTATGGGGCAAACCCGGTACTCAACTAGGGGATCGATAGCTTTATCCTTGGCACGATATGTAACTATTTTCTGACTCATAATATTATTTTGGTTTTATTATTGTTTATTATAATCTTGATTCTCAATATAATTGTTGGCGAATTAATTCTTATTGTGTTCTATTTAATTGATTATTAATTTATTATTAGTCAATTAACTATTTGATGTTATGTATTTGTTTATTTATTGTATTATATGGTAATTATATTTGTCACTCCACTAGGGTATTATGGAGATGTGGAAATTAGGTCTTGGCCTAGTTTTGATTCTTTTTATTATTAATGCTTTTGTGTTATTAATTGTTTCTAGTGTATGCATGCATAGTTTATTGGTAGCTACCCTTGTTTAGGTAGCTTTGAATGGCGGTAGAGGCTAGTTGCTTAGGAGATATGACCAACTGACCCTAAGTGAGTAGACTGAGACGGGAAGGGTAAGATATGACCAACTGACGACCCTTTCTACTTGTGCGATTTAACCAACTGATCACCTACCGTTTGGATGAACTTAAGAATTAGGGGGTGAGTGTTTAAGTTGCTAACGCCCGCGCACTCACTATTATAAGTCTAGCATGTAGCGGTACTTAATGACTCGGCTTAGGGGACCAGGAACAACTGGACTTATGAGGGGACACCTGACTTCTCCAGTGGTGGCATCTTTGCTGATAGGTTAGGGCGAATTGACCAAATGCTGTCCTCTCGACTTTGACCCCACTTGAAACAGGAATCTAGTGACTTTTAGAACCCATGTATTGCGATAGTAAACGTCGGCTCTTAATGACTGCTATTAGATTGCCGAATGATCCCGGGTGACCTGTTCATCTTGGTGAGGATTCTAAGAACCATAGGGTAGGCGAATTGACCAAAGGAGTCTATCGACTTATGCCACTTGTGGATGAACTCGGTTTAAGAATCGCATCACTATCGTTCCCATTAGCTTGTTTACCAGAGAACCAGCCCAATTGATCACGTGACACCTTAAATATTATCAATCCTTACATTAAAACTTATTTATTTGACTAATTTAATTAATTAGACAGTTAGGAATAGGGCTGCAATCAAGTCAAGCTTTTATCAAGCAACTCGAGATCGAGCTCGAGCTTGACTCGATCAAGCCAAGATTTTATCAAGCTCAAGCCCAAGCTCAATCCCAATAAATTGGCTCGAAACTTATAACAAGCCAAGCTCAAGCTTTTGATAGCTTGGCTCGAGCTTTTATCAAGCCTTAGTATATACATATTTTTATATTAAATTCATATAAGTAACTAAGGGCTAATTTAAATATTATTCTAATTATAAGGATTTTTCATAAAGAATTATTTAATATACTCTTGCAGGACTATTATATGGTAAATAAAGTTTTAATTATTTGTAACGGCGATATCTTTAACCAGTGATGTTGCTTACTTGCTTTATATCTAGAAGCGAATTTAAGTTTCTAGTTATGAATCATAAATATTAATAGACCAAAATATATACTATTATTAGATAATTTTAGCTTTTGTTTATACTTAGTATATCGATGACAACATTAATTAGTACTTTGGCTTATGTTTCATTCTAATGTTGGTCTTAGTACGAAAATGTTATTATTGGTTTTATTACTGTTAAATTAATTTAGTTTGGTTTTCAAATGTGGTTTTAGTTTGTATTACTTTATAAATATATATATTTTGATGACTTTGTCTATTAAATACAATATTTTTGTATACATTCAAGCTTTTCAAGCCAAGCTCAGGCTTTGCTCGAACCTATTCAAGCCAAGCTCAAGCCTGGATGCTTAAAGCTTGACAAGCTATCAAGCCAAGCTCAAGCCTACTATTTTTGTTTCAAGCCAAGCTCAAGCCTTGTCGAGCTCGAGCTCGGCTTGACTCGATTACACCCTTAGTTAGGAATCAACCGTTCTTGGGACGACCTCGGTCTTACCATTCCCTCACTACATGCGACCGGGTACACTGCCCGTTAGTGCATTAGGTAGACCATAGGTAGACGAGTTACTATAAATGTAAAACCTGGTCAGTAAAACCTGCATCAGTTAGATTAAAATTTCTAAAGAAAACTTGGATTTAAGAGAAATTGTTTCTGATTAGAACTAAAACTACAATTTTGAGGCCCTTCTGCTCCAAATCATCAAAAATGTAAAACACAAAAGTTGTTTGGAATGATGTTTCACGTGGACTTCGTGTGATTTTTTTGCCAGAAAATGCAAAACAAAGGCTGAATTTTGCCAAAACTTACAAGTACTATTTTAGACTCGATATTTATATTTCAAAGGTTTAGTTGTGATAAACTATTTTCTTTCCAAGCATAAGGACTTAAACTTAAACACATTTTATAAATATATAACACATAGAATTCTAATAAACTTTACTAAGTTTATTTAACCTTCGGAATAATGTTTTCACATGTGAAAACCGGTTTTTCACATGTGAAACCATATTCATAACTTTATAAACCATAACTTATAATTTTTACAACTTACGTGAATCATCAAAGTCGACCAAGACCCATTAACGGAACTTGACTAAACTAATTTTAAAAACTATGTGACCATTTTAACAATTTTTTCATATAATCAAATAAGCAAATTATATGTTTTACATATTAAGTACTTTGATACTAGGGAGCTTCATGTGAGGGGCCTCTTTGGGGTGAGCGTATTGACGAGTTGCTGAATTTACGATTTAAAGTGTCCTAGATTCTCATACGTTTACTACATGACCTCTGAATTAGGATGGCCTGAACATTAGTACGATGTTTAAACTAACAACGTTTTATAAACTAGTAAGCTATTTTTATAAACGATATACATGATCACTACAAACTACCATGTGAACATCATGATCATTATAATGGATTATATAGACTCATTTATATCTTCACACTTTTATTTCAAAACCTAATACACGATATCATATTTATAGGTTGTACGTAGAGGTTTCCCGGCTTATCTATCGATTTCCTTATACCCTTAACATCATTTACTCACTGTAAGTTCATAGCCCCATTTTTACTTTACTGTTTATTAAAATCCTTGGGGAGATACATACAACAACAACAACAACAACAACAACAAACCCAATCCCGCCTAGGCAGGGTATGGGGGAGGTAAAATGTAGACAGATCCTACCCCTACATCAGGGTACTTGGGGAGATACATGCTAAACTATTTCTACTTTGGACAATTATTTACAAACTGTATGCTATCTGAATGTATTATTTGAGTAAGTTCCCTATTGCCGAAAAGTCCTTCCATCATGAACCATTAATCACTTGTGTGTGGGCACGAATATTGTGGATAGGCCTATCGGGATTGACGAATCTCGTTTGTGTTGTTTCGACAGTTCAACCAAACACACTATATTTTAAGTTTTATATAAGTTGTGGCAATTACTTACTTGAAGGCCATGTTACTATTATCATTTTTATGATACCCCAATTAAGCATTGAGTGTCATTAGCTTAGGGCAATAATAACTTATTTTTACAATGATTGTACTCGTTGCAATTATTAATATAACTCTGAGACTGTTTGTCCATTATTACAAATATAAACCTATGAATTCACTCAACTTTTGTGTTGACTTTTAAGCATGTTTTATCTCAGGTCCATAAGATACGTGGATGGCATGGATGTTGAAGAAGGCTATATTATATATATTATCACTCGAAAACATCAAAAACCTCATATTGATGTAATATGTACTATGAAACTACAAGGACCTATCTTTTGTAAAACTCTGATATTTGAATAAATCGAGTGATAATCCTTTTTAACTACTCAGTTAGAGTTCGCTTTTGTTTATTATAATTGTCATACCAACGAGTGAAACCCAGTTTGAATTCCGCTGCTATCACAAAATTGGGGGTGTTACATTTTCCCTTTAGCTTAAAGGGGAATTTCTTTTTACAAAGTACTCCTGACGTTGCCCTCCATTTTGCCCAACCTGCTCTAATCCGGTAGGTTACGTCATCGTCTATCATCCCTGATTTGTGTATCACTGACCTCAAATATCTAAAAGACTCCTTAGGTTGGAGAATCTGGTCGTCGATACGAACTTTCATTTCCTCATTGTTGCCGATCTCGTTGCTACCGAAATCACATCTCATGTATTCAAACTTCTCTCTGCTCAGCCAAAGTCCATTGTCTTCCAGTCCCTCTCGTCAGTTCTCCAGTCTGTAGTTTAAACCTTCCGCCGATTCTGCAACCAACACCATATCGTCAGTGAATATCATGCTCCAAGGGATGCCCTCTTGTCTCCCTCGTGGTATCTCGTCGAGAATCAAGGCAAAGAGGTAAGGGCTAATGGCTGATCCTTGGTGGATTCCAACTTCCACCGGGAAAAACTCAGTGGTCCCCACCGTTGACCGTACACGGGTCTTTGCCCCCTCTTACATATCCCAGATGACTCTTAAGTATCTCCTTGGGGTTCCTTTATCTATAAGAGTCCTCCAAATCAATTGCAGTGGAACACTATCATATGATTTTTCTAAGTCAAGGAAATCCATATGAAAATCTCTTTGTCTTTCTCTATACTTTTTCATGAGACTTTTGAGGAGGTGGATAGCCTCAACCGAAGACCTTCCTGGCATAAAACCGAATTGGTTCTCTCCTTGCCTACCTTCGTAAACTCCTCTCAATAACTCTCTCCCAGAGCTTCATGGTGTGATCAAGTAGCTTAATACCCCTATAGTTGCTACACAATTGCGCATCACCCTTGTTCTTGAAGATGCGGATGACGTCGTTGAGTCTCCATTCTTCTGGCATCTTAGCGCCAGATAAGATCTTGTTGAAGAGGTAGGTCAACCATTTTACCCCCTCATCTCCTAGGCTCCACCAAGCTTCTATGGGTATTTGGTCCCGGCCTACTACTTTGTTTCTACCCATCTTCTGTAATGCAACCTTCATTTCTCCTTGGTTGATCCTCGAGTAGTAGCATTCGGGTAACACATGTCGGCAGGATTATCAATATCCAAATCAAAAACCACACCATACATCAGTACATTATACTATATTTTCGAAATGAGTAGTGAATGAGAGCTTACATGGTTTGAGCATGCGCTTCCAAGGTTGTTGCAGCCATATGTCATACTGATGTAAAGCACACAGTTTTGCTTGAGGATCTTACTCAAAGGCTTTGATTTTAATTCTGCTATTTCAAAGTGCATTAGGAGGCCTAGAATCGACAACAAGACTTATTTTGTGCAATTTATAGAAAATAGTTAAGGAAGTAGAGAAAATTTCAAATGTTTACTCTTATTTTGATGCTTACCAAAGAATAGATCTCCACCATCCATCTAGTTTGATCTAATGGTGGTGATTAACCTAAGATTTAATAGATAAACATAAGTCCATGTTTTTTTTCTTGTCTTTTTGTCTTTCTTTTTTATTCATATTTTCTTTAATTCACGTTTTATGTTTATATTCATGTTTTTTTTTTAATTCACGTTATTTACGTTTTTTTTAATCCGTGTTTTTCTTTCTTCCCCTTCATACATTTTCGTTTGTTTTTATACGTTTTCATTCGTTTTCATACAGTTTCATCTATTTTCACCCGTTTTCATACGTTTTTGTCCGTTTTCATACGTTTTCATCCGTTTTCTTACGTTTTCGTCCATTATTCATACGTGTTTTTACGTTTTCATACATATTCATTCATTTTCTTACGTTTTCGTCCGTTTTCATATGTTTTCGTCCGTTTTTAAATGTTTTCGGCTATTTTTAGACGTTTTCATACGTTTTTGAATATCACAAGAAATATTCTAAATAGCACAAGTGATATTATGTGATATTTAGAATATCACAAGTGATTGCGAATATCACAAATGAATATCACAAGTGAATATCACAAATGATTTGTGAATATCGCAAATGAAATTATGTGATATTTTAAATATCACAAGTGATCTTATGTTATATTATGTGATTTTTTGAATATTACAAGTGATTTTTAACTAACGTTTTGTAACATGAAAATCACTCGGGATATTCAGAATATCACACAGTGATATCCGAAAATCACAAGTAATATTCATAATATCACAAAGTGATATTCAGAAAATCACAAAGTGATATTAACAAAATATCATTTGTGATTTTCTGAATATCACTTTGTGATAATCTAAATATCAAAAAGTATTATTCAAATAATCACAAGTGATATTCAGAATATCACAGAGTGATATTCAGTATATCACAGAGTGATATTCACAGAGTGATATTCAGAAAATCACAAATGATATTCAGAAAATCACAAAGTGGTATTCAGAAAATCAAAAAGTGATATCAACAAAATATCACTTGTGATTTTCTGAATATCACTTTGCAATAGTCAGAATATCACAAAGTGAAATTCAGATAATCGCAAGTGATATTCTAAATATCACTTGTGATAGTCAGAAACGTATGAAAACTTAAAAAATGAACGAAAATGTAAGAAAACGGACGAATACGTATGAAAACGGGCGAAAACGTATGAAAGAGTAACAAAACGTCTAAAACGGATGAAAATGTATGAAAAATGGACGAAAAAGAAAGAAAATGATGAAAACGGACAAAAAAGTATGAAAACGAATGAAAACGTATGAAAACGGGCGAAAACGTATGAAAACGGACGAAAACAGATGAAAACGTATGAAAATAACGAAAACGTATGAAAGCAAAGAAAAAAACCCGAATTAAAAAAACGTGAATTAAAAAAAGGAGAATTAAAAAAACGAAAAAAAAACGTGAATTTAAACAAAAACAAACGTGAATAAGGAAAAAAATAACAAAAAAAAATGTGAATAAATAAAAAAACAAAAATAAAGAGAAAAAATATGGACTTAGGTTTATCTTTAAATCTTAGGTTAATCTCTATCATTAAATCAAATTAAATGAATGAAGGGGATTTGTCTCTTAATAAGCATAAATCTATAGGTAAGAAAAATAAAATGACTCGAAAGTATTTATTAGTATAATAAAGCAAGAAATACACTCTTTAAACAACATTTTTATGCAACAAGTAGCTAACTATACTTCCAAGTCTAGACCTCCCGCTATCGAACCGCGACACGAAGCACCTTATAGAAATTCACCTTTCAAAAAAAAAAACTATACTTCCAAGTGTTACACATGTATTGCTCAAATATTGTGTTACTCGTGTGAATCTACTGGTTTAGATAAATATACCAATTATTCAAAGCACTCGAATGAGTTATGATTACGTTTCTTTTTTATTTCGTGGTTGTGCCCATAATTTTATTAGAAGATAAATAGGCCTAAGGTTTAAGGTTTTTAAGGTTTCAACATTATAAATGGTCGGATCAATAACACATAACATCGGGTTTTTCATTATTCAACCTCGTATTAGAGCGGGTCTAATCTTCATGCATATGTGGCTAAGTTAAGACGCCCTCTATGTCACTCCGTCAAATTCTAGCCGCCGCCATTTATCCTTTTTCTAAAAAGAAGAAAGAAAAAAAATCTAATCTTAATCTTTGCTTTTATTTTTTTGTTTATTTGCTTCTACTTTTGATGTTGTTGCATGATGAAGATTAATTTTCGCTTGATGTTGGATGTTGTCATCAAAATTTATTATTTGCGTTAGTGCGTTTGCTTTGCTACCACCTTATTTGCTTTTGATGTTGCAGATGAAAATTTGTATCCGTTTGCTGTCGAACGTCTTCCTCAACAAAACTAATTTAATTGCTTTATTGTTTATTTATTTTTCTCATCTAATCCGAGCTTTCGCTATTTCACCACTTAAATTGCGAGAAAGTATTAAAAGATAAATAGGCACAACCTATTTTTGGGTTTAGAGTTTTTAGAATTTCATACGTAGTCAACACTATAAATGGTGGATCAATAAAACATAACATAATGGTTCTCATTATTCAACAAATTTGTCAACGTGACATTCGACCCATTGCCGTCAAATTATACTTATAAGTTATAAGATTACTTAAATGTGACAAAAGAAGCACCTTTTTTTTTTTTTTTTTTAATCAAGAACAAAACCAGTTACCACACAATATACCCCATTGTTGCTGTATAATAATTCATGAAATTTAAACAATGACTTCTACCACAAAACTCAAACTAATCTCAAAAATCTAACTAATATTCCATATGATTAACACCGTTTGAAAGAGCTTCGTAACAATTAAACATAACAGATTACATCGTAAATAATATTCACATGGATTGGAGCCATATGATAAATTCACATGGTGGTGCTGTGAAGTGAGGTTCAATAGTTCCGTCTGACATATGATAAATCCCCGTATCTCTCCCTCCTCCTATGTAGTATCTGCAGTTACCCTTTATAACCCCCGTAGTGTCCTCCGTCCAAAACGTCGAACAAAAACCCACAAAGAAAGTTTTCCTTCCAAAATCATTCACTTTTGACCATTTCCTACTTTCCAAATCATAAGCCAAAACTTTAAAACCCTTTGTCTTGTTACGGTTGAAAAATCTCATAATTACTAACACCTGCTTCCTGTCACCATCATCTAGTCCAGCTAAATAACTAGCTACTCGTGCACCCACATGATCATCTAGATAATAAATATCTATTGGTAGCATTGCTACATCAACCAACGCTGTTGGATGTTTCCCATTAACATTGCATGCTTTTAGCTTGTCAATTTCAATAGCATAAACTTGTCCGTTGTAGAAAGTAATATCAAGTATAGAGTTGTTGAAAGACTGCTTAACAGATGTCCACTTGTTATCTCCAATATGGCAAAACCCTAGCTTCGATATCTCCATACCACCGTATAGTACAAGCACCAATTTTGATTCCATCAAGAGGACTACCTGAAAGATGGATTCGTCCCATTTTAATGGATACTTGGCCTTTGGAAAGGTGTCTACCTTTGGAAGGTTGATGATTTCACGAGATAAAGGATTGATGAGTTGTGTAGCGCAATCTTCTCCAATGGTTAGGAGCCACCCACATGAAGACATGCATATCTTGCCATATGCTTTAGGCAGTCTTATCTTGCGGATTCTCTTGTTTGAGAGGAGGAACAATTCACGAGACTCATGATCATCACTTTTACTTGCAAGCATTAAAGATGGCAACCGCGAAGGAGGCCCATTCGAGTTGTGGTATGTTCTTGCGGCTGCTAGACGCCAAGACCTACACACGCCTGCAAAACTTGGATAATCTTCGTAGCAAGTGATATATTTTTGTGCTATTATATCAAGTACTTCTGGCAACATCTCTGACCATTCCATCATTACTTATAACTATTTTTAAATCACACAATACCTGCAAAAGATATCAAATGCCATTGAATTAACACATATAACAAGGCTGCTAAGTGCTAATAAATTATTTTTTTGACATGATAACAACAACAATAGCAATACCTAATTCTATAGGGGAAATGACAAAAAAATGCATCGAACTTGACACTTGTTGTGATCGTGTGTAGCCAACTATTTTTTTTTCATTGTAACACAAAACTTTTGAATTTTTTTCATTGTATGTACGATTGCCAATGTGTCACAACACGTGGACTGCCAACTCATCTGGGTGTTACACGTGGACTGCCAACTCATTTCCTCACTATTACTTTTTAGGGATAATAACAAAAAAATGTATCGAACTTGACCACTTTTGTCATTGTAACACAAACCTTTTGAATTTGTGTTAATGTATGTATCCAGTCAATCTAAAATTTGGCATCGTTAGTCCTTTATACTAACGGCCGTTAGCACATAACTTAAAAAAAAAAATCTTACGTTTTCATCATTTTTTATACGTTTTCGTTCGTTTTCTTACGTTTTCATCCGTATTTATACATTTTTGTTCATTTTCTTATGTTTTTATACGTTTTCGTCTGTTTTTATACGTTTTCGCCAATTATCTTACGTTTTTGTACGTTTTCATCCGTTTTTATATGTTTTCATCCTTTTTTGTACGTTTTCATCCGTTTTAATAGCTACACACGTCCATTTATTTTATTAATTCAACATTAGTCCTTTATACGTTTTCGTCCGTTTTTACACGTTTTCGTCCGATTTTACACGTTTTCGTCCGATTTTTCACTTTTTCGTCTGTTTTTACACGTTTTCACCGATTTTACACGTTTTCGTCCGATTTTACACGTTTTCTTCCGATTTTACACATTTTCATTTGATTTTACACGTTTTCGTCCAATTTTTACACGTCTTTGTTTGATTTTACATGGATGAAAGCATATAAAAACGAATGAAAACGTAAGAAAATCGGCGAAAAAGTTTAAAAACGGACGAAAACGTATAAAAACGTAAGAAAATGGACGAAAATGTATAAAAACGGATGAAAACGTAAGAAAACAAATGAAAACGTATAAAAAGGGATGAAAACGTAAGAAAACGAAATTTTAAGTTATGTGCTAACGGCCGTTAGTATAAAAAACTAACGATGCCAAAGTTTAGATTGACTGGATACATACATTAACACAAATTCAAAAGGTTTGTGTTACAATGACAAAAGTGGTCAAGTTCGATACATTTTTTTGTTATTATCCCTAAAAAGTAATAGTGAGGAAATGAGTTGGCAGTCCACGTGTAACACCCGGATGAGTTGGCAGTCCACGTGTTGTGACACGTTGGCAATCGTACATACAATAACAAAAATTCAAAAGTTTTGTGTTACAATGAAAAAAAAATAGTTCGCTACACACAATCACAGCAAGTGTCAAGTTCGATGCATTTTTTTGTCATTTTCCCAATTCTATAATATCAAAGTATAAGAAGATAGAACATAAACAGTCACACCTTAACTGAAAGTATGGGTACTATGATTAAAGAGACTGGTAAAAACATTAGGAGTATTACAGAAGTAAAAAAAAATTATGATCGATTAAGGATACTGTAGATAGGACTAAACTTATAAAGGCATGATTCATGAACAAATACAAATATAATACCCCAACATGCATTCGAGAAAAGTAAAAAGACCTAAAAATCGTACCTCAAGACTGTGAGGACTTATGATTTTAGAATCGCTGTGATGCCTGTTTGATTTGTTAGACAAGTTTTGATTTGTTAGACAAGTTTTTATTATAACCTTTTTATCTTTCCTTAAAATTGAGGTTTAGGATGAATATGTAATTTTTTAAGTTTCATTAGGTATATATGCAAACAATCTTTTATCAGTTTGGATTTATATTTTTGGGTTAATTTCATATATCCCCAATTAAAGTTTCCCTCTACAAGTGTCTGGATAATTCCATAATATTCATAATATATCCAGAAAATATAGGGTGTAGGTGTGTGTGTCGTGATAGAGAAAAGGAGGTAAAGAGGGGAATTGTCTTGAGGATCAAATTGTGAAGGAATTAGTGTTCCTAGTCATGATACAAGCTAGTATATATGATCCTTGCAAGTAAATATACTTAATTGATGAGTTAATTGTGACTAGAAAGTTAGGGTTCTTATACCCAAATTGGGGGTTTTTGGTAACTGTGTTTGTAAACACTAATTAAGATGTTATAGTGTAATTGGGTGAAACCCTTTTTGATTAAATTGAAGTAAATGGGTAAAATGGATATGATCATGTTATGATCATAAGATTTGATTAAAAAGAGTTATAGTAATCTTGGAGGAATCTTATTATGGGTAAAAGTTGGATAACTTATGGGTGGATCATCATATAATCAATATATGATTATGTGATGATTAGAGGATGTTTATGTAAGCCAAATGGTTGTGTAAACCATGGCTATAGTTAATTGATTATGTTTTAAATGCATTTTTATATTATGTTTAATGATGTTAACTTGGATGATAGTGTTGATTATGGCTAATGAAAGATATGAAAGATGATGGTAATTGTGTATGGCTGAGCATGGATTGCTAAGGTAAGTAATCCGGTTACTACATGTTTAATTTGGAAGTTATTATATGATGCGTTTATGATTGTTATAGTAAAGATTGGTTATAGTTAAGTTAAGGAATTATTGGACTTATATGAGACATGATGATGGTTATAGAGTTAATTGCCTAAAGAAGTATTAAGGTATGTGTTATTGCCCTATGTGCTAATTGTGCTATGGTCTGTGTGTTAGCAATGCTTATGTGAATGATATGATGATAGAAGTATTACCATGTTTAGCCAATTACTTACTAAGCGTTTCGCTTACGTTATAGTTGACTACATTTTGTAGGTTCTTACACACGGAAGTGCTATGGTTTGGATATTGGATCATGGTTTGATCATGGAAGTTTTGTAATATATGACATTAGGAGCTAGGTAGACACCTAGCTCGTGTGATGAGTTTGTACCCCCGTGAGTCTTTTTATAGTTTTGTAAATGTATCGTCAATCGACAAGTACATGTCATAGTCGTTATAGTACTTTCAAATGATTGTCATAGTATTGACTTGCAAATGGTGTGTCATAGTTTTGGTCTTATTGGTCAAATTGGATGTTATAGTCAATTTAAAGGGGTGTTTGGATTAAAGTGTATTTCTACCCATTTTGGGTTGAAATAGGTCAAGAATGGTTGTGTAGTTTTGCTGTCAAAATGTGCAGGTCTGTAGACCTGACGACGTCACAGTTTTGTGGGCGACAGCGTCCGGCTCAGTTGAGACGACGTCGGGTTTAAAACCCTCTGAACCGTCGGGTGTTAAATTTGAAAACGTGTTTTGATTTACAGTTAAATGGTGACGGTGTCGCAGCTTATAAGGCGACGACGTCAGCCCGTATTGCAGCAACAAAATGATATTTTGTTATAGTCTTGTGCCATTGGTTTAAAAAGTAATCGAGTATATGTTATAATAAGATTTTTCAATGTTCAAATGTCATAGTTTTGTCGTTTACTGAAGAGTTTAATGAGAAAAAGTAATAGTCAAACGTTTCCGCGTCAAAGTTTTAAAAATCGAGTAATTTTCGGTCAAACCGGGAATCGGGGAGTAACAAAGGCAGTAGGAACTCCAATACCCATAAGCTTAGTCTTAGAAATGTTTACTTTGAGACCCGAACCCAATTCAAAACGTTTTAGGAGGGCATCATCCAAAGAAGAGGGCATCATCCATATATTGCAAGAGAGACACATTCACATCACTTTCCGCAAGCGAAACCCCCTTTAAAACTCCTTTATTACATGCTTCAAGGACGAACATTTTCAAAGCTTCAGCCACTAAAAGGAATAAAAACAGCAAAAGTGGGTCACCTTGGCGAAGACCACGTTCCATTTTACATTCTTTCGAAGGTGATCCATTAATCATGACCGAGATGGATGCCGAGGAAAGACAAGAGTAGATCCAATTTCTCCATTTAACTCCAAATCCCATTTGCGTCATAATGATCATAAGGAAATTCCAGTTTACACTGTCAAACGCTTTCTCAAAATCCACCATGAAAAGTAGAAGTTCATGGCTCTCTAAAGCCGCCATTATAATAACTTCATTGGCTATAAGAAAACTATCAAGAATTTTCCTACCTTTGATAAAATCCGATTGGTTAGTTCCAATAACCGAACTTATAACCTTTGCAAGGCGAGTGGCAAGGAGTTTAGATATAACTTTGTAAACACATTCAATGAGACTGGATCGAGCGATAATCCAAAAATCCAAGAGGATCTTTCTTTTTCGGAATGAGAACAATGGAAGACGGGTTACACCCATTGCTAAGGGTGCCTGAAGATTCGAAAAACTTAACACAGCTCCAAAAATCCTCTTTGATCACTTCCCAGTATGTTTTAATAAAGTTAAAATTGAAACCGTCCAGGCGAGGGGCTTTTGACCCGTCACAATCCCATACCGCCTTTTTAACTTCATCCAAGGAGAAATTAGAATCCAAAAAAATAATATCAAATGGGGATAACTTACGAAAAAGAGTGCTACTAAAGCAAGGCCTGGAAAGATCGAATTCCTAAAGCGAGAAGAGAAATGCTCTAAGGCAGCCGATTTAATATCATCAGGCAGGGCCGTCCCGTGAATTCCGGTGGCCCTGTGCCATAACCATAAGAGGCCCCGTTAAACACGAAAATTTTGAACATAATTACTGGCGAACACAGAGTCAATTTCTTGTAATATGGTTGAATAAAAGTCACTTAAATTCAATGTCTTTAATATGGTTGAATAAAAGTCACTTAAATTCAATGGAAGACAGTTTGTACTTTTTTTTCTTCTCTAAATCGGATATTGGTTAACTCTAGTCTATGGATATATTTTTTTATTACAATATATTAGCCTCATGTTAGCTGACAAACAAAAAACAATGAGTATATGACATGTGGGCTTTTAAACTTCCTATACACATATAATAGTATAACAGATGAAGTTGAAAATTTGTGGCCCTAAGAAAAAGGGGGCCCTGTGCCATTGCACGGGTCGCACCTCCCTTGAGCCGGCCTTGTCATCAGGCGACTCCACCCAAACCCCGTTAACGTGAATACCTTTCATATTGAATATGGAAATTTTTTTAACAGTAGAGTGGAAGAATCTCGTATTTTCATCCCCCTCTACCGCCCATCTCACCCACCCCTTCTATTTTAAATCGTCACGGTGTAGCTGCTCAAGATGGTTTAAATCTATGATCCATTCCTCCCTCTTAAGAATGTCATCCGGACTAATGAGGCCATTTTCAGCTTTCCTATCCCACTCAAAAAGATTTCTTTTAAGAGGCTCTTTAGTAGAATTTTGAGCCACCATACGATTAGAGGTCCAATCCTTAATGGCTGCTAGTCTCAACCTTTTGAGCTTGTTTTTTAGACTAAGGTCAGACCTTAAATTAGATTGAGAACTAGCCCAAGAGGTGGATACCAGTTCGTTAAAACCATCTTCACCAATCCATTTATGCAAACACTTTGAAAGATTTCGGCCCAAAGTTCAAACCCCCAACTTTAAGCAAAATGGGGAAATGATCCGAATAAGATCTACTCAACACCTTAACACTAGCGTCCTTCCACATATAAAAAAACAATTAGAAACCAGTAATCCATCAAGTTTACTAGCTTTTCTTCCGCCTTTGTCAAAGCGTGTAAACCGTCATCCACAAAGATGGAATTCAAAGAGACCCCTTCGGGAAATAAAATCATTGAAGGTGCCTGCCTCACCAACATCAAAGCGACATCCATTTCACTTTTCACGAGTGCTAACCACATTAAAATCGCCGAACAATACCCAAGTGATATTTGTCGAAATCATGAAGGATTCTAAAGCAAGCCACAACTCCTCCTTATAGGAAGTTGGTTGAGGGGCGTAAACATTGAGCAACCCAATTTTATTAGAAACACCAGCCCATAACATTGCTCCAATGATTTTATTTCAAACATTGCTCAATAACGAACA
Source organism: Chrysanthemum makinoi (assembly GCA_910596185.1). Taxonomy (NCBI): domain Eukaryota; kingdom Viridiplantae; phylum Streptophyta; class Magnoliopsida; order Asterales; family Asteraceae; genus Chrysanthemum; species Chrysanthemum makinoi. The sequence goes on along the minus strand of OU343221.1, from coordinate 32,440,271 downwards.
CACGCGAGTCCCACATGGTTAGAATGCCACATGATGCTCCCACGGATCCAAAGAAAGCGAAATCCATGAAGTTTCGAGGCCATAAAGAACAGACCAGAATTTGGTCAATCGAGTCCAACTTGGTTTCTTGGACCCCAATAAACACAGGAGAAAACTCATCAATTAAATTCCTAATCCAGCCTTTTTTGTTATCCCTGCCAATACCATTAGAATTCAAAGAATATCGGACCGGTCCAACAGGTTCAACCGAAAACCGAAGTCGTCACCGGTTCGGCTTGCCATTAAATCTGAAAACGAACCAGAGCGAACACGTTGAAACCGAAAAAGAATAAGTTTTTTTTTAAACAATTTATAGTACACTTCTTTGTTTATCTAGTCAATGTCGACCAAGTGTAAATAATTGATTTAAAGTCTTTCTCTTAAGGTCAAGTTGATACCCGGTCAAGGAAAGATTATACTAAAACAAGAAAATTTGTCACTTGTGGGTCTAGCAATTATAAATTGATGCGTTGAGTTGGAACCGAAAAAGAATCAGTTTTTTTAACGATTTATAGTAGACTTCTTTGTTTATCTAGTCAATTTTCGACCAAGTTTAAATAATTGATTTAAAGTCTTTCTTCTAAGGTCAAGTTGATACCCGGTCAAGAAAAAATTATACTAAAACAAGAAATTTGTTTTATTAGAAAATTCAAATTAGTGTTTAATCACATGTGCTAACGTATGCTATTTTAATTAAGTCGCCTACATCTAATTTAAAGACTCGTCTTTGACACGAAAAACCTATTGTTTATGTAACGTTACATGCATGACAAACATCCAGGGCCGTCTCGTGGATTTTAGTGGCCTCATGCCATTATCACAAAGAGGCCCCCAAACGCACACATAATATACATATGTATAAGTAGTGCATTAATTAATTAAACTCGAGTCTCATATTGTATTCATATATATAATAGAAGTACATGAAATTTGGTGACCCTCGTCAAGCGGTGGTCCTGTGCAATCGCACCTTTTGCACTCCCCTAAAGCCGGCCTGCAAACATCGAACGGCTTGTGTCTCAATCGTGTTTCTTGTTAGAGTAAATTACATAATTGGTCCTTGTGCTTTGTCGGATCTTGCAGAGAATGTCCCTGAACTTTTTTTTTGACGGGTCATGTCCTCGTGGTATGCAAAAACGTATATATAAACGTTTTTGTCCATTTTGTACGTTCTCGTCCGTTTTTTTTACGGTTTTGTCCGTTTTTTACGTTTTTGTCTTTTTTTTGTTCTCGTCCTTTTTTACGGATAAAAAGCGGACGAACATATTAAAACGGAAGAAAACGAGTACAAACGTACAAAAACGTAAAAACCGAGTAACGTAAAAAAATGGACGAAAACATTAAAAACGGATAGATAGCGGACGAGAACGTAAAAAACGGACAAAAATGTTTAAAAAATGGGCGAAACGTAAAAAACGGACGAAAACGGGTAAAACCGGACAAAAAAACGGACGAATACGATTTTTGTATATATTTTTTTAAATTTTTTTTTTTTTTTTTTTTTTTGTCAGTTACATAAATCGTCCCTGTTTTTTGCCAAGTTAACGGAGTTAACGGTCAACTAACAGCATGACCCGTCAAAGGACCAAACCCGTAACTTTTGCATATCACGAGGACATGACCCGTCAAAAAAAAAGTTCAGGGACATTCTCTGCAAGATCCGACAAAGCACAAGGACCAATTATGTAATTTACTCTTCTTGTTATGTGAAAAACTTTCTAACTAAATAGTTGTGTGTTTAAGTCATTATTAGAACATGTGAGATGATTGTAATACGTAATATATAAATTGTGCCGTTAAAAAAATACATGGCATATGACAACCATATGCTGATTTTAGTCATTTGATCATATCTATATAACATCGACTTAGACAGCACATTTGATTTACACCAAGCTAGCATTCAGTTACATATTATACATATACAGTTAGCATCTTCACTTTCATAACTATATCAACCATCATGGCATCACTTACTGCCGAGAAAAACTTCGATCATCTTAAAGAAGTGACACAATTCGACGAATCAAAACTCGGTGTTAAAGGGTTACTAGATTCTGGTATCACTACTATTCCCCGAATTTTCCACCAGCCAGCCAAAAATCTCCCAGGTCCACAACCAAAAACGGGACCTCGGTTAACTGTGCCAGTCGTCGACTTATCACAAGATAGATCAAAGGTGGTGGAGGAAATTAGGCGATGTGCATCTACTCTAGGGTTCTTTCAGATAGTGAATCATAGTATTCCAGTTACACTCATTGATAGTGTGATAAATGATACAAAGAAGTTTTACGAGCAACCAACAGAGTATAAGATGCAATTTTATGGCAGAAGCTGAAAATGGTGCAACATATGCTACTAATTTGGATTTGTATCAGTCTAAAGCTGCTAGCTGGAGGGGACTCTATTCATGTATAATATATCTGTCCATTTTTATGTCTCTATGGTATGTTTTTCTCATCATGCTCTGCGTTAACGTTTGTAATTGGATGAGTATGTGTGTTTAGGTGTGGATGTCACCCAAGGAACCAAAATGGGAGGCAGTGCCAGAGATGTGTTTATTAGTACGAAATCCAAACCTGTGAGGTGTTGGATGAGACCAGTCGAACAAGAAAAGGAATGGAGGGGTCCGAGTGTCGATTTGTGGAACTTGAGGAGGTGATAGACTCTAACTTGGAGAACAAGTTTGAGGGCTATATAAACAATCTATTAGCCTCACAAATCATGCGACACAAAAACCCTTTCTTCTATATGATATGTTTAGTTAATATCACTGATATATCTATCAATATATTATTTAAGTGCCATGCATGCATATTCCATACGTATGCCATGTGATTCTTTTCTTTACCATTATTTTGGATCGACAAGATATAATAAAAAAAAGGGTTTGATCGTATTTATTTTATTAAAGTCAAGCATTGTTTGTTTAGTGCTTTATAGTGATTCAAGAACTAGCATTCACATCGAATCGTTATAGTATGTGTGTACAAGAACGTAGTACTAACATATTTTTGTTAGTATCTTGGATTGAATTACAAAACGGTAATGGGTAATTCACATAATCCTATAAACCCTAATTAAGGTTCATCCAATTGTTAGTTTTGTGGATTTGATTCTTGTTCGGCTAGAATCAAGAAAGGTACGCATACTTTATTCTTTAGTTAATTAATTATTCATTATATGTTCTTATACGCTTCCGCACTTGCTTTGATGTTTTGTGGTTATTTATTTGAATGTCATGTTATATAATTTCAATAGTGGCATCACGAGTCATTGGTTTTTAATGTGTAATTAAATACATAAACGCGTAATAAAACAAATACTTGTATGTTGTTTGATATGTTAATCTAGGGTTTATGTTTAATTTATTGTTTGGTCGATTTTTTTTAAGAATTGGGGCGTACCCCTATTTTTTTTTAGTCGACACATGTATAAATTTTTTTTAGGGTTTTGAAAATTGTTTGCTAACCTTATTAAAACCAAGAATTAATATATTAGTTACGTGATTAATTCTTGAATAATTTGTTATGTGTCATGGATTTTTTTTATATGCGATCTTGTGACTATTTGTATAATTGTTATGATGTATCCATGATTATACATGCATGTTAGTCATGGATAAGTTACTTTGATATTGTTTAATTGTTAAGATATATTTATTTACGATAAATCTTGAATTGGGGAAGACTCCAATTATGTATATTAATGAATCAATTATGTGAAATTTGGTATATTATTAATTATGGGTTTACGCAATCGATTCGTCGATGTATGTGGCTCACTCTCAATTGAGAGAGTGAAAGCCCTAATTAATATATACATTAATTTAACCTAGATATTGATTATTAATAGGGTTTTATCGAATAAGTTGCATGTGGCTACTTATTTACACGTATAAATTGTTTATTATGTGCGCATTGTTTTTTTTAGTAGTTTATTTTTTATTGGTATTACTTGTTTGTTTAGTATGTGCGACAGTTTAAGCAAAGGGTAATTTTGAATAGAAAAATAATACGGACTAAACAATGGCGAAATTTGATTTGTTTTGGAAGAGTTAAGTCTTCAATAGTTTAATTGATTGGTGACTTTGGTACAAATGACTGAACGGCTCACCCACTAGAATGAACTATAAAGAGGTTAATAAAGAAGTGCGCACAGTCACACTGAAAGGATGTCTAAGGTTATGCTTTGCGCTTACCTGGTCCTCTGCCCCCTGTAAGTTCGAATGGAGCTACTAAGTAAGCCATAAATGTACAAACTCATCTTAAGGGCGAATTAGTTTTAATTCCATGCGCCACTTCGGTGGTAATTACCCGAAACACTAAGTGTTTACACTTATGCAAAAGTACGGTATAATGGACGATAATTAACACTAAATTCCTTGATTGGTGAACCCAAATGCTATTAATGAGAATAGTAATTCACTATTCTTAACAATAGGTCCTGGAGACTTTTTGGTTCATCATGCTATTGCTCTGGGTTTACATACAACTACGTTGATCTTAGTAAAAGGTGCGCTAGATGCACGTGGTTCCAAGTTAATGCCAGATAAAAAGGATTTCGGTTCCGTGCGATGGCCCAGGACGAGGCGGTACTTGTGATATTTCGGCTTGGGACGAATTTTATTTGGCAGTTTGTTGGATGTTAAATACCATTGGATGGGTTACTTTTTATTGGCATTGGAAGCACATTACATTATGGCAGGGTAATGTTTCGCAGTTTAATGAATCTTCCACTTATTTGATGGGCTGGTTAAGAGATTATTTATGGTTAAACTCTTCACAACTTATTAATGGATATAATCCTTTTGGTATGAATAGTTTATCAGTCTGGGCTACTGGACATCTTGTTTGGGCTACTGGATTTATGTTTTTAATTTCCTGGCGTGGATATTGGCAGGAATTGATTGAAACTTTAGCATGGGCTCATGAACGCACACCTTTGGCCAATTTGATTCGTTGGAGAGAGAAACCGGTGGCACTTTCCATTGTACAAGCAAGATTGCTTGGATTAGCCCACTTTTCCGTAGGTTATATATTCACTTATGCGGTTTGTCTTGCCTCTATCTTCCCGGGACTCCTGCGGGCTAGAGAGATGGAACTACTGAAGCGCTCCCTCTGCTTCGAACTGTAAAAGGGTTGGGGGCAATCACTTTTTAGATCATGGCTTGTAATCCCGGAGCCTTTCCTTTAACTTTTAGCTTACCTAAGGTAATTTATTAAGAGAAAAAGTCTAGGATTGAGATCTGAGCAGAATTTTTCCCTGCTACGTTTTAGGGTGGTAATTGGTTGCTTGGTCGAGCAGTGCCTCTTGGCAAGGAAGGAAAGGTTTTCCACAAAGATCCGTGGTTTTACCTGCTCAGGTTACTACAATTAGCGTAGTTATTTGAAGGGCGGACTTCGGGAGTACCGCGCTCTTGTTTGAGTAGAATCTCGGTATCTTTCTATAATCGTCTTTGTGGCTCCTGTTGCTGCGGAGCCTCTGTGCTGTTGGTTTGACCCTGCCGTAACTCAATATTCTCATGTTTCGATTGTCGACAAAAAACCATCAAAGTGCTCCCCTTTTTTTCTAATAATAAGGTACGTCAATAAGTTTTTCAAAGCCCCAACAGGCATGCCCATGGTACCTGTGGAATCAACTGTATGCGTTTGGGTGAAAGTTCGTGGGTTTGGTGTAGTGAAAGAGAACAAGTAGCTTCGCATCGAACAGGCAAGTATACCTAGGGCAAGATTGGGATCCCATTGATCCAGCGGAAGCAACGGCTAGGGCATGGACAATAACAGATCCGGAGGTAGACCTTCTACTAAAGTGGAGTCACCACCATATACTGAAAAAGAAGGTAGCAGCTACAGAATCCAGTTGATAACAAGAAGTCTCACTTTACTGGCTGGGAGTTCTACTTTCTACAATCGAGCATAAGCCCTCTTCTACTTGCTTTTCTCCCGTAGTAGCTTCACGTCCTCCCTTTCCTTTTGTATGGTACTAAAACGGAAAAGTGGATGCCCAGATATTGAGGAGTTCTTCCTTCAGATAGAAGCTGGTAATCCAAGCTATCTTGGAGTTTTCTTTTTGAAAAAAAAAAAGAAAAAGCGTCCCCCGCGAAAGTTAAAAAGGAAGAGCCTAAAATCATGCCCTTTTCGAGCTTTCTGATAGTTAGTAGTACCTAGCCAAACCAAAGGCTGGAAAGAGCGTTTAGACTACTTATACCCCTCACTGGGAATCAGAGAAAGGAGAGGATAGGACCGGTATTAGCAGAATAGATGGCTTCCTAAGAATCCATCTGATGGTATTTAGTAAAGACTTGAATAGATGCCTTCCTTCATAAGAACAGGTAACCTGGTAGATGGGACTTGCTCTACTTTGACTTCTCTATTTCATAACACTAGCCAACCTGCGTACCTGGAAGGAGCTGACACTCGTCGAGAGGAGAAAGGGCAGGTTTTTGATCTAGTCTGATGCTTACAGGACATAGAATCACGTTTACGGATGAGTGAAGTTCTTGTTCATTTCTCTTTCTAAAAGGGAGTCTCAATGAGACCTAAGAAAGGTAATGAGTCTGAATGCCTTCATTGTATTGTTGCTGGCTACCTTTCACTTAGAAGCAATAATAGGAAGTCCAAGGCTGCCTTATCTTATGGGCAATGCCCCCTTTGCCGTAAAGAGTAGCCATATCCAGTGCGATCTCCTCATACTCAGGCGTCGCCTCAAATCCCATTTATAAACTCTACAACCGCTCCAGTCACACTGCACCACCCTTATTTAACGGGCCTTTAGGCTAAGGATAGATTGCCTGATAGACGAATTCGTCGACCGCCAATGCTCTAATAAGCTGTCTTTCTCCCAGGGCTTCTCCGCTAACAACCAGTCCAGCAACCCGACCGGTAGGACAAGAAGAGCTTCCCTTCCTAGTCCTAGATCCGAGTTACTAGCTTTCTAGACTGACGGTTGTAGGCCTCCCTCAGGTCGGCTTTAGTCGAGCTCCCCAACTCGCTCGACGGTACGACCTCTCCGACTAATAGACTTGATACCGTTCCGTTCCGCTCATGCTCCTTGAGAGGAAAGAAAGAGCTCGACTGTTAAGGAGAGGAAGCACTCCCTCCACTACCCCGCAAATCTAATGATGGACATGCAAGCAGTCCCGCTTATGTGAAGGCTTAGCCAAGTTTGAAGCCTCTCGAATGACTCAGCTAGTTTACTAGACCCTCTATCCGACCCCCTATCAAGTAAGGAGAGCTAGGTTGTATGACTTCCTGCCGGTCTTTGAAGCTATTAACTAATCTCTAGGGCAAGTAGGACTAGTCTTTATGGCCCTATTGATTTAGGAGTTGTTGCAACACTGGTTGTTGACGGTTGTTAGCGAGTACGAAGCAGGAGAGTGGCTAATGTCCCTCAGCCCTTGAAAGCCATTAACTAACCTTAAGAGCAATTAGGGCTGGTCTCTCTCTTGGGTTAGCCCGCTTCTCTTTTTAGGAGGAGGAGAGGACTCCGCTAATTCTTTCTCAGTATGCTTAGGAAGCAAGGTTTTTAGGGCCTGGAAGGAGGGGAAGAATCTTGGACTAGGAGGGGAAGGGATGGTTGTATGGCATCTATGAAAGCATTGACTACATTTCTCCTTCGATATTGCGAAGGCAAGACGCTCTATTGGCTTAGGTTTAGTTGGTACAAAATCAAGTTCTAAATGGATAGGATAAATTTGATTGACTGATGGTACAATGTACTTTTGTACAAAGTCACTTCTCAATTCGTATTTGGTATACGAAAGTGCGGAAGGCAAGCCCTTCTATCTGACTTTGGCTTCTCAATTGCATATACCAAAAGACTGTGCCAAAAGAATTGCTACCTTTCTGTTCGATATTGAATTGACCTAGACATCGAGATTTCATATACCAAAAGAATTGTACATCGCTAGGAAGACTGGTCGTTATTCCCCTTTCGGTCTAGTTAATAGCTCTAGGCAACTACCTAACGGACTAAGAAGAAGCCCCAAGAAAGAGTCTTCTTACAGGTTAGTTGATAGCTTTCCAGTGTGACCTCTGATCTTCCTTGCTCCTCAAGGAGGAAATCGATAGCCTTTAAGATAAGAGGCTAGCTCCTGTCTTG
>OU343221.1:32286330-32432029 GCA_910596185.1 Chrysanthemum makinoi | reverse complement strand
AATCCTGGGTCCGTCCCTGGTTATATGTGTTAATTCAATGGCATTTGATATCTTTTGCAGGTATTGTGTGATTTAAAAATAGTTATAAGTAATGATGGAATGGTCAGATGTTGCCGAAGTACTTGATATAATAGCACAAAATATATCACTTGCTACGATTATCCAAGTTTTGGCGTGTGTAGGTCTTGGTCTAGCAGCCGCAACTACCACAACTCGAATGGGCCTCCTTCGCCATCTTTAATGCTTGCAAGTAAAAGTGATGATCATGAGTCTCGTGAATTGTTCCTCCTCTCAAACAAGAGAATCCGCAAGATAAGCCTCCTAAAGCATATGGCAAGATATGCATGTCTTCATGTGGGTGGCTCCTAACCATTGGAGAAGATTGCGCTACACAACTCATCAATCCTTTATCTCGTGAAATCATCAACCTTCCAAAGGTAGACACCTTTCCAAAGGCCAAGTATCCATTAAAATGGGACGAATCCATCTTTCAGGTAGTCCTCTTGATGGAATCAAAATTGGTGCTTGTACTATACGGTGGTATGGAGATATCGAAGCTAGGGTTTTGCCATATTGGAGATAACAAGTGGACATCTGTTAAACAGTCTTTCAACAACTCTATACTTGATATTACTTTCTACAACGGACAAGTTTATGCTTTTGAAATTGACAAGCTAAAAGCATGCAATGTTAATGGGAAACATCCAACAGCGTTGGTTGATGTAGCAATGCTACCAATAGATATTTATTATCTAGATGATCATGTGGGTGCACGAGTAGCTAGTTATTTAGCTGGACTAGATGATGGTGACAGGAAGCAGGTGTTAGTAATTATGAGATTTTTCAACCGTAACAAGACAAAGGGTTTTAAAGTTTTGGCTTATGATTTGGAAAGTAGGAAATGGTCAAAAGTGAATGATTTTGGAAGGAAAACTTTCTTTGTGGGTTTTTGTTCGACGTTTTGGACGGAGGACACTACGGGGGTTATAAAGGGTAACTGCATATACTACATAGGAGGAGGGAGAGAACGGGATTTATCATATGTCAGACGGAACTATTGAACCTCACTTCACAGCACCACCATGTGAATTTATCATATGGCTCCAATCCATGTGAATATTATTTACGATGTAATCTGTTATGTTTGTTCTGAAGCTCTTTCAAACGGTGTTAATCATATGGAATATTAGTTAGATTTTTTAGATTAGTTTGAGTTTTGTGGTAGAAGTCATTGTTTAAATTTCATGAATTATTATACAGCAACAATGGGGTATATTGTGTGGCAACTGGTTTTGTTCTTGATTAAAAAAAAAGGTGCTTCTTTTGTCAGATTTAAGTAATCTTATAACTTATAAGTATAATTTGACGGCAATGGGTCGAATGTCACGTTGACAAATTTGTTGAATAATGAGAACCATTATGTTATGTTTTATTGATCCACCATTTATAGTGTTGACTATTATGAAATTCTAAAACTCTAAACCCAAAATAGGTTGTGCCTATTTATCTTTTAATACTTTCTCATAATTTAAGTGGTGAAATAGCGAAAATTCGGATTAGATGTGAAAAATAAATAAACAATAAAGCAATTAAATTAGTTTTGTTGAGGAAGGCGTTCGACGACAACGGATACAAATTTTCATCTGCAAAATCAAAAGCAAATAAGGTGGTAGCAAAGCAAACGCACTAACATAAATAATAAATTTTGATGACAACATCCAACATCAACGAAAATTAATCTTCAATGCAACAGATCAAAAGTAGAAACAAATAAACAAAAAATAAAAGCAAAGATTAAGATTAGATTTTTTTCTTTCTTCTTTTAGAATAAATGGTAGGAATTGTGAGTGACATATGTACATATGCATGAAGATTAGATGCAGAAATTCTAATACGAGGTTGAATAATGAAAAACCGATGTTATGTGTTATTGATCCACCATTTATAATGTTGAAACCCTAAAAACTTTAAACTTAGGCCTATTTATCTTCTAATAAAATTATGGGCACAACCACGAAATAAAAAAGAAACGTAATCATAACTCATTCGAGTGCTTTGAATAATTGGTATATTTATCTAAACCAGTAGATTCACACGAGTAACACAATATTTGAGCAATACATGTGTAACACTAGGAAGTATAGTTAGCTACTTGTTGCATAAAAATGTTGTTTAAAGAGTGTATTTCTTGCTTTATTATACTAAAAATACTTTCGAGTCATTTTATTTTTCTTACCTATAGATTTATGCTTATTAAGAGACAAATCCCCTTCATTCATTTAATTTGATTTAATGATAGAGATTAACTTAAGATTTAAAGATACACCTAAGTCCATATTTTTTCTCTTGTATTTTTGTTTTTCTTATTTATTCACATTTTTTTTTTGTTATTTTTTTCCTTATTCACGTTTGTTTTTGTTTAAATTCACGTTTTTTTTTTCGTTTTTTTAATTCTCCTTTTTTCTAATTCGTTTTTTTTAATGGGTTTTTGCTTTCATGCGTTTCGTTATTTCATCGTTTTCATCTGTTTTCGTCCGTTTTCATCGCGTTTCGCCCGTTTTTCGCTTTTCGTTTTCATACTTTTTGTCCGTTTTCATCATTTTCTTTCTTTTCGTCCATTTTTCATACATTTTCATCCGTTTTAGGCGTTTGTTACTCTTTCATACGTTTTACGCCCGTTTTCACGTATTATCCGTTTTCTTACATTTCGTTCATTTTTTTTAAGTTTTCATCGTTTACGATATCACAAGTGATATTTAGAATATCACTTCGATTATCGGAATTTCACTTTGTGATATTCTATTCAAAGTGATATTAATCATCAAATGATATTTTGTTGATATCACTTTTTGATTTTCTCGAATACCACTTTGTGATTTCTGAATATCATTTGTGATTTTCGAATATCACTCATGAATATCACTTGTGATATCGAATATCACTGTGATATTGAATATCACTTGTGATTATTTGAATAATACTTTTGATATTTAGATTATCACAAAGTGATATTGAAAAATCACAAATGATATTTTGTTAATATCACTTTGTGATTTTTGAATATCACTTTGATATTTTGAATATCACTGTGATATTATGAATATTACTTGTGATTTTGGATATCAGCACTGTGATATTCGAATATCAAGTGATTTTCATGTTACAAAAGCGTTAGTTAAAAATCACTTGTAAAAAAATCACATAATATAACATAAGATCACTTGTGATATTTAAAATATCACATAATTTCATTTGCGATATTCACAAATCATTTGTGATATTCACTTGTGATATTCATTTGTGATATTAGATCACTTGTGATATTCTAAATATCACATAATATCACTTGTGCTATTTAGAATATTTCTTGTGATATTCATTAATAAGCGTCTAAAATAGCCGAAAACATTTAAAATGGGGCAGGGCGAAAACGTAAGAAAATGAATGAATATGTATGAAAAGCGTAAAACACGTTGATATGGATAATAGATAACGTAAACGGATGGCAATAAGCGAAAAACGATAAAACAGATGTGGGCGATGAAAATAAAAAGATAAGCGATATAAAACAAAAAAGAAATGTATGAAGAAAAAAGAAAAATTAAAAACGAAATAAAAAAACATGAATATAAACATAATGCGTGAATATGAATAAAAGAATAAAGAAAAAAAGAAAAATGGACTTAAGTTTATCTATTAAATCTTAGGTTAATCCCTACAATTAGATCAAACTAAATGTATGATGATGATTTATCCCTTAGTAACATCAAAATAAGAGTAAACATTTGAAATTTTCTCTACTAACTATTTTCTATAAATTGCACAAAATAAGTCTTGTTGTCGATTCTAGGCCTCTAATGCACTAATAGCGAGAATTAAAATCAAAGCCTTTGAGTAAGATCCTCAAGCAAAAGCGTGTGCTTTACATCGAGATGACATATGGTCAACAACCAGGCGCATGCTCAAACCATGTAAGCTCTCATTCACTACTCATTTCGAAAATATAGTATAATGTACTGATGTATGGTGTGGTTTTTGATTTGGATATTGATAATCCTGCCGACATGTGTTACCCTCACTACTACTAGAGGATCAACCAAGGAGAAATGAAGGTTGCATTCTGTAAGATGGGTAGAAACAAAGTAGTAGGCCGGGACCAAATACCCATAGAAGCTTGGTGGAGCCTAGGAGATGAGGGGTAAAATGGTTGACCGCCTCTTCAACAAGATCTTATCAGCGCTAAGATGCCGAAGAAAAGAGACGGAGACGACGCGTCCCCATCTTCAAGAACAAGGGTGATGCGCAATTGTGTAGCAACTATAGGGGTATTAAGCTACTTGATCACACCATGAAGCTCTGGGAGAGAGTTATTGAGAGGAGTTCTGAAGGTAGGCAAGGGTGTCAGAGAACCAATTCGGTTTTATGCCAGGAAGGTCTTCGGTTGAGGCTATCCACCTCCTCAAAAGTCTCATGAAAAAGTATAGAGAAAGACAAAGAGATTTTCATATGGATTTCCTTGACTTAGAAAAATCATATGATAGTGTTCCACTGCAATTGATTTGGAGGACTCTTATAGATAAAGGAACCCCAAGGAGATACTTAAGAGTCATCGAGGGGATATGTACGAGGGCAAAGACCGTGTACGGTCAAGCGGTGGGGACCAGGTTTTCCCGGTGGAAGTTGGAATCCACCAAGGATCAGCCATTAGCCCTTACCTCTTTGCCTTGATTCTCGACGAGATACCACGAGGGAGACAAGAGGGCATCCCTTGGAGCATGATATTCAGCGTGATATGGTGTTGGTTGCGAGAATCGGTGGAAGGTTTAAACTACGGTGGAGAACTGGCGAGAGTTGGAAGACAATGGACTTTGGTGGCGGAGAAGTTTGAATACATGAGATGTGATTTCGGTAGCAACGAGATCGGCAACAATGAGGAAATGAAAGTTCGTGTCGACGACCGATTCTCCAACCTAAGGAGTCTTTTAGATATTTGAGGTCGGTGATACACAAATCGGGGATGATAGACGATGACGTAACCTGGGATTAGAGCGGTTGGGCAAAATGGAGGCAACGTGAGTACTTTGTAAAAGAAATTCCCCTTTAAGCTAAAGGAAAATGTAACACCCAATTTTGTGATAGTGAATTCAAACTGGTTTCACTCGTTGGTATGACAATTATAATAAACAAAAGCGAACTCTAACGAGTAGTTAAAAGGATTATCATTCGATTTATTCAAATATCAGAGTTTTACAAAAGAGAGGTACCAATAGTTTTATAGTACACATTACATCAATAGTTTTTTATATTTTCGAATGATAATATATATAATATAGCCTTCTTCAACATCCATGCCATCCGTATCTTATGGACTGAGATAAAACATGCTTAAAAGTCAACACAAAAGTTGAGTGAATTCATAGGTTTATATTTGTAATAATGGACAAACAGTCTCAGAGTTATATTAATAATTGCAACGAGTACAATCATTGTAAAAATAAGTTATTATTGCCCTAAGCTAATGACACTCAATGCTTAATTGGGGTATCATAAAAATGATAATAGTAACATGGCCTTCAAGTAAGTAATTGCCACAACTTATATAAAACTTAAAATATAGTGTGTTTGGTTGAACTGTCGAAACAACACAAACGAGATTAAATCCAATCCGATAGGCCTATCCACAATATTCGTGCCCACACACAAGTGATTAATGGTTCATGATGGAAGGACTTTTCGGCAATAGGGAACTTACTCAAATAATACATTAGGATAGCATAAGTTTGTAAAATAATTGTCCAAAGTAGAAATAGTTTAGCATCTCCCCAAGTACCACGATGTAGGGTAGGGATCACGTCTACATTTTCCCCATACCACCTACAAGTGGGATTGGGTTTGTTGTTGTTGTTGTTGTTGTTGTTGTATCTCCCCAAGGATTTTAATAAGCAAAAAGTAAAAATGGGGCTATGAACTTACAGTGAGTAAATGATGTTAAGGGTATAAGGAAATCGATAGATAAGCCGGGAAACCTCTACGTACAACCTATAAATATGATATCGTGTATTAGGTTTTGAAATAAAAGTGTGAAGATATAAATGAGTCTATATAATCCATTATAATGATCATGATGTTCACATGGTAGTTTGTAGTGATCATGTATATCGTTTATAAAAATAGCTTACTAGTTTATAAAACGTTGTTAGTTTAAACATCGTACTAATGTTAGGGCCATCCTAATTCAGAGGTCATGTAGTAAGCGTATGAGAATCTAGGACACTTTAAATCGTGAATTCACAACTTCGTCAATACGCCACCCCAAAGAGGCACATGAAGCTCCCTAGTATCAAAGTACTTAATATGTAAAACATATAATTTGCTTATTTGATTATATGACAAAATTGTTAAAATGGTCACATAGTTTTTAAAATTAGTTTAGTCAAGTTCCGTTAATGGGTCTTGGTCGACTTTGATGATTCACGTAAGTTGTAAAAATTATAAGTTATGGTTTATAAAGTTATGAATATGGTTTCACATGTGAAAAACCGGTTTTCACATGTGAAAACATTATTCCGAAGGTTAAATAAACTTAGTAAAGTTTATTAGAATTCTATGTGTTATATATTTATAAAATGTGTTTAAGTTTAAGTCCTTATGCTTGGAAAGAAAATAGTTTATCACAACTAAACCCTTGAAATATAAATATCGAGTCTAAAATAGTACTTGTAAGTTTTGGCAAAATTCAGCCTTTGTTTTGCATTTCTGGCAAAAAAGTCACACGAAGTCCACGTGAAACATCATTCCAAACAACTTTTGTGTTTTACATTTTTGATGATTTGGAGCAGAAGGGCCTCAAAATTGTAGTTTTAGTTCTAATCAGAAACAATTTCTCTTAAATCCAAGTTTTCTTTAGAAATTTTAATCTAGCCGATCACGGGTTTCTTGACGGGTTTTACATTTATAGTAACTGTCTACCTATGGTCTACCTAATGCACTAACGGAAAAGTGCATGTAGTGAGGAGATAGGTAAGACCGAGGTCGTCCCCAAAACGGTTGATTCCTAAATCTAACGCTAAATTAATTAAATTAGTCAAATAAATAAGTTTTAATGTAAGTTGATAATATTTAGGTGTCACGTGATCAATTGGAACGGTTCTCCGGTGGGAGTAGATGCAATTCTTAAACCGAGTTCATCCACAAGTGGCATAAGTCGATAGACTCCTTTAATTCGGTCACTACCCTATGGTTCTTAGAATCCTCACCAAGATGAACAGGTCACCCGGGATCATTCGGCAATCTAATAGCGATCATAAAGCCGGCGTTTACTATCGCATGAATACATGGGTTCTAAAAGTCACTAGATTCTGTTTCAAGTGGGGTCAAAGTCGAGAATGACATTTGGTCAATTCGCCCTAACCTATCGACCAAAGATGCCACCACTGGAGAAGTCAGTGTCCTCATAAGTCGGTTGTTCACGGTCCCCAAGCGTAGTCATTAAGTACCGCTACATGCTAGACTTATAATAGTGAGTGCCGAGCGTTAGAACAAACACTCACTAATTCTTAAGTTCATCCAAATGGTAGGTGATCAGGTTGGTTCATCGCACAAGTAGAAAGAGTCGTCAGTTGGTCATATCTTACCCTTCGTCTCGGTCCTACTCACTTAGGGTCAGTTGGTCATATCTCCTAAGCAACTAGCCTCTACCGCAATTCAAAGCTACCGAAACAAGGGTAGCTACCAATAAACTATGCATGCATACACTAGAAACAATTAATAACACAAAAGCATTAATAATAAAAAGAGTCAAAACTAGGCCAAGACCTAATTTCCACATCTCCATAATACCCTAGTGGAATGACAAATATAATTACCATATAATACAATAAATAAACAAATACATAACATCAAATAGTTAATTGACTAATAATAAATTAATAATCAATTAAATAGAACATAATAAGAATTAATTCGCCAACAATTATATTGAGAATCAAGATTATAATAAACAAAGATAAAACCAAAATAATATTATGAGTCAGAAAATAGTTACATATCGTGCCAAGGATAAAGCTATCGATCCCCTAGTTGAGTACAGGGTTTGCCCCATAAAAACCTCATGCTCCTTCTTCTTGCAAAGTGCGGCACAAAGCAAACGCACCCAACTTGATATCCTTCATATGACAAAAAAATGTCATATATATAGTATTTTATTTAGGGCTTTATGCAACTTGGGCCCGGGCTTTTAATAATTACGGCGTAACTAAATTAATAAGTTAAGCAGTAACTCTTTGTAACTTGGTCCTTTTCTCTTGAACTTCATATAAAATAGCCGATTAATTAATTACGGTAATTATTTCATAATTACGCCGTAGCCTTCAAAACTTGGCGTAAGTAAATAAATTAAACATCGGGTTCGCGTCGTGTATGCCTTCATCATCTTATACTTATCCGATCGAAATAATCTCTAAAGTAACTAATTCCATGTTACGCCAGAACCTTCATAAAATAATTACGGCGTAACCATAAGAAATGGTTACGTCGTATCCTTCAAAGCACATATTTCGCCAGTAACATTATTAATGAATTGGCGTAATCTTCTAAATAATTCATAGGCCCTCATAAATCAATCTTGATTATATATTTGGCCTTATATCACATCTTTTCCGCTCCAACGCCTCATTTAACCTGGAATGCAAATATGAACGAATTAAGTACCATATTAATACAAATGAGGCTATAAACACGGGAATTTGATATATTAAATATTAGGCTAATTTGATGTTATCACTAACCACAACTTTTAATCTACAAGTTGTTTTAACATGATTCCAAAGACTATGTTTTTGTTTTATTTTCTTCTTCAACTACAAATATAATCAAGGTTTTGTGCTCATAAAATTGGTGACGTTAACTAGTATGGTTTACTTGATTTACTAGTTTTACTAACATAAACTTTCACATGAAATCATAAGCAAGTTTACTTACATGTTTACTTATTTTAAAATTTGTGTACAACATGATCAATATACTAACATATATAGCACATAATAAAAAGTATAAAATCATAGAATGAAGACGAGCCAGAGCTTTCTTACAAAGGTTGGTGATTGGAAAAGGAAAACAAGAACAAGATCAACTAATACTAAACACTACTAATCAACCCTCAAACCCTTCTTCTAATCTTTTCCCAAGCTTGATTTTGACCTTAGTAAACCCTTGTATTAGCCTTATGAATTCATCCCTTAAATCACCCTTGTATAACTTTCAATTCAATAATGGAATCACCAAAATAACATTAGGTTTGTGTAGAAAATAACTAGTTCTTCAACTCTTACGTGTAACTTGAAGTAAAATAATCAAAGAATGACGGTGATTTGGTGATGGTGGTAGGCGTTTATATGAAGAAGAAGAAGGGAGGAGGATGAGTGCCTTTTATAGTGAAATGAGGAGGTTAGTGAAAGATTTTATAGGATATTTGTTCAAGACTTAGCTAGGAAGTATTACACATGTAACCATTTATGAGTAGTAAATTGCATTTTTGGTCCTTAAGGTATGGCCAAATTGCAAGTTTCGTCCCTAATGTTTTGAAAGTGCAACAAGGTCCCCATTTTGAAGGTTTTGTTTCATGTTTGATCCCTAATATGCAATTTAAGGACCAAACATGCAAAAAAAACTTTCAAGGACCAAATATGCAATTTAGGGACTAAACATGCAACAAAACATTCAAAAAGGGACTACTATTGCTTTCAAAGCGTTAGGGGCGTAACCGACAATTTAGCCATACCTTAGGGACCAAAAGCGCAATTTACTCTAGATTCAGTTATAACAAGGCAAGTGTCTAGTGACTCATTCGGCATGACCCTTTGGCAAAAATGGTCCATCTAGTCTCACTCTTTATAATTTAGCCCCACTACATTTTTATAACAAGTTTACAATATGGCAACTTAGGTCCCCCTATTTTCTATAACTATAACACAACATGTGTTGACTATTAGTTTGACTATCGGGTTAACTATTCAATCCCGTTAAGTCCTTAGACCTATTCAACCACAGTGGGACCTATTGGTATTCTGTGATAAGGGTGTAATAGCCTGTGACAACTTGTAATTTCAGGTCATTTTACAAACTTTAAAAATTTTACTATTCATCTCGGGAATTTACTATTCATCGTTTTTTAAGTCGATTTGATATTCTGAGAGTGTGTTTCAAAATTTTACTATTCATGAAACACTATTCATGATTCACTATTCATCATTTCTCGTAAACTAGGTTTACGAGTGTCAAATTCACGTAACCGTAAGGGTTTAGCTACGAATTCATGAAAAATCATTGATGACATTTCATATAGACTAGAGTTAGTCTACATATCATCAATAATATCGTCATCATATTAGTTCATGCATGGATTTGCATATTTCATTTAACGTATATTTTCCTATTAAATAAAATAGGGGTGAGCATGGGGCGGGGTGGGGTGGTTTTATGGTAAAACTAAAACCGAACCGTATATTTCGGTTTTTGAAAACTACAAACCGTTTGGTTTCGGTTTTTCGGTTTTTGACATTGAATCGGTTCGGTTTCGGTTTTTATTCGGTTTTTTCTTACTTGAAAACAAGCAAGTTTTAATCTTATATAAAGTTTATGATTTCAAGTTTTCAAGCAAAAATATTTAAACAAATATCAATAATAGTATATTATCCACAATCAAAGCTTCAAAAAACGCAAAACAACCAAACATCAATCTAAAATATAAAATGCGTCTTTCTGACTTTGCACTTTTCGTTAAACTACGAGAATTGTAGGGGAAATTTTCATAGAACACTATTATTCGAAAACAAAGATATAATATCTATAAATAAAACAAATTTCAATGTATAGATAACAAACAACACAATTTTTTTTAATAGATAAAGTTGTATACTAAAATCTTTAAAATTAAATAGAAAATCTCTTATTTAGAAACATATATAAAGGTGGGTAGGGGTTTTCTGTTCGGTTTTTCTTATGAAACCAAAAACCGCAACAAACATCCGGTTTTAATAAAATGCAAAACCACCACCATCGGTTTGTCAAATGGGGCAGTTTTTTCGGTTCGGCTTTTTGGTTTTTCGATTTCGATCGGTTTTTAGGTTTTACTCACCCCTAAAATAAACGCTATCCCATAATCATTTATTTTGAATATTTGATCCGACACTTCCAAAAATAATCCTAATATATTTTATACTCATTTTAAGACTAATTATATTATTAGTTTACCCTATGTTTTAAATTTATTTTGTATATAAATTGTTATATACATATATTTGACGGTTTAAATGTAGAATTCAACTCGATAATTATTTATTCCCTCAATTCTTGTGAGAAATGTATTTTATAATTAATTGTACCAAATACTCATTATACTTACATTAAAATGCATTAAATCATCAAAATTCTTCCACCTTTGGAGCCTCCCCCATGCAAGTCATCAATTTCATTAATTAAAACTATGACTAGCCATGTACACATATGCATTATATTTAAATATTTGTAAAGATACATGTAATATATTCATTTCAGCACATACTTGCACATAGTAAAAGGTGAAGTAAAAGAAATCCTCTCCATTTTTCTCTCTAAATTCAGCCAAGAAGAAACCAAGGAAGAAAACACAAGATTTTCAAGAACAAGTAATTTTATAAACACTAGTATACTCTCTTTTAAGGGTTTTGCAATAAAAACCTAGAGTATTTAGGAAAACCTTGTTCCATAAACCTCATCATCATACTAGTAAGCATTTCATAATCATTATTAATTTTTCATATTCATAATTAAGTTATTTTTATTATGCTTGAAAGAAAACATGCAAGTTTCATGTGTATCTATACGACTTTTATTGTTTTTAGTACTTATAATTAGTATATATCATCTTATAATTAATACCTTGAAACATATCATTTTTGATGATGTTTAGGAACCCATGACACCCTAAGAAGGTGTATGGTAGGTTTAGAATAGATTTGGTGTTGATTTGAAGTGGTTAGAATAAGTATTACGTAAGAAAAATCACTTTCGACGACTTAAAAATAAGGTCTGATCATATTTGTAAAATCTGGAAAATTCGACAGGTTATAAATTATTTTGGGCTAGATATTCATAAAATATACTTTAAAACAAAAGCGTGGTCGCTGGCGGGTTAAAACGTTTATAACTTGAAGAAGTTATGCTATTTTCAAGTTTAAATGCGAAAACTATATTTTTCGAAAAACTGCATGCTGTCCAGAATTTTAAGGGTCAAAAATGAGTTTTAAGCGTTATCTAAATGAGTCGATTTATCAAAAATATATTAGTATACATTAACACGAAGCTAAGGATATATAAAACGTAGAAAACGGATTTATAAATTACCACGTTTAAATAAGGTTGTCGTAACTATTATTCACAAGTATAAACACTTACATATATATTTCTATTAGCCAAACTAGTTGTCGCTAGTGACCATGTTTGGAGTCGTTTTTCACATTGATAGAATACTTTTTAGAAAACGATGTCTTCTAGTAAAAGTGAGTTCACCTAGCCTATTTTCCAAAATGTTCAACGTTCGTCAAACGGAATTGTAACGAATAAAATACGGTCCTCAAACTTTGGAAAACTAACCTTAAACAATATTTTTAGTCCAAGTACCCTTCTTCACCTATATTTTTCTCTATGATCGAGACCTCTATGATAAAAATTTAAAAGCTAAGACTTGAGATAATGCTACAAGCTTTCCAAAACCATTGAGTTTGTTTCCTAACACTCGATATTCACTATTTTACGACTAGCTTTTCGAGACCATTTAGTCACTTTCATGAATTGTCAAATTATATTATTTCTGAGAAAACTATAATTTCTTAATTTATCACTAAGCGATTATCGTAGTATATTGTTTCAACGTAAATACTTGTAAAGTATTTTATAACTTGACAAAACGTTATAAACTTATTTTTCGACGATAAGCTTTATTTTCAAAATGCACAAGTGGTATGGATATCATATGAGTTTGCATGCACAACATTATTTCATTACTTATATTAGAATCATATCATTCGTAATAGGTCGGTTAGAGATTGCATACATTTCAGTGTTCACTTTTGTCATCATTATAATTGCATGAGGTGAGTTCATAGCCCCACTTTCTATTACTTAATTGTTTTACAAACTCTTGGGGGAGATACATGCTATATTTTTAATCGAACACAAATGCTTTGAATTGTATGTTACATCCAAATGCTTTATTGTCACTAAGTAATCAATTGCCATGTTTGAAGTCCCTACATCATGCACCATTAGTCACTTGCGGTGAGCGAATATTGTGAATAGGCCTATTGAATTAACACTCTGTTCTTATTGACCCACTAGGGAAATCGAGCGCACTATATTTGAATCATTAAGGTAAATTGGCAAGTTTACCTATTAGGTCTGCGATGAAACGATGATACCAATTTCTATTGGTACGAGGTTTACGCTTTGGTTGTCATGAACTTAGTGAAATAAATGTTGTTTTGTTTTCAACGATGAGTGAGAAACAACGTAACTCAACTACGCGAATATTGTGTTCAAACAACTTAATTAAACCTATGGATTTCACTCAACCTTTGTGTTGATTTTTTAAGCATGTTTTATTATTAACATTTCATCATGGCCGCATGGAGTCGCTGAGTTGCGTGTCTCATATATTTTATGCATTTAACTATCGTTTGATTGTAACAAACTCATTTTGGTACTTTGGAAATATTTTGGGACCTATGTTTTGTAAACTCTGATTATTTTATTTTATCAAACGATGTATTTTTCAAATGACACTTTAGGTCATTCAATATAACTATTTGTGATGCTATGGCGTCATCATCCACGGTATTCCATTCACGCAAAAGCGGTAATTTGGGGTGTGACATATGGCATCGAGCTTGTTATAGAGAACTAGGATGCATCATTGACCCTAGACTATAACTACATCATCATAGCATCTCATCATTTCATCATAAGTGCATATTCACTATACATGCGGTTTCATACATACATTTTGCGAGTTATTTGCTTTCATTTCAAATCGATTGTCACATAGATGCCCTGGATACCCGTTCCATTATCCTTTCTTCAGATTCTAACGTGGAGAATGCCTTGTCATTCCCTATCTCAATTTTAACATCAGTTGACTCATCACCGATATCATCGGATGCCGAGACGAAACCTTCAAGGAGGGTGAAGTCGCTCTCACTCCTCTGTTTCACCACCAAATCGTCATGTTAGACGTTAATCACACATTAAGTCACTAAACCATCATACATTTGAAGCACTTACGACATCTCATAACCTCTCCTAGGATTCGTCAATCATTTTGAAAAATAACCTCAAACTTATCACCTCCTATCATCTCGTTTATTTTACCATAGGACTTTGCTACGTCTCACCCTTCCACTTATTTTGAAGAGTTATGGCACCAAAGAAAGCTGCACTAGATATGACACCAGTTGCTATCCAAAAGTATGTAGAGGATAGTATAGCCGAGGCACTAAGGAAAGAACGAGCAGCGGTAGTAGTCTGCCGAGGGCAGCATTCTTCTTGAAGTTTGCTAGACTTCTTTGCTGCGGAGGGTCTGAGTTGAAATTATACATACAAGGACTTTAAAGGCTGTGATCCCACAAAGTTCAAAGGCACCGAAGAGCCACCTATGATCCGTTGGTTTGAGAAGATGGAGTCTGTATTTCTTATGCAACCTTGATGACTACAAGGTGAAGTTTGCCACCGGTACACTCTTAGATGGCGCAATGTCATGGTGGAATTCATATGCGCAACCTATTGGTATCGAAAATGCTTACAAGCTCATGTGGGATGAATTCAAGAAGCTGGTAACTAAGAAGTATTGTCCACGCACAGAGGTGAAGAAATTAGAAACAGAATTTTATGAGTTAGTAATTGCTGGTTATGACATCGAGACCTACATCAAGAGGTTTCAAGAGTTGGTTGCACTATGTCCATCGATGGTTTCGGACAATGAGAAATTACTGGAAAACTTCATTGGAGGACTTCCACAATGTATTCAAGGAGATGTAACTTCTTCCGATCCACAAACAATTGAAGAGACTATCGGATAACTAAAAACTCATGGCTCAAGTTGTGAAAAAACATTATCAACAACAACAACAACCAAACTAGCAACAACAAAATGGGAAAATGACCGGGGAGGTTATGATAACGACAACCAAAATCGTAAACTAACCATCATCAACAACGGAATAAAAGACAAGCCACCGGGTTTATGTTGCGCACCCAACAAAGGGAGGAGCTTATACTGGAAACTTGCCACGATGCCACCAATGCACGCTACATCATGATGGTCCATTTGGTATATGCTTTAGTTGTCACAAAGTGGGACACCTTGCTAAGGACAGGCAGCGAATATGTTGGAACTCACCCACTGTAATCGATGTAAGTATCATCACTCGGGTCTTTGCCACGCTAAAGTGCTAGTGTCAAAAAGCGGGACACCTTGCTAGGGATTGTAGAGGCAAGGCTATAATTACATGTTTCGGATGTGGAGAGCAAGGACACTATAGGAATCAATGTCTCCAAAACTATGGTCAACAAGTTGAAGGTGCTCATGGGAAAGCATATATGTTAGAAGGAGCTCACGGGTATCAACAACGGCGAGATTGAAGAGTTTAGGGATTAACAAGTCTTACTCCTTATAAGCTATGGTACTAAGTTTATGTCCTCACAGTATTGATCTTTATGACTTAAGACTAGCCTTTTGATAAACCACTTTCGTTGTGTAATATTCTTATCTATCGTACTTTCTTTTCCTTCTGATTTGTTATCACTTACCAAAAATTTTACTTCACTCACCTTAACGCTTCATTTTAAC
This sequence comes from Chrysanthemum makinoi, assembly GCA_910596185.1. Lineage (NCBI taxonomy): Eukaryota > Viridiplantae > Streptophyta > Magnoliopsida > Asterales > Asteraceae > Chrysanthemum > Chrysanthemum makinoi. The sequence continues at coordinate 32,416,149 of OU343221.1, read as the reverse complement.
GACATGGTTTAAATTTCTTCAAACATTGAGAGATATAAAACTAAACCGAACATAGCATTGTGGTTCCTTAATTACACGTAGCCTAACTAACTATACAGATGCGGAGGATCATGTTATGTTGGGCGATTATTTATAAATCTTAGTGCAAGCAAAAGCCCTACATATTCCTAAAAGTCGAAGTGATGCTCGCGGAGATATTCTTCGATATTTTCTTTATCGGCGATGTTTTACACTCTTAATCATAGATAGCCATAGCGACACTGCTTCATGTCTTCTATCGTTATTCATCACAAACCCTAGCACGAGAGACCAACAGAATTGGGAATTTCTTTTTGATGGTAGATATGTGACAACTTCGTAATTTCAGATGTTTACAAACTTTAAAAAATTTACTATTCATCTCGGGAATTTACTATTCATGGTTTTTGGAGATGATTTTTTATACGAGAGTGTATTTAAAATTTTACTATACCAACACTATTCAATTCTCAGGAGAAAATTACTATTCATGATTCACTATTCATCATTTCTAAGTAAACTAGGTTTCTGAATTGTCAATTCGCGTAACCGTGGGGTGCTGCAATTCATGAAAAATCATTGAGCATTTCATATAGACTAGAGTTAGTCACATATCATCGATAATATCATCATATATTAGTTCATGCATAGATTGCATACTTCATTTAACGTATATTTTCCAATTAAATAATATTGTCATATCATTTATTTTGAATATTTGATGACACTTCCAAAAAATAATCTAATATATTTTATACTCATTTAAACTAATTATATTATTAGTTTAGATATTTTAAATTTATTTTTATATAAATTGTTATGTATATATTCTATTGGTTTTAAATAAAATTCAACTCGATAATTATTTATTCCACAATTTAGCAATGTATTTTTATAATTTTACAACTTCGATATATTTTATTTTGTTGGTTAAAATGGGTTATATATGCGTTACACTTAATACCTAATTAATTGTACCAAATACTCATTATACTTACATTTAAATGCATTAAATCATCAAAACTCTTCCCCCCCCCTTTGCCGACCTCCCCCATGCAAGTCATCAATTTCATTAATTAAAACTATGACTAGCCATGTACACATATGCATTATATTTAGATATTTGTAAAGATACATATAATATACTCATTTCAACACATACTTGCACATAGTAAAAGGTGAAATAAAAGAAATCCTCTCCATTTTTCTTTCTAAATTCAGCCAAGAAGAAACCAAGGAAGAAAACACAAGATTTTCAAGAACAAGTAATTTTATAAACACTAATATACTCTCTTTTAAGGGTTTTGCAATAAAAACCTAGAGTATTTAGGAAAACCTTGTTCCATAAACCTCGTCATCATACTAGTAAGCATTTCATAATCATTATTAATCTTTCATATTCATACTTAAGTTATTTTTATTATGCTTGAAAGAAAAAACATGCAAGTTTCATGTGTATCTATACCACTTTTATTGTTTTTAGTACTTATAATTAGTATATATCATCCTATAATTAATCCCTTGAAACATATCATTTTTGATGATGTTTAGGAACTCATGACACCCTAAGAATGTGTATGGTAGGTTTAGAATAGATTTGGTGTTGATTTGAAGTGGTTAGAATAAGTATTACGCAAGAAGAAAAATCACTTTTGTACGGAGCTTAAAAATAAGGTATGATCATTTTTGTAAAATCTGGAAAATTCGACAGGTTATAAATTATTTTGGACTAGATATTCAGAAAATATACTTTAAAAAGAAATTAGCGTGGTCGCTTGAACGGGTTAAAACGGTTTATAACGAAGAAGTTATGCTATTTTCAAGTTTTAAGCCGAAAACTATATTTTCAGCATGCTGTCGAATTTTTAAGGGTCAAGAATGAGTTTTAAGCGTTATCTAAATGAGTCGATTTATCAAAAATATATTAGTATACATTAACAACGAAATGGGATATATAAAAGCGTAGAAAACGGACTTTTAACGACTAAATTACAGGTTTAAATAAGGTTGTCGTGAATGTTTTCACAAGTATAAACACTTACATATATATTTCTATTAGCCAAACTAGTTGTCGCTAGTGACCATGTTTGGAGTCGTTTTTTCACATTGATAGAATACTTTTTAGAAAATGATGTCTTCTAGTAAAAGTGAGTTCACCTAGCCTATTTTCCAAAATGTTCAACCGTCGTCAAAAGCGATTGTAACGAATAAAATACGGTCACTCAAACTTTGCCGAAATCTAACCTTAAACAATATTTTTAGTCCAAGTACCCTACTTCACCTATATTTTTCTCTATGATCGAGACCTCTATGATAAAAATTTAAAAGCTAAGACTTGAGATAATGCTACAAGCTTTCCAAAACCATTGAGTTTGTTTCTAACATATCACTATTTTACGACTAGCTTTTCGAGACCATTTAGTCACTTTCATGAATTGTCAAATTATATTATTTCTGACGAAAACTATAATTTCTTAATTTATCACTAAGCGATTATCGTAGTATATTGTTTCAACGTAAATACTTGTAAAGTATTTTATAACTTGACAAAACGTTATAAACTTATTTTTCGACGATAAGCTTTATTTTCAAAATGCACAAGTGGTATGGATATCAGATGAGTTTGCATGCACAACATTATTTCATGACTTATATTAGAATCATATCATTCCTAATAGGTCGCGGTTAGAGATTGCGCACATTTCAGGTGTATTCACTTTTTGTCATCATTATAATTGCATGAGGTGAGTTCATAGCCCCACTTTCTATTACTTAATTGTTTTACAAACTCTTGGGGAGATACATGCTATATTTTTAATCGAACACAAATGCTTTGAATTGTATGTTACATCCAAATGCTTTATTGTCACTAAGTAATTAATTGCCATGTTTGAAGTCCCTACATCATGCACCATTAGTCACTTGCGAGTGAGCACGAATATTGTGAATAGGCCTATTGGAATTACACTCCGTTCTTATTGACCGCTAGGAAATCGAAGCACTATATTTGAATCATTAAGGTAAATTGGCAAGTTTACCTATTAGGGCTGCGAGGAAACGATTTTTACCAATTTCTATTGGTACGAGGTTTACGCTTTGGTTGTCATGAACTTAGTGAAATAAATGTTGTTTTGTTTTCAACGATGAGTGAGAAACAACGTAACTCACACTACGAATATTGTGTTCAAACCACTTAATTAAACCTATGGATTTCACTCAACCTTTGTGTTGACTGTTTTAAGCATGTTTTATCTCAGGTATTAGCATTTCATCATGGCCTGCATGGAGTCGCTGAGTTGACGCGTCTCACATATATTTTATGCACTTAATTATCGTTTGATTGTAACAAACTCATTTTGGTACTTTGGAAATATTTTGAGACCTATGTTTTGTAAAATCTGATTATTTTATTCAATCAAACGATGTATTTTTCAAACGACACTTTAGGTCGTTCAATATAACTGTAACTGTGATGCTATGGCAACCATCCCCTGGTATTCCATTCCGCTGCAAAACAGGTAATTTGGGGGTGTGACATAGCCGATGTCAAAGTTTTGGCTTCTTCGCTTGGATGCTCTCATGATTCTCTTCCTTTTATTTATCTCGGCCTCCCGGTCGGGAAGAGAATGCGTTTGTGTGATGGTTGGAATGTGGTTATTGACCAATTTAGAGATAACATATCATGTTGGAATGCTAAATCTTTGTCGATTGGTGGGAGGCTTACTCTCATCAAGTCTATTCTCGGAAGCCTTCCCGTTTACTATTTTTCGCTCTTCAAAGCCCCTCTAAAGGTCATCAATATCCTTGAATCCATTAGATGTCATTTCTTTTGGGGTTTTAAGGAATCTCAACATGGGTTGTATTGGGTTAAATTTAAAAAAAAAAAACTATTCTTCTTGATCCTAAGTTTGGGGGCCTCGGCGTTGGCTGTCTTTTGTCGAAGAATCTTGGGCTTTTGAGTAAATGGAAGTGGAGGTTCCTTACGGAGGATAAGGCGCTTTGGAATATTGTTATTAAGGAATTTTACGGGGCTGATGGTGGTTTTAATTCGCCTGCAAATCAGATTGGGACGGGTGGTATATGGCCTGATATCATCAATGATGTTAACAATATTTATAGTATTGATACCTCCTTTAAATCTTCTTTTGTTCAAAAAGTTTCATGAAGTCTTTCCCTAGACTTTTTGCTCTCGCGATTCACAAAGATTGTAGCATAAATGACCGTTGGTGGGAATAACGTTTGGGGCTGGAACTGGTCTTGGCGTTTCCCTCCTCGAGGGAGAGCCACTGACGACCTTGCACCCTTCACATCTTTTATTGGCGTCTGTCCTTTGGTTGAGGTCGGTGATACTTGGAAGTGGGCGTTAGATGGATCGAGCATGTTCAAATTTTGTATCCTATCTAATAGAATTCAAAATCTAACCCTTGCTAATCATAGTGTTGGCAACCACCAATCTACGAATTCTTGGATACCTCGAAAGGTAAACATTTGCGTTTGGAGGGCTTCTTTGAATAGATTACCTGCCCATTCAAATCTTTCTTCTCGCAGTGTTGTTTTGGAGTCATTGGCATGTCCTTGAGGCGAGTGATATGTCGAAGACTTGGATCATTGTATTACTAGATGCTCTTTCGCCCTCCCCATTTGGAGGAAAGTTTGGAGCTGGTGGAACTTAGAATCTCCTATGGTGTTCCCATCTTTTTCGATCTCTGATATTGCTAGTGGAAATATTGATTCGGTTGGCAATCCGAAATTGGAAAAAGTTCTTCAAGGTGTTTTTCAAATTTCTTAATGGACAATATGGAAGTGGAGGAATAGGATCGTGAACGCTACCGCGAATTCAATTTCAAAGTGCAAGCGGAAGACATTTTCCGGCCATCCAAAGATTAACCAAGACTTGATTCTGCTCACTTTCCTAAGCACTGCTAATTGGGATGTTTGGATATCTAAGCCTCTCGATTTGTTTATTTGAGTTTGTTGTATAATTTTCTTTGGTTGTAGCCCCTTGGTCTTGCTTGGCTTTGTACAGTTAATGGTTTTTTGTTTGCCTTTTTATTGGCTTTGTTCCGTATATAATATATTAGCTTTTCATAGGAAAAAAAAAAAACTTGTTAACTTGTATGAAGTTTTGTGTGTTTTATTAGTTGTACAATGTGTATAAAAACATGTATTTTTCATTTTAAGAGTGTTTTGAAAGAAAAAAACAAGCCTGCTAATTGGGATGTTTGGATATCTAAGCCTCTCGATTTGTTTATTTGAGTTTGTTGTATAATTTTCTTTGGTTGTAGCCCCTTGGTCTTGCTTGGCTTTGTACAGTTAATGATTTTTTTTGTTTGCCTTGTTATTGGCTTTGTTCCGTATTATAATATATTAGCTTTTCAAAAAAAAAAAAAAAAAACTAAAAAAAAAACAAAACGTATTAGCTTGTATGAAGTTTTGTGTGTTTTATTAGTTGTACAATGTGTATAAAAACATGTATTTTTCATTTTAAGAGTATTTTGAAAGGAAAAAAAACATTAATTAATGTGTTTAATTAATTTATACTTTGAATTATATTTTAGTTTGTTTAGATTGTACATTGTGAATAATATTACTTTACTTTTTAGTAACAGGCTTCTTTAATTGATTGTATTTAATTTGGTATATATTTTTAATTAGTTGTAAAATGTGAATACATTTGTATTTTTAAGTATTGATGTGTTTTAATAAGATTATTAATTATGTGTTAATTTAATGTGTTAGTCCGTTAAAAAGTTGTACAATATATGTTTCAATTTTCAAGTTTGCAATGTCTTAATGCATTAAAAAAATTGTGTACTATGTATAAATGTTTGTAATGTCCTCGCGTTTAATTTAGTTGTATTGCTAAATTTTTATTTAATTTAGTTTTGTTAATTGTATTGCTAAATTTTAAGATTTTATTGGTTTAGTCATTTAATGCTACAAAAGTGGTTTGCGTTTTATAAGATAGTTAGATGGGATATAATTTTCTTTATTTGAAAGTCACTTGAGACCGCAAGGTCTAATTTGTTTTACTTCGCTTGAAAGCCTATGTTCGTTAAAGTAATGAAAAAAATGTAAATTACCTAACTACACGTTGCATAAGTAATCAAAGTGTATATTTTATCTAAACAATTTTTTTACCATAACAAAATGTGATATAATTTGCTTTATTTGAGAGTCATTTGAGACCGTAAAGTACAATTTAGTTCATTTAGCTTGTACTGAAACCGGAACTGGGACCAGAAGAACCGAAAACTATATTCAGTTCGGTTCTCGGGTTCCTACTTTTCATATAATTCGGTTCCCAGATCCATCGAGTCTGGTCCCAGGCCCGTGCTCAACCGTAGTTGGGTTTTCAAGTGTAAATCTGACATTGCATTTAAAATGTACCTTTCGGACTGGACCATCAATTCCAAACCAATCTGTATGTGTTAACGTTCAGGTGCTTTTTCAAGAACCGGCTCTATTGCGAGTCTGGTTCATCCTAACATTGAACCATTTTTTCTTAGAACCCTAACGTTGGACGTTGTACATGGTCAAGTTTTGACCCAACGAAAAGAAATACTTGTTGCAAGCATAACAGAACAACAAAACTGAAATAGCAGACAAATACAACTATGCTAATAAAGTAATAATATCTCTAACTTAGTACTAACCATCTGCAATCAATCAAGGCTACCATTAAACAGAACAACAGAATAAAGCAAATGAAAAAGAAGTGTTTCCAACACTACACTTCCAGATGCGCATCCAAACTACCCTCTTAACTTTGATCTTCACCGTTTGCAAGCTCCCTTTCCTCCTCCGCAGCAGCCATCAATTCATCAAACTTATCGGTCTTTCCAAGTAAGATCTCGATCTAAAGAACAAACAACAGATGGATATGATCAGTTACAGAACATCATTAACAAACGCATGACAAACAAGCAACACATTTTCAACTTTTCAAAAACATATTTGCAGTAGATAATATGCGAAAACAACTACACTTACTGGACGTATTTTGAATCAAAAACTCACACATAAGATGCTTATTTTGCACTCACACTTCTATAATTATCTAATACACTTCATTATTCACAACAAAAGCAAGTACATTGATTATAAAACTAGACCGCTTCAGTATCTTATGTTGAGTTCAAGAAAAAAGTTCAAAAAACACTTGAACATCATATATGTCAAAACAAAGCAGCAAATGCCTCGGATCTTAGTAACTATTTTTCTTAACTTAGTACATCTAACTGTCATGTTTAATATGATAGAATCGATTACCTTGGCTTTTTGGATAGGACGTCCTCTGTTTTCATCTTTCATGTCCACAGTAGAAGTCATAATCTCTGCAGCATTTTCCAATCATCATTAATAAAATATAATACATGCAAAAAGTCACAATTTACTAATAACGACCATAAACATCCTTACTCTTCTCAACGGCAAATCCACTGTTCTTGAGAATTTCTGCGATTGTCACAACTGTAGCAATAGCTGCAAAATAACCAAAATATTAACTTTATGTGTGTGGTTTGAATGTACACATGTATTAATTATGAAACACATAGAGCAGTCTATTAGGCATTCATTTAATTGATGGTTTAAATGTGCACATGTATTAATTATGAAACGCATAGAGCAGTCTATTAGGCGTTCATTTAATTGATCAAACATACTCCACAAGTCTTCTCCTACTGATTGCTCATCAAATTAACAGTGATATATAAGATCATGGTACTGAATAATTGCTACTGAAGCTTTTCACTAAAAACATGGGTTTTATACTTTTATCCTAAACCAGCTAGGTTAGAAACAAATGAAACCCTCAATCAATTGAACGACTAGTCCAATTCCATTGGTTTTTACCTGTACTTAAGCAATGAAATTAATAATGTCATGAAAAATATACCATCACTGTCTCCTATATACTAGGAGTTTGGTTAAGCTACTAACTTAGTCTAAGGCCAGTTAAGTCGCACTTCTGATATAATTAGTTATCTTCAGAATCCATACCCACATTAACATGAATACTAGAGTTTATACACACTTCCTACTTTATCTACTTGAATATAGCATACCATTCTGAAACAAATGCCAGTGCACATCGATAACAAACAAAGAAAAAACATAGAAACAAGCTACTATATAAGCAAATTCCCAATCCCATCTATCATTCAACATGTTGTACTGTAAAAATATCTTCCAATGTAAGATGTGCGTCGAGAACCAAAGAAGTTTTGAACAACAAAAATTTTAGTCATAAGCTCTAGGTTAGTTGATTCTTGTTCTAGGTTCATTGATTCTAGAGTTGTTAAGAGCTTTTGGCATGTCATAAGCTCTAGGTTAGTTGTCTATCAAGCTGTTTTAGCTTGAGGTTAATGTGGTACTTCAGCCACATTTCATCTGTACTCAATCGTTTTGGTTTAATCTATTTACCAGGGTGCAGGATTACTCCCCTTTACCCAAAAAAAAAAACAAAAATTTTAGTCTATTCTGTCAATCATGTGCAAAACATTCCATCTAAACTAGACAAAAAAAAAAAAAAAAAAAAAAAAAAAAAAAAAAAAAAAAAACAAACAAACAAACAAACAAACAAAAAACAAGGGATCCAAAACATATACAAAAAAAAGGCAAAAATTTTCATAGAAATTACAACTTCCACCGTCTTACATACAGGACGCACCAACTCTGGAACATACATAGCCAGAACAGTACAAAATTCTTAAATGCACAACCTTCATGATTTTAAAAATTGATCAGTATTCATAGTATGCAAATTACGTTGTATCTTACAAACAAACACATTGTCTAACTTCACACAACCTGTTATCCTCTTCCTCGTGTATCATTCATTGCAAGTAAATGCGTATACACATAAACATACTAATCTAGCCATTTACTTCAAAATATACATAATCAGGCGTATACACATAAACATACTAATCTAGCCATTTACTTCAAAATATACATAATCAGGCGTATACACATAAACATACTAATCTAGCCATTTACTTCAAAATATACATAATCAGAAGAAAGGGTTAAACGTGGCGACTTTTACCCCCCCCAAAAAAGACGAAGTAAGAGCAGCAGTTAATAGACTACGAGAATATATTATATAAATAGTTGTCTTGTTTATATGTACAAGTGAATAAGAGCCTTACTGAAATTACACAAAGCTCTGTAGGTACGTAAAGTTGAATCTTTAAAGGTGGTTACCAGGTTCGTTTTTATGGTTCTTAAGTTATGGTGGTTCATATTATGTAATATAGTTTCTGTTAATCAAACCAACATCGAATCTCCCAACAAGCTATCACAAACATGAAATTTTCTAAGATGACATCAGGTATCAAGTTATGTACAACGTAAAGCAACAGAGGGGACAGAATTTTAGAGTTCATGAAACACGAAAATAGTAACAACCTTTTGCACCTTTTCTGCAAGAGTGTCATTTGGACCCGTTCCACAAACTTTCAAACCCCCCTCCCCTATCTGTTTGTCCACGTTGTATCTAATCCAGTACCTGATTTTCAGGGTAGTGACAATTCATTGGGGAGGTTGGCGTTGGTTTAAGATTTACAGTCTTCAATATTTTCGATTCACCCATTGTAATACACAAAAGATAACATAAAAACCATAAAGGGAACACTATTTATGCACCAACGTTTGTTGATTTAACTTCGCACCTAAATATTTCTATGTGTTTTATAAAATACTAGTTACTTGAACTGTCATACAAACAGATAGTAACCAACAGACCATATATCCCAAAAGATACATAATCACAATGATACATAAAGCTACACTTCGCTAAGCCTTTAATCCTCTTCCCCAAATATCTCTCATCGTACATGCATATTAATGTAACAAATAACGCAAACTACATATACATTATAGGCAAAAAGTTATACAAAAAGCCATTACTCAAAAACATACATAATCAGAATGAATACATAGAACCCGAAAAAAAGGAACAAACTGCACATCCTTCACAGTATTAGCCTATCATATCTTATCCTTCTAAATACAAAACACTATCATCAAACCAATCAAAAACCTTAAAATTGTACACACAAATTACAAACGGCGTTTGTCATCTAATATCATTAACATAACGAAACAACAAAATAATCTGCAATCAGTTAACATAACATATCATACGAAAACCGTAAACAGCACATTTTATCCACAAAAACACATATATCACACTACCAAACTTCTAAAAACTACCAAATCATCAAGCTTATCAAAAACGTTAAAACTCAAATACGCGCACAAACAATATGTATCATCTAATCGCATTTACATAATATAACACAAACAATTTAACAAAAAACATAAGTTAAATTAATATAACCTAAATATTAGATACGTATAACACACTCATATTACAAACAGCGGCATCATCTAATATCACTAACATAACGAAACACCATTCATAACTCACAAAATAATCTGCAAATTAACATAGGATACACATAATTAAATTTTGCAGAACCAAACACATAATTAGACTAATCAAAAACCCTAAATATCAAATGTGTACGGGCACAAGCACGAATTACCAACAGTGTGTATCATTTAATTTGCATTAATAACATCACTATAATACAAACACATTGACAAATTTAACAAAAACAAACATAGATAGTCAGGCCGTGTACATCAGATCCAAAAAAAGGCTCGACTTCTCGTTTACATATATCCACACAGTAATTACAAACCGCGCATACTAAAAACAAAACATCATCAAATTACAAACCGCATACATCATTAGATTTTACGAACAAACTTCGCAAACAATTTACTCAAATTTCAACATACACACAAACCAGGCATGCTAAAAACAAAACATCGATAACATAAACACATCAAAACTGATTACGCGCGTGACATCTATACAATTAAATAACACAAATTACGCAAACAATGCAGTACATCATCTAATTTTATCAAAACACATATTACGCATAAAAACACATTACGCGCATTACATAGATAACAATTAAATAACACAAATTACGCAACTAATGCAGTACATCATCTAATTTTATCAAAACACGCAAAACACGTATTACGCACAATTACATCAATACAATTAAATAAAAATTATAAAAAGTTACCCATTCCAAGTGCAGATAGTTCGACATCAGTATGCTGCTGCATATACCTCTGCAAATCAATCAATTAAACCATTAATAACAATTAATTTTATAAAAAAAACAGTTAATTACAAATCAATTAACTAATTAATACCTTAGCGAGATTAACGTAAAAGAAAAGGGGCTTTTTAGTATTGGAGACTTGAATTCGGTTCCTTTTCTGAGAAGATGGAGTTGAAGAATCGTTTATGTTTATGTTTTCAACTGCTTCTGTGATTCCTTCCATTGATAATTTCTGAATTTGAAACCCTAGTTTTTTTGTTTTTTTTTTTTTTTTTATAAAAAGTGAGAATGTGTTTTTGTTAATGCGATTGATTGATAGGAGATAATAAAGGGGTAGTTGGGTAGTTTGGGTTTGGGCTTTTGAGTTTCGAATTTACTTTTTTACCCTTTTGTGTGGCGGTTAAAAAGTTGTTAGAGTAAACCGAAATTAGTTAGTTATTGGTTCAAAAGTAGTTATTAGAGGATCATGTAGTGTTGGTTCGGTTATTAGATTATTCGGTTTGGTTAGTTTGATTAAATATTATAATATATTCTAAAAAGGGAAATTGAACGGGCAAAAGGCATTTTTCTTAAGGCCTCCGTTCTAAGTTAATGTGCATTTTGATTGGGCCACAGTTAATGTTAAAATCCAAATGACAATAGTAAGTTAGTGGATGTTGCGGCGTTTGTGATTGGTTGAAGGGTGTTGTGAGTTTTCTTGTTCATCACCATTTTCACGTAATCACTCCGTAATACAAAGTAAAACATCAATTGACACATTTACAATAGATAATCTTAGTACGATACAACCCGACCACACAAGTGTACACCAAATTTTTACTCTGTTATGATAAACTTGGCTAAGAAGTTTCTTGATTTTACTTGCTCCTTAACTTTAATTAAACTTATCACACACATATCTACGCAACCAATATCATCGATTGGTTTAACGATTGGTGACCCAAATCTTCATCCATTAACCAAATATTCATCCGTAGGATCTTCAACAACATCAGCAACAACGTTTCATTGGCAGAGGATTAGGAATTTATAGTATTTTGTTTATTCTTGATTTAATTACATGTGCTCCAACATTCTTATCTCATCAGCAGTTTCAGTTTAAGTGGCGCTAAAAAACAAAACGGCAGTTGTATCATTAACGGGGGATTACAAATTAGAGGTATGTTTTTTTAGAGGTAGTTTGGTGGGTTATGTCTTAGTAGTGATATTTTTTTGTTTCAGATACGATATGATGATTTGTTGATGTTAGAATCATAGTTTTTATTTTCATATTGCAACTTTCATTCAATCAAAATAAAGAACTGAACATTAACGAACCTTCTCTAGACACAAAGATTCAATTGCATGTAAGAGGTTGATCCTTTATTCAAATTGCAAGTTTATAAAACCTAACCAAGGGTGTTAAAGTAGAATTTATGAGGGTTTTTTTTTTTTTTTTTTTAATATTTGGGGGTTTCTTGAAATCGTATGTCAAGTGAGAATTTTGTGTTGATTAATTCATGGGTTTGGTGTTTTTTGTTGTTAATTTTGATAATTTTCTTTTTTTTAATTGCTGGAACCTATAGGATTTCTGGAAAATGGTTAAAATATAAAATTTTAGTGATATATGTGTTATTGATAATGACGAGGATGAAGTTTGCAGTTTATGAACATGTTTTTCTTATCGATTTTTAGTTTGATATCAATTCCTTTGGTAACTCATAGTTTGTCTGAGTCTTGCAATAATAAAAATAGTGACTAATTTTCTTTGGTTGATAATCGAGAAAGTTATGTGCTTTTAACGTAAGTTTAATATCGGTTGCTCTTTTTATAGGGTGCCTCCCACGGGAGATGATTCAGGACCGTGGCTGGAGAGGGTTTAAGATCGAGTAATGCCCTACTAGTAAGAAGACCAGCGGCTCAGCACCTGCAACACCTAAAAAGAGTGGTGGCAATGGTGGTGGTTTTGGTGGACTTGGAGGACCCTTTGCCAAGAAATGATGATGTTTGTTATCATGTTGGTGCGAAATTTTTATTAAATTCGGTATAATATCGCATTTTATCTTTGGCTATATAACAAGATATATTTTGTGCAAAACAAATTAAAGATTTATGCATTTGTTGTCACTTTTATTGCATAGGCTTTTACATTTGCACCGGTGGATATTCGTTATATGCTAGGCGAAAGTCGTGCACAAGCCGCATCCACCAACCGACTACATGTGGTTAGTGTCTTAAGGTTTTTTTTATCTAGGTTAGCTATCAGATTTTCATCATTTTGGAGTTATGCTAGAAGAATTTAAGTTTAGCACAAGAAATCATAACACTTGCAAGTGTGTATATATATTAGCACCACATTATTAAGGTTCATATCCAACACTCTTTATTAGATATTTACAGTATCCCACTTCATATCATAAGCTCTAAGTTCCAATGACCCTTCGTGCCTCTTCTTTCTCCATCCACAAAGAGGTTTGTTTAGCAACTGTTTTTGTTAGCACTTATTCGTTTTTAAAATTCATTTAAGAAGCTGACCCTTCAATGCCATAACAATGAAGGTAGTTTAACTGAATAACAATCTTTGTAAATTTGCGAGCATGTTTAAAGGAGTATTTGGAGCACCACTGTCAAATCATGTTAAAGTCGACTTCACATCATCTTCAAAAAGCAAGGTAAAACTAAAGATTACTACTGAGTTTACTATACTAAAATGTACGTAGTAACTTATTTTTCAAAATTTCACCATTCTGTCATTGTATCTTAGAAAAAAAATATTTGTTTTGTTTGTTGTTGTATCTAGCATAAGTTAAATATTCTACCATTGTATGTAATAAACCCTCATCACACGTTAAAATGGCGGCGTTAACATGTCACCATTTTTACCTGTTGTCATAGAATGTTACTCATATGTACAAATGGTAAAAAAAACAAAGTATGTTAAGTGCAATCAAAAGACATTTCTCTCATACAACGACAAAAAGGTGAAATAATTTACATTATGCTTTAGTTAGCTTAAACGGCTTAGAGAAAAAAGTCATTTATTTCCACTCCATCAAATTATAGGGCTAGAAATTCTTGGTGATGATTTAGACTTGCTTGCAGAAGGAATTTAGCCAAAGGGGTGCACTCGAACCCAAGCGGTGGCCACCCCAACTCCCACTGCAAAGCGTGCATCAACAGATGGGAAGAAAACTTTAAGAAAGGGTACAGTCATCATAACCGGTGCTTCATCGGGTTTAGGTCTAGCCACAGCAAAATCTCTAGCGAATCGGGTAAATGGCACGTGATTATGGCATGCAGAGACTTTTAAAGGCATAAAGAGCGCAAAATCATCGGGAATGATGAAAGAGAATCATTTAGTGATGCATTTAGACCTTTCATCACTTGATAGTGTTAGGCAGTTTGTTGCAAACTTTAAAGAATCGGGTCAATCACTTGATGTGTTAGTTTGCAATGCAGCGGTTTATTTACCCACTGCTAAAGAGCCTACTTACAGTGATGGGTTTGAACTTAGTGTTGGGACTAATCATCTTGGTCATTTCTTGCTCGCAAGATTGTTGCTCACAAATGTTCTATGCATCGATAAACCCATCCCCGCTGCAACGCGCGGGCAAACCCTCTCGTTTTTTCTAAGTAAAAAGATTGAAAATTTAATCAAATAGAATTCAAATTTGAGTCAACTGAACCGAATAAATGAAAACTGAACCGAATAACCCGAAATACATAATGTTATATTTATACTAAGAAAGAGCTTTAGTAATTTTTTTTCTTCATATAAATACATAGAAAAAATGTATATTTATATGAATTCGGTTTTCGGTTTTCACTGCCAAAACCATATCCAAGCTGATGATCGAATATTTAGTTCAATTCGGTTCAGTTTTGACCAATACAATTCGGTTACAAATTCGGTTTAGTTTCTTTCAGCTCGGTTCGGTTTTGGTTTTCGGTTACTGTAAATATTACACGATCCGTGAACACCCCTAACATATTGTGACTCAAGCCAAAAGTGAAAAAGAGTGTCACGTCATGTTATCTAGATCCCTTATATGAAAAAATTAAATTGAGAAGGGCGAGAAAACTTTTTATCCATACATTCTAAATTAGAAGGAGAAATTTAAAGGAAGATGTATCAATTTTTGTACATACATCTGATATATGTGATTGTAATTTCTTCTCAACATTTCCATTTTTATTTTTCATCTCATTTGATCATAACTCTTAGTAATAGGGTGTGTTATAGCCCTATGACACGAGCCCATACCATACCCCAAGTTATAAGGCTCGGCGTCAATTTCATCAACCAAGTTATACGACTTTTTACTTTTGTGTGTTTTATTTTAAAAGTTGCATGGCGAGGGTGTCCTATAACTTAAGGACGAGATATGGGTTTTTTTATGTTAAGTTATAGCATCTGAGTTGTGACACCCCCAATTTCGTGATACGCAACGGAATTCAAACTGGGTATTACTTCATGGCACAACAGTCATAACAATAGGAAACGAACTCTAATGGAGTCGTTTTAAAAGATTTATCATTCGATTTATATAAATATCAGAGTTTACAAAAATGAGGTCCCAGTTGGTTCCATTGTTTACAAAATACATTAAATGAGTTTTCGAATGATAATAAAATTTATAGCCTTCTTGAGTATCCGTGCTCCTCCGTGCCAGCCTCGTACAATATGGACCTGAAATACATGCTTAAAACTGTCAACACAAAGGTTGAGTGAATTCTTAGAGTTTGTTTGATGGTTGAACACATTATGTTGGTAGTGTGAGCTATAGACTCACACCAATTGTTTGAAAACAAAACAGTTATTATTAGACTAAGCATCATGCAATCAAGGCGTTAACGTGTTCCAAATTTAATTGGAGAAACTGTTGATACGTGCCCTTAACAGGTAAAATTTCCATTTTTACCTAATGTACTCAAATATAGTGCGTTTGTTTACCGGACCTGGTCAAACAAGCGGGATTAAATCAATCCCAATAGATCTATTCACAATATTCGCCCCACCTTCACTTTGATTAATGATTCATCATTTAGGGACTTAAGTTTGGCAAATGCGGTAACTTAGTGCTAATAAAACAATCAGATAAGTATACGGTTTGAAAGCAATGTGTTCGGTTTTAAAATAGAGCATGTATCTCCCCCAAGGGTTTGTAAAACAATCAAGTAATAAAAAGTGGGGCTATGAACTCACCTCAGAGTAAATGATATCAAATGTATAATGAGAATGATGGATATGTCGTGAGAACTTCTAAAAGAGCAACCTAGAATAGGATGTTGCGACTTAGGTTTGAAATAATGATGCTAAAGAAATAACAAACCTATATACGTCTCTATGTTGATCATGATGTAGTACATGGTTTTTGTGTATGTTGTTTATAGAAAATGGTCTAGTTGTGAAAACGTGTTTAGTTTATATATATCGTACTACCGTTCGGGCCATCACAATTCAGAGGTCATGTAGTAAACGTTCGAGGAGCTAGGACACTTTAAATCGTAAATCTAGCAACTCGTCGATACGTTTTACTCAAATGAAACCCTTCACATGAAGCTCCCTAGTTTTGTAGCACTTAGTAGATAAAACATAGATTTTGAATGAAGATTGTAATATCATAAAGTTTATCATGTTTTTAGTAAATATCTAGTTTTTACAAGTTCTCATTGCTTACAAGTGATTACAACTTATTAACATGTTCAAGAATAAAGTTTTGGTAAAAATCATCGGAAAAAGGTAAAATGGTCATTTTTCCGTTACTTGTGAAAACACTATTTCAAATATTAAATGAAGTTTTGTTAAGTTAATATTTAACTAGCTATGAAAATAACTTGGTTTTGATTTTAGTTGTGACAAAAGTATAGTCGTGAAACTATATATATAGGGCAGTTTCAGTTTTTGAAAGATAATGATCTATTTAAGCGTTTTCAAGGTCCGGGCTTCCTTAAAACCGAAGGAAAACGTCGTTCCGGACAACTTTCGTGTTTTAACTTTTTGATGATTCGGACCATAAGTACCACTTTCAAAACGAACAGCTGCTTAACAGCTTGTGTTAGGCAGTTTCGGCGTTTTGGTTTCGCTAACTTCTTTTGACCATAACTTTTGACTCGTTTGTCCGTTTCGGGTGATTCAAATTGCTATGTTTACCTTTTTATCTTGTCTACCATAGTATATAAGTTACAAAGTCCATATGTGACTTGCTTTAATGGTTTCAAACGTGTAGAATATGACTAGTTTAGTAGTTTGTTACTTTTACGACAATATGTGAATTAAAACATGTGATTGAGTATATGTACATCATGAATCAACATAGTAACTATATATATAGCATGAAATTGTCAAGATTATGAATAATAAACATGAGATGAAGGTGGTGATTAGTTGCTTACAACTTTTGGCTTTTAATCAAGAAAGGAGTAACTAGTACGGATCGGACTTTGATTGAACACTTAGGACCTTGAATTGAGATAGCTTTCTACACCTTGGCACCCTTGTGATCTTGAAGAGTTGGTGATGAAGTACTAAGTGACTTGAGTGGATCTAAACTCAAGAAGATCACTTAAACTTGCTAGAGATTTGATGTAGTAACTTACTACTTGAAACTTCTTTGCATAAACTTGGAGTTTATAGATCAAATTATGGAAGATATGATGGTTTTATGTTATGAACGACCCAAATCAGTGTTTTAGGGTTTTTAGGATGCATTTCACTTGCTATTTATAGGAGGGTAAGTTTGGTTAACCATATATTGGGTTAAATGTTAACCATGGTTAAGTTATGACACATGTAATGATCTAAATGAAGCATGGTTAGGATTATGCCACCAAAATTATGACCCCCCCCCCCTTAGGTCGGCCAAGTGAAGATAAGATGACTTAGGTGGATAGTTTTGGTATTATCTTGGTTACGGAGTGAGTTTTGGTTCCGTTAATCGCTAATCGAAAGTTGTTAAGCCAGAAAACGTAAAACCGGGTATCGTAAAAATATGAAACTTATAGGAATGATTAAACTCATCATTATACTCCATCTAAAAATATAAAATGATTGATAAGTCTTATTGGGTGCAAAAACGCTGCCTAAAGCTGGAAACACGGGTCAAAAACGCGTAATTCGCAGTTTATTAGAAAAAAACGAGATTTCAGGGAAATGATCGTGAATTTATTTAAAGTTGACTAAAATTAGTCTATAAGTGATATGAGATGTCAAAATGTGGTTTTCGTTATGCGTGGGATAACTTAACAGTTATACGTGAAGTTTAAAAGTTACGCGATTTAAGCAAAAATGTAGAACGTACAAGCTTAATTTCTTTATGGTCAAAGGAGGAGGGAAATATGTTTGAATTTTCCAAAATATAAAAGTTTCTAAACATCTTAGAAAATACCGTGCAGGAATGGTTAAGTCTGGGTCTACGTAGAATTGTTTAAAACGTAAGTTTAGTCTCGTACGGCTCAGGGTTTATTTGGTAACATTTTAAAATAAAATCTTAAAAAAATTCTCTAATTGATTATGATTGATCTAAAAATTAATTTGATGTGAGGAAAATTGTCAGAGTTGATTTTCGTTATGCGCGGGATGTTTAAATGGTGTTCCGACCAAAACGAAACTTTAAAACGATGTTTTCTTAATAACTTTTGCGAAAATGATCTAACGATTGTCAAACTCTCAGGATATTACTAAAATAATTTATCTTACGAGAATGTGAAATAAAATTTTTTATGGGATGAATAGTGAAAGTGAATAGTAATTTCTCGAGGTGAATAGTAAAAATTTGAGAATGGATAGAAATCCTGAAAATGGGAATTGTTACAGTCTCACCACCTTAATGGGAATTCCGTCCCGAAATTCAATGTGTGTTATCCAATGTTGAAGTGTCTAGAAAAATTGAGGGTGTATACGCCGAATTCTAATCTTTGCATTCTTAAGTTTATGGTCATAGAATGTATTATGTACCATGTGGCTTAAGTTGATAATCTAAAGGGTTTTGTTAAAATCTTATAGAGTCCAATATACATAAAGTTTGGCTTTTCTCGATTCCCAAAACGAATCATATCTTATTGTATCGAGGCTATCAATAAAACCTTAATTTCTAACATGGAGTTTTTGGTGATAGTGTGCGGCATGGAGCCTAATTTATATTTGTATGGTTTCCTTAGTTGTTTCGTGGGTGATCCCTAAAACCTTATTTTCAGCAAATGGTTAACTAAACACTTTCATCGATATAGTGCCTCAAATGGAATAGTTTTTATTGTTGTTAGCGTAACTGTTGTTAATCAAAGGTGTAAGATATTGTTGATGTGAAATGGTTTGTAATGATGTTGTAGGAAAGTCTTGCTAGAGGCAAGTGGTTATCCAAACCATTTCCAAAGTTTATCATGTCTTAGGTGGTTTCGGGATGAACGCTATATCGTAAAGAAACGTGGCTTGTGAAGTTTTACATACTGACTTATAAGGGGTTCAGATAATGACGTTGATGATTAGAAGAGTGTAGCGTATGTTTACCATTATTCTTAGGTAGAGATGTCAAGTTTAGTTTAAAATCAAAAGTGAATGACGAAATGATATCCTTGAAACCTAATCAGGCTAGTACTTATAAGAAATGACGAGAAGATTTGATGACTATCCCAAGATAGTAGATAGGATTATTTCATAAATGAAAACTTTCAAGAATGAAATTAGGTAGTATAAATAAGATGTTAAGATTTTGCTGAGTGGTAAGACACTATCGTGTCTCTAGATCTTTTAATGAATTCTGGTGGTTTATCGAGTTTAAGTAGGAAATTAACACAATATAACACTTGTATATAACTATTCTCAGTGTTTGAAAAATTTAAGTCGAACATAGTTAGTCAGACTATGTTCCACTATCCCTATGTTAAATATAGGTGACTAGACTATATTTAGCAGAGGTTCGATAAATTTTTCAAATACCTAAATTAGGTATACTTGTGATATGTCCATAGCTTTTGAGAAATTGTCCACTAAGCAAAGGCGATATCAAATCATCCAGTTGCAAGTCCTGGCCATAAAATACTTGTAACCTATGTTTTCACATTCCATTGCATAGAAGATAGTATGGGTAGATACGTGTGGAAAGGAAATCTTACGTAATTCTAAAATAGTCTATACTTGGCTAGAATCACGAACCTTTAACAATGAAGGTTTCAGAAGAGAATTTTGATGAATGTAGAGAAAGTTGCTAAACTTCAGCTTTTGTAGATGATGAATCAGTTTGTCCTTTAGAAATCCCATTTCTTGTATTTCCATTAGGGAAATTGATAGACTGTGACGGGTTTCATGTAAAAACAATACCATATAAGGTTTTATAAGATAATTTCTAGAGTCTATTGTATAACTTACAATGTCTGGGAAATAAATTAGACCATTGTGTAACTTACAATGTCTAAAAAATGATGGAGAGATCATTGTGTAACCCACAATGTCTTGAGAAATGATAGAGAGATCATTGTGTAACCCACAATGTCTTGAGAAATGATGAAGAGACCATTGTGTAACTCACAATGTCTTAAGAAATGATGGAGAGATCATTGTGTAACCCACAATGTCTTGAGAAATAAATGAGACCACTGTAAGATTTACAGTGTCTAAGAATGTAATAGAGACCACTGTAAGATTTATAGTGTCTGAGAATGTAATAGAGACCACTTGTAGGATTTCATTAATGCGAGAATGTAATGGAGACCACTGTATCTCACAGTGTGTTGAAAAATGAATGAGACCGTTGTATCTCACAATGTCTGGGAAGTAGGAAAGACCATTGTAATCAGTTACAATGTCTTGGATAAAGTTTCGTAATCCTAAAATGCACGAGTAGATGCATGATTGAGAGATTAGGAAAACATGATTGTGCCGTAATGCCTTAGAATAGGCATACGCAGATATGTTGAGTACTTTGTTTATGATTGAAATTATGTCAAGTGTATATATCAATATACTAGTATGTTTGTATAGTTTAAAATGCCTAAAAGTCACATAATCGTCTGGAGGATGGAAGGCACGGAGAACGGAAGGCTATAAAATATTTTGTTTGTAAAAGTAGTTATAGTTTAGGTCTCAATTAGACCCGTTTCTCTATAACTGTGGCTCAGATACCAATCTGTAACACCCCCAATTTCGTGATACGCAGCGGAATTCAAACTGGGTATTACTTCATGGCACAACAGTCATAACAATAGAAAGCGAACTCTAATGGAGTCGTTTTAAAAGATTTATCATTCGATTTATATAAATATCGAAGTTTACAAAAATGAGGTCCCAGTTGGTTCCATTGTTTACAAAATACATTAAATGAGTTTTGAGCGATAATAAAATTTATAGCCTTCTTAAGTATCCGGTGCTCCTCAGGTGCCACCTCGTTACAATATGGACTGAAATACATGCTTAAAAATGTCAACACAAAGGTTGAGTGAATTCATAGAGTTTGTTTGATGGTTGAACACATTATGTTGGTAGTGTGAGCTATAGACTCACACCAATTGTTTGAAAACAAAACAGTTATTATTAGACTAAGCATCATGCAATCAAGGCTTTAACGTGTTCCAAATTTAATTGGAGAAACTGTTGATACGTGCCCTTAACGGTAAAATTGCCATTTTACCTAATGCACTCAAATATAGTGCGTTTGTTTACCGGACACAGTCAAACAAACGGGATTAAATCAATCCCAATAGATCTATTCACAATATTCGCGCCCACCTTCACTCGGTGATTAATGATTCATGATTTAGGGACTTAAGTTTGGCAAATGCGGTAACTTAGTGCTAATAAAACAATCAGATAAGTATACAGTTTGAAAGCAATGTGTTCGGTTTTAAAATAAAGCATGTATCTCCCCCAAGGGTTTGTAAAACAATTAAGTAATAGAAAGTGGGGCTATGAACTCACCTCAGAGTAAATGATATCAAATGTATAATGAGAATGATGGATATGCCGTGAGAACTTCTACGAGCAACCTAGAATAGGATGTTGCGACTTAGGTTTGAAATAATGATGCTAAAGAAATAACAAACCTATAGACGTCTCTATGTTGATCATGATGTAGTACTTGGTTTTTGTGTGTGTCGTTTATAGAAAATGGTCTAGTTGTGAAAACGTGTTTAGTTTATATATATCGTACTACCGTTCGGGCCATCACAATTCAGAGGTCATGTAGTAAACGTTCGAGGAGCTAGGACACTTTAAATCGTAAATCCAAAAACTCGTCGATACGTTTTACTCAAATGAAACCCCTCACATGAAGCTCCCTAGTTTTGTAGCACTTAGTAGATAAAACATAGATTTTGAATGAAGATTGTTATATCATAAAGTTTATCATGTTTTTAGTAAATATCTAGTTTTTACAAGTTCTCATTGCTTACAAGTGATTACAACTTATTAACATGTTCAAGAATAAAGTTTTGGTAAAAATCGTCGGAAAAAGGTAAAATGGTCATTTTTCCGTTACTTGTGAAAACACTATTTCAAAGATTAAATGAAGTTTTGTTAAGTTAATATGTAACTAGCTATGAAAATAACTTGGTTTTGCTTTTAGTTGTGACAAAAGTATAGTCGTGAAACTATATATATAGGGCAATTTCAGTTTTTGAAAGATAATGACCTATTTAAGCGTGTTCAAGGTCCAAGCTTCTTAACTACTAAAGGAAAACGTCGTTCCGGACAACTTTCGTGTTTTAACTTTTTGATGATTCGGACCAGAAGTACCACTTTCAAAATGAACAGCTGCTTAACAGCTTGTGTTAGGCAGTTTCGGCGTTTTGGTTTCGCTAACTTCTTTTGGCCATAACTTTTGACTCGTTTGTCTGTTTCAGGTGATTCAAATTGCTATGTTTACCTTTTTATCTTGTCTACCATAGTATATAAGTTACAAAGTCCATATGTGACTTGTTTTAATGGTTTCAAACGTGTAGAATATGACTAGTTTACTAGTTTGTTACTTTTACGACAATATGTGAATTAAAACATGTGATTAAGTATATGTACATCATGAATCAACATAGTAACTATATATATAGCATGAAATTGTCAAGATTATGAATAATAAACATGAGATGATGGTGGTGATTAGTTGCTAACAACTTTTGGCTTTCAATCAAGAAAGGAGTAACTAGTAAGGATCGGACTTTGATTGAACACTTAGGACCTTGAATTGAGCTAGCTTTCTACACCTTGGCACCCTTGTGATCTTGAAGAGTTGGTGATGAAGTACTAAGTGACTTGAGTGGATCTAAACTCAAGAAGATCACTTAAACTTGCTAGAGATTTGATGTAGTAACTTACTACTTGAAACTTCTTTGCATAAACTTGGAGTTTATAGATCAAATTATGGAAGATATGATGGTTTTATGTTATGAACGACCCAAATCAGTGTTTTAGGGTTTTTAGGATGCATTTCACTTGCTATTTATAGGAGGGTAAGTTTGGTTAACCATATATTGGGTTAAATGTTAACCATGGTTAAGTTAGGACACATGTAATTATCTAAATGAAGCATGGTTAGGATTATGCCACCAAAATTGTTAATACAAATAAGCCGTAAAAACGTTTATTTATATTTTATGATCTTCTAATGTTTTGTCGATAACAAACGTAAAATCATGTTAACGAAACAAATAAAATACGTAAATGGTTTGAACTAATAGTTTCTAACATATTCACATTTTCACATAAAACACATTTTCACATTTTCACATTTTCACATATTCACATTTTCACGTAAATGTTAAAGCTAAAAGCAGAGTAGAATTTAGACCAAAAAATACACATAATGATAAAGAAAGAGTGAATGATAAAGGGATAGAAAATGGAGATAAGGAGTGTGCAGATAAAAATAATCAAGAGAAGGTGGATAAACAGAACATTCAAGATAAAATTAAGGAGAAGCTAAGTCCTAGGAAAGCTTGGAACGTTCAAAAAGAGATTATTGAAGATATTAGAAATAATGCTAACAAGTATGCAGTACTAAGTGAATATGATGGTGAGGATGTTCAGGAAATTCAAAATACTGGTGAAGAGGAGATTATTAATAAGTACTTAAAATATAAAAGAAAGCCTCCTAATAGTGTTATAAGCAAGTGGTCCAAAGATATGATTAGTGAATTCAATAACAAATGGGAGGATTTGTGGAAGGATGTTGAAGAAATTGAAGAGGATGTGTTAGAAGATGAAACTGAGTTTGCTAAGAGTATGGAAATGAATGAGTTAGGTGGTAAAGGAGGTGATATCCTGTATAAGGAGGATAGTTTTTCAGCAAGTTTAAAATGAATCCTTTAAACACTGATTTGAGAATTCTTTGCTTGGAATGTTAGGGGTATTTGTAATAAGGAATCTCAGAAAGAAGTTAAGAATTTCATTGCTGAAGAAAGGCTCACTGTGTGTGCTATCTTAGAGACTCATATGAACCTTAAGAATGTGGATAAGATCTGTAGTTATGTGTTTGGAGATTGGTCATGGCATACTAATGTTAGAGATTGTAGAAAAGGGTGTAGAATTGCTATTGGATGGGATATTAATACTGTTAACCTCATGATCCTTAATTCTTTTGATCAATGTGTTCTGTGCCTGATAGAAGTGATCCAAACCAAGGTGAAATTCTTTTGTTCTTTCACTTATGCTGCTAATTATGGGAAAGAAAGGAAAATGTTATGGAAGAGTTTGGTTAATGATAAAAGATTTGTGGATTCAAATCCTTGGGTCCTTATGGGTGATTGGAATGTGAGCTTAAACATTAATGATCATTCAGAAGGAGGGTCATGCAAAACTTGGGACATGATTGATTTTCAGGAATGTGTTGAAGACATAGAAGTAGAAGACTTGAACAGTACTGGCACTCATTTTACTTGGATACAGAGCAGACTTGTTGGGAATTAAGGTAAACTACTGATTCTGCAGAAGAGATTCTGCCGAAGAAGAATGGATTCTGCTGAAGTTATACTTCAGCAGAAGTGCTAAAGCAGATATTGTGTTGTGGATTCTGCTGAAGTTATACTTCAGCAGAAGTGCTAAAGCAGATATTGTGTTGCTGCTGAAAGTCGTACCATTAGGAGAGATAAGCTCGATTATAGAGTAAAAGTCAGCCGTATTAAAGATAGGTTGGCGCCGAATTATGTAGAGCTTAATCAGAATAAACAATATGATGAACAAAACAATATGATTAGTTGCATGCTTGTCTAGATGCATGCTTGGTCTATGTTAGTATTAGGAGCGTACATTGTAAACGCTCATTTTAGGGTTTCTTGCCTATATAAGGAACCATTATAGTTTGTAATAGATAAGCTTTTCTTAAGTCTTTCAAGTCTTGAAAACATATCTGAAACATAGAGTTTCTATAATCAAAAGATCCATAGAGGATCAAAGAGTTCTTAGTTATTACAACATGATGTCATATGTTGCTGCAAAGATCTGGCATATCACAGTTCAGTCATCATAGAGATGTTCCTCTTTTTAATCTTTGTTGCTGATGTTCGAACACAATCCTCAACAATTTTACAGATCTATCACGGAAACTGGAACTTAACCTTGTCAAATTCCAGTTTAGGGGAGGATTGTTGGGAATTAAGGTAAACTACTGATTGCGAAGATTACGCGAAGAAGAATGGATTCTGCGAAGTTATACTTGGCAGCAGAAGTGCTAAAGAGATATTGTGTTGCTGGAAAGTGCGTACCACGTAGGAGAGATAAGCTCGATATAGAGTAAAAGTCGGTACGCCGTATTAAAGATAGGTTGGCGCCGAATTATGTAGAGCTTAATCAGTATAAACAATATGATGAACAAAACAATATGATTAGTTGCATGCTTGTCTAGATGCATGCTTGGTCTATGTTAGTATTAGGAGCGTACATTGTAAACGCTCATTTTAGGGTTTCTTGCCTATATAAGGAACCATTATAGTTTGTAATAGATAAGCTTTTCTTAAGTCTTTCAAGTCTTGAAAACATATCTGAAACATAGAGTTTCTATAATCAAAAGATCCATAGAGGATCAAAGAGTTCTTAGTTATTATAACTTGTGTTTACTTTCCGCTACAAAATACGAGTTGTAGAGATCTTCTATTAGTTTGCTTGTGATTACATAGGCAACACTAACGATCTCCGAGTGCTTAAAGATCTATCAAGGTCTTTGTTTTCATCAAGTGGTATCAAAGCATATGCCTCAGGGGAGGATTTGTGCAAACTCTGCATATTTTTGTACATTATTTTGTTTAACCAACACTAACTTCTAATAATTCTCTAGTTTGTTTGTTTTTGTTGTTTGTGTGTGTTTTTATGTCTGTTTTGCAGTTGTCTGTACTGCATTTTGTCTGTTCATTATCTGGATTGCAGTTTGTATATCCCTGATCAAGATCAAATTCATCAAGTGTGGTTCATGAGTATATGGTCAAAATAGCTAAAAGAATGTTGCTTGTTTCTTTTGAAATCAATGGTACTGAAGCAAACAATTTGATTCCACTGAAGTTATAATACTGAAGAAAAGAAATTGAAGTCAAATTGTTCATCCTGGAGATTCTATCCTCTCCCTCGTGTGCATGTGCTTGAGACTAAGGGTGGAATCACTGTATGCATGTTGTCTGAAAGAAAGTATCCTTTGCCTAAAAGACTTATGGAAAGATCTGAGTCGAAGTTGGAAATTCCTCCAAATCCTGTGGGAAATGAAAGACAGTCTGCTTTAACACTGGTGGGATTGATCAAAACTCAACTCCAACAACTGCAATAGGCCTATTCTTCATCCATATCAGGACACTTGGTACTCTCTGCACTACTTTGTTTTGTTCATTTAGTTTGCTTTATTTATGTTATTTGTCTATTTTGTCTAAGTTTTTTTTTAAGTAAAAGACTTTCATAAAAAGAAAACTCACAAAAACATCATTTTAAAAATAGTGATAGCGTTTATTTAATAAAAATTAAGTTTTAATTTTCCTTTTCAACTTATTATTAATCTTTTTCAGTTTTATAAATTATTATTAGTTAAAAAAAAACTTTTATGCAGATTTGTTTGTTGTCCAATTCAGATGGTCTTTAACTCACCGGATGTACCTTGTGTATGTCAAAGAGTTGGCTAGTCCAAAGGTACAGACTTTGGTAAAGACACATCAAATCTGTTGATAATTGTAATGGTTTGCTCAAAATCATAGGGTATGCAACCACCCATGCTTAACTTCTGAGGGTTGTATGGTCATCAATTCACCATGGTCTATTCCTCTTTGGAATCCAAGAATTGGCTAGCCCACATGTATATGGCATGTGGTAAAGGCACCTGAATCCATATTTGGTTCTCAATTCACCAATTCTAAGAATTGACTAGTCCTGAGCAAATGGCTACAGGTAAAGACAAGACAAATCCGTTTATATGGTTGATGGTTTGCCAATAAATCCGATGGTTATCAATGTACCATAGTTTTTGAACTCAAACATGTGGCTACTCAAGTAGTAATGGCTATTGGTAAAGAGACATCAAACCCATTAATTTCAATGATTCACCTCTCACAGGAGTTAACACACCTGGAAGTGATGAGAATAGTATGAAACTTATATGTTTTGATGTACATGATGTCATATGTTGCTGCAAAGATCGGCATATCACGTTCAGTCATCATAGAGATGTTCCTCTTTTTAATCTTTGTTGCTGATGTTCGAACACAATCCTCAACAATTTTACAGATCTATCTGGAAACTGGAACTTAAATGATACAATCCTCTTGGATTCTACAATCAGTCTCATTTAAATTCCAGTTTAGGGGAGGATTGTTGGGAATTCTGTGAAACAGTGATTCTGTTGATCGAGAAACAATGGATTCTGCTGAAGAAGAGTTTACCAAGTACTATAAACATACAAAGTAGGAACTATCTTTGAAGTTATTCTCTTTGAAGTAGTGGAGATATAGGTCTCTTGAAATCTGAAGCCGTGGAATCTGAAGTAGTGAAGCGGTGAAGTCTTGAAGCGATGGAATCTAAATCTTGGCCGTGGAATCTCTGAAGTAGTGAATCGCTAAAGAATCTTGGCCGTGGAATCTCTGAAGTAGTGAAGCGGTTGAAATCTTGAAGCCATGGATTACTGCTAAAGTAGTGAAGCCAGTGTATCTGCGAAGTAGTGAAGCTATGGAATCTGTGATGTAGTAAGGAGTGGATTCTGGCGATGTTATATTTCTGCTGAAGTATTAAAGCAAATCGTGATTCTGATAGTGTGAATCCACGTAAGAAAGGCGTATTATTTATATTTTAGCCCATCTTTATTATTATGCTTGCCCAAGGTAGCATGGGCATGTGTGTGGGACAAAACAAATGCTTAGTTGCATGCTTGTCTAGGTGCATGCGTAGTCTATAAGAGTTTGCATTTATTTATTTGCATGCTTGCTCTTTTCCCAAGAAAGGGAATAGTGTTCCTTGTCTATAAAAGGAACTTAGGTCTTATGTATTAGGATAACTCTTTGATAAAAAAAACATTCAAGAAAAACCTCTATAGAGAGGGTGTAAAGATCCATAGAGGATCATTGTTTGTATAAGAAAAACCTTGTTGGTAACTTTGATTATATTCTTATCATTCCGCTGTGCACGTTCAATCATTGTTACTATACACTCTAGTTGAGTCCGGATCTGGGATTACACAATTGGTATCAGAGCAGGTGGCTCTTGATCTTGAGTTTACAAGGTTTTCCGAAGAAAAGATACAAAAATTCGTAGCTGTTAATAATTTTCGAAGTGTTTGCGGGCTGTTTTAAAACAGCGATAACTTTGTCTTGAACCGTTGGATCGAGCTACAATTTATTCTGGTGCATCTCGGTATAGTAATCTAAAGCTTCACCGGAGGGATTGTCAATCAGAGCTTCCAATCAAAAGTTATCAGCTGTAGAAGTCTGCTGAAAAAGATCCGTAAGGATACTTCACCTTGTTTTGAAGCAGTCATAACTTGGTCGTTAACCGTTGGATCGGCATAAAATTTGGACTGGAAGCTCTTGGTATATCAAGGAAGGTTTCCACCGGAGATCGTTGATCCGAGCCTCGGAAAGTTATAAGGGCTCGAAAGCTGCTGCTGAACACTTTGAAAAAGAAAAGAAGCGGCAGAAATAAAGGGGTTGTTATTCAGATCAGCTTATTTGTGTAAAGCAGCTTGATGAAGACCAGTTTCAGTTGTTGAGCCTCATTATTCTCACTTGACAATGCATGCGCATGAGTGTTTTATTTAAGGCAGAATTCAAGATGATGAGCAAGGAAGATTATTATAAAGGTTTTGTTGAAGGATATGCCGGTCCTCCAATTGCTTTCATGGGCATCTCTCAGGTACATACTTGTGATTATAGTTGTAAAGAGAGATATAATGAACTAAAAGCAGCCTATGATGATATGAAACCTAAGTATAATGAATGCTACGTTGATAATGAAGCTCATAAACTAGCATTAAAAACACTAGAAAGACAAAAGGTATGGTTTCAAAAGAATCAAGTGGCTTATGAGGAAAAGATTAGAATGCTAGAAAGTGATCTAGAAGTTGCAAATAATTATTTGAAAATATCTGAGAAAGCAAAGGTTGAAGCTTTGTCGAGAACCTAGAGCTTAAAGAAAAACTAGAGGAAATAGCTAGGCATAAACAATGGTTAATCTCGGTGACAATCGGCTAGAGAAATCTATAACAGATCAATTTGTAACCTCGGCCTAGGTTTAGGTTTTCAACAGTATTTAGGATTGGAAGCTAGGAATGATGGTCGTAAATCAACACCAGCAGGCTTAGCTAATTTTAAAAAGGAAGGTGATTTACATGCTGTCCCTGGACCTATTAGAGGTGAATTCATGCCCACTTGACGACCATTTCGGTGACTTTGATGGATCACACCATTTATATGGCAAAAGTCAAGTGACTTACCGGACCTTAGTAGCAAAACTACGACGCTCTCTTGTTCTACGGTGACGAGTCATCGATCTAAAGTCCACTTGACTATACCTCATGTGATTCAAGTGAAAAGTCGACTTCGACTAGTAGCACATCCATGACCACACCCAAGTCCATAGTAGCAGATGATGAGCTCAAAACAAAGCCAGTTGCTTATGCTATTAAACACAAATTTGCTTCTACTTCTCTTTTCGATAAGTTTAAATGTAATAATCAAAGTTGTGTTAAGAATAAGTCATTTAAGAAGAAATCTTGTTTTGTGTGTGGTAGTAAACTCCATCTTATTATAGACTGTGATTATCATGAGAAAAGATGAGTGTTTCCTCTGGCCATAAGACTTCTAGACCCACATGGACTAATGTTGCTAGTATTCCTCCATTTGTTCCCAAATGCACATATGAGAGCGGGTAAACCCGGTTCCTACTGGTAAACCAAAGGTGTATGCATCATTTTACGCTACTTGAGCTTCATAGGCCTTTTCCAGTTCCTACGGTGGAGGATATTCTTCACCGTGACTCTTTGGTTGGTGGAGCAGTAAGGCTAGGCTTATGCCTTATAGACCTAAAAGTTCTTATTTTCAGTCATATACACCTTATGTATCTCATATGACCAAGGCACATGGTGGAGTTAGTGTGGCAAATGTTGTTAAGCCCTCAACATGTTATTCTTGGAAAACTCAAAGGAAGCGTTCATTCGGGTACCCAAGAACAAAAGTCCGTGTCGGTGCATTGATTGAGGGGAGGCATAAGCCTAAGGGGAGGCTTATTGTTGTAATTTTTTTAGTCTAACCATTTTTGCAGCTGTTTGGATCCTCATTCGCCTGAGGGGAGGCTTAGTGTTTCTGCTGACACTACAATTGTCTTTGGTTTCTGCTGCTGCTGACACTACAATTGTTATTTTTATTCTTTCTTAATTTTATATTTATTAAAAAAAAAATTGTGTTATGTCTTGTGTTTAGTGATTAAAAAAAAAAAAAATTGTGTTATGTCTTGTGTTTAGTGATTAAAAAAAAATAATAATAAAAAAATAAAAAAATAATAATAATAAATAAAAAAAAATAAATAAATAAAAATAATAAAAAAAAAAAAAAAATCTAACCTGCCTGTGTTCAGTTTCTTCTCTTGCTTGCAGGTTTTGGTGTTGGTTCATTACTACACCACTCATGGTTTTCATCTCACCATGTCTTTCTGACACAAGAGTTGGCTAGCCCACAAGATTATGGCTTGTGGTAAAGGCTGCTGAAATCCATAAATGGTAATCAACTCACCATGATGATGACTGCATTCCATCAAAGAGTTGGCTAGTCTGAGCAAGCGGCTACAGGTAAAGACACATCAAATCCGTTTATATGGTTCTTTGGTTTGCCTATAAATCGGATGGTTATCAGTGTACCATAGTTTTCGAACTTAAACATTTGGCTACTCAGTAGTGATGGCTATTGGTAAAGAGACATCAAATCCATTATTTTCAATGATTCACCTCTCACAGGAGT
The DNA here is from genome assembly GCA_910596185.1 of Chrysanthemum makinoi. Taxonomy (NCBI): domain Eukaryota; kingdom Viridiplantae; phylum Streptophyta; class Magnoliopsida; order Asterales; family Asteraceae; genus Chrysanthemum; species Chrysanthemum makinoi. The sequence goes on along the minus strand of OU343221.1, from coordinate 32,384,602 downwards.
TAACACACTAGGATGTGATGAGAATAGTTTGAAGCCGATATGTATTGATGTACCATATGTCATTTGTTCTTTGCAAAGACACGGCGTTTCAAAGTTTGGGCATCATAGAGATGTAATTGTTTTGGTTATTTGCTACTGCTGTTCGAGTACAATCCTCACGGTTCGAAGTGTTAAAGATTGTTGGGAAGGATTGTTGAGAAATTTTTTCGTTAAATGATTCAATCCTCTAGTTAAAATTATTAAAGATGCGGAACTGGAACTTAAATGATCCAATCCTCTTGGCTTCTACAATCGGTATCATTTAAATTCCGGTTTAGGGGAGGATTGTTGGGAATTACGTGAAGCGATGATTCTGTGATCGAGAAACAATGGATTTGAAGAAGAGTTTACTGAAGTAAAATAAACATACAAAGTAGGAACTATCTTTGAAGTTATTCTCTGAAGTAGTGAAGCAGTTGAAGTCTTTGGCCGTGGAATCTCTTGAAGTAGTGAAACAGTTGAAGTCTTGGCCGTGGAATCTCAAGTAGTGAAGCGATGGTTTCTGCTGAAGCACAATTGGATTCTAGCGAAGTTACATTTCTCTGAAGTAGTAAAGCGAAATCGTGATTATGCTAATAGAGTGAATCCACGTAGGATAGGAGGCGATATTATTTAATGCTAGCTCATCTTTATTATTGTACTGCCCGAGGATAGCTTTAGTGTACTGCCCAAGGTTAGCATGGGCATGTGTATGGGTTTTTCATTTATTTATTTGCATGCTTGTACTTTTCCCAATAAAGGGAATAATGTTCCTTGTCTATAAAAGGAACTTAGGTCTTATGTATTAGAATAACTCTTTGATAAAAACATTCAATAAAAACCTCTTTAGAGAGGGTGTAAAGATCCATAGAGGATCATTAGTTTTATAAGAAAAACCTTGTTGGTAACATTGATTGTGTTCTTATTATTCCGCTGTGCATGTTCAATCATTGTTACTATACACTCTAGTTGAGTCCGGATCTTGCGTTCCACAAGACTTAATCCTAGTAAGGGCATTATGAAGAAAATTGATAGAGTTATGGGGAATGCTAGATTCATTGATAACTTCAATTTGTTCTCATCTTTGTGTTCCTTCCCCATTTGACTTCTGATCATTGTCCAACTATTCTGGTGCTTCCAAAGTCTTTTAACAAGAAGAAAAAAGCCTTTAAGTTTGCTAGCTATGTAGCTGATAAACCTGAATTTTTGGAATTAGTGAAAAAGGAATGGAAGGGTCAAGAGCAAGGTTGTGAGATGTTTAAGCTTGTTAAGAAGCTTAAAGCTATGAAATATCATATGAAGGGGTTGAACTGGAAGCATGGTAATTTGTATGACAGAGTTCAATTATAGAAAGTTAAGTTGAAAGAAATTCAGTATAAAGTGGATAAGAGTCCTCATGATAATGGGTTAAAAGAGCTAGAAGCCAGCATTCTTAAAGAATATAACACTGCAGTTCTAGATGAAGAAAAGTTTCTCTATCAGCAAGCTAAGATTGAGTGGCTCAGAGATGGGGATAAGAATAGTAAGTTCTTTCATGCAGTATTAAAAGATAGAAGTCATAGAAGCAGAATTGCTGAGATTTGTAATGAGAAGGGAGAAAGGTTTGAAGATCAAGAGGTTCCTGAGCAGTTTGTAGAGCATTTCAAAAATTTCCTTGGCAAAGATATTCCTGTTCAAGACCTTAACAACAGTGCTAGCCTATTTTGCAACAAAGTCTCTAGTGAAGATGCTGAATATATGACTAGGTCAGTTAGTGATTTGGAAATTCAATTGGCTATGTTTGATATAGATGACAATAAAGCCCGGGCGGATGGATATCTTGCTAAATTCTACAAAAAGCTTGGTGCGTGGTTGGAGATGATGTTTGTAGGGCTGTTAAAGAATTCTTTGTCACAAGTAAGTTGCTTGGAGAGGTGAATGCAACTTTGATTTCACTTATTCCTAAAATAGATACCCCATAAAAGGTGTCTGATTTTAGGCCTATTGCTTGTTGCAATGTTTTATACAAATGCATCAGCAAAATTCTAACTAACAGAATCAAAATTGCTCTGTGCAAGCTTGTAAACCAAAATCAGAGTGCTTTTATTCCTGGTAGACAAATCACTGATAACATTTTGATTACACAAGAGCTTTTAAGAGGGTATAACTGGAAGAATGGTGTAAAGAGGATTGCTATGAAGATTGATATTCAAAAGGCCTATGATACAGTTAGTTGGAAATTCCTTGAAGATGCTTTAATTCTTTTTGGTTTCCCTATAAAGATGGTGAAGTGGATTATGGTCTGTGTTAGGAGTGCTGCATTTTCTATTTGTGTAAATGGAGATAAATATGGGTATTTTAAAGGGGGAAGAGGTTTGAGGCAAGGTGATCCAATTTCTCCATATATTTTCACTCTTGTAATGGAAGTTTTCACCTTGATCATGCAGAATCAGATTGATAGTGACAGTTCTTTTAGATATCATTGAGGTTGTAAACAATTGAAGATTTCTCACTTATGTTTTGTTGATGATCTCTTAGTTGTGTGCCATGGTGATATCAAGTCAGTGAAGGTGGTGAAGAAGGCTATTGATTTGTTTAGCTATCTCTCTGGTCTTAATCCAAATTTGGGAAAAAGCACTGTTTTCTTTGGAAATGTAAAAGACCATGTGAAACAAGAGGTTTTAAGGATCTTACCATTTAAGATTGGAAGGCTTCCTGTGGAATACCTTGGTGTCCCATTGATTACTAAGCAGATTGGGGTTAATGAATGCAAGGAATTAATTGATAAAGTTAGAAGTAAAGTGAAGAATTGGAAAAATAGAATGTTGTCTTATCTTTGGGAGATTGCAACTCATTGCCTCTGTTTTGGGTTCAATGCAAGTTTATTGGTCTTCTGTGTTCCTAATTCCTAAATTGGTGATCAAGGATATTGAAAGACTCCTTAAAGGGTTTTTATGGTGCCAAGGTGAGTTGTCTAAAGGGAAAGCTAAAGTTGCTTGGAAGCACATCTGTATGCCAAGGGATCAAGGGGCACAGGAATTAAAGATCTAGGAAAATGGAATGAAGTTTTGATGTCTAAGCATATCTGGAATGTTGCAAGTAATAAAGAATCCTTGTGGGTTAAATGGATAAATGTTTTTAGGCTAAAAGGAAGTAGTATTTGGAATGTGAAAGTAGATGTGAATGCAAGTGCTGGCTGGAAACAAATGTTAAGTCTAAGAGATCTTATAAGGAAACATGTGTTTTATGAGATTGGCAATGGTAATCAGTGTTATTTTTGGTTTGATAAATGGTGCAATCAAGGGCCATTGAGTGACCATATTCCTTCAGTAACTATTGAGGAAGATGGTCTTCAATGTAATGCTAAGGTTAGTGATATGGTTAGTAATGGTCAATGGAAATTTCCCAATGAATGGCTTGATAAGTATCCTGTGCTGCAGTCTCTTACTCCCCCCAGTATTGATCCAAATAAAAATGATATGGCTATATGGATTAGTAATGAGGGAAGGAAATGCAGGTTTGCAGTTGGAAATCTGTGGCAAGATGTTTGTGTTCATGAAGATAGAGTTCAGTGGTGTAAATTGATATGGTTTTCTCATTGTGTTCCTAAACATTCTTTCATCTTATGGCTTGCTATGAAAGGAAGACTAACAACTCAAGATAGGCTGGCTAAGTGGTACCCTGGGAGAGCTGACTTATGTTCACCTTGCAATGAATGCAGTGATTCTCATGGCCATCTATTCTTTGAATGCAAGTTCTCTAAAGAAGTATGGAATGTTATGAAGAAAGCTATGGAACCGTATGATATGAGCAACAAATGGGATGAAATTGTGCATGATCTCGGCCAATTACCTAATAATAGATCCATTATGAGTGTGGTTAGAAGGATTGTATTGGGTGCTTGTGTTTACTTCATTTGACAGGAGAGAAATAAAAGACTGTTTGGGGATGAGAAGAGAAAATGAGAAGATCTTGTTTCCGTGATTATGAATTATGTAAGGCTAAAATTGCTTAGCCTTAAAGTTCTAATGACAACAAATGTAAAAAAAGTCATGGAAAGCTGGAAAGTTGATATGCAATGTTTTAAGAATAAACAAGTTATGGTGGAATGGAGTGGAAGGGGTAAAGATATTGGTGCAGTTGGCTAGTACCTTGGTGATGTAGCTATTCCTGAGTGTTCATGGTTCTATTTTGTGTATCTAGTTGAGGTAGCAAGATGGATTATGGATTTCTTTAGGATTAGTCTACATCAACAAAATGTAGTATCCTGCACCTGGTTTTAGTATGTCTTCTGAGATGGCTATCTTTGAATGGCCATTGGTATTTCAAAGTAAGGTGGTAATATCCTGATTTGTATGGATCATTATCAATTTGTCCTGTGTTTTGGGACATCTAGCAGAGGTGAATTGATTCTGCTGTATCTCTTAAAAGGTATTAACATGCTCTGCTTTCTCCAACCAATTAAGGCCTTTGTTAGGTAGCTATGGGGATGGCTAGTTTTTATCAGAATTTGGTCTATCATTTATCCCATAAAGTAAGTTTCCAACTGAGAAGGGTAAGTGAGACTGGTGAGGCATTGTATGTTTCTTGGAATAGTGAGGAGTGCAAGATGATCCTACTTGGTCCTTGATATGCAGTGCCTAAAGGAGGAATGGTGATAGACATTAAAAGTATAAGTGATTTTATGATTTAGTAATACATATGTACAACAACTAGTGTTTACATACTTGGATAAAATATACACATAACTAGTATGTAGTATATTGGGTAATATAAATGGGTAGAAACTTAAGTATCACAACCCATTGGGCAAATACATTGAATGTATTTGGGTATAACCCAAAGCCCATAACCCATGCATCTTGACCCATAACCCATTGTATGACATCATGCTTATATAATACATGGATAATATCCATAACCCATGGATCAACCCATACCCAAGTGACTAAGTGCATTGCACTCATAGATACATTGTATCTAGCCAAAGATCCATGATTCAACCCATGACCCATGACCCATAACCAAAATACCCATGGGCAAAGAGGAGCGTTCCACGGATCCCTAGCTTTGTGCTAGCCGGATCCCTTGTGGTAGGGATCCGTGGGATCCGGGAACGAGAGGATTTTTCCTCTATAAATAGTGAGCCATTTCTTCATTATTCATAACTTCTTTCTAACAAACTTTCTCCCTGAGTTAAAAACTCACTAACCTTAGATCCAAGAGATCTATGTTTGTAGTTTTGTTTTTGTGTGATCTTTTAGGTTCCTCTTAAAGGCAAGATCACCACCTTTGAAGTCGAGCAAGCTCAAGTCCATGAGTTGCCATGCTTCCTCATCATCAAGGCTACTGAAGTCTTCTTGTTGATGATTCCTTTCTTTCTTCAAAGAAGTGTAGTGTTGAATACATTAGTGAAAGATGTCTCAAGTGTCAAGACGAAGATATTAGTGAAGGGTATCTATCGTCTATAGGATAAGCACTTGTGGTAGGTGCTTAGAAGTCAAGACGAAGAAGCATTAGAGAAAGGTGCTTAGAAGTCAAGACACAGAAGCATTAGTGAAAGGTGCTTAGAAGTGAAGACGCAAGACATTAGTGAAAGGTGTCTTGTAGATCTAGTTAAAGGCATTAGTGAAAGGTGCCTTAGATGTACATTCGATATGGTGTGTTTCGATGTACAAGATAGACTAGTATTAGATCCAAGGATATTGATATCCTTGATGATGTTGTAAAGGAGTAGATCTCCTTTGGGATTAGTCGTTGGTGTAGTGTGGTAGTAGTTCCTCCATTGTAATGGAACTAGGTGCTTAGCCTAGTACCTAATAAAGGGTAGGCGACGTTGTGAAGGTGTAGTTCACATTGGAGTGAAAGAACTAGGTACTTAGCCTAGTACCTTATAAAGGGTAGGCGACGTTGTATAGGTGTGGTTCACCTTGGAGTGAAAGAACCCGGTGGTTAGCCTAGCACCGGAAAAAGGGTAGGCGACGTTGTGAAGGCTTCTCCGCCATAAGGAGATCGGTGTAGTGATTACGAACTCTCGAGTAGGTGACTCGGGGAGTGGAGTAAGGCAAGGAAGGTGTCCTTGTAGCCGAACCACTATAAATACTCGTGTTGTGGTTCTGTGCTTCTTACTCTTATCTTTTCATTACTTACCTTTATATGCTTGTTTATCAACATCTAACAAACACATCCAAATAGATTGACATAAGTCAATCTAAATAGATTAAAATGAAGTTTTAATTGGCAAAACTATTCAACCCCCTTCTAGTTTTCCACAAAAATGATGACTTCCCCCCTTAGGACGGCCAAGTGAAGATAAGATGACTTAGGTGGATAGTTTTGGTATTATCTTGGTTACAGAGTGAGTTTTGGTTCCGTTAATCTCTAATCGAAAGTTGTTAAGCCAGAAAACGTAAAACCGGGTATCGTAAAAATATGAAACTTATAGGAATGATTAAACTCATCATTATACTCCATATAAAAATATAAAATGAGTGATAAGTCTTATTGGTGCAAAAACGCTGCCCAAAGCTGGAAACACGGGTCAAAAACGCGTAATTCGCAGTTTATTTGAAAAGAACGAGATTTCTGGGAAATGACCGTGAATTTATTTAAAGTAGACTAAAATTAGTCTATAAGTGATATGAGATGTCAAAATGTGGTTTTTGTTATGCGTGGGATAACTTAACAGTTATACGTGAAGTTTAAAAGTTACGCGATTTAAGCAAAAATATAGAACGTACAAGCTTAATTTCTTTATGGTCAAAGGAGGAGGGAAATATGTTTGACTTTTCGAAAAATGTAAAAGTTTCTAAACATTTTAGAAAATACCGTGCAGGAATGGTTATGTCTGGGTCTACGTAGAATTGTTTAAAACGTAAGTTTAGTCTCGTACGACTCAGGGTTTATTTGGTAATATTTTAAAATGAAATCTAAAAAAAATTCTCTAATTGATTATGAGTGATCTAAAAATTAATCTGATGTGAGGAAAATTGTCAGAGTTGATTTTCGTTATGCGTGGGATGTTAAAATGGTGTTCCGTCTAAAACGAAACTTTAAAACGATGTTTTTTTAATAACTTTTGCGAAAATGATCTAACGATTGTCAAACTCTCAGGATATTACTAAAATAATTTATCTTACGAGAATGTGAAATAAACAATTTTATGGGATGAATAGTGAAAGTGAATAGTAATTTCTCGAGGTGAATAGTAAAAATTTGAGAATGGATAGAAATCCTGAAAATGCGAATTGTTACATGAGTTATAGGGGGAAAGCTAAGGTGACAACACTTTTTTGCTATAAAACTGTCGAATAACATCGACAGTACCTAGTGCTCTAAAGGCTATGTTTATCAAAAACATTTTTAAAAATAACGAAAATTGGCTAGTGATTAATGCTTAAAAGGTAAAAAGGTTAAATCGAGGAAAACTAGTTTTGACATGCTACCTCGGTCACTGAACCACGCCGCACCATCCTGGGTTTTGATGTAGTTGTGTCAATGTTGTTTAAACCACAGTGTGAAATTGTTTTATATATACATATTTTTTTACACTAACAAAATGTGATTGGTGCAAGTTTTAGTTTTTATGTGATTTATGTGTTTTTACAAAAAATCAATGCATCTTTTGTGTTGTTTTTTGTGTGATATATTGTAACACTGATATGCATGATTAATAATAATGGACAAAAGAATTCGGGTATGTTTAGCAAAATGGGTTGGGGTTGACGTTGAGGTTTGGAGCTAGAGTTGGAGCTTATAGTATAAGCGAGAAAGTTGAAACTTACATTTTTATAAAGTTTTTTGACAAATTATTTGGAGATGAATCATATAAATGTAAAATTGCTTAAATTACATCAAATTAAGTGCAGAAATATTTCAAGCTTTTACATGATAATTTACTATATTTTGAACAATGTTTAAGTAATATGATAACTATCAGCCCTATAAGCCCGTTTCAACTGACTTGGGTTTATGAAAGCTTATGACATATAAAAGATTCTATAAGCCTCCTTAAAATATAAAGCTTATTTTATAAGTTAACTTATTTTAAAAGCTCAAGCCTTATAAATCTTTATAAACCCAGCACCAAACCAAGACTAGTGATTGACCAAACGATTGATCAAGACTATTGTATGGGTTACTAATGAATCGTTGATGGAGTAGACTAGAAAATTCCATAATCTCTCATCTTCTTCTTCGTGTCATAAAAGCCACCCAAAAACCCTCCGCTTTAAATAAATTTAGATTTTTAACACCAGTATTAACATTCGGATTTTAAATAGTATCGCAACAGATATGAACCCCGTTCAGAGAATTGTGTATGGAGTGATTCTCAATCCTATTTGTAAGTTTATAAACCCTGATTGTGGATGTTCATATTAGTATATTTTAGGCCTTTTCGCATTTTGATTGTATGTTCCAGAAAACTTTTAGAAAGGTGTTCATAACAAGTAGTCAAATTATTTTAGATGGAGTGGATAAGGCGAAAAAATAAGCAATATCAAACGCCCCCTACATATGTGTAAAGTTGTCTTCAATCTTAATTTTCGGATTTTTGTTTCTATACACTAGAATTCAGGAGTTTTTTGTGAACTATGATTTGTGATGTGGGGTTTATATTTTGTTAATTTATTTGATTAATTAAGGTGTTCATTATGATGTTTAGTATTTATGCATACCAAGTGTTTGTTTTTATTTAGTAAATTAGTACCTAAAAACCAAATTTTGCATAAGTCAAGATAAGTATGTCTCTGACATTCTTAAGAAGTTCAACTTTGATGCTATGAAGCCAGTCACTACACCTATAAAATCTATCAACTCATTGTGCAAGGATGAAGATGCTCAACTTGTAGAAGTCAAGCTGTATAGATCTATGATTGGCTGTCTTATGTACTTAACTGCATCTAGGCCTGATATCATGTTTCGTCGTTTATGTGCAAGATATCAAGTCTGACCTAAGGTCTCTCATATGAATGAAGTCAAGAGGATTTTTAGTTATTTGAAACAACAACCTAAGTTAGGGTTGTGGTATCCAAAGGATTCACCTTTTCACTTGGAAGCTTTTTCAGATAGTGACTATGCAGGTGATAATTATGATAGAAGATCAACCACTAGAGGATGCTAGTATCTTGGAAGAAGATTAGTTTCTTGGCAATGTAAGAAAAAAACTATTGCAGCAACATCATCCACTGAAGCATAATATGTTGCTGCTGCAAGCTATTGTGGACAAGTATTATGGATGCATAATCAACTCTTGGATTATAGGTTCAACTTCAAGAATACTCCTATCAACATTGATAATGAGAGTACAATTTGCATTGTGAAGAATCCAGTTTATCACTCCAAGACCAAGCACATTCAGATTAGGCATCACTTTATTCGAGATTGTTATAAGCACAGACTCATTAATGTTGTCAAGGTCCACACAGATGATAATGTAGCTGATCTACTCACAAAGGGATTTGATGTTTCAAGATTCACTCACTTGGTGGTGAGTATTGAGATGATTAACTTTTAAGCTACAGTTAAGGGGAGGACTTATTAGTTAGTCAGATAGTCCTATGCATTGTTTAAGGGGAGGATAAGCAATGTCTTTTTAATGTTTTTGCCATTGTGAAGAAGAGGCTGGAAAAGTACTGCTTATTGCTTATCTGAAAGTACTGATGTGAAAGTACTGCTTTAGAAAGTACTACTTACGTGGAAAGCACTGCTTGTCTTATGAACGTACTGTTCCAACGGTCAAAAGAGGGGGTAAAATTCAAATAACGGTAACTGTATTAATTGTGCTGTGATTTTTCAAATCCTACCTATAAATAACTACCCTCCGATTTTCCCTCTCATCTTTATACATATCAATCTTTTCCATATCTCTCTAATCTTATTCACATTCACTATTCATCGAACCAATTTCTCTTATACCACAACAATGGCGAACCGAAACACAGTTAGTAAGCATAATATGGTGGCTAACTTGGATAAAACACCAGCCAATGTTCTTTTTTATGACATAATTGATTTTCTCGCTGGATCAACAATCAATTATGCTCTTTTGGTTGAACCTGATATCATCGAGTCTTGGATTCAACAATTTTGGGCAACTGCTAGAACTCATATGGAAGATGATGAATCATACATTCAGGCTACAGTTGCTAGGAAGATTGTTAGAGTTACTGAAGCTTCTATTAGAGAAGATTTGCTGTTTGATGATGAGGAAAGGGCTGTTCATTTTGACAAACAACTGATTTGGGATACATTAAGGGATATTGGGTATGAAGGGTCTTTAACTAAAACAACTTTCAAGAAACCCTTGTTTAGTCCACAATGGAAGTATCTGGTTCATGTGTTACTTCATTGCATAAGTTCAAAGAGTACTTCATGGGAGCAATTTGGATCAAATATTGCATCTGCTTTAGTGGGATTAGCTACTAATCGCCTCTTTAAATTTTCAAGACTGATTCTTGATGGTATGCTCTCCCATATCTCCAATGGTTCACCATGGTTAATGTACCCACGATTTATTCAAGTTTTCTTGAACAAACAACTTCAGGATGTACCTAAACCTTCGAGCTTGTTACCTGTTGTTGTACAACCACCAAAGATATTTACTTTCATGGCTAAGAAGAGTGATAAATTTTCTGGAAGGGCTACACCTTTAACAGCACATATGATAGAGATAGTGCAAGCAGTCAGAGATGAAGCTGCTGCAAGTGAAGAACCTGAGTTTTCAGGATCCAGAGAAGGAACTGCTTCTCAACATACTGCTTCTTCACAAGGTACTGCTGCACAAGAAGGTACTGCAACACAAGAAGATACTGCATCTCCACACGATACTGCACATGAGGATTCAGGATCAGAGGTAAACCCACCATCCTCTCCCAATGATTACACTTCCACAGATGGGCATCAAACATCTGGAGGAGATGAGGGAGATCTACCTCCTGAAGGATTGGTTCTGGATAACTATGTCTTAACAAGAGAATTGGTAAGATTGAAGAAAGCTACTGAGGCTCAAGCTGCACAACTGCTGAAGTTGAACAACAAATTTAGAAGATTGAAGAAATTTGTATGGCCTTTAGTTCAACATCATAGATTATGGGTCAAGTCTCAGAAGAAGAAAGGAAGGAAGTTTACAAAGACTTCAAAGGGCAAGAAGGTTCACAAGCAGTCTTCATTCCAATTAGGGAGGATATTGGAGTAAGAAAATTTGAATGAAGATGCTGAACATTATGAAGAACCAGAGATTGAACCTCAAAATACTGAAGCTCAAGTTAATATTCAAAGTACTGAGCCTAAAGGTACTGAGCCACAAAGTACTGCTAATCAAGGTGCTGCTGATCAAGGTACTGCTGCTCTTCAAGGAACATATAGACAAGAGCTAATTACACCAAGGATTCTAAATTTTGAAGAAGAAGCTGGTCCTTCAACAGTCCTACAAGAAAAGGAAGCTGATACACCCAAAGTAGAGCACACTGCAAGTGATGATGAGACTGTTGCTCAAATACTGCAAAATCTATCAAGACCAAGGTGATGGATCTGGACACACACCTTGTGTCAATGATATTTTGTATGATATTATTAAGCACGCAGAATTTACTTGGTAATACTTTAGAAATGGATTGTATGATGTATTGTATGTAAACACAGATTAAACACAAAACTTAAGCTCCAATATTATTGATGAATAATACGAGTGATCTTGCTTATCACTAGCGTTACACCTTGAAGCCTTTGTGAGTAATACGTAGGTAATTGACAAGTACCTAACACAATGACCTAGGACCTCCTTTTATACAACAAGGAGTCCTTTACAAGATAAGTATAAACCTAACAATATAGAATATACACAAAATCTATTCTATACTAATCTAAACAGGTTTTCCTAATCGTTATCTAATAGCAGTGGTAATAATGTACCAGCAGTGGTAATACGTTTCCACTGCTAGTATTAATCCGAGCAGTGTAAACCACAACTATCCGTGGTAACGGATTATTCCCAACAATCCTCCCCTAAACTTATGATTTCTCTGCAAATCAATAAGTTTCTTCAATCTGCATTATCTTCAAGGATTTGGGGAATTCAATCAAACACTTTACTTCTTTATCAACTTCTGAATAGCTCTTGAACATTGATCTTGAAGCCTATGTAACAATGCTCTGACCTTCTCATTGTCTTCATGAACTCTTATTGTTGAACATAACATCACTGTGAGAGTTCCAGCTCTGAGTGGATATTCTTTCTCAGCAAGCATGAATGCATCTACTCCATTTGCTGTAGAAACATGATGAACTTCACATGAGTCATAATAAAACCATTTAGTACCAGGACATGTGCATGAGAATTTCCAGAAATCATCATTAACATAAGGTTCATAGAGCCTTCTAAGATTCACCCATAACTGCATCTCCTTCATGTCTTTGAGATCTTGAGCATTAAACCTTTCTTGAACTAATCTCCATAGTGTATCAAGGTCATCTCTGTCAAAAGCTTTTATAAGATCTTCAAATTGAATAAATGATGAAGTTTCACCACCTAGCCTTGTGATCTTCCATGTTGGAGCAAAATTGCTAGCAGTGTAAACTTCTCAATCAATGATTGAATGTCTTACTTGCAGTGGTTCTGGATAAAAATCATCTTCAACAATCACAATCATTCCAGTCAGTTGTTCTTCAGTGAATTTCTTAGTAGGAATTTCTTGTTCTTCAGCAACCTTAGTCTTCTTAATAGTTTGAGAATCACTTTATTTGGCCTTTCTCTTCAATCCAGGAAACCTTTTTGCTTCTTCTTCAGAGTTCATAGAAACAAAATCACTGTCTTGCCTTTTTTGCTCTGTAGTAAGCTCTTTCAACTTGATCATCAGGCATTCCTTTGAATTGATGCTTCTTCCAACCACCAACATGACAACAATAAGTCTTCATATATGAGAGAACTTGTGCTTTGGTTGGTTGTATTGATTTCTTTTGGCCCTTTCTGACTGTACTAATCACATCTTCAAGTGCTTGATTGTTCTTCATTTGAATGAAATCCTTCAACTGAGCAGTTCTTTGTTCTTCAGTTAAGGATGCATCAGCTACAAGGTCAATTGCATTTTTCTTGATTATTTGATTATTAGCAATCAAGAACTCAATATCATCTTCAGTAGGAACATAACTGAACTCTGGAGTCTTCTCTCTAAATATTGTAGGTTGAACAGTGGAAAGTGGATTTTCCAATCTATCCAGCCTTTTAGCCTCCAAAAAGCTTGCAACTTCCAATTCTTCAAGCTTTTTCTTTTTAGCAACTTGTTCTTTATTAAACTTTTCAGCAATTTCTCTATCAAGAGCAATCTGTTCGTGTTGTTTCTTTGAAATCTTTCTTCCAGTTTGCTCTACACTTTCCATAACTGCTTTACCATTGTCTTTCTTCAGTTTATCAAATTCTTCACTTGCAGTGGCAATATTTGGCTCTGCAGTGGAAATGGAATTAGTGGTAAAATCAGTTCCAGTACAGAAAATGTCTTGATCATCATCCATGAAATTCCAATCATAGCTCACACCATCAATAGCCAACATTACCTTTGGTTCTTCCACAGTTGGTTCCTTCTTTTGCTTGTACCAAGTTGACCTGTTGTCCTTGGTCTTTGGTCTTCTACATTCTCTAGCAAAATGTCCAAACTTGTGGCAGTTAAAACATTCCACTTTCTTCTTATCAAAACCTGTGGTTTCACTACCATTGATGTGAATAGGCTTGCCAGTCTTCTTGTAGAATTTCCTAGCTCTCATGCTAAGCAGAGCTATTTGCCATTTTATGTCCATCTCTTCCAAGTCATCTTCATCAATTTGCTCTATGTCTTCATGAGTTAAAATAGAGCCATTGACTTGAGTGGAGATAAAAGCATAAAAGGTAGGATCTCCAATACCAGCAACCTTCTTCTTTGAACCTGCAGTGGTAATACTAATATTACCAGTGGAAACTTTAGAACCAGCAATGGCAACATCATCATCACTGTCATCTTCAGAATCATCACTGTCAACAGAGGTTGACAACAATGCCAAGCTACTAGAGCTTGTACCAAGTTTCCCTGCCTTCTTCAACCTTTGCTCAATAACTTTGAAGTTGTTGTAAAGGTCATTGAGCTTCATTGTTTCTATGTCTGATTTGTTTTCCCAGACAGTAACATTAGTTTGAAACTCTGAAGGCAAACTTCTTAGAAACTTCAAATTGAGGTCTTCCTTTTCTACCTCAATGCCAAACACAATCAGTTGTGTAACAATCTTCTGAAGTTTGGTAAAGATGCTATCAAGTGAGTCATTGCTTAAAGCAGAGAAGTTTTCATAACTTTGCTTCAACAATGTCTGCAAATATCTTCAAACAGTTCTTTAGCAGTCATGTGCTTGCTGAATGCAATGATCTGATCTCTAGGAAGAGTCATCAGCAACAAACTTCTAGCCTTAAGATCATTCTTCCTAAGAGCCTTTTCAATACTAGATTCAGGCACGGAAACTTTCACAACATCTGTGTCACCAACCTTCACAACTAGTCACGGGCTTGAAAGAATCACCAGTTTGAATGATCTCCCAAAGAGCATAGTCCAGAATGAGAAAGTATTGCTCAATCAGTATCCTCCACATCTCAAACTCATTAAGTTTGAGCTTAGGTAGCCTTGGTGTAGAAGAGTTGGACTGGTTGTTTTCCATCTCCATTGAATTGAGTGAGTAGGTTAAGCTTATTCCTTGGATCTTCTAAAACAAAATATTAGAACCTATCTCTGATACTACTTTATGGATCTGGACACACACCTTGTGTCAATGATATTTTGTATGATATTATTAAGCACGCGGAATTTACTTAGTAATACTTTAGAAGATGGATCGTATGACGTATTATATGTAAACACAGATTAAACACAAAAGTTAAGCTCCAATATTATTGATGAATAATACGAGTGATCTTGCTTATCACTAGGGTTACACCTTGAAGCCTTTGTGAGTAATACGTAGGTAATTGACAAGTACCTAAGACAATGACCTAGGACATCCTTTTATACAATAAGGAGTCCTTTACAAGATAAGTATAAACCTAACAATATAGAATATACATAAAATCTATTCTATACTTATCTAAACACGTTTTCCTAATCGTTATCTAATAGCAGTGGTAATAATGTACCAGCAGTGGTAATACGTTTCCACTGCTAGTATTAATCCGAGCAGTGTAAACCACAACTATCCGTGGTAACGGATTATTCCCAACACAAGGGGTGTTAGTATTCCAGGAGTTGCTGAAGAACAACCTCAAGCTTCTCAACCTAATTTAGATCCTAAAGACAAGGGTAAAGGTAAAATGGTTGAAACTAAGAAGAAGAAGAAGCTTACTTTGGCTGAAATAAGAGCTATTGAAGTGGCTAAAAATGAAGAAGCTGCTAAGAAGTTTCAAGCTGAATATGATGTTGAGGTTGCTCTACCAGTGAAGGAACCTAAACCTGTTATACCAGAAAAGCCAGCTGTTATATCACAAAGAAGACCACCTAGTATTGCTAAGGAAAGAAATGCCATTATGGCTTATCTGAAGGGTCAAGGATATACTGGATTACAGAAGCTGAAGTATTTAGAGATGAAAGATTTATATGAAGCTGTTAGAGAAGCTTATCAAAAGCAAGTTGATAGTATTATTTCTTTTAAAGATGATGATAAGCAGAAGGAGGATGCTAGACAAAGAACCTAAAGAGAAAGAGAACAACTGAAGATGAACAGCCATCAAAGAAGGAAGAATTGAGATCAGATACAGTTGATGAGCTGAGGAATTATCTTAGAGTTGTAGATTTTGAGCATCCTAAATCCAAAGATGTTGCAACAAAGAAGTCAAAGATATCTACTTTTGAATTTGTAGAATCAAAGGATGGAAACTATCTGATGTTCCATAGAGAAGATGAAAGCTTCAGAGTATTTAATTTGCTATGGGATATACTGCACATGATAGATAGAGAGGATCTGTTTCATTTATACCAACTGGTGCAAGAATATTTTGAACACATTCCTTCAAAAGGAGTTGGTTTAGTCTTGCTTGGAGACCTCACAACTATCTGGGAAACTGAAGAAACAAGCACTGGTGAAATCTGGAACAACCAAGAAGTCTGGGAGATTACTAGCTGGAGATTCTTTGAAGAATCTGGAGTGCATGTTTTGGAGTTGGAAGATGGGACTATGATTCATATGTTAGCAGAAAGAAGATATCCGCTTACATCAGATCTTATGAGAAGAATGCTAGATCATGGTATGGAGGTTGAAGAGGATAATGAAACTGCCCTTATGGTCATCGAATTGTTTATCAGATGGACAACTATGGCTGATGATGATGCATAAATACTAGTATGATTCATAATTGTATAAATATTTTGAAAAATCAGTACTTTATTCAAAGTACTGCTGATCAAACAGTACTTTAACCAAAGTACTGCTTGCAGCACAAAACCAGTAAAATCTTTTTAATAGAATATAAGCAAACTTTTGTTAAATGCAAAATATTTTGAAACAAAAGTTAACAGCAACCAATGGTTTTTGAGATGGTTATAACAAAAGGTTATCAATCCACCATGTCTAACAAAAGGATTGGCTAATCCATGAGCAAACGGATCTGGTAAAGATATCTCAAATCCGTTGAATGGTTGACAACTTGCCAATAAGTTGTATGATAATCAACTCACCATATCTGCAAAAGTAAAAAGTTGGCTAGCCCACAAGAAAAATGGCTTGTGGTAAAGGCTGTGGAAAAACCATTTGTATGGTAATTAGTTCACCATGGTTGCAAGAACTAACTAGTCCAAAAGGGTACTGATTTTGGTAAAGACAAAACAAATCCGTTGATAGCTGATGATTTGCTAAAATCCATATGGTTATCAATGTACCATGGTTTTACACACCTAAACATTGGCTACTCCAGAGTTAATGGCTTTGGTAAAGAGACATCAAAATCCATTAAAATTTTCAATGATTCACCTCTCACAGGAGTTTACACACCTGGAAGTGATGAGAATAGACTGAAACTTTATGATCTGATGTACAATTTGCCATATGTTGCTGAGTAGCTGAAAAGATGAAGATTGCTGATAGTTGCTGAAAAGAATTGCTTATAAAGACTACTTTGATGATGATAATACAAGCACATTGAGTAAAAGACAAATCTGAAGATACAGATACAATCTTTCCTTGAAGACAAAGATGTTAAAGTTAAAGATACAAAGAAACTTGAAGTCAAGCAAGTAGAATTCAAGTTAGGGGATGATTGTTGGGACATAAAGTCAAAGTGTTGTTGGAAGTCAAAGTACTGCTTAATGAAGAAAGTCAAAGTACTGCTCACTCATCAAAGTACTGCAAGGATAAAGGATTGCTATGCAAATTGTTAAGGATTATTATGTAATTCTAGAATGTTCTTAGTTTAGTATTACTTGTCGTACAAGGATTAGAGTTGTAAACCGACTAGGGTTATCCTTATGCCTATAAAAAGATCCCTAGATTGGCATTAGGGATACGTGATTTAGAATTTAAAAAGTTCGATATTAGAGTTGTTAGGGTTATTAGTAAATATGTGTATCAAGCAGATTTAGAGTGTTAATAAAATCGTTGAAGTTAAAGTTATTTTTCTTAGCTTTATTGAAGTAGTTTCCGCATACTTAGTAAAGTTATATCAGTGTTTCATTGTTAGTGACTTAGGATTTATCCGAGGTTGCTAAGCCCTTACAAGCTACATAAGTTAGTTTGGTTAGAGTGTATCGATCCAACAGGGGTAATTCACATAATCCTATAAACCCTAATTAGGGTTCATCCAATTGCTAGTTTTGTGGATTTGATTCTTGTTCGGCTAGAATCAATAAAGGTACGCATATTCTTGTTTACGTTAATTAATTATTTATTAATCTTTCCTATACGCTTCCGCATGTATTCTTTGATGTTTTGTGTTTTATTATTGATTGTCATGATATAAAATTCCAACAAAAACAACATTTTCCGACTGTCAAATATTTCCTTTGAGACATTTTATGAAACACTTGGTATGCAAATATTTTTTTATTGTTCCAAACTTCATAACCACAACTATTCGTGCACATGTACACAGACATTGTCTCATAAAAATAAATCTAAAATTTAAGGATACTTTTCCTCTGATTCTGAAGAAGCAAGCAAAAATGGAAGCTGAAGAAATGGAGAGAATGATATACAAATTAGCGGTTTGGGTGTTTATTTATATAAGTTCACTTTTTCGTCATTTTTTGACTTTTTTTTGGTCTTGAAACTTGCATAAGAAATCTCATGTGATTAAACATGTAATAAAATGAAGTTACAGATGCGGGTTTTTGTTCTTTTAAGATTTACTTTTTTATGTTATTTGATGAAAAGTTTAATCTTAATGCATTTTACATAGCGCTTACCATATACGTCCGACTACATGAATGTTTGATCAGTATTAGCTTTACATGACTTGAGCCATGTGGTAAAATACAAGTCGAATCAACATTCTGACGAAAGCATACGGACCAAAATTGACAACAATTTTTAAGTTTTAACCTCTTCTTTGACCAACTCTAGTGCAATAGCATCTTCCTCATATTTCTCAGCTGTGGTAATAAGGTTTCCTTCCTATGCCTAAATAAAATACGACTACAGTTACTACATATACAAACATCATATGAAAAAATATAACTCTATTTGTCTGAAAAGTGCACCTACATGTTTTTGACATTATTCATCACTTTTATCGTATTAGCTGAGAATCGCCTTTTTTGTTGTTGTTTAAGTAGTATAGAGAAAGGATGTGTGCATTTTAACATAGTCCTTACTCATCAATCTTGATGCCCACAATAATTCATTATCACTGATAATCCTAAATAGGTCTTTCTATAAAATTCGATATCATAACAGCTTACTAGTTTCTACCACAACAAAATATCACAAAAGGACCTAACAAACATAATTGGATTATATATATACAAACTAAACAAAAGTAAATCAAACGGCTGGCTTCATACACTTATTGTTCTTCTTCTCCAATTTAAAACCAAATTGAGGTTTAAGATGCTTCATTATTTTCATTCCATTTGTATATACATAAAGAGATGCACAATTATAGGAGCAACAAAAAGATAGACAATATCAACGAAAGCAAAATCAGGGACAAAGGTTAGTAACCTGTGAGTGCTCACATGTTCTTTTAGCAAAAAAATAATAAATCCCAAATTAAATGGCAATGACAAAAAAAGTCATTCCCAATATATCTTACAAGGATGGGTATTACAATTTAAAAACTCATAACGTGCATCTGGCATCGGCTTCTTCATACTCCTACTAAGATAAAGATACTCCATATTTTTGCAGGACATAACAATTGGCTTTACATCTTCCCAAGAGAGTTTGTAACATGAGACCAATCTAAGACTATGTAATGCGTTATGACCAGAAAAAGCACGTAAACCAATGTTGAAAGAAACATCTTTTGTCCAACTTATGAACCTTCAGGGTCTAATATGTAAAATTATTATGCCTAACTCTATGTTTGGTTCTGTTTTGTTATGTTTATATTTCTCAGGGGTCTGTTGTGGAACTTGAGGAGTATATAATCTCTTGGATAGATCTAGGGTTTCATATCTTCACCTACACACAAGTTTATCTTTGGTTTTCTCTCAAAGTGAATATTGGTCTTCTGGGTTATTAGTTTTAAGTCTGGTTTTGTATCAAGATCATCTTGATCTTGTTCATTAGTTTGTTTCAGTATTCTGGGTTTGTATTGGGTTCAGGTTTAGAGTGTGTGTTTGTAGACAACACCTATTAGAGGGACTGTCATTGTTTGATCTTGTATTGTAGGCTTGAATCCATGTTGGGTACAAGTCATATGTGTATATTGTTATAATAAAAGTGAATGATCACCAAAGGGTGGTTGGTTGAGTGATTAAGAAGTTGTTGTTGTTGTTGTTTTGATATCATTTTTACATGGTATCAGAGCACTAGGTTCTGATTGATTAAGTTCTTGATTGAGGATCTGATTTCTTGGGTTCTTGATCGATTGGTTGATTGGGTTCTTGAATCTTTTGATTCTTGAGTCGAATCGGTATTTGGTGATCTTAATTGGAATTTTAGGGTTTTTTCTTGAAACCCTAAAATTTGGGGGTTTTTGGTTTCTGTTGCAATTAAGAGGTTTTTGTTGCTGGTTATTGAAGGATTGACGTTTAGTTGGTGGTTTCTTGATCAATTGGGTTGAAACCCTAATTTGGAATTTGGGGGTTTCTTGAAAGATCTTGAGGTTTGTGGTTCTGGGTTCTTTCTTGGTCACGTTTTGTGAGTGTCTTCCGCTGCCTGTGGTTATTGCTCTGTAAAGTTTTCTTATCCTTTAGGGTTAACTAGTCTTGAGTCTAGTGAGCGTAAACGGGTTGGCTAAAATCTTGATCCACCACCCTTGAGTGGTGTGAATACCTGATCTGGCCAATCACAGTTTGCTGACTGGGGCTAAGTTGACTTTGGGTGTGAGTTTTAGTTTCTTTAGCATTTTTCTTTTCTGTTGTGAGTCTAGGTCGCAGGAGGATAGGTTTTGGGTTGTTTAGGAATTTGTGATTGGTGAGATTATTGGTAGTTATTGGTTTAGTTGGTTTATTTGTGGTTTTCTTGGTTATTTGCTTGTTTTGGTTTATATCTGTTTGTTTGCTAGTTCTTGGTTTATTTCTCTGTTTGTTTTTTCTGTTATCATGGCTATTATGATCAGTAGTTTGGATCAGAGTAATCCTCTGTATCTGCATCCTAATGACTTTAATTGTGCTTCTATTGTGACTATTAAGTTGTCTGGGGTTAAGAATTATAGAATCTGGGCTAGTGCTATGAAATTGGCTATGCAAATTAAAAATAAAATGGGATTTCTTGATGGAACTTGTCTTAGGTCTGCTTATGCTGCTAGTCCCCTTCTTGAGGCTCAGTGGGATAGGTGTAATGTTGTTGTTCTAAACTGGGTTATGAGTTCTTTATCCCAAGATGTTTATCTTGGTCATGTGTTTTCTGATAATGCTTCTGTTGTTTGGAAAGATTTAAAGGGCACTTATGATAGGATTGATGGGTCTGTGGTGTTTAATTTGCTTCAAAAAATAAATGGTTTTAAACAAGGTGGTCTGCCTGTTTTTGAATACTACCATAAGTTGAATTCTCTTTGGAGAGAATTTGATATTCTTACTAAACTTCCAGACTGTACTTGTGATGCTAGACAAGAGTTAATTGATCATGGAAAACTTTTAAAACTAATGCAGTTTCTTATGCGTCTTGATGACATCTATCAGCCCATAAGAAGCATTCTAACTAGAGAAGTTCTTCCTGAGGTTAAAGATGCTTTTGTTATTGTTTCTAGGGAAGAATCCCGCAGAGGGATTCCTACCACTTCTGTGAAAACTGAGAAGACTCAGGTGTCTGCTTTTGTTTCTAAATCTGTGGATAATAAGAACACTACTTGGAAAAGAAACACTAGTACTTGGAATAATAATTCTGGAAACAATATCAGGGGAAATTATGACAGTTTACTTTGTACTAATTGTGGTTTAAAAGGACATACTGTGGATAGGTGTTTTGAGATCATTGGGTATCCTGCTGGGTTAAAAAAGAATCCAAATCTTAAACCTGTTTTTAATAAACCCAATGATCCCAAAAGTGCCAATGTGGTTAACAATGGTTTAAAAACTAGTGTTGGTACTCTGTCTTTCACTAATGAACAGGTTATGAAGTTAATGAATCTTTTGAATAAGAAACCTAATTCTGCTCATGCCAACATGGCAGGTAGTTCTTGTTCTTTCTTTAACTGCAGTGTTTTCTTTAATCAACATTTTTATCAATTCTTCTGTACTAATGTGAATTTGAATGGGGTTAATTACCATTTATTGACTCTAGGGCTAATCAACATTTAACTAATATCTCTAAAGATATGTTTAATTTGGTTGATATTTCTGAATTAAAGTTAACTGTTGGTCATCCTAATGGTACTTTGGCTAAGATTACTCATGTGGGTAATCTGAGGCTTAATAAAGATGTAGTTTTGTTTGATGTTCTTGTTGTGCCTGAGTATTGTGTTAGTCTGCTATTTGTTAACAAACGGATTAAGGATAGTAAGCTAAGTGTTGGGTTTGATGAAACTACTTGTTATATTCAGGATTTGAAAAAGCAGAAAGTGCTGGGGACTGGTAGTGAGTTTGGTGGTCTATTTGTTTGATAAAGTTCATAGCATGTCTGCTAGTGTTGTTAAAAGTGAGTTTTTTGTTTGTTTTGTTTCTAAAGAATTTTGGCACAATAGGCTTGGTCACCTTGCTAATCAGGTTTTAAAATTACTTAAAGGTCCTCTTAAACTGACTAATGTTGATCATAATGGGACTTGTGAAGTTTGTCACAAGGCCAAACAAACAAGAGATTCTTTTTCTATAAGTGAGCATAAATCTAAAGTTTTTGGAGATCTAATTCATCTTGATGTGTGGGGGCCTTATAAAATTGTTAGCAGGGAAGGCTATAGATATTTTTTAACTGTTGTTCATGATTATAGTAGATCTGTTTGGGTATATTTGCTTAAGAGGAAAGATGAGGTTTTTGACATGTTTGTCAGGTTTTATAACATGGTTTTAACTCAGTTTGATAAAAAAAAGTTAAGGTTATTAGATCTGATAATGGAACTGAGTTTATAAATAATAAAATGAGTGATTTTGTTACCACTATGGGTATTCTTCATCAGACCTCTGTAGCTTCTACCCCTCAGCAAAATGGGATTGCTGAGAGGAAACATAGACATCTGCTTAATGTTACCAGAATTCTTATGTTTCAGGGGGGGATTCCTCTTGTATTTTGGTCTGAGTGTATTTTAACTGCTACTTACCTGATTAACAGGTTACCTTCCTTTGTTCTGAATGGGAAATCTCCTTTATGTATGATATATGGTAGGGAACCTAGTCTTGTCCATCTTAGGAGTTTTGGTTGTTTGTGTTTTGCCACCATTTTAAAAGAAACTGATAAGTTTTCTGAAAGATCTGAGAAATGTTTCTTAATTGGATATGCTAGTGGTAAAAAAGCTTATAAACTGTTAAGTCTTGAAAATAGATCTATCTTGTACTCAAGAGATGTGAAGTTTTATGAAACTGTTTTTCCCTTTAAAATGGGTCAAAATAGTTCTATTTCTGAGACTAATTCTGATGTCACTAGTTTAAATTTCTTTGATTCTTTTGAGTCTGAAATAACAACCAAAACCTCAACTCCCAATGATGAAAACTCAAACAGTTTTATGCCCCTTCCTGAAAATACATCTGTTTTTGGTAGAGATGGTAGTGTGCATCAACCAGATTCTGTAGGTAACTCTAGTGGGTCTGGTTGTGAAGAACAGATACCGCAATCATGTCCTGGAGTTGGTACTTAGACTGGAAATGATGGTTTTCACACTGCAACTCCCTTAGATGATCAAAATAATTCTGAGGGAAATGTTTTCAAAACCAAAATGAGGTTCATGTGTTTCAAAGTGTTCCTCTTCAGATGGAAGAAGGTAGTAGTAGAAGGTCTAGTAGAGTTTCTAAATTGCTTGCTAAGTTGAATGAATATGTGCTTGATAGCAAGGTTAAATATGGCTTACATAGATATGCTAATCATGATGTGCTTACTATTGAGAATTATTGCTTTGTTTCCAATTTGAATAAATCTGGTGAACCTTCCTCTTATGAGGAAGCTTCTACTAATATTAACTGGATTAATGTTATGACTAAGGAAATGAATGCTCTATATGAGAATGATACTTGGGAAGTTGTTGAGCTTCCCTGTGGTAGGAAAGCCATTAGGTCTAAGTGGGTCTTTAAAATTGAAGGGTATTGATTATGAAGAAACCTTTAGTCCTGTTGTTAAGATGGGTACTGTTAGATGCTTAATAAGTCTGGCTGTTCAAATGGATTGGAAAAATTTTCAACTTGATGTTAACAATGCTTTTCTGTATGGGGATTTAAATGAGGAGGTTTATATGTTACCTCGATCCTCATGGGTTTTTTAAAGAAGGAGACAATAAGGTTTGTCTATAAAAAAAGTCTTTATATGGCTTGAAACAGGCTCATAGACAGTGGAATCATAAACTGACTGAGGCCTTGTTTGAAGCAGGTTTTGAACAATATAAAAATGACTATTCTTTGTTTGTTAAAACAAAAGGTGAAACTGTTTTATTCTTGCTTGTATATGTTGATGATTTGATTATTACAGGCAATAGTGAAACAGAAATTGAAAGTTTTAATTTTTTTTGAAAAACAAGTTTAAGATCAAGGATCTAGGAGAATTAAAATATTTTTTGGGTATTGAAGTGCTAAAAAGTAAAGAGGGTTTGTATCTAAATAAAAGGAAATATTGTTTGGAATTGCTTCATGAATTTGGTTTATTGGCATGCAAACATGTTACGAATCCTTTACCTGAAAATATTGTTTTGGTTCATAAAGAGTCAGATGGTGATAAATACTTGAAAAATATTACAAGTTATCAAAAACTTGTTGGTAAACTGATTTACTTGACTATTACTAGACCTGATATTGCCTATGTTGTTCATTGTTTGAGCCAACATATGCATGCTCCTTTACAGTCTCATTTCAATATGGGCTTAGGGGTGCTAAAGTATTTGAAATTAGCTCCTGGTAGTGGTATTGTGTTTGGTAAGGGTCAAGGTGGGTTTAAAGTTGTTGCTTATTCTGATTCTGAATGGGCAAAGTGTCCTGTTACTAGAAGATCAGTCTCTGGATATTGTGTGTTTATGAATGGTAACTTGGTTTCTTGGAAGAATAAGAAGCAGGCTACATTGTCTAGGTCTTCAGCTGAGGCTGAATACATAGCAATGGCTTCTGCTACTTGTGAGATTATGTGGATTGTTAAGATCCTGAAGGATCTTGGTGTGGGTGACTCTTTGTTGCCTGTGGAGTTGTGTTGTGATAACAAGTCTGCTATTCAGATAGCAGCTAATCCAGTCTTACATGAAAAGACTAAATATTTTGACATTGATGTACATCTGGTTAGAGAAAAGGTTGCTACTGGTTTGATCAAAACTGCTAAGGTTAACTCTAAAAGTCAAACTGCAGATGTTTTGACCAAAGCTCTTGGTTCTGTGCATCATGGTTCTATGGTTAAGATGTTGGGCATGGTTAATCTCTTTGCAGGTTCATCAGTTTGAGAGGGGGTGTTGAAAGAAACATCTTTTGTCCAACTTATGAACCTTCAGGGTCTAATATGTAAAATTATTATGCCTAACTCTATGTTTGGTTCTGTTTTGTTATGTTTATATTTCTCAGGGGTCTGTTGTGGAACTTGAGGAGTATATAATCTCTTGGACGGATCTAGGGTTTCATATCTTCACCTACACACAAGTTTATCTCTGGCTTTCTCTCAAAGTGAATATTGGTCTTCTGGGTTATTAGTTTTAAGTCTGGTTTTGTATCAAGATCATCTTGATCTTGTTCATTAGTTTGTTTCAGTATTCTGGTTTTGTATTGGGTTCAGGTTTAGAGTGTGTGTTTGTAGACAACACCTATTAGAGGGACTGTCATTGTTTGATCTTGTATTGTAGGCTTGAATCCGTGTTGGGTACAAGTCATATGTGTATATTGTTATAACAAAAGTGAATGATCACCAAGGGGTGGTTGGTTGGGTGATTAAGAAGTTGTTGTTGTTGTTGTTGTTTTGATATCATTTTTACCACCAACACTGGTAATTGTGTTACAACCCTCCAAACTTAACGCCCACATCTGCAAATACTTGTGACTAATTTCAAGCAATGAGATGTCCGTTATATTGGTCAAGAAATCCAAATATAATAACTCAAGCTTTGGGAGCTCACATAGGGCCACAACGCCATGGTCAGTGATATTATCCCCACACTCAGATAAACCCAGGATTCTTAGACTTGCTAATTTCCTTAAGTGGATAATTCCATTATCTGTTATCCTATTACAGTTATTCAGATAAAATTCCATCAAAGAACACTTTAAATCACCATTCACCAAATACTCCAAACCCAAATCACTTATCAAATCACAACCTCGCAAATGTAACTCTTCTATACAAGTTGCTTCCCCAATCGTTTTCAGTGATCTATTTGTGACATTTACACAGCAATTCTAACGTAATTTTCTTAAATTCTTGCATGATCTTACAAGGGAACCAATACCTATTTCCTTAAAGTGTAACCTCCAATCTAGATTCACATAAACCAAATGACTGCAAGCATTGGAAATTGCACACAAGCCAACATCATCAAACTCCAACTTATCCATCTCATGATCAAGGTAACACCACTTGGAAATATATAGATGCTCGATATTTGGGCATGACTCAGCTATGAGTTTCATGTGGTTATTCGAGAATGGTTTATGGCATTCAAGTGTGAACATTTTTGGAGAGGAAATTAGTATATCAAATAGTAGATCAGGAAACTTAGTGCGTATCGACCGAAGGTGAAAAGATGCAACTTTCATGAATTTCTTGCTAACTGTAGAAAATGTTTTTTTGTCCACTCGGTTGATAATTCGTTCATATATGCAGAAGATCTCATCCTCTCCAAGTTGTTCCATCACTTTGTTGTTGCCTCACCTATCACGTGTACATGAATATGTTAAAACTCTACAAATTTAAATATATGAATGTGTCTCACATTTGATAAATGAGAGTACAAGCTTCAAAGGATAACTTTACGTTTGTGTTTATAGGATAATAGTCTTGTTGATCTCATCTATCGTTTAATGATGATCTCTATAGAATTACATGTATATCTTGACACAAACACATATTCAAAACCTGTTAATTTGTTATCCTCTTCTTCGTGTAGCGTTCACCACAAGCATATACATACACACATAAACAATGAAACTATTTACTCCAAAACATATATAAAAAACTAAATTTAATACCGAACCTTAACATAAACACATTATCAAATGTTCCAAAACCTAAACAACGTCAGTCACGCGAAAATAATAAAGCGACACAATCAATGTAATAAACCACTATTTACTACCAAAATTGTTTGATTTTATCAAGCACTTGATATACAACTTTTTTCTTTGTTCTAAATTTCACAACAACTACACGCACGCAAATATTGTCCATAAAAATACAAGAAAAAGATTGAACAAATAAAACTGTGACTGAAAAATTTAAGGATATTTTACCTCTGAAGAAGCAAGCAAAAATGGTAGCTGAAGCAATGGACAGGATGATATACAAAGTAGGGTTTGGGTGCTTATTTATTAGGTCAAATTGAACAAGGTTTTATAAGAATTACATAATCAACCCCTTAACTATATGAAGCTTTGCTCAAATGGAATATAAATAACTTCGAAAATAAAATCACTAGAATGAAATAAAACTTTTGGTCATCGTAAAAGTGAAACCCATTCTTTTGTGTCCAGCAAATGTTTGGTATGACTGAATTATAAAGAATGAAATCGTAGTCAAGAATGGAATTGCGTAGGAAAGGAAAGACCTTCGAAAATAATTATTATGTTTTGAGTAGGGATTTGAGCATTGGAATGTGTTAGAGAAATAATTATTATGTTTGGTACGACTAAGAATCAATTTGAGTTAATTAGTGAAAAATGTGTATCCTTCCATTATTGATATGGTAATTAAATTAGTCAAGCATCTTTTGATATAACCTCTTTTTTCTGTCAATTCTATTCACTACTAGTAAAAAAAAACATAATTTTTTAAGTGGCAAAAGAGCTAGAATCTTGTTAATCTTTTTACAACACCTTATCATAGAACCAATTAAAACTTTCAAATGGCTAATGTAGAGGAACCTTGAAAAATATGCAGAAGTAACATGACCACTTGATCAAACAAGAATTTAAACACAAGTACATGGCGTAGATTAATGTGAATCAGTCGATTAAATTAGACCAAATCGCGAATGAGTGACAGAAAAAATGATATCCCGAACATCAAAATAAAAATTTGTTTTTTAGATTGTCCTTCACAATTAGGAACTCGACACTGTTGCTTTTTTTACGTGTATCGTTCGAATTCATGTAGACCCAACCACTAGTAACATCTAAATAGTTGGATCATCGAGTTAACTTTGATAACGAAAATCATATTATCACAACCATTAGTTATAGCTAGCATATTTAATTAAAACAAACATTGTTAATTGAATGAACAAGTCATCACCATATCTTGTTTTCCTAAAAACATAAGCCTAAAACTGTAATTAGTGAATTGATTTCACATCAAAAATTGTTAGAGCCAAAATACAATTACAAACTAGGTTTAATTGAAAACTATGTTTGATTTAACAACTATACGTATTTGGATGAACGTCCATAAAATCGTTTTTTCAAGGTTTTTTTTTGGTGCAAAGGTGAAAAATATATTAGCTCAATACCAAGATACATGAAAAATATCCAAAACAGAGCTAATGACAAACCATTGCATCTGAACTTGGAGCTAAAACAGAACAACCATACAACATACAAACCATGAAACTCATACAAACAAAGACTAAACTGTGACATCGTGTCCGCACCTCCAAATCACTACTATATTCATTTTATGAAGTTTCAGTAATTAACAGATACATCAATCTCATATG
Source organism: Chrysanthemum makinoi (assembly GCA_910596185.1). Classification (NCBI taxonomy): domain Eukaryota; kingdom Viridiplantae; phylum Streptophyta; class Magnoliopsida; order Asterales; family Asteraceae; genus Chrysanthemum; species Chrysanthemum makinoi. The sequence continues at coordinate 32,356,029 of OU343221.1, read as the reverse complement.
GGGCTTCTAGTTTTCCATTTTACTTCCCATTTTTTCTTGTAGTATTGAAGCTGGTTTGTACTTTTAAACCATAGTTTTGATTCTTCAACATTAGGAATCCTCTTATCATATACAAGCTTATCAATAAATTTCAACTCCTTCTCGCATTGTAATATTATATTTGGATCTTCCATTCTGCTCTTTCTATGTAGGTCAGAATTTGAGATTTCATCCAAAATGGAAAACTTGTTAGCACTTATTCTAATATCCTTTATGCTTTCCTTGTCCAAATTCCTTATAGGATTTGGGCTTTTAGGAGCTTCCTTTGCAGTTTCTTGTTCATTGTTACCCCCATAATTTGTTTTACTATCACCTCCTGCATCACCACTTCTATCTTCCTTATTCTTAACCACATTAGTATCATTCACTACTTCCTTATTTCCATTTGCTTTTGGTTTAAACTCCACATTAGCATTCTTGGTTCTATTATTCTCAAACTTATTTATCCATTGCCTTTGATTGATATTTCCACCTCTCCTATTCACACCTGCACCATCAACTTCATTCACCTTCCTCAAATCATTCTTGCCAGCCCCACCATTTTTGCCATTCTCCTTTTCCTTATTGGCCAAATCAATATTTTGCTCATTATGCACTTCCTGCTCATTACCAGAGTTCTTACAATTCTTCTTTTCATGACCAAAAACCTTGCAATGAGAACATGCTGGTGGTTTCCAATCATAAGCTACTTGAACCTTCTTTCTCTCTTTAAACAAACATATGATATTATTCTCTTCTCTATTGTCATCTTTCCATTCCACCCTACCAAACATGTACTCTCCCATAATTTCTTGTTATGAAAACTTACATCAACTGTCTGATTTGTATGTGTTGCTATAAATGGGAGTAAAAGCTTCGAAGGACATATATGAAAAAGAAAATTTTAATGCATGCAATAGGGAAAAAGACATGCCTCATGTGTCGCTTAATGGTGATAAAACAACACCATTCACGCATTATAGAGTGAAACAATTAAACCGGATTTGTATGTCAGTATGTGCAAAATTAGTGTGAAGCAAAAATGAAAGTGTTAGAAAATTTGGAGGGATTATTTATCTCTTAGAAATTGAAGGTTTAAATAAAATGATGATGTACACCACAATCAATGAATTCAGACTTCATACAATATTCCCAAACAGAGACAGACAATCCGCTAGCTATGTCTAGAGAACTGATACGACCCGTTGAGGAAGTATCGATGGTTGGCACCACTTTAAGCGGGTGCTAGCTCCGTCAGAATTAAAAGCAAGAAGAAGAGAAGTATTTGACTCAGAAAATCTGTATGATTTCATTAATGGTGTTGCTTAAATAGCATACACGACTCAAAGGCTAATCCAACACAAACATAAAGACGTTTCCTAGACGAACAATGACTCTCAATGACTCTTATCCTAACATGACTGACATATCCTAATAAAACAAAAAGATAAAGATAGTTAATCCTAGTGTAACACAAAGTCCTTGTGCCACACTAGTTTCTTTGATACCCTTGCAGTTCTCCTTGGTCCATTAGCAGCCCTTGGCGTATCATTCTCCCTTTCTTCAAAAATGACCTTGTCCCCAAGGTCATAAGCCGGGTAAGCACTCTGAAACTCGGTCACCCACTCCCACGTTGCTTCCTCAGGCGAACGTCCTGCCCATTGCACCAAAACTTGTTGCATCGGTTGACCATGTTGCAATATAAACCGCGACCCACAAACAGCAGCAGGTTGCTCAATTGGCCGTCCCTCCTCCACCTCTTCAGGAAGGCCTGTTACTTCAGTAGAATCATTTCCCATAAATGGCTTGAGAATGGAAACATGAAACACGGGATGAATCTTGCTATCCGCTGGTAAGGCTAGTCGATAAGCCACCTTTCCCACACGCTCTAAAATCTCATATGGACCATAGTAACGCTTAGCCAATTTGTTGGATAAGCGCCTAGCCAAGGTAAGTTGGCGGTAAGGCTGAAGTTTGACGAGCACCTTATCCCCAACATTGAACTCAACCTCCCGACGCCTACGATTAGCCTTGTCCACCATTCGATTTTTGGCAGCTAACAAATTTTGCCTTAGTTGCCGCAACAACGTATCGCGTTCAATCAATGCATCATCGACAGCCGCGACCTTAGATGATCCTGGAGGATATGGAATGATAGCTAACGGAACCTTGCCATACAAAGCTTGGTAAGGCGTCATTTTAATGCTACTATGATAAGATGTATTGTAACATGATTCGCCCATGGCAAAAACGAACCCAATGAGTTGGACGATCCTCGACCATGGCTCGCAAATATTGTTCCAGCCCACGGTTTACTACTCGTTTGTCCATCCGTTTGAGGGTGATAAGCGGTACTATGATTGAGTTGCGTCCCACTAAGCTTAAAAAGTTGCGTCCAAAATTTGCTAACAAAAATAGGATCACGATCGACCACGATAGATTTCGGGATTCCATGGAGTTTGAAAATGGTTTCGACAAAGACCTCCGCCACTTTGTGAGCATTGAAACTAGTTGGTAAAGGAGCGAAGTGTGCATATTTAGAGAATCGGTCCACCACTACAAGAATAACAGTAAAACCCTTTGATAATGGCATACCCGTGATGAAGTCCATTAATACATCCTCCCAAACCGCAGTCGACGTAGCTAACGGTTGTAAGTACCCTCCAATTGCTTGTGTCGAATACTTGGTTTGTTGACATACACGACAACTTTTAATATAGTCTTCTATCGACCGACGCATCCCTTTCCAATAAAACATAGCTGATAAACCAACCATCATCTTCTTGACCCCGCCATGTCCTGAGCTAGGTGTGTCGTGATACTCACGCAACAACAAGGGTTTTAATTTGGATTCCACCCCAATAAAATAACGATCTTGAAAAATTACCAACCCTTCCTGACGCCGAAAACCAACCGCAGCTGACCCTTGGTCAAGTTGCTGATGCAGAACACGTAACTCCTCCAAATCCTGGTTCTCTGCCTTTAGTTCGCCCATAAACCCGGTTGACTTAATGACATAAAAGAAGTCAGTAAGGGTTCGCATCCTCATACATTCGAGACAATGCATCGGCCACCTGATTTTGTACCCCCGGTTTATATTCAATGCTAAAGTCGAAACTTAGCAACTTACGAACATATTTGTGTTGAATCGGAGTTTGAATGACCTGCTGCATAAGCTCCTTGAGACTCCTATGATCAGTCCGTATCACGAAACGCCGCCCAAGCAAGTAGTGTCGCCACTTAAAAACCGCTTCCACAATAGCGAATAATTCTTTCTGGTAAGTCGCCGCGGCTCTCATGCGTGGTCCTAACCGCCGACTAAAGTAACATATGGGTCGACCATTTTGGAGCAATACCGCACCGATGCCTCCTTCTCGTTTCAACAACAAAAGTTTGGGCAAAGTCCGCAAACTTAACACCGGGTAGTGGACAATTGCGCTTGAGAGCTTCAAAGGTCGTGGTTTCGATTCACCCCATGAAACGCGTCTTTGCGCAACAAATCAGTCAACGGAGCAGCAATAGTAGCGTAGCCCTTTATAAACCGCCTATAATACCCAGCTAACCCAAGAAATCCACGCACATGTCTCTGTGTTTTAGGTACTGGCCAATCACGAACAGCTGCCACCTTTTTAGAATCCACCTCCACACCATGCCCTGATATTATGTGACCAAGATATTCCAACGAAGACGCCCCAAACGCACACTTAGAACGTTTCACAAAAAATTGGTTTTTCTGTAAACAAGACAACACACACTCCAAATGCGCCACATGAGCTTCAAGTGATTTACTATAAACTAAAATATCGTCAAAGAAAACGATTACGAATTTACGTAAATAGGGTGAAAACAAACGGTTCATTGTGGCTTGGAAAGTAGAAGGAGCATTGGTGAGCCCGAAGGGCATAACCAAAAATTCGTAGTGCCCATCATGAGTGCGGAAAGCCGTTTTGTAAATGTCGCGGTCATGAACCCTTATCTGGTGATATCCCGCTCGTAGATCCAACTTAGTAAAGATAACCGCCCCTCCGAGTTCATCAAACATCTCATCGGCAGTTGGGATGGGAAACTTATCCTTAACAGTGGCCTCATTAAGTGCACGGTAGTCCACACAAAAACGATAACTCCCATCTTTTTTTTTAACAAGTAAAACAGGAGACGAAAAAGGACTTTGACTAAACCTTATAATTCCCTGCTCCAACATTTCGTGAACAAGCTTCTCCATCTCACCCTTCTGATAGTGAGGGTAGCGATACGGCCGAACATTAATGGGCTTGGTATTAGGCAACAAATGGATTCTATGATCTACTACGCGATGGGGAGGTAAGGCAGTAGGTAACTGAAACAAGGAACCAAATCGATCCAAGAGCGGAGCAATCTCAGGGGGCGTGGAGTCTGCATTCACCGTCGATGGGTCGACCCCATCCTCGTCCTTTGTCAAAGTGTGTAATTCATAAATTCCATAGACTTCATCGGTTTCAAGTAATGCATGCATATGATGAAGACTAATTCTTTTCATGCGTAAAGACTCGTCACCCTTCAAGGTATACGTAGTATTCTCAATCGTAAATTCCATGGTTTGTTCTGCATAGTCATGTGTTACTTTGCCGAGTCTTTGTAGCCACTGTATTCCCAAAACAACATCGGGACCTTTCATTGGAAGAACATATAAATCGATGTCCATTGAGAATCCTTGCATACATAATGTAACACGGGTACATAGACTCTCACATAGTAAAGATTCGCCACTCCCGATATAGACCTTAAAAGCTTTGGTTGCTTGAACCGGTAACTTCATTTTCTCCACGACATCGGGCCTAACAAAATTATGAGTACTACCATTATCAATTAAAACATGCACATTACCTGTCCCAATCGAACCCCAAAGCTGGAGAGAACGAGGGCTCCCTTGCCCGACGAGAGAATGTAAAATAGATATGTCGCCACTTTCCACCGCCTCGAGAGTGTGTCGGCCTCGGTCTCTGTATCATCCTCGTCATCAGTCATGAGCAGTAAAAATTTCCCCGGACACTTATGACCGCGTGCCCACTTATTATCACAATTAAAACACAATCCCTTGTTAAGTCGTTCTTGACGTTCCGCGGGTGAGATCCATTTAATAGCAAGTGGTTTGGGAGTTGTATTGAAGGGGGTTGAGTTTGGGATGGAGTCGGTAACAATGCTTGTTTAGTAGCGCCAACTGAGGTTGAAGAAGCCCCAAAACGGGGGGTGGACTGTCGTGGTCCCCAAAGACTCATAATGACTTTGGTGGTAATGAAACCGACGATACCGGTCATCCAAGCGGGCTTCTGTAATACGTGCCAACGAAAATGCGTCACCTAATGTTGTCGGTTTGGACACTAACAATTCACGTTGAAGATGAAGTTTAAGCCGGATATATAGAAAGATATGAGCAAGGTTTCGGTATATCGTAACCCTATTCATTAATCTTTCAAACTCACGTTGGTATTCCTCCACCGTACCTAGTTGTAGCAGCTTCGACAAAGCCCCCTGTGGGTCTTCGTATTTGGAAGGTCCAAATCGGTTTTTAACACTTTCCACAAAACGATCCCAATCGGTGATCAACCCATTCTTCGACATCCAACGAAACCATTCCGCCGCTAGCCGAGGTTAAAACCCACAATCCGCAAACGTTGATCCGCGGCCGTGTTAAGTAAAGAAAAATATTCGTAATGGCAAAATCCATCGATCGGGATCATCCCCGTAAATTTGGGAACATCCAAACGCATCGATCGTGGCAATAAACCTTGATCGCCACCACCACCGGGACGATTCTGAAGCAACCCTCGTGTGGCATGCAATTCAGCACGCAAGGCATTAAGCTGTTTTTGAAAACCTGCAGCTTGTTGTTGTGCGATCTGTCGAACCGTGTCGGCTTTCTCTTTGAGCAACAACCGAATAGTGTTCTCGTCGATGCTCATGATAGCAATGAAAGCACCAATTGATACGACCCGTTGAGGAAGTATCGATGGTTGGCACCACTTTAAGCGGGTGCTAGCTCCGTCAGAATTAAAAGCAAGAAGAAGAGAAGTATTTGACTCAGAAAATCTGTATGATTTCATTAATGGTGTTGCTTAAATAGCATACACGACTCAAAGGCTAATCCAACACAAACATAAAGACGTTTCCTAGACGAACAATGACTCTCAATGACTCTTATCCTAACATGACTGACATATCCTAATAAAACAAAAAGATAAAGATAGTTAATCCTAGTGTAACACAAAGTCCTTGTGCCACACTGGTTTCTTTGATACCCTTGCAGTTCTCCTTGGTCCATTAGCAGCCCTTGGCGTATCAAGAACCATCTATGTTCTGTTTGAGAACACCATATTAATCACAAGATATTTTGATTGCAATACAATAGGGTATATAAGCTAGTAACATTCCTTACTTCAACCTATGTGGGATTCAATATGAAAAGAGTTTTTATCAAAAGAACAATAAGGTATCTATACTTTACTATTGACTCGTGCACTAATAACTTAATTACAACTACACAAAGATATATTCGACTTTCTCATGACGCAAGGTCGCAAGCACATGCTTGTTCGCCCATTGAGTGTGTTATTTCACCACAACAGCTTTAAAATAAGAGGGCATCTCTTTGTTTCAATATTTGTAGACGAAATTGTCTCTTCACATTTTGTTACAACGAACAAAGCTTTTAGTACTCAGATAGATCATGTAACACTCTCACGAAAGAAATCAGCTCAAGATTATTGATATTTATCATATATGTCAATTTTAAGCAAGCATATAACTAAAATAGATAGATGGTGTGTAAAGAGTGTTAGAAAGCTACAAACATCCCGAAAGAAACAAATCCATCACAACATCATATTACGAGACTTAATTTCGATATTAAATCCTTCAATTGTACACGCTCTCATTCCCTCGACCTGTCGTTTCCTTGTCCTTGTGTACTTTTATTATCATGGTATAATCAAAGGATCTAACAGGCAACAATGGTAAATATCATACGAGACTTAATTAACTTGATGCACTTTACGTAGCATCCCTAATATTTGTCTGTGTGATCATACGCTTTACTTAAACTTACCAATATAGGACCTATCTAGTAAATATACAAATCATAACATATACGATAGGATGTGTGTATGTTAACTCATAATTGCTCATACGTACAGTAAATCATAGGTAATCCTTTTCTGTAAGATGCTAACTCATAATTGCTCACTAGTTATTCCTAAAACAGCAAAATGTCATTAAGGACCCAATAAACCTCGGTGCTTCATGCTCTTCATAAGGTTTTTCTTCAACTTGTTCTTCTCCAATTTGAAACAAAATGATGGTGACAATGCTTCATATTCATTCCATATTCAAAATAAGCACACCTTTAAGAGCTGCATAAAGAGAAACTATGTCAAACAAGCAAAATCACTGACCAAGTTAACCAACCTGTAACTGCTTACGAGTTTAGGAGAAAACATATAAAAGATCATCCCCACTTTATTTGACAGCGCTGGTCATTAAACATAAGATACCTCCTATCTGGCATCGGATTCTTTATTCGCCTACTTAGACCAAGATACCTCAAATTTGGGCAGGTCAAAGCAATTGACGTAACATCTTCCCAAGAAAATTTGTAACATGAGAATAACCAAAGTCTAGCCAAGCGCAGGTTACCAGAAAAAGCACGTAAACCAGCTCCAGTAATTCTATTACAACCCTCCAAACAAATAACCGAAAGATTCGAACACTTGTGACCAATTTCAAGCAATGAAGTGTCCGTTATATTGACCAAATACTTAAGATATAATGCCTCAATGTATGGAAGCTCACATATGGCCAAAACCCCATAGTATGTGATATTAACACCACACCTAGACAAACCCAGGGTTCTCAGACTTTCCAATTTCTTCAAATGGACCATACCATTATCTGTAATCCTATCACATTTATCTAGGTAGAGTGTCTCCAAACAATATTTCAAATCCCCATTGGCCAAATACTCCAAACCCAAATCACTAATCAAATAACAACCTCGCAAAGATAATTTTCTTAAACAAGTTGCTTCTCCAATTATTTTCAATGATTTGTCAGTGACATTTACACAGTTTCCTAAAAATAATTCTCTTAAATATTTGCATGATCTTACAAGGGAACCAATACCTATTTCCTTAAAGCGTAACCTCCCAGTTAGATCCACACGAACCAAATGAATGCAAGCATTCGCGATTGCACACAAGCCAAGATCATCAAAATCCAACTTACCCGCAGGATCTTCCCCAAAAGAAAGATCTAGGTTCTCGATATTGTGACATGACTCGGCTATGAGTTTCATGCTGTTGTTCGAAAGTGGTACATGACACTCAAACCAAGACATTTTCGGGGACGAAGTTAGCACATCGTACAGTAGATCAGGAGACTTAGTGTGTAAAGACCGAAGGTAAAAACATGAAACTTTCAAGAATTTCTTGCAAACTTTAGAAAACGAGTTTTTGTCCTCTCGGTTGGGAATTTGTTCAAAGATGGAGAAGATCTCATCCTCTCCAATTCGTTCCATCACTTTCTCAGTCTACCTTACCTGTCACATATACATGGATATGTTAAAATTTCTCAAAGACTCATTTAAAACATTGGAAATTTAATATTTGTTGAGATATAAATATGTATCTATCAAGATGCATTGTTTTTCTATTCTACCAAATGTGGGAATAACACAGAACGAAAGCGGGTAACATAAGAATCAAGTTTAAATTTTGCAATTTAAAACAGAAGCATGCAGGAATAATACAGGGCATTGTAATCTGGTAACACCATACAATACCGTTAGCCATACTCATAAACATGTTAATGAAGAAACAATGCTAATGCAGAAACGTGTACCCTTAAACCTGTCCAAACATCCATGTTTGGTATTGTCCAAACAACATATAGGAAGTGTAAAAAAAACAGCAGCACATCTCCCTGGAGATTAAGTTTCTATCGGCCACATAAGTTCGCACCCTTTGATTATTACTGTACAATATGAATTGAATTAGTCTTGGTTAAAGCCACCTTATACCATTATAATAAAACAGTAAGAAGTTAATATTTTGATCTGCAAATAAATTCAGGTTTTATCATAAATCTACAATCCAGTTAAAAAGGCCTGACATCCATGTTATACCCATTAATTTACAGTAAGAAAAGTCAATACACTTATTGACACGTCGAACAAGTAGAGTAATGGTCAAAATGAGTTAATGAATGTAGCATTACTAATTGAAAATACTAATATTAGTTGAAATAAAAAATAAGTTATCTAAAGTTCAAATTTTAGCACATTTGCTTTAAACAATTACACACACAAAGGAAAACATAATCAAATTCTTTTGTAAAAACCATGTGCGTGCACAGGTATTGTAGCTAATTTTATTGTATGAGAAGTGCAATGCTCCTAACATTTTTCAAAGCAAAGTTTATGATCATCTCCTTATAATCAACATATCATTCTCACTGGCTCAATGACAATCCATTAAGTCTCTCAAAGTTTTATGCTGTAACCTTATATAAACAAGTAATAAGTAGTTAATCAGTAAACAATTACATATATGATGAGTAAATTATGACTTTAAAGTGGAAGTGTTACCTTATGATAGTTGCCAAACGAATGAAGCAGGGTGATTGACCAATCAATCGATCAATAGCAGAAAGTATTATTCGTATGGGGTTACTATGCGTTTGGACTTTGTATATATAGACTAGAAATCTGGTAATTTGGAAACTAATGAACCTTCCATAAAAAAGGCCGCATACTTGAGCTTTGGAAAACCTGGTGGGCCGGCCCATACCTCCTAGCCCCAACCCCGGCTTAGTCTCACACTACTAAATACTAGTAATACTGTATCCTCTTCCTTTTATGACGCAAGGTCGCGAGCACCTGTTTTTGAAGACGTGATAAGGATCATACTAAGTTGCAGCTTCAAGAGTTTCTACTTTGTGCTTCATAAAAGGAGATGGTGGGATTTGTTATTGGCTTAATATCAAGCCACGTCCACCACTAAGTTGCAGCTTCAGGAGTTTCTACTTTGTGCTTCATAAGTGGTTACTTAAAGTCCCAACATTCATGTATCTAACCATGTTATTGTAATACATAATTTTACCGCCCTCTTCTTATTTGTGCTGTGAGGTTGTTCTTGACTTCTTTTGTGTGTGTATTATTTCGAAGTCAGTGTTTGAGTCATTTAACCATATTTTTTCTCTAAAAAGAAACTTCTTATAATTGTTTTGCTAATTTAGTTGCTCTTTCCTTTTATTGCTATGTTAGTTTGGGATGTTGGATAACTGTATTTTGTTACCGCATTAGTTAAGTTATGTGAATATGGAGCATGTGACAGTTGACATAATGGTCTAAATACTGAATACAATATCGATCCTGATAGGGAACTGCAGGTTTGTATCTGTTGCTAGGAACAATTGTAAACGGAATGGTGCAATTCCATATAAGTATGTACTAATCTTCAAAGAGTTATAGATAGTGTAAAAAGTATCTCTAGCTATTGATTTTTCACCCATTTTGGTTTACAACTACTAGCTTTTTAGTGTTAATGGAAGGGGTTATGGTTAATATATAATTTATCAACTATTAAAACTATTTAACTGAAAGAAAAGTAGTTTGAAAATTCTCCCAGGTATTCATTGTCATACGAAATTTTAATGCCCTCTTCTTATTTATCTATGCAATGAGGTTGTTCTTGTGTGTGCGTACTATTTAGAACTCGGTGCTCTAGTCATTTAACCATATTCTTTCACTAAAAACGAAGCTCTTTTAATAGTTAATTTAGTGGCTCTTTCCTGTTGTTGCTATGTCTGGTTGGAATGTTGTATTTTGTAACTGCAGTGGTTAAGGATGACTAGTGGGTACATGGTGATTGAGTGTTCTTTGATGGACTCAGTTAAGGACAAACACAATGACGTCGTTATATATTAGTAATTGATTTAGAGATTTATTGTGATTGATTTAGTCTTAGTTGTACATTGTAATGTGATTAGGATGACTAACCGGGTATCCGTGCGTTGCTGCGGCGGATACCCGTGTAACCAAATAACCCACAATAGCATACAATTGAAGCATCACAATCATCTTTATACATTAGAGTAGTACACACACAATGCATCGAAACCAAAAAAGGAGAAAGCAACAATGGTGTTGTTTTGGTACACGGTAATAAAGATGACACGTCGTAGTTGGTGATAATGTGAAGACAAAAACAATGTCAATTATTAGTATTGCAAAAACGTCGTGGTTGACTTAACCATCTCAAGCCAACATCTATTCTTTCACCATGTTAACAAATTGTACACAAACACTTTCTAAAATGAATCTATCATCTCTTCATGGACCTTTTTATACTAAAATAAATAACCAATAATTTAATGTGAATAAATTAGGTAACCGAAAATAATGGTTATTTACTTAATTGTATTTTAAATGTTTTCGGTTACAATCATTTATATTATTAATTATATAAATTAATTTTATTTTAAAAAACATGTCGGTTGTTGTATTAGTATTTGACTAAATCTTTCCATAATAGGCAAATGTGTAATCTCAAATTTTAAGCCTTTCTATTATAAAAAAAGTCCTAAATGTATTATAAAGTAGTATAGATTAGTGGGTAATTGTCATTTGCCCAAAATAGCCCATGTATAGAGTCTATATGTACCTTGTCATTTGGTTTGTAATGATCAATCAAAAACACATTTACCTCATAAATCTTACATGGTATCACAAGATATACCTAACCCCTACCCATGTTTCTTTCCGCTGCTCTTTCTTAAATCGTTTGTTATTGTTTCGTGTCGATCGTTGGTACACTCAGATTACCGGTCGACCCGTATACTTTGTTTGGTGGTCGATCGTTGCTTTGTGATAGCCAGTCGCCTCCTGTGTTTGTTTGCTCTGTCGATCGTTGGTTTTTATGATTGCCAGTCGACTTCATTATTGGTGTGATATTTTGTTTGGTTTTTCTTCATTGTTATTGATTGCTCGTTACTGTTGGCTTTAACGTATGGATCTATGGTCTTAACGTGGTCAAGATATACTAAGTGAAATAAGAACAAATAATCTATAAATGCTTTTGTAATTTAATATGTCATCATTATCTTATAATCTATGTTCAAAGTATAAATACTAAACGAACGGGTACAAGTAAACGTTGTGATGGTTCAACCCATCCAACAGTTATGTCAGTTAATTTGTAACCGTTTTAAACGGTCAAGAAACTGCCTTGGTTGACTTTTGATGTTCATGAGTTTCTGTTCGACCGGGTCGTTTTGGGTGTTGACTTGGGTCAATTGGGATTAACCCAATATTCTCCCCCTTAATCACAATCGCTTTGTTGGAGATCTTTAACTCCAATTAGTTGTCTCATTGTTAGGAATTTGATCTTCGGTAGTGCTTTTGTGGTATGCTAGCCTTTTGAAATTCTCCACTTATGAACTCGACTTGTAGATCTTCTCTTTCGACGCATTTTCTTATAAAGTGGTATTTTATATCGATGTGCTTACTCCTTCCGTGAAATACGGGATTCTTCATTAGTTCGATGGCAGATTTGTTGTCGACCATTATTGTAACATTTTCTTCTTATGTGTGTGTAAGCTTGCTTAGTAATCTATTTAACCATAATGCTTGTGTTGCTGCTGCTGTTGCTGCAATGAATTCGAATTCACATGATGATAGAGCTACCGTGGCTTGCTTTTGTGTACTCCAGCTGATTGGTGATTCACTGTAGTAGAATATAATTCCAGTAGTTCATTTTCCTTCTTGAGTGTTGACTCCATAGCTACTGTCACTATAACCTAGTATCTGGTTTCCTCCATTGTGTTTGTAGGTGATTCCATAGTCTTTTGTTCCTTTACATAGCGTAGTACTTGCGTTATAGCTTTCATGTGTTGTTCCTTGGGTTCTTGCATAAAACGACTAAGTAATCCAACGGAATAACTTAAGTCGGGTCTTGTATGTAGAAGATATCGTAAGCATCCAATTAAACTTCTATATTCAGTTGAGTTGACCATAGTTTCTTCAGTGTTCTTTGTTAGTCTTGTTCCTGGATCCATAGGTATTAGAGTTTCGTTGCAGTCTAGCATTCCAACTTCCTTTAGGATCTTGCTTGCGTAGGCGAATTGTTTTATTGATATGTCACCTCCAGTTTGTCTGACTTTAATTCTTAGGACTAATAACCTTTTAAAGCACTATACTTGTCAAGAATAGCAGTTCTGCGCAGCGAACTAAAAAAATAACTCTTTTATACATTAATGTTGACATTTTTGTCTTTCTTTAAGTATTATGACCATATTATGACCATTTACCCTTTCTGATTTTTTTCGAAATACTTTTTTTTTTGAAAGTTTTTTTCCAAAATTTTTTTTTGAATTTTTTTTCGAAATACTTTTTTTTCGAAATTTTTGTTCCAAATTTTTTTTCAAAATACTTTTTTTTTTTCTTTCTGAAATGTGTTTTTTAGAATTTTTTTTCTGTGACACGCGAAAAAAAAATTGAATTTCTTTTTGTAATATTTTGTAATAAAAAAAAATTCGATAAAAAAATTCACTTGTGACAAAAAAAAAATCAAAAGTGAATAAAAAACAGATGAAAACGTATAAAAACGGAGTAAAACGTATAAAAAAAATGTACTGAATTTTTTTTTCGAAATTCCTTTTTTTTTTTTTTTTTACTTTTTTATGAAATAATTTATTCTTAGATTTTTTTTGGCATGCGATTTTTGTTTTATTTTTTAGATTAAAAAACTTTTTTGAATTTTTTTTTCGAAAGTCTTTTTTTTTTGAATTTTTTTTCTGAAATAATTTGTTTTAGAATTTTTTTTTGACATGCAATTTTTTATTTTTATTTTTTAGATTAAAATAATTTTCTGATATTTTTTTAAGAAATTCTTTTTTTTGAAATAGTTTTCGAAGGGTAAAATGGTCATAATACTTAAAGAAAGACAAAAATGTCAACATTAATGTCTAAAAGAGTTATTTTTTTAGTTCGCTACGCAGAACTGTCATTCTTGACAAGTATAGTGCTTTAATAGGTTATTAGCCATAATTCTTAAGTAGTAGGATAGTAATCCTAGGTCACTCATCTCGAATTTTTCTTTCATTTGAGCTTTGAACTTGTCTATTTCTTTCTTTGGTGTGCCAGTGATGATTAAATCATCCACATAGACTCATACTAGAAGTATTGAGTCCTTTGATTTCTTCGTGTAGACAGCTTGTTCCAAAGCACATTTCTTGAAATCTAAAGACTTCAAGGTGTTGTCTAATTTTATGTTCCATGCACGTGGTGCTTTTCTTAAACCGTATAGAGCTTTTATGCGTCTGTAGACTTTTCCATTATCTTCTTTCTTTATAAATCCTTCGGGTTGTGTAACATACACTTCTTCTTTTTAAGTCTCCATGCGGAAATGTAGATTTGACGTCAAGGTGATGTACTTTCCATTTATTATTAGTAGCTATGGCTAATAGTAATCGGACTGTTTCCATTCTTGCTACAGGTGCAAAGACTTATTCAAAGTCTATGCCGTGCTCTTGTATGTAGCCTTTTGCTACTAGTCTTGCTTTATCCTTGACTATATTTTCATTAGTATCATTCTTGGTCTTGAATACCCACTTTAATCCAATGGCTTTATGTCATTTGGGTAGAGTGGTTAGTTCTCATGTATTGTTCTTATTAATGGAATCTAATTCGACCTTCATTGCTTTAACCCATTTCTGATCGCTTGATGCTTCTTTGTAGTTCTTAGGATCATCTTCAGCCAGTAAAACTTCCTCGGTGTTATCGTATAAATCATTTAACGTTTTAAAACCTTGCAGTGGTGTATGATCAAAGTTTGGGTGTAAGTTTCTGGTTGTAGATTCTCATTTCATTTTCGTTTCCTTTCCACCTTTAATTTCACTATGAGAGATCCAGGTCCGAAAAACCCTAACTCAGAGATGCCTCCCAAGCTCTCTGATGAGGTTATACGTTCCAAAAAAGCTACTAGAAGCAATAAGAAATCTAAAGTCATTAACAAACCAGCTCATGGGAGTGGTAAGAGGGTTTCGTTGAGGTTGAATAGCAAGGTTGGGAGTTCTGTGAAGGGTATGGAAGGTTTGGTGTTTAATGATGATGGGAATGAGATTGGGGAGCTTAAGGAAGAAGGTTTTGATGTTGATAGTCAGAGTTGTGACTCTATAAGTTGTGGGGAATCTGTTTATGTCTCTGAGAAGGAGGTTCACACAGCTTTTGAAAATGACATGGTAAGTACTCTGGTTAATGAATCTTTGAATGTTAGTAATGAGGCTCAGATTAATGTTGCTAGTAGTAGTAATGTTAAGAATGTTGCTAGTCCTGATGTTACTATTCCTACTGCTGTTAATGTTAATCCTAGTGTTAGTCCTAGAATCTTAAAAAGGGGTGAGGTTTTGTGTGATGGTGGAAGCAATTCTAAGGCTCCATTCTCTTTTAACAACAAGGAGAAATGGCCTAGTTTGGATAGTAATGGTAAGGATCAGGATATAGGTAAGAATGGTGAAAGTGTGGATGAGGTTAATATAGTGAATGATGATACTGTGATGAAGGAAAGCATTGGTACTAAACTTCCTTCATCATTTCTGAATGCTGTCCAGGGTAGGAGTTTTAGTGGTAGTAACAGGTTGAAGCTCTTCCTTGTGAGTGTTAATGATAAGGGTGATGAAGTTGTGGAAATGGATCCTGTTATTCAAGAGGGTAGTAGGAATTGGGGATTGACTTTGGTTGGGTGTTTTGTGGGAATGAAGATGAGCTACAGGGAGATTGTAGGAATGGGCGCTGGTCATACAGGTACATGCTATCACTCTCATGAGCATAAAGCAATAACTTTAACCCAGTATTTTGATGCATTTCTGAGCATTTTTAAACGTTTTGCAATTCAGATTTAGCCAAAAATGATGAGTATTTACACACTCATCAATCCCCCACACTAAACTATTGCTAGTCCCTAGCAATCTTTTGAGAAAACTTAATGGATTTGAATCTCTTTACCAAAAGCCATTACTCCTGGAGTAGCCAAATGTTTCAGTTCAAGTAAGAACCATGGTACACCGATAACCATGTGATTTTGAGCAAATCACCGACTTTCAACGGATTTGATTTATCTTTACCGTTTGCTTCTAGACTAGCCAACTCTTAGATAAATTATCAATATTATCTTTGGTGAGTCGATTACCAATTATGGTTTTCCACTGCCTTTACCACAAGCCATAAACTTGCGGGCTAGCCAACTCTTAACTTTTAAGGATATGGTGGAGTGAATACCATACAATTTTTGGCAAATTGCAAGCCGTAAACGGATTTGAGATATCTTTACCAAGAGCCGTTTGCTCCTGGATTAGCCAATCCTTTTGTTTATTAGACATGGTGGACTGATAACCGTAATCTGAGTAAGTGAAAAACACTTACTCCAAAAAAAAAAATTTTGGCCAAAAATAGGGGAATTGGGTGGTATAATTACATGATAAAATTCGTGAGAATTCCCCCCCCACACTAGAAATGAATATTGCCCTCAATATTCAAAGTACCGGCGGTTATGCCGAAACATAGAACGTAAAAGGGAAATACTACGACCATTATTTAGCAAGATTTTTTTTTTTTTTTTGAAACTCTTATATACAACAGCGGGGGGCATCTCCCCCACACTAGGGTGGTAGAAAGTAGAAAGAAGTCAGAAATATGGGTGAAAACCCATATGGCATGCTACTGTTTTTGATTACCGAAGTCGCTAGCTTGACTCGACCCCGAATTCATTGGTTCATAGGGAAGCAAAGTGGAAGAAACAATCTCCATCGGACTTTCATTCAAGATGTTTGGACAAACATTTGAAGCGCGTGAAAGTTCCACACCGATGAGATATATTCCCGGCTCAAGATAATGGTACATGGAAATGCTGGGATCAAAGATAATGTCTTCATTCCGAAGGAGTGAAGAACAAGAGAAGTGACAGAATATATGAAGAAAAGAAAGAAAATCATGATAGAAATCATGACTAACTCTTCATCCTCAATAGGAGAATTCATAGTTTCATGAATCTCATCGTTAAGCTTGCTTGATCAAGACATATTATGAGAGTGTCTAGATCAAAGTAGAAATTATCATACTCCGGCGGAGATATGATATGAGTGAGTTCATCAGAGAACTCCTTGAAGGTGAATGAATCATATTCAGAATTGATATGAGTGGGTTCACTAGTGAACTTCTCCAATGTAAATGATTCATAATTGGGGAGAGAATTATGAGAATGAAAAAGTGGTACGCCACTAATCTTCTCTCCCATATTATTAAAACAGAAGGCTTTCATTTTCGGAATAGAATCATCGGAAAGAATGTCACTATCCTTAATGGGGATAGGAGATGAAATAGGTTTTTCATTAAAAGCCTCGATTCTAGAAATGAGAAGATTAACATTCAATAATGTTGCACGAAGTGCTTCATCTTTGATTTCGGTGTTAGTAACTTCATCATTCTCTTCTTCTAAGCTAACAAGCTCAGAAGGTAAATCTTCCACATAAACGATGTCTCCAAAGACAAATCGAATCATCATCATCATCAGAATCGGAGAACATCTCAACATGATCTTTTGGGAAGACAAGAGGGGTAGGGATATCACACAGATGCTCGAGAATTCCCTGTGACTCTCTTGGGATTGGGACAAGGTTCTCGACACTAGACTTTATGAATTGGTCCAATTCCTTTTCAGGAATAGTGTCAAGATGCTCGTCCCCCATGCTCAGAGAGTGAGTGTGAACCTCGGGTGTGATAGCAGTTGTTTGAGAATGAATCTCAATCTGGGGGATATCATCGATGAACTTGATGAATCTTTATAGAATTGAAGGATATCAAGTGTATCCTCATCATCACCGTCATCGGAATAAAACGAAATTGAGAGCTAGATCCGTTTGCTTTTCTTTGCAATTGATTCCCTAATAGATTTTTCAAACGCAATTTGGGAAATTTATTTTAGCGACCGCTCTTGCTAACAATTCTTCCAGGGATTTTTGATTTGGATTATCTTGGGAATGTTTACATTCCTTCAAATCTTTCACTAAATCAAAAAGATCAAGGAGAAGATTTTGAGGAAGTGGCTCAGGTGAGGTGGCGCTGATTCATTTGGTACTGTAGAGGTTGGTTATGATACGAAGAGTCGTAATTGTTACAAGGAAATGGATTCCTTGTTTGACAATCGAGCTACATTGTGGACCTCCACAATACTCACAACAAGAAACTGATGTGGCCGTGAGTTATATGTGTGGTAGTCATAATTGTTATCGAGGAACCTCGCTCATAGACAAGCGTGTTTCCCGATTGACAATCGAACTGGAGTGTGAACCACCACAGACTCAACAAAAACTGCTGAGTCTCACAGTGTGGTAGCTGATGGAATAAATCGGTTGTGTTATGGTAGGAATAGGGATCTTGGTTATAGACGGACCGTTCCCGACTCCACCATGCTATAACTAGGGCAATTGCCACCATTATAAGGACCACCACACCATTGACAACCAAGAGGGTGAGGATAAGACATAGAAAGAATCAAAGGTTTACAGAGGGTAAGAAATGAAGATTCAAAAGGGTAAGAGGGTAAAGAGAAATATTTTTGGTATTTTTGAAAAACATGTTGGAAATATAAGAAAGAAAATCTTTTTGGGTTTTTGATTTTATATATATGTAGAAACAAAAGAAAAATATTTTTGTGTTTTATATGTTTTGAGATGTTTTTGGGTTTTTGATTTTTTATAAGAAAATATATATATAGATATAGATGGATGGTATGAACAAAGAGTGAATATTCAAATCACTAATTTGCTAAGCGTAAGATAATTAGCACAGCTCTCCGGCAGCGGCGCCAAAATTTGATTCGCTCCCGAACCGTCAAGTTATCTCACACAAGCTAGCCGCTTGTGAATGGCTAACCGTAAGAAACTTAAAAAGATCGCACACCAATGCAATGAAGATCGAGAGTATAGTGTTTCCCCGTGTCGTTATGTCCCAACGAGCTATGCGAGAATAATCAAACGAATAGTGATCGAGAGAATTTGAATGGGAAAGGGTTATGATTGATTATACCTAAAAGAAAAAGTATATAAACTACAGGGGCTTAAATGCAAATTAAAGAAAATTAAAAAGATAAATTATATTAAAAAGCGCTATCACTATTTTTAAAATGATGTTTTCTTGATTTATAAAACAAAATAACTTAAATAAACTATTTTAATTAAAGCGTAACCTTAAATTACCTAAAAACGTGACATAGAATGAAAACGACGTTATGTAAAATTACGCGATAGCGCAAGAAAAAAACGTAAAATTTGTGAAATAAAAGTCCTACGAGTGTAAAAACAATGTTCTTACTTACTATATGACAAAAGAAAATTTTAGAAACAATATTTATATTTTTTTTGACTTTTTTATTTTTTATTATGAATTAAAAACTATTTTAATCTAATTAAATTATTAAAAATACTAAAACATTTTGGAAAAATCTGAAAATTTCACAGAAAATACTTTAAACATCACTGAATCTAAGAAAAATAAAAACTGTGGAAGTTGTTTTGAAAAATAAGCTAAAAATAAGCTAAACAAGTGCTTAAAGCAAAACTGCCAAACGCCCTTAAGTATTTAATAGTGTAATATTTGAACGAAAGAAGTCCCAAGGGCGCTGGTCATACAGGTACATGCTATCACTCTCATGAGGGAGAGGTCTCAGGTTCGACCCCTGCCTCTCCCTTTTTGCACAATCATTTTTTTTTTGGAAATTTTCTTTTGGAGGTTGAAAATGCAATCAAAACAAGAAAGTTTTGTAAAAACTTTGTTTATGAAAAACACACAATAAGCTGTTTTCACAGCTTATTGCCCACTGATTTGGACAGAAAGATCAAACACCCTTTAAAACTTGGGACCTCAATAAGCACTCAACCAAACACCCATTTATGAACTGATATGAACAAAAAGCAGTTGGGAAATGTTCATGAGCATAAAGCAATAACATTTAAACTGAAATGACCCTAGATAAGCTGAGAATAAGCAAAGGACAAGGGAAAAACAGTGGGTAAAAGATAATAAGCTAGGGGGTCTAATACTAAAGGAAAGAAAGCAAACAAGCAATTTAGTAACAAATAAGCACTAATTAAGCTAAAATTACACTAAACCTAGACTAATTATACTAAAGGCACCTAAGTTTCTGAATAAGCAAATCTAGAAACCAATAAGCACTTGAAAGAAAAAGAACTTAGTCACGGGATGTTCAAAGAAAACAGCTCAAGGGGTGCACTTTGGAGCTTATTTTAAATAAGCTAGAGAGAGAAGTAGCTTATGAGCTTCTGAGTCTAGAGAGTCCACCTAGTCCACTTGCTTTTGCCCCCAATGCATTAATCGCAATAAAACATTCTGCTTATTAATAAGCGAAAAACCCCTGTGGACAGCACACCCCTACACAGAACAGTTAGTTTCCCAATCCACCCACTTTAACCCATTAGCAGACTCCTTAAACCATTTTTTTGAATTTTTCCCTTTTGACCCAGTTACACAAGCTAGTCAACTTATCATTTTTATTTTTTAAATTTTTTTATCACAACAAAAACTTGACTAAATTGCTAGGGAAAATCTGACAAAAGTTAATTTTTTTTTAAACCAGTTAAAACTCAAAACTGGTGAATTCTTGTACAACTCTTTTCCAACTCTAAACACTGACACCAATGCTTGTACTAAACTGATTTGTACACCAAAGATGGATCAAAACTCTCTTTTGACCCATTTTGACCCATAGACCAAACACCCCTTTAGGGGTAAAGAAACGACTTCTCTTTTTTTTAACTGTGATAAACTGAATTTCAAGGGAACTAACTTCTTATCATTAACAAGACTTGAATGGAGTTAAAACAACATTAACAGAAATTTGTAAAGCACTAATAACAGAATTTAAGAACTTAAAAGTGAAAACTACATAAATTTAAAGTGAATATGAAAGAAAATTGCATTAAACTTTAAAATTACAGGAAATGTAAGAATGACAGGAAGATTAAAAATGGAACTAGAACATGAAATTTCTAGACTAAAACTAAAAAACTAAATTAAAACTACAAAAACTAACTAAAAGACTCTCTCCTCACTTCTCTGCTTCTATTTTTATACAAAAGGTCTCTCTCTCCGAGCATTTCCCACTTGCATTTGGGACCATTGGATGACTTGAGATGATAATGGCCATTGATGAGAGTTTTTTTGCGGAAAATGAATTTAACAACTTGGGGGGTTTGAGTGCAAGGGGAAGGAAGCATTAATTGCTTCTTGTTTGGTTGTTTGAGGTGGAGTGATAAGGGTGTGGCTTGGTGATGTGGAGGTATGGAGATGGAGAGTTGTTGTTCGAGTTTGCGAGAGGTTGGGAGGAAGACAAGTACGGAAAAATATGGTGGGTTTGGTTTTATTATAAAACGTGGGTCGGGTTGTGGGTTTGGACTGGACCGGTGTTGGTCGGGATGAATTGGACTTGGGATATTAATAATACAAGTGGTCCGTTTGGTTTGTTTATTAATAACACACAAGGACCAATCTTGCCAAAACTGAAAAACCAGGGACCATGCATGTAATTTCTGAAAAGTGATCCAAGGGCTATACTTGTTAATCTCAAATAGGTTAAGGACCATTTTTGCCAAATGTGAAATTCCAAGGACTAAACATGATCATTTTTAAAATCCAGATCACAATTTCTCAAAACTTTTGGAACTTTCCACCAAAGGATTAATTATGACAATTTATGATTCCAAAAGGACCTTTGGTGATTTTTTCTTTTAAAATAAGTGCTCAGGGACTATTTTTGACAAGATTTGAAAGTCCGGGGACTGAAACTGCCAATTATGCAAACTTAGCTCATTTTTCATCTGATTTTAAACATTTTGCATCTGAAACATATAAAATACAATTTTGAGATATTTTTCAGTATTTTGATGCATTTCTGAGCATTTTTAAACGTTTTGCAGTTCAGATTTAGCCAAAAATGATGAGTATTTACACACTCATCAGGATGCCATATTTTTTTGATGAAATTATTGAAGATGAGCTACAGGGAGATTACGGGTCATCTAAGGAGAATGTGGAGGCCATATTTTTTTGATGAAATTATTATGAATGAATGTGGTTTGTATTTCCTTAAGTTCAAATCTGATGAGGGTATGCAGTTTGTATTAGAGAATGGGCCTTGGCTTGTTGATGGTAAACCGTTGTTTGTTCAAAAGTGGAAGCGGGTATGTGTATGAGTAAGCCAGAGCCAACCAAGGTTCCTGTATGGGTTAAAATCATGAATGTACCATTAGAGGCTTGGAACGTTGAGGGTATTAGTAGGATTGCTAGTGGAATTGGGAATCCAATCATCATGGATAGGATTACTACTTCTATGTGTGAAAAGGCTTCTGGTAGGGCTAGTTTTGATAGAGTCCTGGTGGAGATTGATGTGGCTAAGGGTCTAGTGGATCATGTTGAAGTTATAAGAGTTTGGGAAGGTCAATGAAGTTAAGGGTGGAGTATGTTTGGAGACCCCCTATTTGTGGGCATTGCAAAGTTTTTGGCCACAATTATGTTGGTTGTCCTAATAGGATTGTTACTGAAGCTGAGAAAGTGGTGAGAAATGATAATGAGAGAATGAAAACTTGTGTTGGTTTGAATGAGGGGAAGAATGATGGTGAATGGCAAAATGTTGATAAGAAGGAAGCCACTAGGAAGGAAGGTGATACTATGAGTGCTAATGTGCAGAGAAATTTCTATGACGCTAGCTCTAGTAGAGGTGGTTTTGGTGGAAGAGGTAGAGGTAATGTGTATGGTAGGGGGTATGGTGATCAAAGGTATGTTAGAAATGAGAATAAGCGGTTTGCTCCAACCAAGAAATCTAAAGTCTCTAATGATGTTCAGCCTGATGAAAAAGGTCAAAGTGATAAAGGTAAAGGTAAGATGGATGTGGATGGTGAGGAAGGCAATGGAAGTGGTAATAAAGATGGATTGAAGAATAATAGGTTCTCAACTTTAGCCGATGAAGCTGAGATTGAGAAAAAACTTGCTTGGGAAGCCACAAGGAGGAGAATTGATGATGTCTGTTCTAAGGGTTTGTCCATAGGCAAGGAAGAGATTGATGGATGGTCTGAGGATTTAAAAGAATATTACAAGAAGAAGTATTTTGTTCCAATCTCTAATGTTGAAAGATTAAGGCAGAAGGTGGTTGAGCTTCAAAAAAAAATCAATTATTGTAATAAGTGGTTAATAAAGGGTTCTAAAGAGAAGGCTGAAAGAATGTGTAAGGGTCTAATGGAAGAAAAAGGTTTAACTAGGAATCAAGCTTATACTAAAGCTTATGAGAGGCTTATAGAGATGAATTGAAGAGGAATAAAGACTTAGTGGCTAAAAGGCAAATGATTGAGGTTGAGCTTTTTATCGAAACAGACCAAGTTTTCTCACTTTATGAGTTGGAGAATTGGACTGATAAGATGCTTGACCTGTACAAGTCTAGAGTTGGATTTAATATTTATGAGAAAGTTTTGGATTCTTTAAAGGTTGCAAATGAGGATATGAATGAGGAAGTGCTTGAAGAAGTGGGTGGGAGTGCTCATTTTTTGGCTAAAGAAGAAGTATCAAATATCCATGATGAATCTATTGCTGATATGCAAGGAGGTATTGCTTCACACCCCTCTAATTTTATATGTTAGTCAAGTTAGCTGCTTTGAATGTTAAGGGGATGAACTCTACCCTTAAGCAAGATGAAATTAAGACATTGATTAGAAAAGAGAATTTATGTATGTGTGTTGTTTTAGAGACTCAGTTGAGGAAGAATTTTTTGAATCCTGTTTGTAATAGCCTATTTGGTAGTTGGAACTGGGTTTCTAATGCTAGTGATAGTAGTAAAGGTTGTAGAATTGTGGTTGGATGGGACCCTTTGGCTATTAGTGTTAACCTGATTTCACAAATTGATCAGGTTATGCACTTTCAAACTACTTTTGTTCATGATAGTAGGAAGTTCTTTGTATCTTATGTTTATGCTGAGAATATTGTGATGGGTAGAAGAGGGTTATGGAAGAACCTATGTGAGCACAAGAAGCAGGTTGGTAATTCTCTTTGAGTTCTCATTGGGGATTTTAATATTGCTCTGAATTATGATGATAGCTCTAATGTGTTTGTTGATGGAGATATGGGTATTACTGAGTTGAAAGAGTGTGTTCAAGAGTTGGATATTGAGGACATCTCAAGCTATGGCATGTTTTACACTTGGATCCAAAAAAGAAATGATCCTGGTGTAGGTATTTTGAAGAAGTTAGATAGGGTAATGGGGAATGGTGAATTTATTGCTACCTATGATAGGAGTTATGCTAACTTTCTCCCCTACTTGACTTCTGATCACTGCCCTGCTACATTGGTAATTCCTGTGGAAAATAAGTCTAAGCCTAAATCCTTTAGATTCATGAATTTCCTTGCTGAGAAGAAGGAGTTTTTACCTGTTGTTAAAGAGAATTGGTGTGTTGGGGTTAAGGGATTTTCTATGTTTGTTCTAGCCAAAAGACTGAAGAACATGAAGAAGTATATGAGAAGGTTAAATAGACAGAATGGGAATGTGTTTGAGAAAGTTAAGTGTTGAGGAAGGAGCTTTGCAGAGTGCAGGAAAGTCTTGATAAGGATCCTAATAATGTTTCACTTAGAGAAGAAGAGATTATTTATTCCAAAGCCTATCATGATGCAGCCCTTGATGAAGAGAGGTTGTTGAAGCAGAAAGCCAAGATTGATTGGCTTAGAGAAGGAGATCAAAATTCAGCATATTTTCATAAAATTTTGAAGGGTAGAGTAAGCAGAAGTTGGATTGAGATTGTGAAAGATGAATACGGAAATGAGTTTCAAAGGGAAGAGGTCGCTGCTCAGTTTGTGAATCACTTCCAGAATTTCCTTGGTGCCACTGAAGATGTTATCCCGATTGATGACTGTGAAAGTTTATTTATGAAAAGGCTTGACTCCCAACTTGCTAAAAATATGATCAGAATGGTGACGGATGAGGAAATTAAAGTGGCTATGTTTGATATCAAAGATGACAAATCTGTTGGCCCATATGGTTTTACATCAAAATTTTTCAAGAAGGCATGGTCTGTGGTGGGTCTGATGTCTGCAATGCAGTTAGAGAATTCTTCACTTCAGGGAAGCTGTTAGGTGAGTTGAATACTAATCTTATCTCTCTTATTCCTAAGCTTAGTGTGCCTATCCTATTGACTGATTATCGTCCTATAGCCTGTTGTAATGTTGTGTATAAGTGCATTAGTAAAGTTTTGACCAATAGGCTTAAGGAGGGTCTAGATAGTCTTATTGATAGCAATCAGTGTGCCTTTATTCCTGGTAGGCATATAAGTGATAACATTTTACTCACTCAAGAGCTAATGTATGGGTATGACCGTAACTCTGGAACTAGGAAATGTGCTTTTAAAGTAGATATTAAGAAGTCTTATGATACTGTGGAGTGGAAGTTTTTGGATGTGGTCTTACATAAGTTTGGATTTCATGATACTATGGTTAATTGGATTATGACATGCCTTACCACTGCCTCTTTTTCCTTATTTGTTAATAATGAAATCCATGGCTTCTTTAAGAGTAGGAGAGGGTTGAGATAGGGTGACCCCATCTCGCCGTATTTGTTCACCATTGTTATGGAAGTCTTGAGCCTTATGATTAAAAGACAAATCAGAAGAGATACGAAGTTTCAGTACCATCAAAATTGTAGTAAACTTAACCTTACTCATTTATGTTTTGCTGATGATTTGTTGCTCCTGTGTCATGGGGACTATAAATCTGCTTGTATCCTTAGGAGAGGTATTGATGAATTTAGTATGTGCTCTGGTCTCTATCCTAGTGTTGAGAAAAGCACGGATTTTTATTGTAATGTTCCTGATGATGAGAAAGTGAAGATTGCCCTTGCTTTGCCCTTTAGAGAAGGAAAGCTTCCTGTTAGATATTTAGGCGTTCCTATGATCACCAAGCAGTTGCTTAATTTGGATTGCAGAGTGCTTGTTGAGAATGTGAGGAAGAGAATTTTGGATTGGAAAAATAAATGCCTTTCTTATGCGGGTAAGCTTCAACTGATTGCTGCTGTTCTGTCCTCACTTAGTGTGTATTGGGCCTCCATGTTTATTATTCCAAAGCATATCTGTGCCACTATTGACAGGATTTTTTAAAACTTTCTCTGGGGTAACAATGAAGTCAGGAAAAGGGTTTCTAGTGTTTCTTGGAAAGATGTTTGTAGACCTAAGAGTCAGGGTGGTTTAAGGCTTAAGACTACTAGTTTGATGAATGAGAGTCTTATGTGCAAATATCTTTGGAATATTGTTAGTAAGAAGGACTCATTGTGGGTTAAGTGGGTTAATGTTTATAGGTTAAGGGGTAAATGTATTTGGGATATTGATGTTCATCACAACACAGGTTGGAGTTGGAGACTGATTGTGAGGCTTAGGGATAAGATCAGAAGTCATATTGGTGTTAAGATAGGCAATGGGAAGAGTTGTTTTGTTTGGTTTGACAAATGGCACATTAGTGGTCCTTTAAGCAAGATGATCTCTCACAATTTCCTAGTGTTTAATGGGTTTGATTAAAATGATAAAGTGCTGGATTGGATTGATAATGGTAAGTGGATTTGGCCGTTGGATTGGGTTGGCTGTTTTGATGTGGTTATTAATGTTCCTACCCCTGTTTTAAGTGAGTTAGAGGATAAGGCAATTTGGTATAATAAAAACTATGATATTGTTGATTTTAATGTCAAAGAGGCTTGTGATATTATTGGAGATAATGTGCCAAAAGTGATACGGCATAAGCATTTCTAGTTTACACAATGTATACCTAGACATGCTTTCATTCTTTGGATGGCTATTAAAGGCAGGTTAAAGACCCAAGATAGACTTTCCTGGTGGTTTCATTTAATCATTAACCTTTTTTCTTTGTGTTCAACTTGTACTGATTCCTATAGTCATTTGTTTTTTGACTGCCATTTTTCTAGTTTCTTATAGGACAAGTTGAAAGTTATGGCGAGACTTGATAGTATAAGTAACATTTGGGCTGAGGTTATTTCTAGAATCTGTATTAGGAAGGCTATTAAAAGTAGATTTGTTAATGCTGTGTTCAATCAAATTATTAATACGGTTAGGCTTAAGTTGTTGAGTCTTAATATCAGAAGGTCCAATGAGGTTAATAAGGTTGCTGATATATGGGGTCTTCTTGGTTTGGGTAGGAAAGATTTTAATGGGCTTATTGATGACATGGATATTGATGATATCACATAGTTGGTTTGTTAAGTCTGCTCTGCATATAGTTAGAAATGTCCTTGTGCATCTTAAGGATATTTTGAAGTCTTGTAATTTTTGTTATGGTTTCAAGTTATTTTGGTGGTATGATATGGAGGATAATTGGACTGATTGGATTTGGGTTTGTTAGCTATGCACTACAGATGAAAGCAGAATTTATGGTCTACTCATCTATGGTATTTATGGTGTAGGGGAAGGGCCTAACACTATGGTTGAGTTTTATCATGAGTTTTCTGTTAGTAATCTGCGCTAGCCAACTGATAGGTATATGAGGATGTGCAAGGGCTATTATTATTGGTTTTACATTCTTTTTGATTGTACTAACCTTCTGCTGTGGAGTTTGCTGTCAGCTAAGTGTTATTGCAGATTATGGTTCATAGTTCAGATGCTTCTTTGTTTTCATTGCTTTTTTTCTCTGTAAGAGCTGTTTTATGCAGGTTAAGTGGTGTTCAAACCTGGTCCTCCTCTTATCCTGTTGCAGATTAGTTGATAGTCATGAATACAAGCTGTTATTTGGTATTGGCACCACTATGATGGGGAGGTTTAAGGGAAGGATGCACTCTTTTCCTACCCTTTTTTATGTTTTTCCAATTGGGTTTTACTTTGGGTAGGTTTTTAAGGAGGTATTTTCCCTTAAACTTGCTACACTGGCACTCCCCTTATGGATATTTTCTGGATGACGGTATTAAGTCTTGGATCACTGTTTTGGCTCCCAGTATACAGATTGATGATGCTGCTTTATGGCCTTGGATGCATGTTATCATGGATTTATTATAGATGTATTTTGAGTTTTCTAGGTTTCTGATAAGCCTTAGTGTATAGTGATGTTTTGGGGTGCTTTGGTTGGTCCTTTTGCACTTCCAATGATTCAGAGTATGCTCTGGTTTTTCAATTTAAGCATGGACTCATTGTAGTTTTGATTTGTAATAAGTGCCTTTGTATTTCATGTTTTGTATGTCTCTTTTTTGGATGTTGTTTCTGTTTTGTATGTTGAGCATGGGTATGTCTATGGCCATTTGCATTCTTAGCCAAAGTTAGCTTTTAGGGATGTATCCTTTAAGCTCTGTTAACTTTGGGCTTGTTTTGTAGTTGTACTTTTTGCCTTTTTGGCTCTTTCTTAATAAATTTACCGTTAAGAAAAAAAAAGTTTCTGGTTGTGTTTGAATTACTTTGATTAGTTGAACGTACTGAGGTAGTTGGCGTAATTTGAGTGTTTACTCACGATAAAATTGTAGATGGTGTGCGAAGTGTTTGTGATTGTGAGGGTGAGTTTGTTATTGATGTTGTATTTTCATCATCATCATTTGTAGGGATATCGTTGTCTTCTTTATTTGGTTGGATTTCTTGTTTCTGATGTTCATTTGTGGCTTCAAGGTTTTCAACTTTGAAGTCAAACCATTTAGGTTCTTCGTTTGTGTGCTCATTCAAGTAATCCTTCCAATCCCATGCTTCATCCTCTTTAAACTTCACATCTCTACTAACACATATCCTTTGTGTTGTTGGATCAAATAGTCTGTAAGCTTTTGATCCTTGTTCGTTTCCTAGGTATACCATTATGTTGCTTCGATCATCTAACTTCGTCTGATGTTGTGATGGTACCTTTGCATATGCTATGCAGCCGAAAACTCTTAGATTCTCTAAGTTTGGCTTTCTTTGTTTGAATGCTTCATATGGAGTGATGTCTTCTAAGGCTTTTGTAGGAACGCTAATTAGAATGTATATAGCATGTCTAATAGCTTCAGCCCAAAAATTTTAAGGCATGTTGGTTGCTTTCATCATGCATCTCGTTGTAGACATAATTGTCCTATTCCTTCGTTCAACTACTCCATTTTGTTTCGGTGAGTAAGGTGCGGTAAGTTGTCGTGCTAGGCCATTTTCTTTGCAGTATTGAGTAGACCGATTGAATGTGAATTCTCTCGCACGTCGAGTTCTTAACATTTTCAATGTTGTCCTTAGCTCTTTCTATATTGTTTCCTTGTATTCCTTGATAGTATCAAATGCTTGATCTTTTGTGTTTAGGAAATACGCCTACATATATCTTGAGTAGTCATCGACTAACAAGAATATGTATTTCTTTCTAGATGGTGTTGGTGGTGTGATTGGTCCACATAAATCTCCATATACTAAATCTAAAGGTGATGTTGATCTAGTTTTTGCTTTCTTAGGATATGGCGCTCTGCTGTGTTTAACAATTAAACAAACATCACAAATTTGTGTTGTATGTTTTATGGCAGGTATTCCTTGAACTAACTCTCTTTGAGTCATATATTTTAGTGATTCAAAGTTGAGGTGTCCTAGTCTTGCGTGCCATTACCAAGTATTGTCCTTCAAGTTTGCTAGTAAGCAAACAGGTATGCATATCTTCAGACTTGCTTTGTATAGACCTTTTTTTTTGTCTTGTGACTTTATTGAAGATTTTGTTGTCTATGTCATAAAGTCGTAATTCATCATCTTCCATTACTACTTTACAGCCGATTTCGGTGAATTGTCCAAGGCTCAATAAGCTACTTTTCAAGCTGGGAATGTAATATACGTGAGATATGATTCTTTGTTTCTCGTCATCACATTCTATTAGGATTGAACCTTTTCCTTTGATCTCTATATGAGATTCATCTCCGAATCTTACTTTTCCACTAACATTATCATCTAGCTCTTTGAAGTGTTCTCTTATCCCAGTCATATTGTTGCTAGCTCCATTTTCTAAGTACCATTGACTATCGACACTTGTCTCTTTATATCCTACATCTTCTTCGTGTAGCGAGACATTTTGATCTTCAAGTTTTGTTATATGTGGATATTCTAATATTGCCATTACTAAGGTAGGTTCTAAGTCCCCCTCGACAAGATTAGATTGCATACTAGTATTTGGTTTTGAATAACACTTAGATGCATAATGACCCATCTTATTGCATTTCTAGCATTTTACTTTGCTAAGATCAATATTTGATTTGTTGAAGTGGTTGTAAGAATTTTCTCCATCCTTCTTCTCTTCCTTAAATTTATTGTGGTTTCTTCCTTGTGAAAATTTGTACTTTCCACGTCCAAGTCCTCTAAAATGTTTCCCTCTATTGTCATGTCGTGTGAACATCATTTTTTCTTGATTGTCCACTTGTTTTCCTTTCTTGAACTTAATCCTTTCTTCATAGGTCTTAAGTCTTCCAATTGCCTCTTCCATTGTCATCTTACGTAGGTCGGAATATTGTTCTATAGATGCGACTATTTGCAGATACCTATCGGGTATAGCAGTTAGTAGTTTCCGTACTAAGGTTTGATCTTCTATTATGTGTCCTAGACTAGCGGCTTTGTTTACGAGAGTTATGAGTTTTATGGTGAAGGTGTCGACTATCTCGTCTTTCTTCATATCCAACATCTCAAAGTCGGATTTGAGTGTTTGTTATCTTGCTTGTTGAACTCTGTCGTCGCCAACGTGTCTAGTTTGCAAAGCATTCCAAATGTCCTTCGCGATTTTGTGCTTTGTTATTTGAAGTAGTTGTTCTTCGGGTAAGGATTGATAAAGGAAAGCAATAGCGGTTTTGTCTTTTTTCTTATCGGGTTGAGTGATTGATGCGGCTCTCATGTATCCCATAAACCATTCGCTTCGAGAATAATTTGCATTCGAATTGCCCATAATGAGTAATTCGCGGGCTTTAGGATTGGGCAATGAAATTGTGGTGTACTTATTGTACTTAGTTCCTTAGATCCACCTCCTTTCGTCATATCTTAACGATATTGACAATAAATCTCCAAAAGAATTTTAACACTAAGTGTGTTTAAAAAAAATTCTTATTTCTAAATGAGCTATAATTTTTTATTTTTCCTAAAAAGGGTATAAAACTTTATAGGTATAGTTTTTAATTTTAAAACTATCCTCGGAGATTATAAATTCAAAAATGAATAACCTAAGGTTAATTACTTCTTAAAAATTATTCCTAATTAGTATAATAAGCAGTGTAATCACTAGGTTAATATACTATCTAAAAACTTGACAAGATACTAATTTAAAAGCAAAGTAACCTATCAAAAAAATAATATAATATATATCAAAATTAATATATACTATATAAAATAAAAAATGAAAAAATTTGGAATCTGGAGGGGTTGATGGTCTAACTCGATGCCAAAAATAAAAAATCCTTGATGTTGCCCTAGTTTTAAACGCGCCTCTTATTTTGTTTTCTTATCTCTTTTATTGAGATAGAAGTGAAATGCGTTTCCTTTTTCCTTTGAGACTAGTTCCTTCCGTCTCTTTCTTCTGGGATGATACCCATTCTTCTTCATCTCCAAATTCTGATGGTTGACCGCCTCTGATAAGGAAAGGTTGACCGTCCTTGTTCTTCTCCGGTGTGTTGTGTTCTTTGCGAGCGCTTATAATCCCTCAATTTGAAACTTAGGGTTTCAAATGAATTGGGGGTTTTCTGTCCGAGAGAGATTTGGTTGATTGGAGATTGAAATTGAGTTGATTGGTGACTCAATTTATATTTTGGGCTTGATTCCTTAATTGAACAGGTGTGTTTGTTCTATGTTGTGAATCGTTAATTTCCGCCCTCTTTTTGATGACTTTGGTATATGGTTTTTTTTCTTTTGTTCTTGAATTGATTTCGACTGGATTTTTGCAAAAGTGATGAAAAGAGTCCTTTTTTAATGCCGGTAACTAATCACTTCTGTGATTTGTACCTTGGTGACGAAAAATTAGATTCTTTGATGAATATCACAAAATGGACTCTGTGATTGTTTTGTGGCTTGACTGTTTTGCAAAAAAAAAAATCGAATCTCAGTCGTTGTTTTGATTCAAGAACAGGGTATGAAAAAGCCTTGGTATATGATGATTTGGTTAAAAATCCAAACCTTTCACGATACTAATTGTTGGCCTTAACATATGGATCTATGGTCTTAACGTGGTCAAGATATACCAAGTGAAATAAGAACAAATAATCTGTAAATGCTTTTGTAATTTAATCTGTCATCATTATCTTACAATCTATGTTCAAAGTATAAATACTAAACAAATGGGTACAAGTAAACATTGTGATGGTTCAACCCATCCAACAGTTATGTCAGTTAATTTGTAACCATTTTAAACTGTTAAGAAACTGCATTGGTTGACTTTTGATGTTCCCGACTTTCTGTTTGACCGGGTCGGTTTTGGGTGTTGACTTGGGTCGATTGGGATTAACCCAATAATTACATCTAAACCCTACTATTCTCATTCAGTGTTACATTAAATAAACACCACTGTTACATCTCACGAATCACTGTTATCAAACCTAACATCGACATAATGACAGGTCAAAATCCCCCTCCACCACCCGCGATATTACTTTCAAATAAACCCATGACTATCACCAACCTCAACAACCTCATTCCCGTCAAGTTGGATGCAGACGAGAAGAACTATTCATCTTGGGTTTATTTTTTTCCATAATATTTGTAAAGGCTATTCCCTTTTGGATCATATCGTGGCTAAGGAAAAGGATGATGAATCCTCGAGCACACCACCAACTCCCGATGACGAGTGGTTAAAGATTGACACCATCATTCTTACTTGGATCTTCATCACATTGTCCAGGACTCTTTAACAACGCCTTGTTGTTGACAATCCTCAATCGTCTAAGGAAGCATGGGACATACTTGCCGATTTTTTTCATGATAATAAACGTACCCGCTCTATTGCTTTGAAGGCGGAAACTACGTTCCTTGAAACTTGGAGATTTGAGTATTGATGCGTACTTTCATAAGATTGAGTCAATTGCAGCCATATTGACTAGTCTTGGGTCGTCAATGAACAATGATGATGTGGCCACTTTCACGCTTTAATGCTTACCCACAAGGTATGACAACATATCCACCATTATTGCTCATCGGGAGCCGTTTCTGGATCTCAAAACCGTTCGATCTATACTCACTACGGAGGAGATGAGGTTGAAAACATGGGTACAATATGCACTCGTTGATACTACGTCATCATCACCACTGGTTCTATTGGCAAACGGCTCTAATGTTCAGCGTCCTAATTCATCTGTGGAAAAGGTAAACAAGCCTTGTTTTAACTTTAATAAGGGTGCTTGCAAGTTTTACATAATGGTGTGCATGGCCTTACTACTCGTTCCTCTAGCTTGAATAACATACCCTCTTCAGTTTTGTCACCCACTGATGTACAAACATTACATAGTTTAATGGCTAAACTTAGATTGCATGAGACTAATAATATTGCACAATCTGTTACCCTTCTCATGTGTCAAATAATAATACAACCTGTCCACCAGTGGCCTTTCATACTAGCCACAACCCAACTCCTCCAAGCCCAGGCTATGCATTACACTATGGTCCACCAGGTTTCCAAAACCCAACTACTTATACGGCTCACCCAACTGGTTAGACAGTGCAACCATTTGTCTATCCAACTGGTTATATAGCCCAACCCTTTGTCCACCCAAATGGTTATACGGGTCTGCCATTTTACCCAGGCCAGATTCAATCGACGGGTCAGATTGCATACCCGGGTCAAACCGGTCAACCAGGTCAGCAAGGGGGTGTGGGTCAACATGGTCAAATAGGTCAGTTGACTGGTCAACTAGGTCAAACGAGCAAGTTGACTGGTCAAACAGGTCATCAAGGGGGCACGGGTTAAGAAAGTATTTTGCCACATGCTTTCACTAACGGGACACTTGAGGATCCTGCTCCTGGTAATTGGAATATGGATACATGTGCCTTATCTCACCTTAATAATTCTGTCAATAATCTTAGTCACGTTTTTAATTCGTGTATTTATTCATTTTTTACGGTTAGTGACGGACATTCTATTCCCGTTACCAACTCTGGACATAGTGTTTTGCCTACACAATTTCAACTACTTCATTTAAATAATGTTTTAGTCACTCCTAATATCATAAAAAAATTAATTTCCGTTCGTCAGTTTGTTTGTGAAAATTATTGTACTATTGATAAGGATTTAAAACATACACTTTTAAGGGGTCATTTTAGCCCTTAATCGACCACTTTTATATCCGTTACTGCTTAATTTCTTTCCTTTTCACCTTTTAGGTCTCTTGGAAGCAAAATACTGGAATGATGGACATTTGGACGAAAATGAGTGAAAACATGAAGAAAACGGCAAAGTCAAGATCGAAGCTAATCAAGCTGCTAAAGCTGAACCTGACGGCGTCCCAATCAAAGGGCGATGCCGTCCCTCTATACAGATTTGATAAAAACATGCACCGCGGCTCGGTGAAATTTTTGCTCATATAACCTCGCGTCACTTTGAATAAGAAGGGCGTCACTCGGACTTTTCATCTCGAACGCCCGGATCCGAATCGAGGACGTCCCACGAAGACCGACGGCGTCACAACTCCAGGTGACGCCGTCCCATCGATAACTGGCCAAGATGAAAACCCTAATGACGGCGACCGGACGGCGTCCCACCTATATATGCGACGCCGCAGTGTAAATCTATATATAGAATTCGATTTTTCTGCATTTAAAGAGGTATACTTTTGGAGTAAAAACCCTAAACGTTTGTAGTCCGACTTAGACAGTATCTTAGGGTTCGAAACCCTATTTTACACATCAAGATAAGTGTTTTAATCCAATAGTATCATTATGTCTTCCATTGATTGTGTATATGCTTACTTGTTTAACATGTCTAGCTAAATTTCTTGTGTGTTTGCTTAGATCTATGAAACCTAGTTATTAATTATTGTTAGGTTGTCTCTTATCTTAATTGTAATTGGCTTAGGAGTGCAACTAGGCTATCGTTGTGTTTAATGCTTGAATAATCTTTGTGAAAGTTAGTTTATGAATAATCTAGCGGATTTCGTTGGCTAAACCCAAAGGTAACCTCAAAGAGTTAGGGCAAAGGCACACCCTACGACTTTAGGAAGCATAACGCGTTAAGAATAAGGAAGTGACAATTCAACCATTAATAAAAGATAACTAGGAAGTAATAGTATCTAGGTAAACACATTTTTAATCATCATACGAGCACACATCAAATAGACATAGCTACCCGTAGAATTAGATAATTAGAATAGTAGAAGTAATCGGTAGAAGTAACACCCCCAAACCAATTACCCCGAGATTTTACCCTTAGCTTTCTAAAAAACTATAAAAAGATAAAAAAAGAATCATCCTCAACCCCCACCTTAGCATAATATATTTCTTGCTAGCATTCCTATTCCCCTAGAGAACGATATCAATTCCCGAGGCTTACCCAATACTACACTACAACGATTAGGTTCACTGCCTAGGGTGTTGAAAAACTTGCTCGACCAAAAGGAAATTCCTTTGACCCAGAACGCGCTTCGTACACGCATCAACTATTGAATTTTATCCTTTTGGTTTTTTTGTTAAGGATTTCCAAACTCGTCGGGTGCTGCTCTGCTGTGATAGCACTGAACCTTTCTACCATGTTACGAAGCCCTCTCATATTCCTCAGGTCTATCTCACAAGTCAATACATGTGGCATCAACGTCTTCGACATCCAGGAAGTGAAGTGCTACGAAGTGTCATTTTCAATAGTTCTATTTCATGTAATAAGGAAAAGTCTCTCGTGCGTTGTCATGCCTGCCAGCTTGGCAAGCACGCGCGACTTCAATTTGTTAGTTCCTCTACTTTCGTTCAATATTGTTTTGACATTGTTTTGTCTGACTTGTGGACTTCCCCAATTTCGAGTCTTTCTGTATTTCAATACTATGTTTTATTTTTAGATCATTATTTGCAATTTGTCTGGGTTTACCCTTTAGTTAATAAATCTGATGTTTTGTCCAAATTTATGTTATTATGTTCATTTGTTAAAATCAATTCAAGTGTGATATAAAGTCAATTCAATGTGACCATGGTGGTGAATTTGGTAAACACACATTTCATAAATTATTTGCCGATAATAGAATTCAATTTTGTTTCTCATGTCCACGCACTTCTCAAAAGAATGGAAAATCTCAAAGCATGATTCGCACCATTAATAACATTATTCGGATATTATTGTTTCAAGCTCACATACCCCCTAATTATTGGACTGAAGCCCTCAATATGGTTGTTTACTTGTTAAATATTTTACCATCACGTGCCGTTAAAAATGAAGTTCCCTTTACCGTATTTTTGGAACCAAACATGATTATAGCCTTTTACGTGTTTTTGGTTTTCTTTGTTACCCTCACCTTGATACCGAACACAAACTTGGAGCCCAGGTTACACCTTCCATATTTTTGTGGCATGCCTCTAATCACCGTGGTTATCATTGCCTGGACCTAAACACAAATAAATTATCATTTCACGCCATGTTACATTTGATGAAACAGATTTTCCCCATGACACCCAATTTAAGTCCCTCATATGATTTTTTAGATGACTCCTCAAATGTCATCTCAAATATAATCAAAATCTCACCCACACCTACATCTACTCCACCAAGTAATTAACCTTACCTTAACAACCCTGCTACCACTATCCACACTGATGAGCCCAGTTCTCCCACAAACGGCCCACGTTCCCCAACCGAGCCTCAGTCTTCCACCTTCCCACATATTACCAGCCCTCCTCCAACACCTGTCACTAGTCCAACTCATGACACTAATACTAGTCCACCTAACCAACATCCCGCCCCCATTTCCATTTCCCAAAATCCACCAACTACAACTGTTAACCCAAACTCGATTTCGGTTCATCCCATGGTCACACACTTTCGTGTCGGGACTAATCCTCCCACTCAGCATTTTACTTATCATTTTCTACGGTCTCCCCGTTACCCAAATCCTATAACTATGTGTTTACTGATTTTAATTGGAAAAATGCTACGTGCGATCAATATGATGCTCTTATTAAAAATAAACCTTGGATTCTTGTGCCTCGATCAGCGGATACCAATATAGTTTGATTTCTGTGGTTGTTCCGTCACAAGTATTTGGCATATGGTACTCTTAGTCATTACAATGCTCGTATTATGGTGAATGGCAGTACACATATAGAGGGTTTTGATGTTGACGAGACATTTAGCCTGGTTGTTAAACCTGGCACTATTCGGACGGTTCTTAGTTTGGCTACTTTTAGACATTGGCCGGTTCATCAACTTGATGTCAAGAATGCCTTTTTGCATGGTGATTTGGCTGAGACTGTTTAGATTCATCAGTCTCCTAGTTTTTGGTATCCTGCACATCTCGACCATTTATTTTATTACAAAGATCCCTTTATGGTCTTAAGCAGGCTCTTCGGGCCTCGTTTCAGCGTTGCTGCTTATATTCTTCGGGTTGGACATAGTTGTTGTGACACATCATTATTTTTCTATCTACAGGGACTGATTCTACTTATTTATTACTATACATTGATGATATTATCCTAACAGCTTCTTCTGAGAGTTTGTTAGAGCGGGTTATTGCTTCTTTGCATAAGGAGTTTTCTATGACAGATTTGGCATCTCTAAATTATTTTTTTGGCATATCTGTTACACGTGACTCCTAAGTGATATTCTTATCTCAAATTAAGTATGCTACTGAGATTCTAGAGCGAGCTCACATGGATGGTTGTAAACCTAGTCGTACTCCTGTTGATACTTAGTCTAAGCTAGGGGATGATGGTGATTTGGTTTCAGATCCGACATTTTATAAGAGTCTTGCGGGTTCTCTGCAGTATCTTACCTTCACTAGACCTGATATTTCTTATGTTGTTCAGCAAGTATGTCTCCATATGCATGATCCTTCTGAGCCTCATTTTTCGGAATCTTCAACATGAGTTGTATACTCCGATCCTTTGTCATCTGCTACACTTGTTTACTGTGACAATCTCAGTGCTGTTTATTTGTCTTTTAATCCAGTTCAGCATCAATGGACAATCTCAGTGCTGTTTATGATTGATTTAGAGGTGATTGATTTAGTCTTAGCTATACATTGTAATGTGAACTGGCATTTTCCCAAAATAGCGCATGTATAGTATGTACCTTATCGTTTGGTTTGTAATGAACAATCAAAAACACAGTTACCTCATAAATCTTACACATTGTTCATGAAGTTTAAAAAATAAACAAATCGATTAATGATGAACATTGTTGATCATCCAATACACACATACAATATAATTTTTTTAATAGGCGAATGTAACGTTGAACGACTGAAGGGAAGGGATTAGGCCTTTTATGAAAAAGTTAAATTACATGATGTTATTATAATTGGAAAGCGAGACCATATTATGGTCAACATTTTTGAACAATTTATACAATGGTAAACAAGTTTTTTAAACACAGTAGCCTGGTAAAAAAACTCAAAGAAAAGCTAATATAACTAAAAAATTTTCTTTACATGCCTCGTTCCATCGACCTCTAGTTTTCTTGTCTCTGAGCACTTTTAATTATGGGGAAATGAAGAATTGAGAGAAATTCGGCAGCTCATTCAAATGAAAACCATCGCGAATTCATTCTCTTTAAGAAAACTTCTTATTTAACTTACCAACTCAATGTCTTCTTCATTCTTATCAACTATGGTTAGTTTTTCTTCCCATACCTATGAAAAACACAATAAAGTTACTATATATACGAGCAACATAAAAAAAATAACCCAACTTGTATTAAAAAGTCAATTACATGTTTGTTTTCGAAAAAAAGTAATGTCTTAAGATTTAGGAGCTCACATAGGGCCACAATCCCATAAACTGTGATATTAGCCCCACACCTAGACAAACCCAGGGTTCTTAGACTTACCAACTTCTTTGTTTGAAATAACTCAAATATGGAACACAAATACTATAGGGACTAACTTTGACATGTTTGTGGTTTTAGTTATAGTGTTGATTAGAGTTTATGCTGATAGTAGCAAGTTGTGCAAAGTTCAAGGACTGTTGATGACAAGCTTCTAGAAGTGTTTGGTCAAGGAGTATATAAGCTCTCTTCTCAGCTAGGGTTTCATTATTGATATCTTCTCTCAAGAAAGCGCACTTTACGCTTTCTCTCGATATATTGATAATCAATCAAGATTTGTTAGTGAGTTCTTATTATTGCTTAAGAGTGATTGTGAGATTCAAGTTGTAATAGTACTATTGATAATTAGTCAATAGACTTCCACCTAAGTAGCAGTGGGAAGTATTGTGGTTAATCTCATTATAGGTTTGTGATTATTGTGGTTTACTGATTAAGATCAGATTCTTGTTGATCTTGATTGATTGTAGTTTATAATAATAAAGGTTGATCTTGAATTGAGATTCAAGAGTTGGTTTCTGGGTTTAAATTCTGTTTTCCTACATGGTATCAGAGACAGGTTCTCTTATCTAGCTCTAAAATCGGTTTTAAAAACTTTTAGGGCTTCAAAAATTTTTTGGGGTTTTTCCAAATTAAGTTGATAAGAACTCAATTAACCTTGATTAATTGGTTTCTCTTGACTCTAATTGATCAATCTTGCAAGTTTTATGAAAACGCCTAATTTTTTCAGAAAATTAGGGTTTCGGGTTTTTGGGGGTTATTTGTTCTCTGGCTTCAATTAGTGGTGGATTGTTGTGTTCTTGATTGGTTTACTGGTCTTGCCAGTGAATCTTGGTGGTTATTGGTGTTTTCCCTAAATCTTGAAATTTAGGGTTTGGTGGTTGTGATTCTGGGTTGATTGAGATCGTGTGGGTTGTGATTCTTGTCTCAAGAATCATAATCGGTTCTTGTTCACATTGCTCGGATTTGCGTACTGTAACACCTCTTGCACTCTTTATCTTTCTTTATTCTTATTTCTTGTTTAGATTGACGGGGAGTAGGAGTTGAGATTGTTGGAGGTGATTGTGATTGTTGTTGGAGTGTGGATTGTCTGTTTTTGTTGTGGTTGCTTGATCTTGAGTGATCTGCCTCGACCTACCACCTTGAGTGGCAAGGAAGCCCGGAACTACCTTCTTGACTTTTCTTGTGTGCTTGTTGTGTTTGCTTGTTTTTCAAGATGTTTGTTCATGGTTATATTGATGATGAATATGAGGTGATGAGCTCTGCTACTTTGATTAGCAAATTGGATCTTCTAATCCTTTGCATTTGCATCCTAATGACTCGCCACCTTAACGTTGTGTCTATCAAATTAAAAGGGACTGAAAATTATAATGTGTGGTCTTGTGCTATGTTGCTAGCATTAGAAGGAAAGAATAAAATTGGTTTTATAGATGGATCTTGTAGAAGATCTAATGTCGAGGTTCTAGGTAGACAACGGGATAAGGTAAATGCTGTTGTTTTGGGATGGATTTTAAATTCTATATCGAAGAGTTGTTTTGGGGAAATTTTTTCTAAAAAGCTTCGATGTGGAATGAATTGAAAGAAATGTTTGATAGAGTTGATGGTTCTGTTACTTTTAACTTGCACCATAAGATCAACTCTTTGTCTCAAAATGGTACTACTATTGCTGAATATTTTAATAAGTTGTCTCGTGTGGAAATAGTTTGATGCCTTGGTTAAGTTGCCTAGATGTACTTGTCATGTCATTGATGATTTTAAAAACATAATCAATTGATGAAATTAATGCGTCTTAATGGGATTAGATGAGTCTTATATGCAAATTAGAAGTAACATTCTGCTAGAGATCCTCTCCTGATGTTAAAGGGCTTTTCTTTGTCATTTCTAGTGAGGAATCTCACAGTTCTGTGGTCACTGGTTCAGATGGTGGGACTTCTCAAAGTCTCATTCATAACGTGTTCAACTCAGTGTACCAAATAGGGGAACACACAGAGGTCTTCTACCTCGGAAGTTCTTCGAGACCTAACAATGGCCCTAGAAATAATGATACTAGACAATTTCTGGTCCTGTTTTAGTTTGTGAACATTGTGGCTTCGATGGTCACACTGTGGATAGGTGCTTTAAGATCATTGGGTACCTGCCGATTTTGGGAAAAATAGAAAGAATAATAACAATCAGGGTGTTCAAAATTTTAATAAGAGATTTGTTAACAATAATAATTGGCTCGTTCTATCTCTCTTTTCATGAACAGATATCTAAACTCATTTCTTTGATTAAGGAGAACTATGTTAGTAATAATGGAAATGGAAAGACTGTGCATGCCAATATGGGTGTATTGTCTTCAATAAAAGTAAATTTTTTAATCAAAACTTTAAAAGGTTCTTCTGTAATAATAGTAAAATGAGGCGCCGATGGTTTAACTGGGTATTGTAGATTCGTGCAAATCAACATCTTACTTATCTTGATAAATATTTAGTGAATGTCATTGATATTTCTAAGCTTGGTATTAAGGTGTCTCACCCTAATGGGACTGAAGCCTTAATTACTAAGGTTGGAAATATGGTTCTCACTAAACATTTAACATTATATGATGTGTTGGTTGTTCACGAATAATATTGTGTCAGTTTAATGCCTGTTCATAAGGTGGCTAGAGATAGTAAGTTTGTTGTTGCTTTTGATGAGACCAAATGTTATGTTTTACCTCAGGATTTGAGGGAAATGAATGTTCTGGGATTGGTAGACGATGGATGGTTTGTATTACTTTGATGGAGATCAAGGTATTGGCCTAGGGTTAAAAATTTTAAATGCTTGTGATTTGACCAAGAAACTTGGCATTGCAGACTTGGTCCTCCCTCGACCAAGTCTTAGCGTCTTGAAGGGTGAAATCAAATTTCAAAATAAAGATGAAATTGAGCCTTGTGACATTTGTCAACAGGCTAAACAAACCAGAGAGCCCTTTCCTCTAAGTGACCATAAAACTTTGGCTTTAGGTGACTTAGTTCATCTAAATCTTTGGGGTCCTTATAAAATAAAAAGTAAAGAAGTTCACAGATTCTTTTTAACCATTGTTGATGATTTCACCAGGGCAGTTTGGGTTTACTTACTTAAGAGTAAGCAATAGGTGTTTGATTATATTCAAATCTTTTATAATCTGATTAAAACACAGTTTGAAAAGTGTGTTAAAATATTTAGAAGTGATAATGGTACTGAATCTGTTAATACTCAATTTAATGGATTTTGTGAGAAAAATGGCATTATTCATCAAACATCTTGTACTTACACACCTCAACAGAATGGGGTTGTTGAGAGGAAACATAGGCATCTCTTAAATGTTGCCGCATCCCTTATGTTTCGGGGGATTGCCTTTATATTTGTGGTCCGAATGCATTCTAACCTGCTACTTACTTGATTAACAGATTGCCATCTTCGGTCTTGAATGGATTGTCTCCCTATAATCTTGTTTTTAATAGAAAACCTGAACTAAATCATTTAAGAACTTTTGGTTGTCTTTGCTTTGCTACCATTCTTACCAATAATGATAAGTTTAGTAGTAGGGCTGAAAAATGTGTTTTAGTTGGGTATTCCAACTTTCAAAAAGGTTATAAACTTTATAGTCTAGAAAGGAAGCAGCTTTATATTCTCTAGAGATGTAAGATTTTTGAAAATGTTTTTCCTTTCAAGATTAAAACTCTTCTCTGCTCGACCCTCATCGGTGTTTGAATCATGTTAAATTCTTTGATGAAGTAGCTTGTGACAACTCTGACACACCCAATGATGATAATACTCATGATGATCATCATGAGAGTGAGGCGTTCTCCTTGCATCTTGGCAGCCCAACAATTGACCATGAACAGGGTGATTTGGGGCATTCTGATGGTTCCAATGAGGTTACCAGTATAAGTGAGATGGCTGCAACTCCTCTTGGTGTGAGCAGTTCTGAGGGTGAAAACAGTTCCTTACCTGAACCAGCAGCAGATCTGCCTTTTATTAATGATCAGTCTTCTCTAAGAAGGTCTGATAGAACATCTGTTTTCCCTAATAAATATAATGACTATGTGGTTGATTCTAAAGTTAAATTTGGTCTAGAAAAGTTTGTTACTTATGCTAAACTTAAAAATGATACACTCTGTTTTGTTGTTGAACTTAATAAAAGTTTTGAGCCTAAAACATATTGGGAGGCATGCATGTATCAGCACTGGATGGATGCTATGACTAGTGAGATGAAAGCTTTATATAGTAATGATACTTTTGAAATTGTTGAGTTGCCTGTTGGTAGAAAAGCTATAGGTAGCAAATGGGTGTTTAAAATAAAATACAAATCTAATGGTGAAGTTGATAGATACAAAGCTAGGCTTGTTGCTAAGGATTATAATAAAAAAGAAGGAGTATATTTTGATGAAACTTTTTCTCCTGTTGTTAAGATTGTTACTGTTAGGTGTCTTATAACCCTTGCTGTTAAGCAAGAATGGCCTATTTTTCAACTTGATGTTAACAATGCTTTTTTATATGGAGATTTAGATGAGACTGTTTATATGTCTTTACCTGATGGTTTCTTTAATGCTAATGATAAGAGAGTTTGTAGACTCAAAAAGTCTTTGTATGGTTTAAAACAAGCACCCAGACAATGGAATGCTAAGTTAACCAGTGCCTTGCTTGAAAATGGATTCATACAGAGTAAGAGTGATTATTCCTTATTTATCAAGAATGAATCAGGTAATATTGTTGCTTTACTTGTGTATGTTGATGATATAATTGTTACTGGTAATAATTTTGCTGAAATTGAAAGTTTTAAAGTTTTTCTCAAGTCTAAGTTTCAAATTAAAGATTTGGGAAAACTTAAGTACTTTTTGGGTATAGAGGTTATTGAAACTGATAAGGGCTTACGTTTAACTCAGAGGAAATATTGTTTGGATTTACTTACTGAGTTTGGATTGTTAGAAGATGCAAACCATCTGCTTTTTCTTTAGAACAAAGTTTAATTATCACTAATGAATCTACTATACTTGATCCTGTTTTGGAAAACATTACTGAATATCAAAAATTAGTTGGAAAACTGATTTACTTGACACACACTTGGCCTGATATTTCATATGCTGTACATTGTTTGAGTCAGTTCATGCATAAGCCACTTAAGTCTCATCTTAAAATTTCACTTAAAGTTTTGAGATATCTTAAGGGTTCTCCTGGAAGAGGAATACATATTGTTAAAAGTCCTTTTGAAAATCTTGAGACTTATGTGGATGCAGACTGGGCCAAATGTGTTGTTACTAGGAGGTCTGTTACAGGGTTTTGTATATTTTTAAATGGTTCACTTGTTTCATGGAAAAGTAAAAAACAAAATACCCTTTCTAAGTCAAGTGTAGAGGCTGAGTATAGAGCAATGGCCTCTGCTACTTCAGAAATTGTTTGGGTCTTAAAAATTTTAAAAGACCTAAACCGGGAACATTTTTTCTGTTAAACTCTTTTGTGATAGTCAAGCAGCAATTAAGATTGCCGCAAATCCTATTTTCCATGTGAGAACTAAACATTTAGAGATTGATTTACATTTTGTGAGATAAAATTTTAGTCGGGGTTATTAAGACTGAAAAGGTTCAATCAGCAGATCAAACTGCTGATATTTTTACTAAGGGCCTAGATAAACTTCAACATGAAAAGCTGGTTTCCAAACTTGGTTTGTTTGATGTGTTCCAGGTTTAAGTTAAGGGGGGATGTTGGAAATAACTCAAATATGGAACACAAATACTATAGGGACTAACTTTGACATGTTTGTGGTTTCAGTTATAGTGTTGAT
This sequence comes from Chrysanthemum makinoi, assembly GCA_910596185.1. Taxonomy (NCBI): domain Eukaryota; kingdom Viridiplantae; phylum Streptophyta; class Magnoliopsida; order Asterales; family Asteraceae; genus Chrysanthemum; species Chrysanthemum makinoi. The sequence goes on along the minus strand of OU343221.1, from coordinate 32,311,201 downwards.
TAGAGTTTATGCTGATAGTAGCAAGTTGTGCAAAGTTCAAGGACTGTTGATGACAAGCTGCTAGAAGTGTTTGGTCAAGGAGTATATAAGCTCTCTTCTCAGCTAGGGTTTCATTATTGATATCTCTCGATATATTGATAATCAATCAAGATCTGTTAGTGAGTTCTTATTATTGCTTAAGAGTGATTGTGAGATTCAAGTTGTAATAGTACTATTGATAATTAGTCAATAGACTTCCACCTGAGTAGCAGTGGGAAGTATTGTGGTTAATCTCATTCTGGGTTTGTGATTATTGTGGTTTACTTATTAAGATCAGATTCTTGTTGATCTTGATTGATTGTGGTTTATAATAATAAAGGTTGATCTTGAATTGAGATTCAAGAGTTGGTTTCTGGGTTTAAATTCTGTTTTCCTACATTCTTTAAGTGGATGATTCCTTTATCCGTAATCCTATTACATTTATTTAGATGAAGTTCTATCAAAGAACACTTTAAATCCCCATCCGTCAAATACTTCAAACCCAAATCAGTGATCAAACAACAACCGTCCAAATCTAACTTTTCTAAACGAGTTGCAGCTCCAATCATATTCAACGATTTGTCAGTCACATTTACACACTTTACCAAAGTTAATTCTCTTAAATTCTTGCATGATCTTACAAGGGAACCAATTCCTATGTCCTTAAAACGTAACCTCCCACTTAGATCCACATGATCCAAATGAATGCAAGCATTCGCGATTGCACACAAGCCAGCATCATCAAACTCCAACTTATCATTCTCATGATCAGGTTATGTCCAAAATGAAAGATCTAGGTGCTCGATATTTGGGCATGACTCAGCTATCAGTTTCATGTGGTTATTCGAGAATGGTCCATGGCATTCAAATGTGAACATTTTTGGAGATGCACTTAGCATATCAAATAGTAGATCAGGAGACTTAGTATGTAATGATTGAATGTGAAAACATGCAATTTTCAAGAATTTCTTGCAAACTCTAGAAACTGAGTTTTTGCCCACTCGGTTGGTAATTCGTTTATATATGCAGAAGATCTCATCCTCTCCAAGTCGTTCCATAACTTTGTTGCTGCCTCACCTGTCATGTGTACATGGTATGTTAAAACTCTAAAATTCAAATATATGTTTAAGGTAAAAAAAAAACTGATATAGAGGTTGGTTAGGTTTATTGTGTTACTGAATGAAACCCTAATTCTTTAGGGTTTCATTCTTTTTATTTGCTGCTTAACCATTTTCTGCTGATGCTATTATTCTTGTTATCGTAATTGGTTGCTTGAGGTTTTAGGGTTTTACGAAAAGGATGTGACAGTAGACGAAATGGGAAAGGAGACCACAAGTGCGTTACTGAGTTCTTTAGCTAGAAAAATAAAGAACATTGATGGCAAGGTTCTTGATAACGAGGGTAACAAGATTGATGGGATAGCGGGAACTAGGAGCACAAAGTCGTCGTCCTTTGCTTTAGTTCCTCAAAACAACACTCAAAAGAAGACGGTTAGTATTTCAGAGTTACGTAATGATAAAACTATTGAAGGTGCTGATTTGGCTATTCCTATTGCGTCAGTGAGGGAAGTAAGTAAATGCTTTACTCACACTCTCTTTGGATATTTCATTGGGAAACGGCTTGCATTTCCTATAGTTAAGAACTATGTGCAAAATGCTTGGGCAAAATTCGGTATTGAACGAGTCATACTAAACAATGGGTTTTTCTTCTTTCAATTTGCTACAAAGGAAGGTATGGAAAAGGTCCTTGAAACTGGCCCATGGTTCATTCAATTTGTTCCTTTAATCTTGAATATATGGACGCCTAATGTTAGGATGAAGAAGGAGGATATTACCACGACACCAATTTGGGTGAAGCTCCATAACGTCCCTATTGTTGCCTACTCGGAAGTAGGGCTGAGCTTGATCACTACACAACTTGGTCGACCCATAATGCTTAATACGCACACTAGTAATATGTGGCTCAACCCATTAGGGCAGAGTAATTATGCACGGGCTCTTATTGAGGTGTCGTCAGAAAAGCCCTAGTGAACTCTCTCGTTGTGGCTATTCCATTCACTAATGGATCAGGTCACACTATGGAAACAATTGAGCTCGAGTATGAATGGCAACCTCCGTGTTGTTCGACATGTAGGATATTTGATCACAAAGATGACCAATGCCCCAAGAAGAATAAGGAGGCTGTTTCAATTCAAATGTCGGATGACGGTTTCGTGGAAGTTACACGGAAGCAATGGAAAGGGAAGCAACCTAAAAAGGCTCGTGACATTGATGGTGTTCGATTGAACAAGCCTAAAACTAGTTACAACTATCGTCCGAAAAGTAAGCCGGATAATAACAATGGAGAAGCATCTTATTCGAAGCCTAAAAACATGAGTGAGAAGAAGGTTACACAAGCTAGTGATACAACTAAGACTTGTCAATCTTCCAAGTTGAATGATATTAACTTGGTATCACTTAAAAATTCTTTTAATGCTCTAATGGAAGAGGATAATATTTTGGAGGCAATTAATGAGACATGCATGACTAGTGTTTCTTGCGGGAATACAGCTACTGATTTCACTACTAGTGGAAGCATAGCGAATGAGAGTGATAGTGAGGATGTTGAAGAAGTGGCTGTGGAAAAAAACACGTCTAAAACAAAGGGGGCAAGTACTCAGGTGTTTAATCTGTTTTCTACTCTCGAAGAAGATAATGGGAAAGATGACGTGGTGGATGGAACAAGGAAGAAGGTGGTGGATCCTCCTAAGAAGACTCGTATTTTGTTGAGTGGGAAAGCGGAATCTCCTAAAAGAAAAGTAGCTTTCTCTCCTGAAACGAATTCACTACTTTAATAGGTATGATATGGAATTAGAAGACTAGTTTGTGTATTTAGTTAGTGTGGTTGTTTTGTGGCATGTCACAAATGATCTTGTGGTTCAAACGGTTGCTTGAGGTTAATATGGTATTTCAGACACATTCCATTGTAATTATATATTTTTTTAATATATTTTAAGGGGGAAACCCTTTAACAATAAAAAAAATAAAAAATAAATTAGAATGGTTCTGACAGTGAAAAGTAAGCCATAAACCATCTTTCATTGAGATATATATTTTTTTTATTTAATCAAATGTGCAAACAACTAAGAACAAAACTGAGTAATATATAGTTTTTACTTAATCATGCAAGTGGCATCGATTGTAAAATTTTCCTTTTGAAGCAGAAGCACGAACAAAATGCAGCATTGGCCGGATTTTGGTAATACTAAACTACTAGTGGCATGCTCATAAACATGTTTAGGTAAAAAAAAACTGTACCCCTAATATGCTACGTTCTTACTTCATAAATGGAATAAAAGCCTCGAAGGACAAATATGAAAAAGGTAACTTAACGTTGGGTTTATAGGATAAAAGACACATATGATGGACCCTCCGGCAAATTGAGAAGCCTTTCTTCTGTTGTTTGATGATGATCTATAATTCCCGGCCCTCTGCTATGGATTGATGTTCGACTAACTATTATGCAAAAATCCAATGATATAAGTTCATTTGAGGACAAAAGATTATTTACATACTAAGGGATCAATTTTCACCCTTCATTTTTATTTGATCTAATGAATGAGATTAATCCTAACAATATAAAAAACCAACTTCATACTTTTTTTTCAAATATTAATATCTTTTAAACCGTTAATCGTAGAGCGAAAAAAAATATATCATTGCGACGAACATTTAATTATCTTTCTATGATAAAAGACTTTGATATACTTTCGACAAAAATTTTTTCGTATTTTTCACGCTTTTAAAGTTTTTTTTTTTTTCGCTATCGTTAAATTTGATTGAAAAATCATATACGATATAACACTAATTTGATATTAGTGTAAAATCATATATGATATGTAATATCATATGTGATATTAGTGTAAAATCACATATGATATCACATGTGATATTACATATCATATATGATTTAACACTAATATCACATGAGATATTCAATTTAGTGTTTTATCATATATGATTTTTTCATGCAAATTTCAAGAACGTAAAATAAACGAAAAAAGACGAAAAACGTGAAAAAAATGATTTTTCTTTTTTCGAAATATATCAAAGTGCCCGCCTATTAAAAGATAATTAAACGTCTTGCAGCGACGCTGTAAATATTTTCGCTTTAATGATAAACGGTTTAAGAGATATTTAAATTATAAAAAATGGGTGAAATAATAAAATGCTTTTAAATCTTAGCCATTGATTTTTATTTTAGATGGATGGTAGAGATGAGTCTCTTGGTATGTGAAAAAAGTTTGGTATGTAAAATAACTCTCCTCAAATCCAATTTAGAATTACATAACTAGGTAGGATCGCATATATAAGTTTATGTGATTAAGTAATCCCAGCCTCCCAGGCACACATAATAAAGCGTTTTGTTGCTAAATTTCTCCTAGCATTTTTCGAAGGAAAGTTATTGATTCACTCCTTACAATCAGCATTATCCACCAGGTCATTCTCAATAGCTAGCAATGTCAATCCATTAGGTCTCACTTATGACATCGAGAACTTTAACAACTTAAAACGTCATCATCATACTTCATTGTTTTGATACAATTGTTAATAGTTAAGATCAACCATAGAAAACAGCTACAATTAGTCGTACATTAATAAAGTTTCCCAACCAAAAAAAAAAAAACTAGTTAATGAGTAAGCAATTACGCATATGATTAGTATATTGGAACAGTTAAGTTCAAGTGTTACCTTGTAATAATAGCCAAAAGAATGAGGAATCAAAAATATTGTTTAGGTTACTTCTAAATTCTAATGAATCAGTTAATATTGCTTTAATAAGGGCCTTATGTAATATTCACTATACATGGGCTTTTGGCCCAAAACCAGTGCGCACCCTGGCCAAAATCCGGGCTTAGATTATGGTTAATTAAGCACCACAAATGATATTATGACCACTTTTGCAACACATTGAACACGCTTATAATACACGGACTCAAAATTCACTAAAAAAAACTCGTGAAGTATGACATTCAACAAAAGTGGCAGACTCAAACCTTTTTATTAGTAGGTCAAAATGCTAGAAACCACGATTAATTTTAATAAATTCAATAACACCCCTTAGCTTAACTGGAAACAAAAACTTCTAAGGTTTGTTCCTATATTTTTATTTGTAACATATCCTCAAAAAAAGAATTATTGGATTCAAGTGGTTTGTTAACGGAGTAGTAACATGGAAGTCTAAAACCCATCTTTTATTATATAATAAAAGAAAACTAGTTGGATACCCGCGCACATCAGCGGCGATAAATATAGTAAATGAATTGCTAACCCAACTCTCCTCGCAATTCCCTACCCGCTTAGTGAATTCATTTCACAACACTCCAAATGTATATGTGTTAGTTGTATGTGTTTGTTTGGGTTTTAGTATCTTCCGTGACATCATTATTCCCGCATATAAAAAGACCTTCACAATCTCTTACCCGTCAAACACTTTCCTAAAAGTAATGATTTGGATAAATAAAGTTTGTATTGATTGAAATAAAGGTTAAAGTTATAAAAATTTGAATCAAAATAAAATAAACCTACTAAAAATGTAAAACTAAAAACTCATAAAAATATATCAAAATGGACGTTGAATTAAAAGAGACAAATTTTAAAAATATGGTGAAAGTAGATCATAAAAAAATTAAATGAATTAAAAGATATTTAAATTTTAAAATAAAGGTGATTAATTAGTTAAGAAATAACATGTTTCATCCCATTATTTCGTTCTCCTATTTTTTAGTTTGTTGTTCTTTCCTTTTTTTGTTATTTTAGTTAGAGAAGTGACACATGTCACTGAATGACGATGTTAGACTCCTTATCTTAATTTTTATGTTCCACAACTTAAATGTTTTATACAGTAGTATAGATTTGAGACTTTTGTATTTCGGAAAAAAGAATTGTATTTCGGAAAAAAGAATGTTTTCTTATTAATTAATGACTGAATTAATTATTTTTTTATTAAGTATATAATTTAAGATAAAAAAAAAATTTCCTTGATCAATTTTTATAAAATTTCGTTTTTAAACTCATATGTATATAAAAGCTAAAAAAAACACATGGATCCGATAGTAAATATTCATAGTTTTGTACTAAAAATGTAAATTTCAAAAAGAAATCGGAAGTTATTTTCATTATACCAACGATTTTCTTTCTTATATGGAAACTCTAACTTTTCATTCTCACAAGATAAAATCGATTGAGACGCAATCCTCAAGAACCCCAATGTTAAAAATCACGGATTCTTCTCTTTGATGATCCGCTTGATGTGCCAATCAGTTAGGGAAACGTTTGATTGAAAGATCATGGTAAGTTTATGTAATTAATCCAAAGTTTGATTAAGAATCTTAATATTAAATTATGCGGTAAGCTTGTGTAAAGTGTTATTTTGATGAATTTTAAATATGAATTAAGGTTTTTTTGTTATATTTTATAGTTTATTTACTAAAAAAAAGAAAGAAAAATCACTCAAAACACAAAACCTTGAGTTCTTTGAGCCATGGGCCCAAGGTATATTCTTCACTTATTAATTGATTTTGATTTTCCTAATTAATTGTGGGATTGTGTTTAATTTTTAATTTATGTGTTTAGGTTGTAACTACATTGGGTTTGTGGGTTGAGTTTGATGTTTACTGTTAATTCTTCACTTATTAGTTTGTAACTACATTTTTGTAGCTACTCGCTAACCATTTCTCGCAAGTCACTTCTTTATAATAATAATATAATTATTAGACTTTTATAACCGCTTGCATCAATTAGCTGAAACTTCATTTTCAACAGCTAAATAGGACAAATGGGAGATACAAAGCAAGTCTCATCATGAATTCAAAATCATTCGAAGTCGGTAGTCTAATTGGAAGCTATGGTTTCATGAATGTCAATAGGTTATTCACTTCGAATGTCATGGTTTTATTTAATAAAATTTATTTTTGTTTGTTTGTGTAGTTATCAATAACGTGCTCTGTCTCCAAACCTACAAATCACAAACATAAATTAGAAAGATAAAAATGATCTATCATAGATCAAATGTCAGAATGATTAACATGTTTAATTAGTTGATCCACTAATTATTTAGCCACTGACTTTCTTTACATATTTTCATCTCCCATCAAGAAGGAAAATCAAACTCTTTGTTATTAGAAATTGCATCTATGAGAGATATTTTTTATCTTTTTAATTTATGTTTGTGATTTGTAGGCTTGGAGATAGAACACACTGTTTACTTAATACGTGGTTTTGTATTTGCTCCTTCACGTATCCCAGGCTTGATTAAAGAGAGAAAAATGAGTACAGTTGATGGTTTATTAATATTTCCTACACCTAATTTGAATGGTTTAAGAGGTAATGGCGAGATGTTTGGGGGTGAACTTCCAAATTTTGTCTAAATACCGAAGCTGACTCATGATCCTGTTGGAATTTTATACTCATAACAATTATACATAAAACAAATAACACCATCAAAGCAAGCAGTGGAAGACAATAGGAATAATATATGTAATTAATTAACCAAACAAGAAAGTGCGTACCTTTTAGCAATTCAAGTAATCAAACGATGATGAGATCAAGTAACAAAACCCAAAACCCTATATAAGGGTTTCACAAAAATCGTCCACCCAAAAAAATCGACCACCAAGGAATACAAGCTCAAGTGTGCTTGCTCTTCGTTCTTGTACACACGCACTAATAGCGATTTGATGTGGAAAAGCTAGTTCCTTGAATCACAAATAAACCAAACACTAGTTTCTTTCACTTGGAAAAATCGATCCTTTGTGGAGGGGTTAACGATGGCCAAGAGAAAGAGGGAGGGGAGGAGAAGAGAAATTAGGTTATCAAAGTGATCCAAGGTTAGTCAATAATGAATACATTGATTTGTATTTATAGTTAACATATCTTGGAGTACAAGTTTGAGTGGGATTGGGTTTGGAAACCCTCCACCCGATCGCCTATTCAATCCCAAGGGGATTCTAGAACTTTTCCGACATCTAATTTCATTCTTAGTCCTTGTAGTTAATATTTAACGACCGTTAACCAAACCTCGTTAATCATTTAACTATCGTTATGTTTTATTTAGTGATTAATAATTAATAAGAATAACGTTTTATTTATATTAATTATGTACATCAATTCTCATACGTAATGTGTGCAATCCTCAAGTCTCGAAGTTCGAATCGGACATACTATTATTCAAATATCCATTAAAACCTTTCAGCTCCCACTTGGATATTACTAAATATAGTAATGACATTGGTTAGTCTAGCTTTCAACGCCAACGCCCTGAGATCAAATCGAGCATGGTCTCTGAAAACCATTTAATGATTCATCATTTTTACTCATCCTTTGTTACTAATACTACATTAACTATGAATATGGATCAAGTCATCTCATAAGTTAATATTCTGTTTCTCGTTGTATTTGATTGAACAAGATTACCAAATCATCGAACGTATTCCGAGATAGATCTTGGGTATGGCCATACAAACATCTTGTCAACCCTACGAAATATAGTATTATGTTTTGAAACAAATTCAAAGGAACAAATTCTCTTGACTACAAACATAACTCATGAATTTTGCAACACTCAGAAAATAGCCCTTATAACTACCACACGGATAGCGTAGACTATCTTACACAAATGCACTACATTCATATCAGTTATCCGTATCTCAAGTCCGAGGATAAACACTTCATGATATACTTAATGATAAAATCCAAAAGTATCATTATGTAAAGTTGGGATGAGTCAAATATTCAATTCATTGAATATCATGTGGAATCTGGTATGTCCACGATCAATATACTTTAAAAGTATATTCTACCAAAACTCGATTTATGTTTAATTCAATGATATTCCCACATCATTGATCGACAACAGACTATTTAGAATAACATAAGTTATTCATGGATTAAACATGCAAATATAGGATATAATATTAAGAAAATGAAAAATAAACATAACAACTATTTTATTTCATTAAAGTAATATTTGTTCATAACATCCTTTATCCAAATACTAATCACAGATCTGCATGAAACTACTAGCTAAACGAAGACCTATCCCATCAAGATGGTCATGAAGTTTTTCTTTTGGCAAAGGTTTCGTAAGGGATCACTAGATTATCATCCTGTATGAACTTTGAGTAGATTGATTTCACCTATGTCGACTTGTCCTCGAACATAGTGATATCGACGAGGAAAATGTCCGGCGCCTTCATGACTCTGTGCTCATTGGCAAATGTTATTGCAGCAGAGTTGTCACAATACACATTTAAAGGTAATTCGATTCAGGGCATTACTCCGAGTCCCGAAATGAATTTCCTAATCCAAACAATTTCCATCGCAGCTTCGGCGCTATGTACTCAGCCTTCAGTAATAGACATCGCAATCGTTGTTTGTTTCTTGCTCTTCAGTCAACTCTCCTCCATTAATGACAAAGACATAACCAGTTTGAGACTTCATTATCATCTTTATCGATTTGGAAAGACGACGCAAAAACCTCAGTAACATCAAGTTCGCGATCCGGATTTCCTCCATACACTTGAAACATTTCTTTAGTAGCCCTTAGATACTTAAGAATGTTCTTAACTGCTGGATGTTTCACACTGGTTCTGTTGATACCGACTGGTAATGTTCTCGCAAACGCCACATCGCCTTGTACATCTTAAAGATACATGATAGATCCCACTAGAAGCATAAGGAACTTTCTTCATGTATTCCACCTCGCCAGGTGTTGGACAAGCGGCATAGTTTATTACTTCAGCCATGTTCAACTTGCATCGGCAAATATCCCTTCTTGGAATTTTGCATACTAAATCTCTTCAATATTTTATCAATGTAAGCACTTTGGCTTAGTCCATTAACCACTTGATCTATCTCGGTAGATCTTGATTCCTGAATAAATGCTGCTTCCCCTAAGTCCTTCATAGAAAAGCACTCTCCAAGATAAGACTTTACATCTTGCATACTTGGAATGTCTTTTCCATGATCAATATGTCCTCGACATATAAGACAAGGAAAATAACATTACTCCCACTAGCTTTGTGATACACACATGGCTCATCAAGATTTTGAGTGAAACCAAATTTCTTGATTTCTTCATCAAACTTCTTGTTCCACTGCCTTGATGCTTGCTTCAACCCATAAATGGATCTTTGAAGTTTGCATACACGCTTCAGAAACTTTGGATTCACAAACCCTTCCGCGCAGTTGCCATATAGATGTCCTCATCTAGCGGTAATCGCGTTAGAAGGCGGTTTGACATCCATTTGTCATATCTCATTGTCATAGTACGCAACTATGGCTATAAGAATCCTAATAGCTCTAATATCATACAGGGAGAAAATGTCTCCTCGTAGTCTATCCCATAGGTTTGAGTATAACCTTGAGCTACAAGACGAGCTTTATAGGTGTGTACATTGCCATCCATGTCGGGCCTTTATCTTAAAGAGCTACTTACTTCCAACTACCTTAGCATTTGGAGGTAAGTCAACCTCTATCCAGACTTCGTTATCTTTCATGGATTGCATTTCCCGCTTCATTGCGACTCGCCATTTCTCCTTTTCGTGACTCATCATGGCGACTTTATAGTTAGCAGGTTCACCAAGATCCCTAACATATATTCCTCGCCTTCTCGTTGAGACATAGACGCCAGTGCACGCGTAGTTCTTGGATCTACGAATGGGAACCACTTCAATCTCGGTGGAACGCCTGACTTTCAGGTTCTATTTGAGGTTGGCTAGTGTTTTCAGAAGGTGTTGTATCTTCTATATCATCTTCCGGATCATAAACTCTCCCACTGAATTCATGAGATATGAGATCCCTTTCAAGGAATTCTCCATACCTAGCAACAATTACTTTGTTTTCGGGTGGAAAGTAAAAGTAGTAACCCATAGTTTCCTTTGGGTATCCTACGAAGATACACTTAATGATCTAGGTTGCAGACTTATCGACAGAGTCACGTTTAACAAACGCCTCACAACCCTGCACCTTTAAGTAAGACACGTTGGGAGGTTTCCCATACCACACTTCATAAGGAGTCTTATCAACCTTCTTAGTTGGAACCATATTCAATATGAACAGCAGCTTCAAAGCATAATCCCAAAAAGGATAAGGGAAGAGTTGTAAGATTAAACATAGATCGCACCATGTCTAGCAATGTACGATTCCTTCTCTCAGATACACCATTTTGTTGTGGAGTATATGGAGATGTGAGTTCTTGGACAATACCACACTCAACTAGATAATCTTTAAACTCTTGGCTTAAATATTCACCACCTCTATCGGATCGAAGAGCTTTAATCTTCTTTCCTAGTTGCAGTTCTACTTCACTCTTAAAACCTTAAATGTTTCAAAGACTTCATGTTTATGTTTAAGTAAATAAACATAACCATAACGACCGAAATCATCGGTAAAGGTTAAGAAGTAGCTAGCACCCTTTCTTGACACATGTCTTAGTGGTCCACATACGTCGGTATGTATCACACCAAGAAGATCAGAAGCCCTTTCTAAACTATTTGTAAAGGTTTCTTGGTCATCTTCCCAGATATGCAAGATTCGCATTTATCAAATGATTCATCATTGATGTCTTGCAAAAGCCCATCGTGTGGTACAAATGTTAATGCGCTTTCTTGCCTATATGAACAAGTCTACAATGCCAAAGAAATGAAGAATCCAAATCACCTTTGATTCTTTTATTATTGATGCTAAAGACATAATTATTTTTATCAACAACATTATCATGCAAATCAATTTCAAACACACCATTTACTCGAATAACATTAAAGTAAAAAACATCATTTAAAGAAATCGAAATTCCATAATCAATAAATGTATGAACGAAACCAATATCTTTTAACAAGGAAAGCGAAACGACACCCCTAACAATGGAAGGTGCGTAATGACAATCGTTTAATGACGCATACTAAACCCGAAGGTAAAAACTAAATCAAGCGTGCCTATAGCTTCAACGATCGCATGTGCTCCATTACCCACGTCGTGTATTGTCGCCCATAGGCAAGCTTCCTTGCTCCTCTAAGTCCTCGCAGTTGTATTACATATGTGAATACCACATCCATTAGGATCATATACCCGTGAATTTATTTTATGAGGAAAAGCAAATAATTCTATCATCAAAAGAGTACACGAAGTACCGCCACAGTGCGATATTTTATACCTCTTATATGAACTCATCAAGGTACAATGGACAATTCCTCTTCGGTGTCCAACCTCGGTGCGGATGATGACAAGCCATATCCTTCTCGGATTTTCACGCTTCGGGAGGGTACTTTTGGGTTCTTGCTGATAAGTCATAACTTGTTTTCCTTTATCGCCTTTACCCTTACCTTTCCTTTCTTGTTCATTGCTAGCGGCTTATTAGGCTTAGAAATTCTACCCTTCCGGATGGTCAAAACCCAGTGTAGAAGCCTTCTTGGGCAAACCTTTTTCGTAATCAATGAGCACGCATGTACCTCATCGACTGTCTTCCCGTGCAATGCATATTATAATTGCGCCCGAAACCATCAAACTCCTTATTAAGGGATCTGTTGATAAGGCCAATTTGTATGTCATTAGGGTAGACATAGTTCAAACGCCTAACCGGGTCCATGTAACTCATCATTTCCGTGCAGCTGGCACTTCTGTGTTTCCGCTCTCCTTGCTTGCAACTATGAAGAGCATCTATCAAATCATACACTCTACAAGGTGCTTTTCAAACAACCTTTGCAATTCTTCAAGCATGAGATTAGGAAGTGATTCTCAAACCGCTTTTACAAGCTTGAGTTCATACTCCGAGCATAATGCAGCGACCTCATTATACTTGTCATTTCAGTTGCCATGCATCTCGTGCTGAGTAGCATCATTGCCGCAGTTCAGGAGGACAAGGCGTAGTCAAATAATGAGTCTTTTGGCAACCCTCAAGACATTCTTAGTTGCCGATACCAATCATTGAAATTGGCCACTACGGTAATTTCTCTCGATCAAACATAGATTTGAACGACGAGGCTAGTGCAAGTTAGATTCAAATTTTGAGCCATTTCTACAGAAATAAAAGTTCAAAAGTTAGTACTTTCGATAAGTAAACATTCAAGAAAATCAAATACCCTTTGGTCAATATTCATATTAACCATAAAATTTTCCTTGAATTTTGGATCCTCATTATCATAGTTTCACCACATCAGTTGATCCGCTAGTGGTGAAAGTATAGAATAGGTAATCGTTGAAAAACGATAATTGACAAACAAGTTTTCAATTCCAAAGATTATGGGATTTACAATTTTGCCAAAACAATTAATGCAAACGCGTAAGCATGTTTTATCCCATCTCATGCCTTAAGCCTTAGGTCTCACTAACAACTTAATTAAGTTATCTAATTTAGAAACCGCAAATCATAAAGGCGAGGTCTCACACAACAAAGTAATTCACCTCGTTATTGTAATCTAGATCAAGGTCTCACATAACTAAATTACAACTTCAAGTGTTTCATATCATTAGATGGCATAAACTTAAATTTAAAGGTACAATTTTTGACGTGTAATCAAAACTTATGTATAAAGAAGCATGCATACAACTTTATAACATAATATTTTTTCGAAAAAACTTACATTAGATTTTTAATTGCTAAGATTGAATTCTACAAAGTTTTAATCGATGCGCTGAGAAACTTACAACTTTGCACTAAGATGCTTGACATTGAATGTTTATACTAGGTAGCTCCAATCGAACTCACTTGAGGAGAAGGGCCAGAAAGTAAGCGTAACCTTGACATCCTTTCGATGAGGCTGCTCACTTCTTAAATACCCTTTATATAGTTTGTTCTAAGTGGTAGTTCTAACCATTTACAATGCGGTCAGCGTCAATCGATTAAAGTTCAAGAATAATTCTTAGATAACAAATCAATTTCGCCATTATTTAGTCTATTTAATTTTCTATTCCAAAAAACCCTTTTGCTTACTAACATGTCCAACAATTTATATAAACAAAAAGCACTTTAATAAAAATTAAACACACTCAAATAATATAAACATATAACTAAACAATTTAACATATGTAAAACAATTAGCCACATGCATAATTATTTCAATAAACTCTAATAACAATTCTAGGTGTAAATAATGCATACATTAACTAGGACTTTCATCTCCATAGGTAGATGAGCCACATACATCGACAAGTCGATTGCGTTCAAGCGAATAATAGTATACCAATTAGCACATAACGAATTTTATTAGTTATAATTGAGGTCTTCCCCAATTTGATAATTATTAAAGGAGTAATTCTAAGAATGCATGTTTCGCTCAAGGTGTCAACACTTTTTAGGAAAAAAGTTGGGGTATTTCCAAAATAGACTTTGAGACTGCACTTTTTCCTTCCAATCTAAGAGTGCCAAGTGTCCTGACACTTTTGAATCCAATCATTTTCGCATCTATAATTTTAATCGACTTATATCCAAATGACTTTTAAGATTCGAATGATTTTTTTTTGATATTTTAAAAAAAAGTCAAACTTTAAAATATTATTTTATTCCTTTTATTTCATTCCCAATTCTTAATTTAGATTCAATTACTTGAAATAACGCTTTTTAACTTTGTACTTTTTTATTTTTTTTACATAACCTTTAAATACTTTTTAAATTACAATGACTATTATACCCTTCACTACTTTTACAAGTTAGCATCTTACCAATTCACTTTTTAATCTTTAACATAAACTTCAACCTGCTACCCTCTCCCCCACTGCTACCCAGATCCAACACAGATCCAAACCATCAATCAAACAATCACCACAACTTAGATGCTAACCTTTGCCTCCTTCGCCTCTATCAGGTTGCTATTCTTCTTATTCATTCCATTTGTTTCTTTTTTATAACATTCATTAATTAATTCAATTCAAAAAAGTGTGTTGAGTACTTTCGAGGGTGCTCACCCTAGATGCCCCAAAGGTACTCTGTAGTGGGAAGAAGTGGTGGGGAAGGAAGCGGTGTTGCCGAGTGGGAAGAAGTGGCGTAGGACGGCGAAGGAGAAGCTGCTTTCGATTGATTTGTGGGCGGTCCGGATTGAAAGGTTGTATTTTTTAACTTTTGTTTTGATTATTAGGATTTTGCGAAGGCGTGCAGCCATGGGTGGCCAAGCAAGCAATGTTGCAGCAAATGTTTCTCCTGTTGGAGCCGGTTCCGGTGTTGGTGTAAACCAAGGTAATCACTTTAGTTTATGTCGAAACAATTTATTTTTTGACCATGTTTATTAAAATCATTTCAGACGCAAGCATTTCTAATGTGGGCAGACACAATATGCAAAGTGTTAAGGCTATAAACACACCAATTAAGTTAGATGAGTGAGACTATCACTTTCGATTAATTTGATTGGTTCTTTGTACCATGTCAAGGTGATGCCATGGTTGAATGGACTACTTGTGTGTTTTCTTAATCATTGTAGTCGCTAACTTGACTATAATGACGCTTTTAGCAGGTGATGCTCTTGTGCCTGATAACTTCATGGATAAGGTAATCGTTGGCTCTTTGATTCTGTTTGTTAATTCCCTTATCGTATATGTTTTGAATTGCCTAGGTAATGTGTTTTGTGGCTAATTTATTTGGTTTTTATCAGCCGCTTTCTCCCAAGAACGAAAGGATTGTTTCTCCGAATCCTTCTCCGGATGCAGCCATTGCAGGATCCATGAGAAGCAATTCCAACCTGCCAGAAGCATTGAAGACTAGCGGAGCTCAAACCCAGGCAAACCCATCGAACATTTTTACTCCTCCGGAGCAGACATACTTCTATGGAGGTTAGTTACTTCTGTTATCAGGGTTTTTATTAGTGCTTAAAGCGTTTAGCTGTGTGACCTTTTAGTGTTCTGTTAGTGTTCTGTCAATCCGTCAAAACTGCGAAAAGTGTTTTTCTAATGTGTAAAACTTCCTAAATTATTCTATTCAACAGATCAGATCGTACTGAATTAGTTTAATGTTTGTTGGCGTATTTGTCACATATGTTATTTATACAAGTTGGAAAAACTCGCAAAAGGTGCGGGGAAACCTATCCTGACCTGTTTTGACAGCTAGAAACTTACACGTTTGAATATATACATGAATGCCCATTGAGAAAATTTATCTTCAACAGGTCCTTCGCTAGATTTGTATCATCTGTTTAGTTGTTTGCTAAAATCATTTTCATGATCAAGTATCTTTTTCTTCTTTATGGATATTTTTGTTGAGCGTCCATTAAATTTATGTGCGTTTCAGGTTCTGCTTATGATGATGGCTCAGCTAGCTAGGGACTGGAACAGAACCTTATACAAATATGCATTGTCGGCATTTGTTTTTGGAATCCTGGAGACAGTTAGGCTTTATGCCATGAAAGATGCATTGGTTGTTATTCCTGGAGTTAGTGGTCTATCAACTGAGCAACGTAAAATTCTCACAATTGGTGTTGAAGTTGTCCTTAATCCATCCATTATAGTGGGATGCTATTATCATATGTGTTGCGAAGAAAGTTGTTGAGACAGGGCGAACAATTGTTTGTACAATACAACAGAGGAGCATTGGCATTTTGTATCCTTTTCATCAGGTAAAAGATATATGTCTGATAGCTTAGTTTATTATCTTAGCTAGAACATGTCAGTTACTTTAGTATATATTCAAAAAGCTTAAAATATTAATAAAAAGTTATTAATAGTTACGAGCATTATTAAGTTAAATTATATAGTTTTATTTTATTAGCTGAAAGTTCAAAAGAGAAAAATGAATATTATGCCTTAGCTTTATATGAATTTTGGCTTATACGCTTATGGTGCCTTAGCTTAAATCACACACCGGCACGTCTTTTTCCATTTGTTTAAGTTTTTTTATATGTTAGTATAACACTATAACCTCTTACTATACATTTGTTAATTGCTTTTGTTTGATTTTCGTAATTTTCATTGTTTTTTGGCCTATACGTTTTGCTTAGCTGTTGTGTCTTTTATGGCATGTATATTTTGTTATGCTTTTGTTCATTATTAGTGATGTTGCATTTGTTAACTGCTTTTGTTTGATTTTTGTAATGCTTATTGTTTTTATGGACCATTTGTTTGACGATATAAGAAGTTGACAAAAGAGCCCCGTGTGCAGGTACCCATTTCGTATTGTTCTTTCCATATATTAATTTTTTTGGGATAAAGATTCTAACGTTGGCGATCTTTAACGAACTTACTTTCATAATTAACATATAATTCAAATAGATCAATTATATTTGATTTAATGAGGTGCTAAATAGTATTTCTGCACTCGAAACCAGGTAACTTTCACTCTATTGATGTTTTTCGTTAGCAGTTTCTCATTTTGTTGTCATATATTTAGCAATATATCCTCCAATATTAAAAAGCAAGAACTAAATGGACTTACAAAGGTGCTTAAAAGTATTTTGTATGTCTATGTTGAAATGTTTAGTTTATGATATAAAACCCACACGCTGGGCTGCCCCTTCCTTGTTAATTGAAATGAATCAAGTTGTAGTGGCCATCTGATGTATGTGTGATGCATAGCTAAATTAATGGCTTTTCTTTTCTGTTTATATACAAGAATATATGTTATATTTGATGCTTGAGCCTATGAAACGAAATGACTGTAGTTCTCTTGTTTATTTGCCAAATCAATCAAACTAAGCCATAGGTGCTACTTTATTTCATTCCACTGCTAGTGTTACTAAAAAACTGCTAGTATATTTTGGTAACCATCGCTACGTGTTACTAAACCATCTAGTATATTTTGGTAACCACGCTAGTGTTACTAAACCACTGCTAGTATATTTCATTCCACGCTAGTGTTACTAAACCATCTTTGCTAGTATATTTTGGTAACCACTGCTACGTGTTACTAAATCGTCTTCCACTCATGATCAGAGCAAGTTAGACGAGGAGCAAGAAGCTTTGATGGCTATATACGGGTCAGAATCCGGGTGGGTTGATGCCCAAACCCATTGTGATGGCTATATACGAAGAGAGTATATCTAGATGATCAAAGACATCTTCTTAAAGCATCAAAGACGAAAAAAGCAAACACTTCCATGGTAATTTTTCTTTCAATCTTTTTAAATCTGTAGCTCTTCTTCGGAGGTTTTCTTATGATTTAAGTCAGCAAAGTGGTACATGTTTCATTATACTTTGAAAAGGCTGAGACGGGTCTGCTATCTCAAACTGAGATTGAATCTCATGGGGAAGCAATTGCCGAATATCATACATTGGAGCAGATAAGAGCTAAATTAATGGCTTTTCTTTTCTGTTTATATACAAGAATATATGTTATATTTGATGCTTGAGCCTATGAAACGAAATGACTGTAGTTCTCTTGTTTATTTGCCAAATCACTGAAACGGAAGCCATAGGTGCTACTTTATTTCATTCCACTGCTAGTGTTACTAAAAAACTGCTAGTATATTTTGGTAACCACTGCTACGTGTTACTAAACCACTGCTAGTATATTTTGGTAACCACTGCTAGTGTTACTAAACCACTGCTAGTATATTTCATTCCACTGCTAGTGTTACTAAACCACTGCTAGTATATTTTGGTAACCACTGCTACGTGTTACTAAATCGTCTTCCACTCATGATCAGAGCAAGTTAGACGAGGAGCAAGAAGCTTTGATGGCTATATACGGGTCAGAATCCGGGTGGGTTGATGCCCAAACCCATTGTGATGGCTATATACGAAGAGAGTATATCTAGATGATCAAAGACATCTTCTTAAAGCATCAAAGACGAAAAAAGCAAACACTTCCATGGTAATTTTTCTTTCAATCTTTTTAAATCTGTAGCTCTTCTTCGGAGGTTTTCTTATGATTTAAGTCGAAAGTGGTACATGTTTCATTATACTTTGAAAAGGTGAGACGGTCTGCTATCTCAAACTGAGATTGAATCTCATGGGGAAGCAATTGCCGAATATCATACATTGGAGCAGATAAGCAATTGTAAGATTAAGTAAAAATGTCATGTAGAATGGGCGGTTGAGGGGGACGAAAACACTCGCTATTTTCATGCTCCCTTTAAATAATAGAAGGAAGAATAACGCTATGGGTATTGCCCCAAATGGTTTTTGAATTGCAAATCCATTTCAGCTAAAAATCTATCGTGTATGACCTTTTTTTGCTAGCTTCATTGAGCCTTGTGTGCAAAGGCATGTTTGTGTAAAGAAAACAACAACTAAGAAATATGTGGTTTACGGTTTGGAGTTAGTACCATATGTGTAGATTTTGCAATGTGATGGACATGTGTTACTACTTGCTAATGATCACAAACATATTCTTGACAGGAAAGTAAAATTGATGTAGTCATTTCTAGCTATGAAGATCAATTCATGGTGAGTTAGTATTGCTTATTTTTTTCTTTTCATTTGATTCAAATTGTGCATTTGTTAATTTTGCCAACACTGCCAGATTATTGCTACTCAAATTGGGACTATGGGAACCATCTTGCATGCAAGGTAATGTTATACACTGCTAGTTAAGATTGTGTTGCTTGGGATTTTGGCCTTTAAGAATAAGTAGTTATATAATATAACATTGACTCAAGAATGCGACTATAGGATGTGAACGTAAACTTACTTGTGACATCTAACAAGTATGACCACCTTTCGCAAACTTCTCAACTGCTTGTTGTTATTTTAACAGAAAGGAGGAATGGATGTTGAATGACCCTACTTTCAATGTATCTGTGATATTTGGTAAAAGAGATGAGGTAAGCTTGCTTACAAACTGATACTACCAAACCTTTAATCTTTATCATGTTGGCTTGGTCACTGAAATGCTTTAACCTGCAGCCGATGCTACTGGCATGTGCTCGCCAGCTAATTGAACACATAAGGTCTGTTTTAGTTTCTGTATGCATACCTGAAACTTTGTTAATAATTACAGCGTTCCCATGCCATCAAGCATCCATGTGAAACAACCCAGTTCTTATATTTTCTTTTCTTTCTTGTTGCAATGTTACACTCTTCGGCCCATGCTAAATTTATTGATCTTCTGATTCGTTTACAGCAATTCTGGCTCTTCAAAACCATTGATTCTCTCACTTGGTCTCAAGGACCATTCCATGGTAGTGTTCGATTTCTGATTAACTTGATTGCTTTTAACAAAAAATATTATCATTAGTAATGACACGCTTCTGTTTTATTGCTTCAGGAGACTCTTAAAGGAATTGTTTCTGCTGTTATTGAGAACAGATTGTGGTAAATCATGCTAGCTACAAACAATCGATTTAAGGATGCTCTACACTGACCTCTCTCGGTATAAAAAATTGGCATCAAACATTTTAGATTGGTGGTTGGTGAAATAGCAGTAATCTCGGTTTTACTATTTTGTATGGATTTTTTTTTTGAACGGCGATTTTTTTACTATTCTCGTATGGATTTTGTATGGTATGATTTTGTGTAATTCGTCCTGGGCAAGTCTTGAGCAAATTGCTAGGGTTCAGAAACAGTTATTCTGGTATTTTGAAGTTGTTTGGCCGATTTGATAAATATTTCAACATATCTCAGTTTGATTGTATCTGCACCTCATCGGTTTTAAAGTCTAACACCTATAAATGAGTTTTCTCTCCTGCGACCTATAACTGACCTTTTAGGCACAATAAGGTGATCTACACTACAAAAAACATACCTAACAAAAATATATTTTAATTAAATAAAAACACACACAAAACAAACACTCAACCCTCGACCAACATGCATCTTAACGATCTTGACCCTCAACCCCACAACAAGGATATCCCCATGCAACGCTCACAACCCAATCGGTTAAGGGTCTTATTGGGGTAGCCTCAGAGAGTATGCGGATTTTTAAAAGTTATATCCAAATCACAATTAAAAAAGACAATATATGAGATAATTCATCTATTACAATCAAAAATCACAAAAGAAACATTTGTCCAATATATGCTACATATCATACACAAGTTCTATTCGACTGCCTAAAACGAAATTTCAATGCAAACTCAACAAATACAATGGCCCTATTATCAAAGCGTAATCGATCGCAAAATTATTATTTTGTCTAACATTGTATGCAACATACTTAGAAGATGTTTACGCGGGGTGTTTGTCTTTGCTTGTAAATTTAAGAAACCTATAAGCTCATTTTTAATGACTTATGAGCTGATAGCTTATATAAGTTCATAAGCCATCAAATGAACTTACTAGGTTACCAAACTTTGAATAAGCTCATAAGCCAATCTAATAAGCTAAAAACAAACACAGAGTTGTCAATATTGTGCTATGAAAACATAATAATGAGATAATCTACTACAATGTGCCTGCTCGCCTTTAACCACTCAAGCAGCGTTACTAAACCACTGCTAGTGGTAGTGATTACCACTGCTAGTATTTGGTAACCACTGCTAGTACTTGGTAACCACATCTATGCTTAAATGGTAAAAGGCAAAATGATTGTGCAAATGCTAGTCGCAACAATTCATTCCTTAACTTCTTGATGTATAGCTCCAAAACAAACACATGCTCATCCACAATATCACAGGCCATTGCATCTTAGCACCGGTTTCCACTGCTTTGCTTTTGAGATAACCGAAAGTTTTCTCCAACTCATGCAACTTTCGGTGCAATATCTTCCTTCCCAATCATCACAAGGCAAGCCAACAAAGATTTGAGCTCAGCTTGCTCCACTTGCAAGTGACATCCCCTTCAGATGATCTACTAATGCCATTTCCTCATCGGGGCTAAAATAATGTTCGACCATTAAAAGAGATGTAAGATATGACCAGTAAGACGAAAGAACATTAGAGGTGGGAACTTGGACGTATCTACTAACGAACGGGTCAGGGAGGATTATGTTTATCTCTACCGAACAAATGGGTAATATCCGAGTTAATTAGTTTGAAACTAAGCAAGTTTATAAGTCGAAGGGGTCAACATTTTTAAATGCTTAAGACCTCCTAAATCATATTATTAGAAAATCCAGATTAGTATTTTGTATAATATAAGTTTTGTCATCATATTTAAAAACTAATTATCTGTATGAACATAAAGTATCTCTCATTAAAGTTCAAAAAAAAATGTCTCGGGTCGGGTCAAGTCAGGTTAGCCAAACCCAACCCGTTCAGATCCAAACCATAAAATTACCTTTTTCAAACCAATACTTAACCCACCCATTTGACATCTCTAGAAGTATACTTCTATATTGGTAAACTAATTACCTGCCAAAGACGGATTTTCCCTCTTTTCTTTTGGCGTTTAGCCCTCTTTTGCTAGTGGCACATGAACTCATGGAAGCAGCAGAGCTTTTTCTTGACCTGGTCAAATATAAAACACTTAGAATAAGTACCCAATAACCTACTTATGCATCACTTGAACTCCCACAACAATAATGAATTGCATACAAACCAGTAATCCGCTAGACTAGATGAGCAAATATATATATAAAGGTGTAGTTCATACCCAGTGGTGTAAGCACTCATTCCACCAAAGTACTACTAAACACAGCTTGATTATCATCATCTAATTCGTTTATCGATCTTTCATCTGCACTGAAGCTTAGTGCAAGCAATAACCTCATCGCCAGAACCGCCAAGTACCGTGTCAAATACTTACCGATTTTCTCCAACCCTTCTTCATATTCCGTGATCATGATGGTGGCGAATTCACCCCGCCCCAATTATTAGAAGACCGATAAGCCTTCAAAGCTTTTTCTAGACTAGAGCAACATAGATATGTTGTAGCAGCATCCTCAAAGCATTTGATATTACTTAAATGATCTCCCCAGGCCTCACACACTTGCCTCCTTCTAATGGGATCAGTTAGCAACTGAAGTCCCAGAGGAAAAAGTTGAGGATTATTCTTCATGAGATTAATACAATCTTCAAAATAAGTATCACCAGCAGCAACAATGTGTCGAAGTGCCTTCTCATATCTCTTCAGTTTAAGGTCAATTCTATACCTGTTAAACCCATGCAAGTAAACAAAAATTAGATACAAATAAGTAGGAATATATGGAAATTAGATAATTACATTAATATAGTAACTATATTTATCTATAATTTAAAAGGTCTATAAATAGGGATTATATGGTCGGTTTAGTATGCTTGTTTTGATTATTTCAATAGAAAAATCAGTCTGGTACTAATAAGTACTTCATAATGAGACTTGGCAAGACTTCCAATTCTTGAAGAAACGGTAGGAACTCCTTTGGGTCCTGTTGTGAGTTCAATGCAACAATAGCTTCAAGATTCAAGTAATAAAGACCCAAAGCAGCTTCATAAACCGCCTCAGTCTCCGATAGCCATAAGAGATGTCTCTATTACTCTAAAAATGAATGAAGATTGATATTGTGGTATGGACAAAGACTAACAACCAACTTTATAGGAAGCAACAGTATGATGCACTTTCTGATTTCTGGTCAAGATCAGTTGTGGCTTGCACTTGAGCGCATATTGTAGCAGTGGTTACCAATCGATAAGCCCAGCAGTGGTTACGAGTAAAGCTAGCTGTGGTTTCGTAGCAGTGGTTACCAAGAAACACTAGCAGTGGTTTCGAGATAACTTGGCAGTGGTTTCGAGAAACTAGCAGTGGTTTTGAGAAGCTTGGCAGTGGTTTGAGTCATGATAGCGGTGGTTAAACATGTATCGCTCTGGCAGCAGTGAAGCACAACGGCAATACTGGTAAACATATACCAATCATAGGAGCAGATAGCAAAAAGCGCTTTTATAATAAATTGAGTTTGGGGGATGCTAGATCAAAGTTATGTTTTAATAGGTGCTGATTGCTGGGAATTTTTACAATACAAATTAGAAGACTTGTCTTATAGTTACGAGTTGATGGTTATAAATTTCAAGTAGTTCATAATATGTTGATGTGAAATTCTATTGAGCTGTTTAAGGTCTATCAGTCTGTGTCACAAAAATTTGCATAAAGTTTTGATATGCTAATGCTAATGTATTATTATATTAAACCGTGTCGTTAGTTATATATAATACATTTATTTATATATGATTTTTGCAACTTTATATGATGTTGTCAGCAAGAACATTCTTCCCACAAATCAGATTCTGTTTATTAAACTTAATGGGTTAAGGAGACAATTCAATGAGAGAATACTAATTAAGAGGTAACAGATGCAAGATTGGTTAAACTAGTCACCTGCAGTTGCATATAATCATTAAGAAACTAGAAAAACAACAAAACAATTTCTGAACCTGAATATTTTATGATTATTTGAAGGGAAAAAAACCAACTTTAGAAGTGGAGGAACAATATTCGTTTGACTAATTGTTAAATCTCGATAATTCGTTCAAAGTGAGCACATGAATTTCATAGGTATTGCTTAGTCTGTTGTCTTGTTTTTGTTTTAGTTAATATTTGATATCATTAAAGGGTATTTCGTATCGACCATTACATAGGTCAAGTCCCCCAACAAAGCATACAAGTTTTCTTCTACCGTTTACAGCATCAGCATCTACAATCACAGTTTTCTGGTGGTGCGTGTAGATAGTTCCAACTTCCTAAAGCACACCTGTTTCTTTACCCAACTATGTTTCTTGACCCAAATTTACTTATATATGATTTTCGAGAAACTAGCAGTGGTTTTGAGAAGCTTGGCAGTGGTTTCGAGTCATGATAGCAGTGGTTAAACATGTATCGTCTGACAGCAGTAAGCACAACGGCAATAATAGAAACATATACCAATCATAGGAGCAGTAGCAAAAACGCTTTTATAATATATTGTGAGCCCATGTGCGTGATCCCACTTGTTGATCCTACAAAGCACAAGACACCAATGATAGATTGATACACACAAGGACCCTCACACGTTGCCCACAAAAAATATCCACTTAAAAGAATAGCAACATCATGAGGATCGTATC
>OU343221.1:32241957-32285960 GCA_910596185.1 Chrysanthemum makinoi | reverse complement strand
AATTTACTCACTTGTTATGAGTATATAAAGACTGAAGAGCCAAATGCACTGGCAAGACGCAAGATCGTGATATAGTATTCATATATAAATACAATCAACATTAGGAAGTATAAAAGAAAAAAAAATGACACATTTTCTCTATATTAAATTGAAAGAATGTCATGTACCTTAAATAGTGTGATAACTACTACATAGAAGGTTATGAATCCAGATACAAAAATGAAATGTGTCTGTAACATCGTTTATCTTAGTTATATAGCTAATTAGCCATATATGTAGTCTTATTTGTTTAATTTTTGGTCTACAAAAGTTTAGAACACACATAATCTAGGCTTAAGAACGAAAAGAAATAAACGGTTATCGAATATGAGAGAAAAAAAAAGTTTCAAAGTGGTACGCTATAATAAAGTATTAAAGCATAGCCCGTTCGATGGGCGAACAAACCTTATAAATATTGTTAAAAATCTTAAGTTAACGAAAAATAAGCTATAGGTATAACCAACACTCAAATGAGTCATATCTAGCTATCTAAACGGGAACCATTCCTCCTGCCACTTGTTGCGTCTGCATCTCTTTGTTCTTCTGGTTCAAGATTTACTGTGATGTTTCAACTTGCCTAGTGTTAAACCATGCGCCAATTTAAAGTTTCCAACGTCACACACTTGCAATATTTGTTTTTAGGATATATCGTGCTTATGTATGAGGTTACATGGTGTCAGATAATGTTGCAGCAGCTAGTGAACTCTGGTTACTTTAGGAAGTGCACTATCATTATTTATATCAAGACATTTGCTACATTTTCTCACCAAAGTGAAATGCAGTACCCAGTAGTCATCTATCTCAATGTTTAGTTGGTCAAATAGGCCATGTCTTGATATCAATGAGTATTAAGCTAGTTAGAAACTTTGTTTTGTATCTCGTTTTTTTTATGGTTCGTGTATCCCGTCACTGTGAGGTGGGTGTTGTGCATTTAGTGTACGTACATTGTGAAAAGATATAACCTCTAATCTGTGCTTATATTGTGGCAATATGCAGGAGGAAATTGATAGCTGATACCAAGACTACTTTCATCTCACGAATTCCAGAGCAGCTGAAAACGAATCTCATTGATCACATCAGAGCTTATATTGATCCATGAAAGAAAGCTGCATGGTACTCTCTACAAACACTTCTTTTATTTGATTTAATGGTGGCAAATGGGCTGATTGGGTAAAGTATCACATCTAATCTGTTTGTCTTGAACACTAATTTTTATACGTATTAGGTCGGGTCGAGTTGGCCTCTCCAGATTTTTCTTTAGACATTCACAAGTAATTAGCACATTAAATATTATTAGAAAAACTGGATTATAAAATAATAGATGATTTGTTTGAATTAATAGATTCAGAAGAAACACTTGAATTACATGTTCGGAGACAATCAGCCCATTTTACCATCTCTACATGTTTCAATTTGATAGCAATGCTTTACACTTTTTTTTAAATGGCTATTTGGCGTATCTGA
This sequence comes from Chrysanthemum makinoi, assembly GCA_910596185.1. Classification (NCBI taxonomy): domain Eukaryota; kingdom Viridiplantae; phylum Streptophyta; class Magnoliopsida; order Asterales; family Asteraceae; genus Chrysanthemum; species Chrysanthemum makinoi. The sequence goes on along the minus strand of OU343221.1, from coordinate 32,284,457 downwards.
TGTTTGTCCGGAGTTCAAATGTGACCCCAAATGTCATAAAGTACATGATTTGCGTTATGTTTTGATTTGTTTGAATGACCAAAACGTAATCTCCCTAACACCATTCTTCTAGGTAGCAGCGAACAACTACTAAGCTTGTCAATGGTTTGATATTCTTACTAAAGAACCGAACCCATGTGCTCTTTCAAATTTTTTATAATAAGAACCTGGGTGCGAGTGATTCTTTGTAGGAAGTCTCTGTATACATTGTTTTTGGTTGTGTTCGGTGGTCTTTAGCTGGTCTTTGATAAGAATCTTTAGGCCTTCAGGAGACGTCGCTACTATGTGGTGGTATCCTTACAGGTGTTCCAATCTTTAGTTGCAACCTATGTGGTGGTATCCTTACAAGATATGTATTCAGGTACTCGTTTGGATCCGCAACTATGTCGCCCCTCCATCGTTTCCACATGGTATAGCTTCGTCATTGCTTTGATATGTGTGACTGAGACCATATAACATTTCCAGAACTTGAGAGTTTATTATATCTGTTGTCTCATTCTTTGGACAGACTATTGCTCTTTTTTGTAAAGCTTGCGGTGTAGGTTTCGTAGTATGGAATCATCATATTTAAAACTTATTAGTTCTAGCATGGCGCTATCAGCATCACGGATACTATAGATGCAAACCAGAAGCTTTTGCTGCAGCTTGGGCATACTTCTCCATCTTTCTATTCGGATCTACACCAACTACACTTACACGGAAGCCGCACCTCCATAATATTTCGATTAGGACTCGTCCCTATCCAATCTTCTAATATTTTCTCGCCTTTTTTCTGTCAAATTTGCAAATAGTTGTGACTTTAAACATGAAATCTTATCAAATATCAGTGTCATTTAATGATTTAGACCAACAAATCTGGTTCACCATTAAAATAATTAACTTGATTACTAACCTCGGCCTCATAAGTTTTCATTGCTTTATCCATGGCTCCAACATAGAACTCCTCATATAGGGTGGTCACGGGTAAAAACGGACTGGGTCAGGATCAATTGACCTACCATTTACGCTACTTAATTAATAGCTACTTATGTACTAATTTAACCTGTTTGACATGCTAACAATATAATACAACCTTAATTGACATGTCTACATATAAAGAAGATAATTACGATCTCTTATATCTTTCTTTAATGCTGCATTAAGAAATAAACATTGGTTCCTTCAACTTCATGACACGAACTGAAAGTTATAACATGACACACATTGAAAGCTTTATAGCAAAAGTATCTCATGATCTCGCTTAATTAAGTACTGAATGCCGTTTTTTTCTTTCTGACCATCATTGACTTGAATGACCAGTTGCTTTTATCGGTAGCACCTTTGCTCAATCCAATCCAATGACCAAGCATGAATAAGGTTGAGATACGAAGGACCGGGGATAAATGGACGTCAAAAAGAAGAGTAATGTACCTTTTAGCACAGAAGTTTTCTTCACTTCTTCCTTACTTCTACCACCACAGCTTCTTGCCAGGAAACCTTGATTATAAGTTAGCACATGAGACAGACATAAAATACCATAATTATAAGTTAGCACATGAGACAGACACAAAAACATGGATGCCATATATAGATCACAACTACGTTATCAAATTCCAAAGCAACGTGCACAGAAAAAAAATTACTCGTGTTAAATAACAGAAACAGAACACAGCAATTACAATTTATATTTGTCTTGGCTAAAATCAGAGTTGACTTAGAAGCCATATTGCGGTATGCCTGCATTATATCTAATAGAATGAATCGATTTGGTTCTAGTGGGTCATACAAAGAAACCCAGCTAAGAATAGAACAGGCAAAACAGGTCGAAACTCACCCAAAGTGTAATTCTATAGCTTACAACCTCTTGAATCGATTTATTCTAGCATCCATAACTTTAGAATAGTCCGGATATTATGTTATTTGATATTTGTAATTTATTATTAGCAGTGACAAATTGTTTAAATAAGTAGGTTAGTCTTGCAATATGCAAGGCAGCTATATGAGAAAATAAATAAAAAAAAAAAAAAAAAAAAAGCAAGAAGGGGATACTCAAATTATTTTACACCCTCACCTCATCTTACCACTCATCCTAAACTTCTGTTACCTCATACGTTTATCCCTTTCAAGCTTCAAAAGTGGATTTTCAAAGTTGCAATTTAGCCTTGGAGAGTGTGATGCAAAGCTTGCTCACATTAACAATTGATCGAGAGTTTCCAGATAACTGTCCCAACGAAAGAGTAAAAGGCACAATCCCAATTTTACTTATTTTGAGATCTCTTGCACACATGTAGATTGCGGGTGAGTAGGAGGGAGTTGTTGGTGACTTGGTGGCTTAAGGCTATATTTGAATGAAAGAAATGCAATTATGAAAAAGTTTCACTGACAGGTCTTGAATGCATTAACATGTCAGTTTAACATGGTTGTAATCGACCTAAAATAGAAATCGAACGGCAAAAAACTTAAACTTCCCTCAGCTTGTTGGTGACCTCTAATCTGAAGCGAAGGTAAAGATAATAAGAATAGCATAGACTAAATTTAGAGCTAACAAAACATGTCCATTTGTATACGTATTTTAAGTGTCCTATATTAGAGTCTTCAGAGAGGAAAAACTGAAAAACACATAAAAATAAAGCAAAACAGTGGCCTCGCATACAATTCAAGAATTCATTAAGATATCAAAACTTTGTAATATATTTCCAAAGTTGCAAAATGACCATTACCTGTGAGTATAAGAGTGATTGGAACTTAAAATCCACAAAGAAATGAAGGTCACATGTTCCTGGAACAGTCCCTGATTGAATTCCCAAACGTTTATTAAATGATCAAAAAGGCTGCTTTGTGATGAAGTTGTCTGAAATTATAGCACAAGCAAAGACAATAGAGATCAATATTTAATGATAACAAGTATTGCACCATTGAAACTTAATATGTTCTGACATAAATGTTTTCCACATTATAGCCTTATAGGTTTAGAAAGAACAAAACCTCACCTTTACCATTTTCGGTTTTACCAATTGCAAGTGAGACACGTAGCTTTCAACAAGAAATTTAAAACCAATCTCCAACTCAAAGATCATATGATGAATCTGAATGATGTCGAATTATGTATGATCGTTGACACCAGGGAAGAAAATCCTGATACATGTCAACAGCAGCAACTACTGCAAATAATTGCTCAGGGGAATACCTAAAACAAAAGTGGATCAACCCATACAAGTTAAGTAAGCAATTAACCGGTTAGAGGTTGTTTGGCACTGTGTATTTAAAAGTGATCATCTGATTCGATTCTACAAGTCCGTAATAATCGTTTATGACGTTTGCTTATAGTGGAACTGATATAGACTATTATGTAAGGGTCAAAAGACAAGTTCAGAAATAGGAGCAACAAAAATGATTCTGGATTATACATAGGGATCGCCTTACATGTAAATCCTCTAATGATAATCACAAATTCAAACTCTGGAAGCATCCAAACACTGATTATTTGTTTTCTTAATTTTAATCACATAATCACTTTCGAAAAACAATGCCAAACACCCCCTATCTTTTTTGGTAACCATGATTTCCGACCTTATTCCCCACATGAGCAATTTGTAATCAGTGATCGTTTGTATTTGACTCTCGAGATTAATATACACCCATGTTTCTTCCTTATTTATACTCCTGTAATTATAATTTATTTTGTGTGGTGCTACATTATTAAATAATAAAGTGTGAAAAATATATCACGTACCTGATAAGCAACGGACCCCTGGATATAAAGAGAGCGCATGGGTCAACTCTACTTGAGATGCCCCAAAGTGCTCAATGGCCTCCTCATACCTCCCATTTCCAAAGAGATGGTGATCCGAGAAGAGGTTGTATTTGCTTGGTTATCCCAAGTTAGTTTCATATGGTAATAGTATGTAACTTTTAGTATTACACTTGTTGTTTAATTACTTACACGTTTAGTATCTCTTGCGTCTCTGGAACTTCAAGATTTACGTAGTAGTATGTCGATGGCGTGCTTGCAGTGAAGCCCTCGGTAGGTAAATTATGTGTGTAAAAATGGTCCCACATCATGAGGTTGATGCTTGCAAGTAGTTCAGTACATTAATTAACCATCCTTATATTTCAAGCAATAGAAAATATAAGAATGCTATAAATATAAGTCAAGTTCAACTATGTTGTAGCTATATGCTGCAATATATATTAATAGTTAATGAGATGCAGACATTTCAAATTAGCATAATGTAATCTTTGTTAACTATGACAGATTGTTACAAACATGTCCCTATATTAGGTTGTTAAAGCTTGTTGCTCAAACTGTATTCCGAAACTAATCATGAAAGTTTAACTCCTAAAGCATTGGCAATTTAACTATACCCTACCAAAGAACCTATTATCAGTGGTTAGCAAACGTAGTAAATCAGATGATCATAATGTCAATCCCTGTAGCTAATGTATGATTAGCAACTTACCCCGGAACATGCTGGCCCATTACTGGCATTCAAAAACTCTAAACTACCAATGCTATTTTTTTGTGTAACATACTTGTTAACATTCAGGCTCACTTGTGTCATTTACATAAATCAAAGCCAAAACATCTAAATCAAGCACACGTAACTACAAATGTCATTCATATACTTAAAGAACGATAATCAAATCTTTATGAAAATAAGATTCATATACTTAAAGAACGACAAATAAATGGTGTCGTAACTTGAAGGTTTAGGATGTCGTCAATATACTCCTAAAGAACCACAAACATGCTACAAATAAATGAAAAATCTTAAAAATGGCTTAGTTGGGAGAGAATACAAATCTTTATGAAACCCTTTAAGCTCACCAGTCTCTTGGACTCTCATAAAGTCTTTCGCCTTTGAACTTGAACCCGTACCAAATAGACTCATAAGCCTCTTATTTTTCAACTCGTAGCAGATGAGAATGAGAGCCATGATCAATATGGCCTGTGTGACTACATAATACTTAAGTTGAACCAGAGAAAGTGATCAAATTCACAAACACACATACACAATAAAATACAATCATGTTTAACCTAGTTGCTTTATTATCAATGTACCGACATAGTAGATCTTATATCCATCTTCTTCGATCACCACCGCTACAAAATATTCAACAAAAGAAAAACAATTGGCATCTACAACATCTATTGTTAGTATATGTGTTTGAAATCAAATAAAAAATGTGTTAATAACCCTGAGATTTGATTGGAACCGGATATCAAAAACTAACTTACAACATCTTTTGTTCTTAAGTTCAACGTAGCAATCAATTTATAAAAAAAACAAAAATCATGATCAATAAGATCCGAATGTACCGGGGCAACATCTTCCACTGTTGTAGTTCTTGTTTACCTTTGGAGTGAGATGCATCTTCTCAAGAGTACTCACAATTGCAAAAACTCTTAAACATATATTAGTTCATGATCAAACTAATACTCGATTTGGATAAAACTTCAAACCTTTGTAGGCAATAGAAAAGCAAGATCGAAATCTAAGCAAGAACATAAACAATGATATATACTAACCTTAAAAAAACATGAAAAGCAATATAAATCAATGCAAGACCTTGAACATCAATGTTTTCTTGCAAACCTATGATGAAGAAAACATAGAAATTCGTAAATAAGTTGCATGCATAACTAAAATTCAGGACAAGCGTGATACCTTGATTGTTGTTGTGTTCTAGGGTTTCATGATGGATTTGTTTTAGGGTTGCAGATTACGTAGAATGAGTTGGGATCAGTTGGGCTGGGTTCTTCTAATTAAAGTAAATAATTAGGCTTTTTTTTTGTTTATAAATTTGGGCTTGCAAGATATAATAAAAAAATGTGTTGGTCTAGTGGTTATCATGCTTGATAATGGTATCAATACCCTAGGTTTGAACCTTGCAAGTGGCAAAAATTTTCAAAAATTTCGAATTTTTTAAAAACCAAATTTTATTTAAAAAAATGGATATGTATTGATAAAAAAAATTTATATAAAAAAAATTATATACATATATTAATTAAAACGCCACATGTCATTTAAAAAAATAAAAAAAAAATGCCACGTAAATAGAATGATGACATGGAAATATGACATGGCATTATGGGATGCCAAGTGGCATTTTATGTGGCATGCCTCCTCTTATATATAATGTATAGATAGGGTAAAGTTAAAATAAAAAAACAAATATCCGTAAAAAAATTATTTTTTTTTTAAATTCTTCAAATATTTCAAAAAAATTCCACAAAATCGGGTATGTTGATGCATAAAACTTTTGTGAATTTTTTTTTTATAATTTTGAGTTTTGATACATTTTTTTAATGCACAAAAAATGAATTTTGATGCGCAAAAAACTTTTAATGCACAAAATTTTCAACTTGTTTTAGTTTGATGCGCAATTTTATTTTGATGAAAAAAGTCAAAAGAAGTTGGGTGCAAAAACCGATTTTTGATGCACAAAAAAACGATTTAATGTGCAAACGTATTTTTTCGGAAAAAATATCCACTTTTAGAAGAAAGTTTTTCACAACTTTTTCATGCACCATTGATTCGTTGTGAGTGAGTGGTGAAAAACACAATATCAACGTATATCAAAATAACCGTAAAATTCGACAAATCAACCCTTTAGGAAAAAGGTCAACGTATCAAATCTCACGGGTGTGATAAAAGTGATACCGAAAAAGTTATTTCCCGGGTCGTGTCCCAACGAGGTGTGAATGGAAGGATTCGTTGAGTTTCGTGATTTGAACTTGAATTGGTTTAAACAAATTTTGGATTTGATTACGTATTCTACAATTTAATTAACGGGAAAGTAATTAAGGAAAGGGAACCCTAATAAACTAAAAATAAACTATCACTAAGCCTAAGGAGTGATTAAACGAAGCTACACTAAGTCCTAGGGTGCAAAAACGCAAAACGTAAAACCGGAAACAACCCGATCATAAACGAAAAGTTTTGAAATTTAAGGGCTACGGGTGTGAAATCAATTTTCCTACGTCCTAATTGACTAAAAATAATTTTAGAAAAAGACCGGGTATTTTTTCGACTTTTAAAATAATTACTACGAATTAAAAACTATTTTAATCTAATTAAATGATTAAAAATACTAAACTATTTTGGAAAAATCTGAAAATTTCACAAAAACTACTTTAAGTTATGCTAGTTCTAAAAAAAATAAGAAATCAGAAGGTTGTTTGGGAAAATAAGCTGAGAATAAGCTTAAAAGAGCTTATTAGTAAAACTGACTAAGACTGACTTAAGGGATTAATAGTGCAAAGAATGAACGAGACAAGTCCCAAGGGCAGTTGGTTGTGTGGTGTTGTGTTGTGGTCGTGTGCTTTGAGCTGAGAGACCAGGGTTCGAATCCCTTGGCTCTCTTTTTGAAAACTATATTTTTTTCAACTTTTTCTTTTGGAACTTAAAGACACAACCAAGATGAACTTTTTTTTTTGTGAAAACTTTTCTTCTAAAACTTGTCAATAAGTGTTGGAATCAGCTTTTCAAACATGGGTTCAAGAATACAACCAAACACCCCTTTTTTTTGTTGACTGTTAAACACGAATAAGCAAGAAAACCACTAAATAAGCAACATGGGATAGGGCAAATAAGCTAAAGCAGAGGCACCTTATCTAGAACAAACTAAATAATTAGCACACAACTAATGAAACTAAGGGAAAAGCAGTTGGTATTAAGACTTAAGCTAGGGGAGTCCTAAACTCTAAATGGGAAAATAAGCACTTACTAAGCTATAGCAGGCAAGAAGGATCTAAAAATATACTAATCTAATCTACAGTAAACTACTTAGTCCTAAATAAGCTGGAAAGAACACAAAATAAGCACTTGAAGAGGCTGACCTATTTGGCTGCAAGTTGCAGACCCAAACAGCCTGGGTGACCAACTTTTGAGCTTATTCAAAGCTTTGAGATGAGCTTCCAAGACCATGAAAAGCTGCACAAACACAGTTAAGGTGGCAAAGACTCAAAATAAACTGATTTGGGGGCTGAAAAAAACTTTACAACAGCTTAAAAATAAGCTGCTAATTTAAGCTGAAATCCTTGGTTGACCCACTGATGTGCTGATGCAGAAAAAATGAAGTGGGACAAGTTTGGATTTCAATTTAAACTAAGTTAGAGAAATCTTTGGTGAATGAAATTGAAACTAGAATGAGTTGGGAACATGTTGACTTGAGAAAAGCAAGATTTGCTTATTTTGACCAACAATTGAACTGAAAAATAAACCCAAGAACAGCAGCCTAGGCTACTGTCCTGAGCAGTTCAGCAAGACAGAAAAGAAACATTTTCTAAAACCAAACTTGTCCAAAAAACTTTGTTAAGGTAATTTTAAGCTTGAAAGACTTACTAACCTTTCTAAATGAAGTTTGACCTTGAAGGTCAAACGGGTAGAAAAATGATTTTTGACTACTTAAAAGACTGACCCAAACACCTCTTTTAACAAGGTTTTTAACCCCTATTTTTTTTTCTTTTCTGAAAATCAAGTCAGTTAACTAATAACAAAGATTAATAATAACTAGCAACAAAAGAGAACAAGATTAACTCAAATAAGCTTTTTCATTGAAATAAAATTAAAGATTACAAAAAAGAAAAAACTTAAACTGAAATTTTTCTACTAAAACTAGGGGTGTCTTATAACAATGGCTACATGTTCCTTTTATACTACTACTAAGTCTTCAAGCTTCACTCTCTTGTGTTTCCTGTGTGAGGGCAGTCAAGCCAAAACCAAGTTTGTGCTTTCTTGAACCAATCCAAGCCTTTGATTAGTTAGGTACACTTTTTGAAGTCATCTGAGCCATTAGTTGGGGTCCTTTTGAGCTTGGATTGCTGACTTGGACATTGGGAGGAGGGGGGAAATTGGTAGTGGGTTTGGGATTTGAGGTTAACTGGGTAATAGAGGTTAAGGTGGTTTTGGGGTGTGGTGAAGTTGGGTAAAGGGGAGAGATGGGGGTGGAGTGTTTGGGTTGAAGAGAAAGAAGAGTAGGGTTCTGTGTTTCTTGGGTTTGTGTGGGCGGGAAAACAAAGAAGAAGATGGGTGATGGGTTGTGTTATTAGTTGACCGGGTTAGGGTTAAACATGGGTTTGGGTTTGGACCGGGTTGTAGGTTATTGGGCTTAGGCTAGTTATGGATTTGGACTTAGGATTATTAGTGTAACCATGTAAGATTTCAAGGACCAATAGTGACAAATCTGATTTTTTTGAGGGACCAATCATGCAAATTCGGAAAATGTAACCCAAAGGCTAGTCTTGACAATCTCTAATAATCCAAGGACTATATTTGCCAAATCTGAAACTTGATGGACTGAACTTGCAATTTTCCAAAATTTATCAAAAGGACCAAATTTGACAAGTAAGAATTACCAAAGGACTAAAAATGTTTATTTTCCAATTTAAAATGTCCAGGGGTAAGTTCTGTCATTCTTTGAAATTCCAGGGACTAAAGTTGCCATTTTTGAAAGTTGGGGGACTGAAACAGTCAATTACGCAAACTTTGTTCGTTTTTCGATAATTTTGCATCTGAAACATATAAAACACAATTTTGAGATATTTTCAGTGTTTTGATGCATTTCGGAGTGTTTTTAAATGTTTTGCAGCTCAGATTTGACCTGAAATGATGAGTGAATAAGCACTCATCAAATCCCCCACACTAAAACATTGCTAGTCCCTAGCAATCTTTTGAGAAAACTTAATGGATTTGAATCTCTTTATCAAAAGCCATTACTTCTAGAGTAGCCAAATGTTTCAGTTCAAGTAAGAACTATGGTACACTGATAACCATGTGATTTTGAGCAAACCACCGCTTTCCAACGGTTTTGATTTGTCTTTACCAGAAGCCGTTTGCGGACTAGCCAACTCTTAGATAAATTATCAATATTATCTTTGGTGAGTCGATTACCAATTATGGATTTCCAACTGCCTTTATCACAAGCCATAAACTTGCGGGCTAGCCAACTCTTCACTAATTAAAGATATGGTGAACTGAACACCATACAATTTTGGGCAAATTGCAAGCCGTCACCGGATTTGAGATATCTTTACCAAGAGCCGTTTGCTCCTGGATTAGCCAATCCTTTGTTTTTTAGACATGGCGGACTGATAATCGTAATCGAGTAAGTGCAAAACACTTACTCTAAAAAAATTTTGGCCAAAAATGGGGGAATAAGATGGTAAAACATATGATAAAATTCGTGAGAATTCCCCCCACACTAGAAATGAATATTGCCCTCAATATTCAAAGTACCGACGGTTATGCCGAAACTGAGAACGTAAAAGGAAATACTACGGCCATTATTTGAAATTATTATATATATATATATATTTTTTTTTAGAGAAAACTTTATATACAATGGCGGGGGAAACTCCCCCACACTAGGGTGGTAGAAAGTAGAAAGAAGTCAGAAATACGGGTGAAAACCCATATAGTGTGCTACTGTTTTTGTTAACCGAGTCGCTAGCTTGACTCGATCCCCGCATTCATTGGTTCATGGGGAAAGTTTGGAGATCCGGGACAACCATGGATGGTATGTCTCCTCCAAAATAATGTTTCAATCTATGTCCATTCACCTTGAAGTTTGGTCCGTCAGTTTGAGATAACTCAACGGTGCCATATGGAAAAACTTTGGCAATGGTGAATGGACCGGTCCAACGGGTCTTAAGTTTCCCCGAGAAAATTTTCAATCTAGAATTGAAAAGAAGGACTCGGTCACCAACGTTGAAAACGCGGTTCTTAATCTTTGAGTCATGGATCTTCTTTGTCTTTTCCTTGTAAATCAACGAGTTCTCGAGGCTTGATCACGAGTTCATTTAATTCATTGAGTTGAACTTTCCAGTGATCACCCGCGGACTTGAGTCAAAATGGCATGCTTCAAGGCCCAATAGGCTTTGTGCTCGAGCTCGATTGGGAGATGACACGCCTTTCCATACACAAGCTTGTAAGGAGTACACCCGATGGGTGTTTTGTAAGCCGTGCGAAGGCCCAAAGTGCATCCTCAAGTTTGTCCGACCAAGAGGCACGGTTTTCACCTACGGTCCTCTCCAAGATTCTTTTCAAGCCACGATTCGAAACTTCCACTTGCCCACTAGTTTGTGGGTGATACGCGATAGAAAGACGGTGAGTGACACCATACTTAAGCATGACTTTTGCGAATTGGTCGTTGCAAAAGTGCGTACCGCGATCACTAATGATGGCACGGGAGTTCAAACGGTAAAGAGAGACTTCAAGAATTTCACAACTACTCGGCGTCGTTGGTGGGTACGCTTTCGCCTCTACCCATTTAGACAGTAATCGACGCCACGAGTATATACTAGTTCCCTCGAGAAGACGGGAACGGACCCATAAAGTCAATGCCCCATACGTCAAAAATCTCGCACACTTGAATGGCATTTTGAGGCATTTCATCTCTTTTAGAGATGTTGCTATGACGTTGGCAAGAGTCGCAAGATTTGACGAGGTCATGGGCATCTTTGTAAATCGTGGTCCAATAGAAACCGGAATCAAACACCTTTTAGCGTGTAGTTCGGGCCATGATGTCCCCCCGTGGGTCCATGATGACAAGCCTTGAGAATTTCATTGGCTTCTTGGCCGTGAACACACCGTCGGATGACTTGATCCGCACAAACCTTAAACAAGTAGGGGTCCGTCCCAAATAATGCTTAACATCTTTGAAAAATTTGTTCTTTTGTTGAGACGACATCCCTTTCACAACAAAGTTCCCCGCATGATAGTTTGCAAAGTCGGCAAACCATGGGTACTCGAATTTTCATGATGAGATACCACATTAAGAGTCTCGAGAGGAAACGTTTCATTTATTTCCTTTTTCTCGAGCACACCTTGATGTGGATTTTCAAGACGAGAGAGATGATCAGCCGCTAGGTTTTCCGCTCCTTTTTTATCACGGATGATGATATCAAATTCTTGTAGGAGGAGAACCCATCGAGCAATCTCGCTTTGGCATCTCTTGCTTAGCAAAGAGATATTTGAGAGCCGAGTGATCCGTATACACTATGCTTTTGGACAAGATCAAGTATGGCCGAATCTTCTCGAAAGCATACACCACGGCTAGTAATTCTTTTCTCCTCGTAGTGTAATGTGCTTGAGCTTCGGTCAAAGTTTTGCTAGCATAATGTATAGGCGGAAATGTTTGACTTTCGTTGCCCAAAAGCGCACTATGGCGAAATCACTTGCGTCGCACATAAGCTCAAATGGTAAGTCCCAATCGGGGCAACTAGAATTGGTGCTTCCGTGAGCTTCTTCTTAAGAATTTGAAAAGCTTCAATGCACTCTCTAGAGAGAGATGAAGGAGTATCCTTTTCAAGAAGTCGGTCATAGGCCGGATATCTTCGAAAAATCTTGAATAAACGACGATAAAATCGCATGACCAAGGAAACTTCTAACTCCTTTGGTTTGTGGGAGGAGGTAATTTAGAAATGACATCGACTTTAGCTTTGTCAACCTCAATCCCGCTCTTAGAAATCTTATGGCCAAGGACAATTCCTTCCTTAACCATAAAGTGACATTTCTCCCAATTTAGACAAAGATTCGTGTTTTCACAACGTTCAAGAATCTTGTCTAAATGAGAGAGACATGTTTGGAAAGAATCCCCAAAGACCGAAAAATCATCCATAAAGACTTCCATAGTCTTTTCGATCATATCATGGAAAATGGCCATCATACACCTTTGGAACGCACGGAGCATTACACAAGCCAAAAGGCATGCGTCGGTAAGCAAATGTTCCATAAGACACGCGGAATGTGGTCTTTTCTTGATCTTGTGGGTCAATAGGGAATTTGAAGTAACCGAGAAGAAACCATCGAGAAAACGATAGTATTCGTTTCCCGCTAATCTCTCAAGCATTTGGTCCATGAAGGGTAATGGAAAATGGTCTTTACGGGTGGCTTCATTTAACTTTCGATAGTCAATGCAAACAACTCCATCCGTAACCAATCGAGTAGTAATCAACTCGTTTTCATCATTTTCAACAACGGTAATGCCACCTTTTTTGGGCACACAATGAACGGGGCTAACCCAAGGACTATCCGAGATAGGGTAAATCAATCCGGCATCGAGAAGTTTTATGACTTCCGCTTTGATAACCTCATGAATTTTAGGATTCACCCTTCTTTGGTGTTGAACCGCTGGTTTGAAGTCATCTTCCATGAGAATTTTGTGCGTACAAAATCTCGGGTCAATACCCTTGATGTCGGAAAGGTTCCAAGCGATGGCTCGCTTGTGTGACTTCAAAACCTTTATGAGAGCGTATTTTTCATCCTCACTCAAGTCTTTAGCAATGATGACGGGTGATTTATTCACCTCCAAAATGCATACTCGAGATGTGGTGGTAAGTCCTTAAGTTCGACCTCAGGAGGATCATTAGATTTTTCAATCGTTTTGATTTCCTCTTTATGAAGTTCTTGAGGAGGGAGTGATGAAGGATCTTCATTGAGCATCTTCTCGATGAGAAGAATATCTCCCTCAATGTCGATGGGAGCGTGATCAATTTCCCATGGAATAGAATCACTAGCCAAGTATGCTTCGATCTCTTCCAAAATAAAGTCACTTCCCTCAAACGGTGAGGGAGGGGAAGAGAGAGCAACAATAGGATCAACCGAAGTAGGATTGCCACTCGAGAATCCAAGAATTTCTTGAGAATACTCCTCCGACACAATGTCAAGGACATCAATTTTGTTGACGGAATTGTCTCCATAATTGGGGGAGTATTTCGTAACTTGATTGAGATTGAAAGTAACGGCTTCCTTGTTTACCCTCAAAGTAATTTCCCTTCATCAAGCGTCGATCAATGCCCCACCCGTTTTTAAAGCACCTCCCAAGGATGAGGGTACTCGAGGATCGGCATCAAATTCGACAACAACAAAGTCGGCAGGGAAATGAAACTTGCCTACTTTCACAAATACATCCTCGGCTATACCTAGCGGACGAGAACTTGTACGCCCAAGTTCGAGGATCATACATGTAGGTGTAAGTGGAGGTAATGAAAGCTTTTTCCACATGGAGTGTGGCATCAAGTTGATGCTAGCACCAAGATCGCCAAGGCGAGCATTGAACTATGCCTTGAAAATCACATGGGATGAGAAATTTTCCGGGGTCTCCTAACTTTTCGGGAAGTTTTTTTAGGATAACCGCCGAACAATTTTCGTTCAAAGAAGTTTTAGCCATTTCGAAATCTTTTCTTTCTTTGTTATTCAACAAAATTTTGATTGTTGGACCGAACTTTGGCATTAGAAGAAGAGCGTCCGCGAAACTAATCTCGAAGTGCAAATCTTGAAAGATTTGAATAAGCTTCTCCATTTGTTGACTAGTTTTATCACGAAGCTTTTGGTCATTAAGCCTTGAAGGATAAGGAAGTGAAGGCTTAGGAGTGGTCATCGAAACAACGGGTTCCGGAATTGGGGGTAAGACCACCAAAGGTTGGACTTGTGCGTACTTCGTGGCTTGAGTTATGCACATTGTCCTTTGATACCTCGGTTTCTCGTTCCACATCCCTCACCGGAGAAGGATTAGGCATCGAGGGTCCCTCATAAGATTTACCACTTCGGGTGGCAATAGCATTCAATTCACCTTTTGGGTTGGGAATGGTATTACTCGGAAGAGCACCCGAAGTTGAAGCTTGATTCTTTTGACTCATGAGACTAGCAAACATGCTTTCAATCTTGCTTTGAGATTGATCAATTTTGTTGCTAGTAGCTCTAAGCTCGGAAGTGAAATCATTCTTCAAAGTGGTAATTTGACTTTGCATGGATGCCATTTTAGCTTCATTGCTTTTGATGTAATTTGCAATGTCAATGGAAGCTTGAGGAGGCGGGGCATGCATGTTTTGTTGAGGAGTTTGGAATCGGTTTTGATTGAAATTTCCTTGATTTTGAAAACCTTGATTTTGATTTTGAAAATTCCAATTTTGACTCTGATTTTTGATTGAACCTTATTATTTCTATTTTGCACGTTTGATTGTTCTGATTTTGATTAAACCCGGTGGTCCAAGGTAATTGTTAGAACGATAGCGAGAAGGTTCGGTCTCCTTGCGGTTGGTAGGAATTACCTCCGTATTGTAGGAACCGTAACGCATAAACGCCTTTGAGTGAAGCCACCATAGGCTGGACACTCAAAATAAGGGTGTGGACCACCACAAGTTTCACAACTCTTGTTTACGACATTCCTTGTTGATTGTTATTATTTTGACTCATTTTAAGTACGGCAGTGGATATTTCTTCAATCTTTTTGGTGAGAGTCGTATATTCCGAAGATGGAAGGGTGGTAGATCTCCTTGACTCACTCCTCTCGGCTGAGGAATCCCTACAATTGTGGTGGGCAGTCATGTTTTCAATGAGATCGAGCACTCTTCGTCGCCTTTTCATAAAGGTACCACCGCAGCACATTGATTGTGTCACGATGTCTCAATGTTAACCCGTTATAGAACGTATCTATTTGGGTGACAAGCAACATGTTGTGGTTTGGACATCGATCAATTGAAAGCTTATAGCGTTCCCATGCCTCAAATAAGGACTCATCGGGATGCTCCGAAAATTACTATTTCATTCCGTAGTTCCGTCACCATCGACGGTGGAAAGTATTTCGCCAAGAATTTGGAGATCATTTCGTCGAAACTATGGATTGAGTTCTTGGAAAGACGATCAAACCATGCGGTGGCATGAAGCGTCAAGGAATATGGAAAGAGGTATAAGCGAAGGGCGTCATCGGTGACCCCATTTTGCTTCATACTTTGGGTGACGTGGAGAAATTTGTCGAGATGCTTGTTGGCATCGTCACCCTTGATCCGTGAAACTGGCAAAAACTTTGGACTTGTTGAATCATGTGATGCTTAAGTCCAAAATCCGTGGCCTCGATGTTGACCGGGGCAATTGGACCGCCCAGTCCATCCATCGTGGGTTGGCAAAGCTCCTCCATCGTTCGGAGATCGGGAGCTGGATCTTGTGGACCGTCTGGGACTTGAGGTCCTTCCCTTGTTTATGTGTCATTGTGATTTGTCGACGGTACGTATCTCGATACGTTTGATTGGTTACGTTACGTCTACGAGCTTGAGAGCGAGTGCGCATGCACTTCCAAAAACAACACTTTCAATTAAAACAAGACCGAGGCAAAACACGGTGAACTTAAACCAATAATCCCACGTGAAATGATCACTTCTATAAGTAAACGCACAAAGGAGCGGAGAGACTTTGTAGGTCACGTAAGCTTATTAAAACCCGTCTCTTTACAAACTGAATTTAATGTCAGCCGTCCTTATACCCCTCACACAGTTTGTTAAACCGATAAAAGTAAACCAAAACGCGAGCGACACAAAGGCAAGTTTTAAATCTTTTGTTCGGGAACTTATAATGATAACACCTCAGTTGAGAATGTTATATTGATTGTGTCTTCTATTTATTTAAAACAACAAGGAAAATCTTTTGTATTTTTAATCTTTTACATATATATACAAAGAAAAGAAAAATATTTTTTGTATTTTGTATTTTTATAAAAACAATAACTTCACGAGGAAGGTTCTTCAAGTCACTAATCGTAAAAACTTCACGATATTGTCGCAATACACCTCCCGGCAGCGGCGCAAAATTTGATTCGTTGTAAAGTGAGTGGTGAAAAACACAATATCAACGTATATCAAAATAACCGTAAAATTCGACAAATCAACCCTTTAGGAAAAGTCAACGTACCAAATCTCACGGGTGTGATAAAAGTGATACCGGAAAAGTGATTTCCCGGGTCGTGTCCCAACGAGGTGTGAATGGAAGGATTCGTTGAGTTTCGTGATTTGAACTTGAATTGGTTTAAACAAATTTTGGATTTGATTACGTATTCTACAATTTAATTAACGGGAAAGTAATTAAGGAAAGGGAACCCTAATAAACTAAAATTAAACTATCACTAAGCCTAAGGAGTGATTAAACGAAGCTACACTAAGTCCTAGGGTGCAAAAACGCAAAAAATAAAAACCGGGAACAACCCGATCTCAAACGTAAAAGTTTTGAAATTTAAGGGCTACGGGTGTGAAATCAATTTTCCTACGTCCTAATTGACTAAAAATAATTTTAGAAAAAGACCGGGTATTTTTTCGACTTTTAAAATAATTACTACGAATTAAAAACTATTTTAATCTAATTAAATGATTAAAAATACTAAACTATTTTGGAAAAATCTGAAAATTTCACAAAAACTACTTTAAGTGATGCTAGTTCTAAGAAAAATAAGAAATCAGTAGGTTGTTTGGGAAAATAAGCTGAGAATAAGCTTAAAAGAGCTTATTAGTAAAACTGACTAAGACTGACTTAAGGGATTAATAGTGCAAAGAACGAACGAGACAAGTCCCAAGGGCGCGTTGGTTTAGAGGTGTTATGTTGTGGTCGTGTGCTTTGAGCTGAGAGACCAGGGTTCGAATCCCTTGGCTCTCTTTTTGAAAACTATATTTTTTTTTTCAACTTTTTCTTTTGGAACTTAAAGACACAACCAAAATGAACTTTTTTTTTTGTGAAAACTTTTCTTCTAAAAACTTGTCAATAAGCTGTTGGAATCAGCTTATTCAAATAGTGGTTCAAGAATACAACCAAACACCCCTTTTTTTTGTTGACTGTTAAACACGAATAAGCAAGAAAACCACTAAATAAGCAACATGGGATGGGACAAATAAGCTAAAGCAGAGGCACCTTATCTAGAACAAACTAAATAATTAGCACACAACTAATGAAACTAAAGGAAAAGCAGTTGGTATTAAGACTTAAGCTAGGGGAGTCCTAAACTCTAAATGGGAAAATAAGCACTTACTAAGCTATAGCAGGCAAGAAGGATCTAAAAATATACTAATCTAATCTACAGTAAACTACTTAGTCCTAAATAAGCTGGAAAGAACACAAAATAAGCACTTGAAGAGGCTGACCTATTTGGCTGCAAGTTGCAGACCCAAACAGCCTGGGTGACCAACTTTTGAGCTTATTCAAAGCTTTGAGATGAGCTTCCAAGACCATGAAAAGCTGCACAAACACAGTTAAGGTGGCAAAGACTCAAAATAAACTGATTTGGGGGCTGAAAAAAACTTTACAACAGCTTAAAAATAAGCTGCTAATTTAAGCTGAAATCCTTGGTTGACCCACTGATGTGCTGATGCAGAAAAAATGAAGTGGGACAAGTTTGGATTTCAATTTAAACTAAGTTAGAGAAATCTTTGGTGAATGAAATTGAAACTAGAATGAGTTGGGAACATGTTGACTTGAGAAAAGCAAGATTTGCTTATTTTGACCAACAATTGAACTGAAAAATAAACCCACAGCGCCTAGCTACTGTCCGGAAGCAGTTCAGCAAGACAAAAAAGAAACATTTTCTAAAACCAAACTTGTCCAAAAAACTTTGTTAAGGTAATTTTAAGCTTGAAAGACTTACTAACCTTTCTAAATGAAGTTTGACCTTGAAGGTCAAACGGGTAGAAAAATGATTTTTGACTACTTAAAAGACTGACCCAAACACCTCTTTTAACAAGGTTTTTGACCCCTATTTTTTTTTCTTTTCTGAAAATCAAGTCAGTTAACTAATAACAAAGATTAATAATAACTAGCAACAAAAGAGAACAAGATTAACTCAAATAAGCTTTTTCATTGAAATAAAATTAAAGATTACAAAAAAGAAAAAACTTAAACTGAAATTTTTCTACTAAAACTAGGGGTGTCTTATAACAATGGCTACATGTTCCTTCTATACTACTACTAAGTCTTCAAGCTTCACTCTCTTGTGTTTCCTGTGTGAGGGCAGTCAAGCCAAAACCAAGTTTGTGCTTTCTTGAACCAATCCAAGCCTTTGATTAGTTAGGTACACTTTTTGAAGTCATCTGAGCCATTAGTTGGGGTCCTTTTGAGCTTGGATTGCTGACTTGGACATTGGGAGGAGGGGGGAAATTGGTAGTGGGTTTGGGATTTGAGGTTAACTGGGTAATAGAGGTTAAGGTGGTTTTGGGGTGTGGTGAAGTTGGGTAAAGGGGAGAGATGGGGGTGGAGTGTTTGGGTTGAAGAGAAAGAAGAGTAGGGTTCTGTGTTTCTTGGGTTTGTGTGGGCGGGAAAACAAAGAAGAAGATGGGTGATGGGTTGTGTTATTAGTTGACCGGGTTAGGGTTAAACATGGGTTTGGGTTTGGACCGGGTTGTGGGTTATTGGGCTTAGGCTAGTTATGGATTTGGACTTAGGATTATTAGTGTAACCATGTAAGATTTCAAGGACCAATAGTGACAAATCTGATTTTTTTGAGGGACCAATCATGCAAATTCTGAAAATGTAACCCAAGGGCTAGTCTTGACAATCTCTAATAATCCAAGGACTATATTTGCCAAATCTGAAACTTGATGGACTGAACTTGCAATTTTCCAAAATTTATCAAAAGGACCAAATTTGACAAGTAAGAATTACCAAAGGACTAAAAATGTTTATTTTCCAATTTAAAATGTCCAGGGGTAAGTTCTGTCATTCTTTGAAATTCCAGGGACTAAAGTTGCCATTTTTGAAAGTTGGGGGACTGAAACTGCCAATTACGCAAACTTTGTTCGTTTTTCGATAATTTTGCATCTGAAACATATAAAACACAATTTTGAGATATTTTCAGTGTTTTGATGCATTTCGGAGTGTTTTTAAATGTTTTGCAGCTCAGATTTGACCTGAAATGATGAGTGAATAAGCACTCATCAACCATCATACCCGATCTTGTGAAATGTTTTGGGAATTTTTCGAGAACTTTTTTTGAAAAAAAAATCTTTTTATCTTTTTACGCATATTTGTCTTTTTATTTGATCTTTATCCTATATATATATATATATATATATATATATATATATAGTGAAACTTTATTTTCAGAACTCACTTTAAATGCGAGAACTGCGAGAACTTTTTTTGGACCTTAGGATGATAAGATCAATGGTTATAAATGAAAGTGGCAATTTTGTAATTAAAATAAAAACAAAACATAACTAAATAAAAGATAGAAGGGTATTTAGGGTATATTATTGTTATTTCTTTTTAAACCGTCATCCACCATTTAGGCCCCATCTTATACAAATCAGGTCTGACTTTCTCTAATCTCTCTCTTCCTCAATAATAAAACCCTAGACGCCCTATCTTTTGATTTTTTTAGCACAACCACCATCAAATCCTCAATCCACGTCCCGCCTCATCCGTCACTCCTACCGTTAACTAGGTGTTGATGTAAGGGTTTCTTTGTTACTACTCGTGCTTTTTTTTTTTTTTTTTTTTTTGTTATTAATTGAAGATTAAGTTTTTAGTTTTGAAGATATGGGTTTTTTACTACTCGGTGATAAATCGTCATCATATCTTGAAGATATGTATGTTAATGTTTAGACGGTGGTGGTGGGTTTGGGTTGTTATGGTGGTGATATGATGACGATGGTGGTTTTCCGGTGAGGATTAACAAAGGCCGGTGAGTGACCTCATTTAAACAGCCACCATCCATCGGCCGGCGATAAGTCACTTGCTAGCCACCTCGGTTTTAAATGATCTTAAACAAAGTCACTTATGTTATATCTATCTATCTATATCGATTAGTACTTTAAAATGTTCTATAACTTTTTAACACAAAATCGTCTTTCTTATAATACATTTTTGTTGTTGTTTCAGAGTCTCCTGTTGAGGAGAATAAGAACATTGCTGGTTTTGGTAGCGCGAGTTTCGTTTCGATATATTTTTTCACTATCAATTCGATTGATATGCTGAATTTATTATTTATGAATTATAGTGTTGATTTGTTGTGAGTTGCTTAAAATTACAATAACGTAATGGTGTTAGAAGGATTAGGTTTATAATTATTTAGTTTAAGTTTGTTTCTTGTGCATGATTATACCACTTGTTTGAGTTTTAAGTGGCCGAATAAGTTGTAGATTATTACAGTAGATGAATTTGATTAAGTTTTGCGTAAGGATTACCTAGGTTTTGGTATGTAGGTTCAAAACATGTATGTTCAAAACTTGTTTGAGTTTAAAGTGGCGGAAAAACATGTATGTTCAAAACATACAAGTTCAAAACATATATGTTTTAATTAGTGGGGTCTAACTAATGAAAAACATATATGTCTTGTAGATGTTTTAATTAGCGGAAAAATGCCATTTTGCATTACAGTAGATGAATTTGATTAAGTTTTGCGTAAGGATTAGCTAGGTTTTGGTATGTAGGTTCAAAACATGTATGTTCAAAACTTGTTTGAGTTTAAAGTGGCGGAAAAACATGTATGTTCAAAACATACAAGTTCAAAACATATATGTTTTAATTAGTGGGGTCTAACTAATGAAAAACATATATGTCTTGTAGATGTTTTAATTAGCGGAAAAATGCCATTTTGCATTACAGTAGATGAATTTGATTAAGTTTTGCGTAAGGATTAGCTAGGTTTTGGTATGTAGGTTCAAAACATGTATGTTCAAAACTTGTTTGAGTTTAAAGGTGCGGAAAAACATGTATGTTCAAAACATATATGTTTTAATTAGTGGGGTCTAACTAATGAAAAACATATATGTCTTGTAGATGTTTTACTAGTTGCATATATGTATTTTAACAAGTGTGAATATATGTGTAATAATAAAAAGGAAACGGACGCAATTGTTACAAGAATGTATTTTAACAAGTGTGCATACATGTTTTAGTAGTTGCATATATATATTTCAACACAATTCTATTTTACTAATATTATTGTTGCTAATTTTTGTACTTTTCTTTGTATCAGGTGTAATTACAAGAATATTGACGGCTACGAGTGTGCATATAAGTCCAACTTTTGAAAAAATGTTGACGGCTACATGTGTGAATATATGTCCGACTTCTAAAAATGAAAATAACAATGAGTGTGCACATGTCTATTTTGTGTTGAATATTTATTAGTGCTCATGTGTATAGATCAATTAGATTCATGTAGTTTTGCTTTTTAGAAATTTGTATTTTAATTGTATTTCAATCGATATCTTGATATCGAAGTTTGTGTATAACATTTATGTTCTTGGTTTGTTATAAATTTTATTATATTAAAAAAAACTCATATGCACCTGCTTAAATATGCTATTTTATTTAAAACATATATGCACTAAACATGCTTGCTTAAACATATATGCACTAAATCTGAAAAAAGAAAAAAAAAAGAAAAAAATACCAGGATTTAAAAACATATATGCGATCTGGAAAATACCATCTTAAAAAAAAAAAAAAAAAAAAAAGGGATTTAATAAATCATTCAAAAAAATTGTCTTTTACAATTTTACCCTTTTAGATTAAATAAAAAAGTTTTAAATTTTAAAAAAATATAAATATTTTAAAAAACGCCATTTTGCATTGATATGTTGTACACTATGCATTATTAGGAGTAAATAAGTGGTTCTCGCAGTTCTCGCAGATAAGATGGGTTCTGAAAATAAAGGGACTCTATATATATATATATATATATATATATATATATATATATATATATATATATATATATATATATATATATATATATATATATGGAAGGGATCCAGTAAGAAGAAAAACTAAAATGAGAAGAATAAGAAGAATTTCTAGCCCACAATTTCATATAAGGAAAGATTTTCAAGGGAGATGCATCTATTTTAATAGGTGCATCTGAAATGTGTGGTTGTAGTTTCTTCTTATCCTTCTTATTTTAATTTTTCTCTTATTTGATCCTAACTATATATATATATATATATAGGGAAGGGAAGAATTTGTGCATCTGAAATGTGTGTTTGTGGTTTCTTTTTATCCTTCTCATTTTCTATAATGTCACGTCATTAATCCATGTCATCATAATTCCACCTAAAGCACACTTTATTCATTAATTTTGTTTTAATAAAATTATTTAATTAAATATTCGGGATAATTAATTTTACTAAAAATTTCATTTATTCATTAATTTTGTTTTAATAAAATTATTTAATTAAATATTCGGGATTATTAATTTTAATAAAAAATTCAGATTTTTTAGAAATTTTGCCACTTGCAAGGATTGAACCTAGGGTGTTTGTATCATTAACAAGCATGATAACCACTAGACCAACATATTTTTTATTATATCTTGCAAAACCAAATATATAAACCTACACAAATAAACCAATTATAATTTAAAAGTTATCCACCATATCTATTCCTTAATTATAGCTTTACAATTTCTAAACTAATATACGACACTTAATTTATTCATCACACAAAACCCTAATTTTTCCTCAACCATCTTCTCTAATAATTGATAATTTTTATTTTGCTTCTTGAATGATTTATTATGTTTGTGATTGTTGTATAGTTTTTGTGCATATTATGCGTGTTTGCAGGTAAATAAAGTCACAAATTTTTTACGATATGATTATATGAACAACCTGTTCTTCCTGCACTTCAATAATATTTATATAATGGGGTACATTAAATAGACATTAATTGTTCGTAAATCTTAAATAGACATTAATTGTTTGTAAATTTTAAATGGACTTATGCAGTTTTTTAATTGTTTGTTTAAATTATGTTTTGCTAGATAACAAGACATTCTCATATTCATACCAAGATGGATAAGTAGAGTCGAGAGGAAGATGCTAAAATAAATTCTTCCAAGACGGCCGTTGATGGTGAGCCATATTTATATATAATGGGGTACATCAAATAAACATTAATCGCATGATCAAATATAGAGGTACGTATTTAACTTTTTCATCCTAAAAAATATTGAAAGGATAAAATCTAATCAACGGACACATGGGAACTGTTTATTTGATTGAATTATAGGGAACTTCTTCATGTGCTACAAGCATTACCGTTTTTTTTTAAACATTTTTATATGGATGAGGTTATAGTGTATAGAATATGCTGCTAATTTGTCTCAATGTTGCTCCTCGTCATCACAAATGTATGTCACACATTACCAAGTTTTGATTTCGAGCATTGCACTAACTTCATACTTTTACAGGTGAAACGTAATTACATGTGTTTGTATTGCAACATTATTTGCCAACCGTCTCACAAATTGGAAGCAGTTACGAAACACATGATGGCAAAAGGTCATTGCAGAGTCCACTATGGTGATGGTGATGAAGAGGAAGAAGCTCAATTAGACGAATATTATGATTATAGCAGCAGGTATATATAATCAAGACTGTTTTCTCTTGAATTTCATACACACAACCCTATTCCAAATGTTTCTCTATATGTAGTTTTGTAACATCAGAAGTTAATACACCACCATAGAAGTTTAACCTGAAAACTATATGAGCTAATTACACAATAAGCATTGCATGGTTCTTTGGCAGTGAAACCAACAAGGCCACAATTTGAAAAAAATATATAGAGCAATCTGCTATCATCAAACGTAAGGGTTTAGTACGCAATCTATATTTTTTTGCACATTACAGTTAGGTCCCGATTGCATTCTTTATAAACGTGCAATAGGTTTGTTTGCAGGTCTAAAAAAGACACAGATATCCACTTCGGAACACCCAAATTGAAAAAAGGTTTATTTTATCCCTTTTTACGTGTTAAACTAAGTTGTCAAATGGAATTCCCATTCATTCAATTTGGGTGTTGGACATAATGAGTGATGACAACGTAGTTTAAAAAGAGGTGATTTGGATGGATACTCTATGTGGGCATGTCAAGATTACAAAGCATAAAAGGATTACATGCTCTATGTTGGTAGAAAAAGATGGTATCTACTCTAATTGCACTAAAAACTAAGCTAATCGATAAATTTGGTTGTATAAGAAGTTTTCAATTATATTAGAATATGTCATATCAGTAATGGGATAGTTTCGAATCTGTATATCTTCTCAAAAATGACTCATTGCATAATCGGTCACAGATGGTATGTAGAAAATGAATCATCTCAATATATTTTGTAGGCTTACTTTTATGGTTAATTATATTTATTGGCGTTGCTTGTTTTATTGTAGCACTTAATTGACCTAGAAGGATCTGAAAGTTCAAAGATGGAGACAATTGGGATGAGGAGAAATGAAAGATCATACATAAATAAGAGCTTGCTTACACTTGGCACGGTAAGATTAGTTATTATATTTCTCAATTGGGACTTCAGGATATGAAGTTAGAAGTTTTGGGTTAATAATTAAAATGTATGTTGATGTTAGAAACGTTTCTCCTTTGGTTGTTGACTTGTGATATTTCAGGTTATATATAAGCGAACAGATTGTAAGGCAGCTCACATTACTTATCGAGATATCTTTACTTAGTAAATGATGATAATCTCGTGTTATTGTATTCATGCGTCTATCTTGTGTAATATTGATTATATCTTAACTAAATTTCATCTCATTTTCAGATTCCAAGCTAGAAGCTCGACAACTGAGAATGCCTCCAAGCATAAGGTAATATAGTGACTTACGGTGTGTTTGGTTTATGGATACAAGAATGGTCGGGCACTTTTTGAATTTTGATTTTAATTTTGAGATACAACCGAGTGTTGACAACCTTCATATAAGTACTAAACACACAATGGTATCATAAATGATATCCTAAGTAGTACACATATCCATTCCACCCTATCGCTAAACTGAAATCTGTGTGATTTAATTGATCCAACCAAACACCCACTTAGTATTTGATCATATTTGATACGTTAATCATTTACACACTTCAAATAAAATGGACAGGAATGTGTTTCTAGGCGGTTTAAACCCGACTTTAAAAAGTTTTGATACCATGTAGAGTATACCATTTTGACCTGTTAACTAAGTTTTCTTCATTAATTCTATTAATAGATAAGAAAGTCCACACATGAACCAAAACTTGAAATCATAATCCCTGTTAGCTTCCTATGGATAATTTAATGATAAAACATGTAGCAAATTCTTCTTTCCCACAAAAGTATAAATTAACTACTTAAATACTATTATGAAACTGGGGGAACATCTTTTTCTTCAATCATAGGAATCAAAATCAAGTATTGAAAGATTCAACAAGTCCCGGTGTTCACTATTTCAATAGTTTCTGTTCTTGAATTCATTGACATCCAATATTCTGTTACATATGGGGAATTTACTCTTCCTGATTGTTGTTCATTTGTTTTCTTATTTTCTTTAAGATGAAAGACGAGTCTCCAATAGTTTGCTTCATTAAGCTTTTCAGGGTAGACCGAGTTAAATTGGTTAGTGCAGGAAAACACCAGGTCATGTATGCTTTACCCGAATATATCTCCTATAACAATTTCAAATATACTACTTTATCTGAAGTTATGCTACTACACTTTGGCATTGTGTATTGTATTTGATTGTTTGAATATTGTGTGTTGAAAAGTTATGCTATAAACCACTTAGCACCTATGATCTTTGTAACACCTACTATTGGCACGTTAACCTTCAGGTCTCAACAGAAATGTGTGAAGGTAATGCACATCATGCCAATGAGATCCTACCTAAATTTAAGCAACATGGTTCCTCCTGGTTGTGCAAGCAACATGGCCTTCACTCAGCAGGTTACATAAAATTTCATTTTTGTTGTTTTGAGAATCTTTAAAGAAGTGTTTTATTATAAAGTGGATCGATTTTTTATAGGATGGAAATGAAGAATAAACTTTCAAGTGTCGACCTTTACAGGATTGCACCCATCCTACAGTCTCCTTGATAATGTAGCATTGCTTACACTCCAGGTAACCTCTTATACAGTTATACCTAATAGAAATAATACAAGAGGTGGTAATTTGACCCGTTTACTTCTGAATGGTTCAGTTTGAGTTACATTATATCTCAAGCGGATCGGTTCTAAAGATTAACTAAAGTGGGAATATTAGTTGAATGGATTGAAATTCACCTAGAGTTAATTTTAAATGCCAATATATGCAACCTGTCATGGACGTGGTGTGTTGCTATTTGTTAACATACGAACGCAGATGATGACTAATTAAAAGATTGTACATATTAATTATCAGTTTTTTTTCCTCGTATGGAATTTTTATGCCCCTCTTTATACTGCAATTACAAGGTTCGCAAGGAAAAATATATTTATCAATAAACATGCCTATTAAAGAGAAAATGTTGGAAGTGTTAAAGCCAAGTTCGTTATTGAAGGTGCAAATCATCCTACTAATCTTGCGAACACTACCACTTTCCACACTTAGATTTTTCAACATGTTAGGAGTTATATGTTAATGTTTTGCTACAACAACATTTATAGTCCAGTTGGGATCCATAAATTCATTTTTTAAGTGACTTTATAAATGTGCAGGTACCTTCATTAAACAATTATTTACTTTGCTAAACGATAAAATATACTTTGTATTGGTGGATAATTTATTAAGTTTTATTTCCTCTAATGGGATCACCATTCATTTTTTTTCTTTATTCACTCTATAAATATTTTACGTATTTCGTAATTCATAAATCGTTACTTAATTTATTCATTGAACACTTTTCCTGTCAATTTTTACCCGTCTTCTTTCGCTATAGTAAAATATATCAACGATAATTATAAGTCATGTCCCATGAATAAATTTACTAAAATTTATTATATATATACACATTTCCAGGTCAATCCAACCTGACATGTTTGACAAGACTATTAAGAGCTACCTGTTTGACCCAAATCATCACCCAACGTGACTGCCTATTCTCACACAAGAGTAGCATATTAAGAAAACAATATGTTAACATTGTATTCCTAGAGGAAACAATGTGAACCACTAGGTATGCATGTTAGTGCATATGATGCATGAACCATTGAATTAATGATAAATAATTTCTGATTATAATTTCGCACGCAATGTGGATATAATTTACAACTAGAACTGACGTTTATTTGGTAGTAAAAGGATGCATGTACAATGATTAAACCATAAGTTCTAGGTTGCAGTGGGATGCTTATCCCATCATTTGGAGTTAAAACAACATGCCTTTATCACGTCATCGCAGTTGGATGTGTCATTAGCTGTCGCATGGGAATATCTCGGGAAGGTAAACCTTACACCAAACATGATAAATAAACTGATTTTACTGATCAAGAGTCATTCTAGCTAGGGGTCTTATTGCTTCATTTATTAAAACTGGCGTTATTAGTTGATATATTTACAGGCAATAACTGAGCTTGTGCATAGGACACATCTACTGTGTTTACTTGGAAAGGGACGATTGATTGGTAGTGCATATGTTGATCCTCACATTCAGGTTATATTAGTTATCATTACATAGACTTGACATGGAGTGGCAAAGTCAGGTCCAACATGCGCCGTTGCCTATGGTAAGATGATAATTTGATTATTACTTATTAATAGTAGTATTAATAGACGATGTCAATTGGTGTTTTACGCAAGTAAACCTTAATATATACTATGCTAATTGAGCATCTCATTCGTTGTATGATGTGGCAGAATACCAAATGCCACTTCTTTGTGAGATGAGATTCGCTTAAAGAGTAAATGCGATAACTTAGCTGACGCTTTTATAGATGACTTGGGTCAGTCTCTCTCACTGTCACCTTCCCTTTTACTTGCCCCCATTGTTCCCCATACTGTGATCTGCATTCCATTTTGTGATGTGTTAAGGATTACTTAATCAGTTATAAGGGGATGTTTAGATTTGATATTTAATAATCTGAATCAGATAATCAGTTAGTATAAAATACTCAAGGTAGTGTTTGGATGTGCCATAATAGCCTACAAGAATCAGAATATATACTATATCATTTGCATATATTTATGTGACTTGGAATCTCGTCTGTTTGCATAGGTGTTGGAGCGGATACATGGTGTTCTTATTAAACTTGGGAAAGATTTGAAACTGCAACATCATCATAAATATGTGAGGAAACAATTACTTTTTTTCTTTACTATACATGATTATTTCCTACAAGATGAGTACACAATAAAAATATTTTATTTGAAACTTTTGTAGGATGAAATAAGACTTGGTTGTGCAAAAGGTGTGAAACCATGAGTGCCAAGTTTACTTGAAAAATAAATTAGAAGTTTATAGCTTATATTATATAACTCAAGATGTCATTGATCGTCATTGTTGTGGTGACTTTGTAAATAGTATAAAACACTGATTATACATATCTGATTGCGTTAAGTGGGCTTGTGGAACTTGAAAGTTGCATAAAACACTACATATGACAGTAAATATAACTGACAGTAGAAATATAACCAACACTGGGAGATACATATTATGTGGATACTATTCCCTTAGTTACATTTTGGCCTCTGCGGGTTTCCTCCGCTATGATATGAAACTCATTCACGAGAGATAAACCCATAGGATAGACCCTATATATGAATAATTTGTAATAATGCAATTTAACAGGATCCAAGTTAATTAAATGTGTTTTTCGTATGAACAGTTTGTAAACACTTATTTAATAGCTTCTGTTAGCTGTTAGTTGTTACTCTAACTCCACACACCAATCCAGGGGTGTTAACCGTGCTGTTGCAAAATGAGGTTGGAGGATTATTGCAGGTCAAATTCAGTTTCCAAATTACCATTCACTAATTGCCAAGCCAATTCTTTTAAAAACTACATTTGTAGATTTGAGTGTCAAAAAAATGTCATTAGGCAAATATTATGCCTCATCTGTTTGACTGTTTCAGCCTATGACCTACTATTATCACTCAAGTCCGGTAATAAATTTAATAAAACGGATTCATCATCGTCTCGGTTGCCAAATTTTTTTTATTGTATTAAATTTCGTTTATAATCTCTCTTCCATCCGATAACCAACTATTGTCACTCATATCCAGGTCTCTCCTTTATTGCTCAAGCACACTTCAAATCATTAATGAGGTAATTTTCATACTTTAATCTACTTTTTAATGGATCCATTTGAATTTATCTATACGCATTTAGATGTATATGATTTTAAATCAATAGGCTCAATAAAATGGAAAATTAAAAAATCAGTATGTAAGTTTTAGTCAAGGGCGGAGCTATTAAGGGACCGGGAAGGGTCCCGGCCCCCTTGGCCTAAGCCCGTTAGTGTATTTTTTCGCGATTTCATGTGTATTTCTAGAAAAACAATTATTTCGGCCTTCCCACAAAATTTTTTCTAGCTTCGCCATTGGTTTTAGTGGTCATGTGTTGAAGATTTGAAACTATAAGTAGCTCTTTTGTGATGAAAGTAAATATATAAGCACTTCGAATAAGTCATCAGAAACACCCTCAAAATGCTTATATGATGTTTGAAACACAATAGACATATATAAAAACATGTACGAAGTTCAGCTTTGTCAAAATAATCTTGAAGGCCAGAATACAAACACAAACATGACACATTTTATTTGCGATTATTAGAGCAGTTACAATCGTAACACCATAACACCAATAACACCGTCCACGTCAGCGTCACGTCAGCTTTAACATTTAACATTAACATCCTCAAAAAACACTCACAACCATAACATCCCAATAACACCATAACACCAATAATATTTCATATTATCAATTTCAACCCCTAAACTAAAACAAACACTTCATTTATTAAACTAAAACAAACATTTCATTAAAACTTAAAACATATTACAATACGAGATTAAAAAAATAAAAATACAACTACGAAAAAAAAATAACACCGCAATTAAATAAAACATAGCAAATACTTATTCATCGTCGTCGCTCTCCTGTTGTTGTCCATGTCGTTCAAGATTCTTTTCGCCAAAGATGCTCCATAAGGTCCCCGGAGTTGGGTATGCGTTTGTCGGCCGTGTATTTCTTTTGCCTTACGACCGCGTATCACATCTTTCAACCCATCGCCGTTGCCTCAAATTTGCTGACGGATCCACACACAGTTCGTTATAGTCACGTAAAGCAAATTTTTGATCTTTTATAATCATGTTATGCATAATAATGCAAGAATACATGATTCTACGCGATCGTGGCAATTTCATATTGACGCGTCGGTTGTTGTAGTATACCCTAACGGCCTTGAAGAACACCAAAGCACATTCAATATCCTTTCGGCACTCTTCGTCTCCTTTTATAGTAATGTATGTTTTTTCATGCTTGTTGCCGAAGGATTTGACGAAAGTTGCCCACTGTGGATAAATTCCATCAGCCAAGTAATACCCATGTTCATACCTAGTTCCGTTAACCATATAAGGTGCTTTTGGGGCATTTCACGCAAGAAGGTCGTCGAATAACGGAGAGTTATCTAAAACATTGACATCGTTATTTGCCCCCGCCATCCCAAAAATGCATGACGATCCATAAATCTTGAGAAGCAACGACTTCAAGCATAATTGTTGGGTATTTTTATCACCCCTAGCAAAATGGCTTGCTGCCAATGGACAATTTTCCATTCCCAGTGCATACAGTCAATGCTACCAAGCATTCCCGGAAAACCATGTTTTTCTTCATGATGTTGATAAATTTTTTGAATGTCGCCCATGTTGGTTTTCTTAAATACTCCGGCATAAACAAATCAATAACGCATTTGTTAAAATTATCAAGGCATACTTTTGAAGTACTCGCACCCATTTGCAAGTATTCATCAAATGCATCAGGTGTGGTGCCGTGACGCATTGGCGTATGTACAGACGTACACTTCATTAGAGCACTTATACTCATTCAACCCGTACAATCGGTGTTTGCCTAAAAAGGTAAATTGATTGGAATATTATCGGAAGTATAAGATTCAATAACTTCAACTATTTGCGGAATAGTTTCCTACTCATACGAAATCTTCTACAAAAATTCCGGTTTGAATACTTACAACCTTGTACGAAATAATCGCTTGCGACGTTCTTCTCAGCTCACGTTCACGATATACATGGCTACGAGAACGACTAGGATGTTGAGATTCAATACCTTCTTGTTGTTCCAACAGAAGGTGATACTCGTACGCCCGCCATAAATTGAAGTCCTCTCGTCATCAACGTCCGACCAAGACAGGGGAATATCACCAGCTTGATTTGGATCCATTGTGAACGAATTTGATTTTTGAAATATGAAAGTGTGAAGAGGAAGTATATAAAGTTTGAATGGAAGTGTGAAAAAAATAGAGTTTTAGTTAGGTATTTATAGTGGTAAAAAAATGTTTTTGATTTAAAAAAAAAAACTAGCCGTTAAGGGGTTTTTGTAATTTTTTTTGAATTTCTAACGGATACTAGACGTTGAGGGACTAGTTGTGTAACTTTTTCAATTTTTTTTCTGCCCTTAACGGGCGTTAGGAAGCCAACGGCTGCCCTATAACGCCGTTACCAATCCAAGCCTCAAACGGGTTTAACGCCTCCAACGGCGTTAATATGCCCATAACGGCGTTACGCCGTTACCGTTGAAAGTGCTCTTAACCCGACTGCAATATCGGGTGTTCAGGAGCTCTAATTAATGACCTTGCCCAATTACATTGACAGGTTAATAGTCCACTTTAAAGGTTTGTGTCGCTAGCTCAAGGGTCAAGAGCATAAAGGGTTTGAAGATTCTACGTTGTGATAGAGATGGTAAATACACAAATTCAACGGCACGCGTTGTGTATAGAGAAACTTTACTTCGCATTGGAACTAAAAACATATACTTTGAAATCGTGGATAATTTATTAAGTTTTATTTCCTCTTATTGGATTACCATTCATTTCTTTTTGTTCTTTATTCACTGTATAAATATTTAACGATATTCGTAATTCATTAACCATTACTTAATTTATTCGTTGGACACTATTCCAACCACTTTTTACCTGCCGATATTCATTAACTTTTTACCACCATCACGGCTTATAATGTTCTCCACCTCCACTTGCTTAGTTTAAACGTACTCGGGCTAAATATCATTATATTGTGATTATCAGTGGGTTATGCTTTGATAATTTGTTATTGTGTACCACTTTAAAACTTTTTTCCTCTCATATTCAATAACCACTTAATTCTTTTCTTTCTTAATACATTCAATAAAAAATTTGGTATATTTATAGCTTATTTTTCGTTAACTTAAGTTTTTTAACGATATTCATAAGACTTGGTCGCCCATCGGGCGGACTATACTTTGATACTTTGTTCTTACGTTCCACTTTGAATTTTTTTTCTCTCATATTCGATAACCGTTTATTTCATTTCGTTGTTGATCGGTGCTAAACAGTCAAGTTTAATTACACAAGCTAACCACTTGTGAATGGTCAACCGTAACAAACTTAAAACAGCTCAAACACTAATACAATGAAGATCAAAGGAATATAAGGGATTCCACGGGTCGTTAAGTCCCACGGAGGATGAATTGGTGTATAAACACTTGAGCAGATGATAGAATGATCACTAAGGATAGTGATCAGTAAGGATATTGATGGAAAATTACCTAAAGAAAAGATTTATAAATTACAAATGACTTAAATGCAAATTTAAAAGAAATAAAAGATAAAATATATTAAATAAACGCTATCACTATTTTTACAATGATGTTTTTGTGATTTTATAAAACAAAATATCTTAAATAAACTATTTTAACTAAAACGTAAACTTAAATTGTCTAAAAACTAGATTTAAAATGAAAACGTAAGTTATTTATAAAAATTACGAGCTGCGTGCAGCAAAAACGTAAAATTTATGAAATAAAAGTCCTACAAGTGTAAAAACAATTTTTACGTACTATATGATAAAAGAAAATTTTAGAAAAAAGATTTATATTTTTTTGACTTTTATTTTTTATTATGAATTAATTACTATTTTAGACTAATTAAATGATTAAAAATACTAAAACTATTAAGAAAAATCTGAAACTTTTTTATTAAATACTTTATACTATTATAAAGATAAGAAAAATACAAATCATGAAAAAACTTGTTTAAATAAGCTGGTAATAAGCTAAAAGCTACGTATAAGCTAAATGGACTAATAGGTGTTATATATTAAATATTGCAAAACATAACAGAGACAAGTCCCAAGCGCAGTGGTAGTGTGTGGTGTGGGTGGGTGACCCAGAGATCAAATCCCAAAGAAGGGCAATTTTTTGCAACTATTTTTTTTGATTTTTTATTTTTCAAACTTATTAAATACATTAAGATAAGCAATTTATATAACTAAAACTTTTTCTCAAAACTAATATTAAGCTCAGATTAAGATTATTTTACTTAACAGTTTAATAAAAATTGGAAATAAGCACTAGATTAAGTTAAAAATGGCTTAAAAGCTCAAAATAAGCACAAGGCTTACTGAGAATAAGATAAATACTGATAATAAGCTAGTACAACAGCTGAATAAGCACAAGAAACTAGGAATAAGCACTGAACAAGCAATAAATAAGCACTAGCTTATCTGATTTTGCACATGACACTTTTTAAGGTACCTAGGTACTTTCTAGCTAAAAAACAATTAATAAGCTAAGAATTAAAAACAAGCACTGCAATCAACAAGTTGACCAAGTGAGCTTTCCAAAGAACTAATTTTCAAAGATTGGCTTATTCTAATAAGCTTGTTAGAAGCTTATGAAAACTTGTAAAACCACGAGTCAAAACTTCGCTGAATGCCGAGAAAATGGACAAAAACGAAACCACTTGCACTCTATCTAAAAGCTTCAAATTGAAATATTAAACTTGGAACCTTAAGATGGCTTGGTTAACTATCCAAAGAACCAAGTTTCACAAGATATGGACAACTATAGAGCTTTTGGTGAGCTTGTGAAAATGGTACCTAATCTCAGGCATGTGGCACTTGTTGACTTTTTGATTAACACTAAAAATTGACTTTTATGAATTTGTAACTGATTATACTATCTGATTATGTTAATTTTAAGGTATAATATGATTAAGTTAAGCTAGGTTACCAAGTTTTGAACTACTTTTATGAGTTTTACACTCAAATCCTAACAGTGATCACTTAAAGTGATATTGAGAGTGATTTTGACTTTTTACCAAAGAAGGTCTATGTTTCTTGGTTTCTATGAGCTAATTAGACCTATTGTGACACAGAACAACCAAAACCAAAGGATTTGAACATACTATAACATCGCTAAACAACTGATCCAAACAAGCCTTTATGAGGTCGTTTTGGAATTTTTCAAAGTAAAGCAAAGATTAAAACTATTAAACTGAAAGTCAGACCTTGTATTATCATACATTAAGGTTAAATAAGCATGAAACAATAGCCATAACAACATAAAGCTCAATAATGATCTTCATGCTATTTTAACTGTTAAAACAAGATTTTTGTAAACTACAAATTAAAAAGAACAAGTGACTGGTTTTACGGTTTAATTATGTTTAAATATGTCACACCCTCGCCGGAGGCGGAAATACGAGGTGTAACGGAAGGGAACATAAGCACAAGATAATAGAACATACCAACGTTAAGATTAAAAAGAAATAATACTCCATTACAAAACTAGATTAGCCGTCATCGGCAAATATATTACAAAGTTTAGATTCCAAAATATTGAGTTTTATTACAAAACGACTTGTAGCGACAAGTGAAAACTTCATTATGCAAGACTTGGTAGGAAAAGCACTACTAACGATCACACCAAATGCATGAGAGAAAAAAAACGGGTCAACTATGAAAATAGTTGGTGAGTAAACACGTTTAGCAAAATAAGAAAACTCGTAAGAAATAATCAAAGCTTTCGGTCAACGGGGTCCACAAAGGCATTGTGTATCCACTCAGCCCAAGTTCCACCATACAAAACTTGCAACCTGTGTGTACACAACCCATTGCACAAAAATATAGTCGCCCAAGAGTCAAGTGTAAGCGGTCATAATAGTTCCCAAAGCAAAGGCATTGTATATCCACTCGGCCCAAGTTCAGCCCATACAAAACTTGCAACCAGGTGTGTACACAACCCATTGCACAAAATATAGCGTATGAAGTATATAATAGTTTAGAGATGTTCGAACATGGGAGACTTTGTGAATGCTCCAACAAGGGAGCCTCCTTTGTCACTCGACCACCTAGGCGAGAATTATTGAGAACACTCCACCATTAAAGCAAGAATTATTGAGAACACTCCACCATTAAGGCGAGAATTATTGAGAACACTCCACCATTAAGGCGAGAATTATTGAGAACACTCCACCGACAAGGCGAGAATTATTGAGAACACTCCACCGACAAGGCGAGAATTATTGTGAACACTCCACCGACAAAGCGAGAATTATAGTGATGCTCCGAACAAGGGAGACTTTATAGTGATGCTCCGAACAAGGGAGACTTTATAGTGATGTTCCGAACATGGGAGACTTTAGGTCAAGGTCATAACACGTACGGCTCAATAAGTTCAAATAAGTCATAATTTCGTAATTAAGTCCAAGAGTCTAAGTCAAGTTCAAAAGTTCAAGTCTAAAGAGTTCATAGAAGTAATAATCAATTTAGTTCAAATATGATTCATGCATTTCGCCCCAAAAATATAGTAAAACAGTAAAAAGGGGATGTGATTACTCACTTGATGAATAGATGCGACGACAAAAGTGGTTACAACGAAATGTAAAGGGATCTCGAACCGACCTATTATGAATGATATGATATGCATTAAGTCACGATGTAATGTTATGCACGCAATTCGGATGATATTTATACCATTTGCGAGTTTTGAAAATAATACTTATCGTCGAAAAATACTCGTTTGACGTCTTGACCATTCTTAAATTACTTTACAAGTATTTACGTCAAAATGTCATCCTACAATGGTTTTATAATGATTCATGGTGAAATTATCACTTTTCGCCGCAAAACAATGTCGTCGGAATTATCATGAAATCAACAAAAATGGCTCCGGAAAAATAGTCGTAATAGTGTATCGCCGACGTTAGAGAACGAACACGACGGTTTTGGAAAGTTTGTATCGATATCTAAAAGTTTCAGTTCAGGAGTTTTCGTCATAAAGGTCTCGAACATAAAGATAATAGAGGTTAAATATGGTGATTTTTGGCTAATTGTAGTGCAAAAAGTGAGTTTCGGCCAAGTTTGTAAAACGCGGTATCTTGGTCGCTTTAATCCGCTTTCTACGTATTATACGCCCTTAGCTTCAGATCAAAGTATACTAATATATTTTTGATAAGTCGAAATAATTTGTGAAGCTTAAGGCTCGTTGACTAATAAACCAAAAACATGTTGCTGAAATTTCTGAAAATAATATATTTCGCCGCCAAACTTTAAAATTCACCACGACTTCGTTATAACTCCGCTTTTATTCGCTGCCACGATCGCTTTTAAAGTATATTTTCTAATTATCAAGGCCAAAATGTCGTGGCTATGGTCGGATTTTCCAGAAAATGATTTTAAGGACAGACCCTTTTATATACTTGTCGAAAATAGTTTTTCTCGTACTAAACCTATTCCAATCCCTTCAAATCAACTCCAAAGCTAATCTAATCCTACCATACACCTTCTTAGGGTGTCATGGGTTCCTAAACATCATCAAGACCAAAGTATACCAAGGGGATAATTATAGGATGACCAATATATATATATAACTCTAAAATCATGTAAAAATGGTATAAACAACACAAATCATACATGCTTGCTCCAAAAATGATGAGATGAGTATGAAATGAATATGTAAGATGAAAAATAACCATGAGATGCTTACAAGTGATATGATGAGGTGAAAGTAACAAGGATTAGCCTAAATACTCTTGGTTTTTATTTCAAAACCTAAACAAGAGTGTATACTAGATTGTTTAAACTTGAGCTTTGGAAAAACTTGATGATCCCTTCTAATTCTTGTGTAGAACCGGTTATGAGATGAAAAACAAAGAGAGATGAGACTTTCTTGTCTTGTGAATTATTGAAAGTGAGTAAATGAATGAATGATGTTTGAGTGTAGACTTGGGTTTATAAGAAAATAAGTCACCATCCAATAAATGCTTACCCTCCCCCCTTGAACCGGTTTTGGGGGGGGATGAATCTCCCAAATTCAAAATTTTTTTTTTTTTATATGTATATACTTGTATAATTGTAAGAAAAGTGTAGGTAAAGTGTTAATATTAATAACTTGTAAGGTAAATAGAAA
This sequence comes from Chrysanthemum makinoi, assembly GCA_910596185.1. Classification (NCBI taxonomy): domain Eukaryota; kingdom Viridiplantae; phylum Streptophyta; class Magnoliopsida; order Asterales; family Asteraceae; genus Chrysanthemum; species Chrysanthemum makinoi. Next base: position 32,246,536 of record OU343221.1, on the reverse strand, counting down.
TTTTTAGGTAAAAGAGATTTTTAATAGATCAAAATAGAATGTAATGAAATAATCAAAATTGTAAAAATACATTCCTTGTGAAATTTGAGTGATAAAATAATTATCGAGTAGTTTTAAGAAAAACGCCAATAATATAACTTTAACAATTTATATACCAAATAAATTTAAAACACTAGGTAAACTCAAAATATAGTTTTTATAAACTAAATGTAAGTTTAAAAATACCTCGGGATCATTTTTGAAAGTAACGGATTAATTATTAAAATAATAACTCACGATAACGCTTATTTAATATAAAATTCACGCGTTAAATGTGAAATGCAATGTCATGAATGAACCGTTATGAAATGATGAATATGGAATATGAGAAATGACCGAAAAATGAGAATTGTGACATTCTTCCCATGTCGAATCACGCCCGTGATTCATTAACGATACTATGGTCCCAACCTCGACAAGAGTTCTAAAGTTCATGCTCGTGACGAACGTCTAAATGATCATATCAATGCCCATGCGCATGTGTTCCCATTCAACTAAGTACGCGTTCGTGATTAGATTTGATAGGGTAAACTTACCCAATATCGAACGTAGCTCTCACAAGACCTTTAGGTTGTCGATTATAATCTAATCTCACAACTCATCAAACAAGAACTGTCATGAGATTAAACTAAACCGACTTGAGTAAACTTGTTTTTTAGCTCGACTTTCGCAACTCATCAAACAAGAAATCGCTACTAGATCAAGCTAGGAAACAAGTTGTTAGAAAGGTAGGAATCAACATCCTTGAATGAAGTCTTTTGAAAGATTCGCTCAATATTCGATTTGCTTACACAATCAAATCCAATCAACAAAATATATATAACAACTAAGGTCGATATCAATAGGTCTCAAATTAATCAATGCCGTGAACGTGGTAAGGATTGGAAGGAAGCTATGCACTCAAAATCATGTCGTATGAAATAAGGTAGTTGTTCGAAAGAATGTACCCGCATACGCTAAGGGCTTCCTCGGTACCCGGATAGAATGCTCGACCATGCGGGAGGAATTTCAATGTTCGATCTTGTGGGCCTTCTATTGCCAATGCCAGTTTGGACGATACCTCTCGAGCGTGCGCTTTGCGCCTATGATCTTACGCTGAACCAAAACATCGTTGAGCAACCATATCTCAACGAAGTCGATGAGTGAACCGGTGGTAATGTGTGTTATAGTGATCGAAACATGACAAGAACAGAGACATGCTATGTCTAACAAGTCGAAAGATGGAAAAGAGAAGATATGAACAAGGTACGGTAATGTAGACGTGAACGTAAAACATGCCATGCATACCCACCACCAATGCAACTTCGGTGACCGGACTCAAAAGACTCGACTAAACATGATTTAAAACTACCACTCTTATCATTGTATGGTTCTTCATAAATTAGACATAGTTGATCAGGCTATGTATAATTTATGAGTAACAATGCAACGATAGGACTAATTGACTCGAATGGTGTTCAATGTTTAATAAAATAATATATAAAAAAAAAAATTTATTCCGGTTATAGCTGTGATTTTTATTTTTGAAAAATCGGCATTCTCTATAACCTTTGGCTCGATAATTGTCACACTTCGGAGGCGAAATACGAGGTGTAACGGCAGGGAACATAAGCACAAGATAATAGAACATACCAACGTTAAGATTAAAAAGAAATAATACTCCATTACAAAACTAGATTAGCCATCATCGGCAAATATATTACAAAGTTTAGATTCCAAAATATTGAGTTTTATTACAAAACGACTTGTAGCGACAAGTGAAAACTTCATTATGCAAGACTTGGTAGGAAAAGCTTACTAACGATCACCTGAAATGCATGAGAGAAAACGGGTCAACTATGAAAATAGTTGGTGAGTAAACACGTTTAGCAAAATAAGAAAACTCGTAAGAAATAATCAAAGCTTTCGGTCAACGAAAAGGGTCCACAAAGCAAAGGCATTGTGTATCCACTCACCCAAGTTCCGCCATACAAAACTTGCAAACCGTGTGTACACAACCCATTGCACCAAAAATATAGTGCGTCCAAGTAGTCAAGTGTCGGTCATAATAGTTCCCAAAGCAAAGGCATTGTATATCCACTCGGCCCAAGTTCACCATACAAAACTTGCAACCCTGTGTGTACACAACCCATTGCACAAAAATATAGCGTATGAAGTATATAATAGTTTAGAGATGTCTCGAACAGGAGACTTTGCACTGATCCAACAAGGGAGACTCCTTTGTCACTCGACCACCTAGGCGAGAATTATTGAGAACACTCCACCAAATGAATTATTGAGAACACACCACCATTAAGGCGAGAATTATTGAGAACACTCCACCATTAAGGCGAGAATTATTGAGAACACTCCACCGACAAGGCGAGAATTATTGTGAACACTCCACCCAAGGCAGAATTATTGTGAACACTCCATGCAGGAATTATAGTGATGTCTGAACAAGGGAGACTTTATAGTGATGTTCAACAAGGAGACTTTATAGTGATGCTCGAACATGGGAGACTTTAGGACAAGGTCATAACACGCATTTATCAATAAGTTCAAATAAGTCATAATTTCGTAATTAAGTCCAAGAGTCTAAGTCAAGTTCAAAAGTTCAAGTCTAAAGAGTTCATAGAAGTAATAATCAATTTAGTTCAAATATGATTCATGCATTTCTACCAAAAAATATAGTAAAACAAAAGTGGATGTGATTATCACTTGATGAATAGATGCGACGACAAAAGTGGTTACACGAAATGTAGCGGGATCTCAAACCGACCTATTATGAATGATATGATATGCATTAAGTCACGATGTAATGTTATGCACGCACTGGATGATATTTATACCATTTGTGAGTTTTGAAAATATTACTTATCGTCGAAAATACTCGTTTGACGTCTTGACCATTCTTAAATTACTTTACAAGTATTTACGTCAAAATGTCATCCTACAATGGTTTTATAATGATTCATGGTGAAATTATCACTTTTCGCCGCAAAACAATGTCGTCGGAATTATCATGAAATCAACAAAATGGCTCCGAAAAATAGTCGAATAAAGTGTACGCCGCGACGTTAGAGAACTAACTCGACGGTTTTGGAAAGTTTGTATCGATATCTAAAAGTTTCGTCCAGAGTTTTCGTCATAAAGGTCTCAACATAAAGATAATAGAGGTTAAATATGGTGATTTTGGCTAATTGTAGTGCAAAAGTGAAGTTTCGCCAAGTTTGTAAAACGTGTATCTTGGTCGCAAACCGCTTACGTAGATATACGCCCTTAGCTTCAGAAGTATACTAATATATTTTTGATAAGTCGAAATAATTTGTGAAGCTTAAGGCTCGTTTGCTCGAATAAACCAAAACATGTTGCTGAAATTTCGAAAATAATATATTTCGCCGCCAAACTTTAAAATTCACCACGACTTCGTTATAACTCCGTTTTATCCGCTCGCTGCCACGGATTCGTTTTAAAGTATATTTTCTAAATATCAAGGCCAAAATGTCGTGGCTATGGTCGGATTTTCCAGAAAATGATTTTAAGGACAGACCCTTTTATATACTTGTCGAAAATAGTTTTTCTCGTACTAAACCTATTCCAATCCCTTCAAATCAACTCCAAAGCTAATCTAATCCTACCATACACCTTCTTAGGGTGTCATGGGTTCCTAAACATCATCAAGACCAAAGTATACCAAGGGATAATTATAGGATGACCATATATATATATAACTCTAAAAATCATGTAAAATGGTATAAACAACACAAATCATGCATGCTTGCTCCAAAAATGATGAGATGAGTATGAAATGAATATGTAAGATGAAAAATAACCATGAGATGCTTACAAGTGATATGATGAGGTGCAAAGAACCAAGGATTAGCCTAAACACTCTTGGTTTTTATTTCAAAACCTAAACAAGAGTGTATACTAGATTGTTTAAACTTGAGCTTTGGAAAAACTTGATGATCCCTTCTAATTCTTGTGTAGAACCGGTTATGAGATGAAAAACAAAGAGAGATGAGACTTTCTTGTCTTGTGAATTATTGAAAGTGAGTAAATGAATGAATGATGTTTGAGTGTAGACTTGGGTTTATAAGAAAATAAGTCACCATCCAATAAATGCTTACCCTCCCCCCTTGAACCGGTTTTGGGGGGGGATGAATCTCCCAAATTCAATTTTTTTTTTTTTTTTTTTATATGTATATACTTGTATAATTGTAAGAAAAGTGTAGGTAAAGTGTTAATATTAATAACTTGTAAGGTAAATAGAAATTTTTAGGTAAAAGAGATTTTTAATAGATCAAAATAGAATGTAATGAAATAATCAAAATTGTAAAAATACATTCCTTGTGAAATTTGAGTGATAAAATAATTATCGAGTAGTTTTTAAGAAAAACGTCGTAATAATATAACTTTAACGATTTATATACCAAATAAATTTAAAACACTAGGTAAACTCAAAATATAGTTTTTATAAACTAAATGTTTTAAAATACGCGGGATCATTTTTGAAAGTAACGGATTAATTATTCAAAATAATAACTCACGCGATAAC
>OU343221.1:32068619-32241857 GCA_910596185.1 Chrysanthemum makinoi | reverse complement strand
TTTTTGTTTTCAGTATTAACAAGCAGTTTTCTGCTATGAGGAGCAATTTTGTCACACAATGCTTCTTTTCTTTGCATCATTTGCCTTATGTTTGGGGTGTTTGGATTTAGTTTTTATTTAAGCTTATTTGTTTATTGGAAAAGCTGAGAAGTCTAATTTATTAGATTATGAGATTATCAAGTAGAGTTTATTGCTTTAAATAAGCAATAAGCTCATAGTGCCAAAAAGTAAGCTAACCCTAAACACCCCCTTATAATTGGTCATATATGATTTTTAGATTGATTATCATAGATGATTCCTCTTTTGTGCCGATGCGATAGTATATGACCAAAATAATTTGGCTCAATGTAGCATCAAGTACGGACATGAATATGCGTGAGAATATAATTATTTTAGAGCCATTCAGACTTTAGTTGTACCATTTACAATAATGCAGGCTATTGTGTCGACGAATATGATTTAGAGTTTGTATCTGCCACGTCCATGTGGGTATCCTATCTAAGTGATGTTTTTTGATGCTTTATGCGTGAAGGTCGAGTTAGTGGTACGATGGACACTCATCATATGGACTTTAAACAGGTAAAATTTCATTGTTTTATGCGCGAAGTTCGAGTTCCTTTCACTTTTAACGTTAATACACAATCTTTGTTGCAAATGCTGCCACCAAATGCACTAAAACATGCACACTCTCTCTTATTATATAAACAAACAAATTCTTAAACAGAATAAGTTTAGTGTGAGGGGTATTGGCAAAGATGGCGTCAATCATATCCAAAAGATGGGACTAAGCTTGATGATGCAATTACTGTATTCACTGGGGTATGATACTTACATAAACTCTGAAATTTTAGAATTCAATTTTTGTGTCCTTATAGTATCTGATATTCTTGTCTCATTTTTTTTAGGTTCCGACCATGTATACCAGGCTGATACAAGGCTATGAAGCTATGGATCCAGACTTACAAGCAGCTTCTGCTTCAGCTGGAAGACAACTGCGTCTCATGGTGATTATCAAAAACCTTTTGTCGTTATATGCTTTAAAATATATATAGATACGGACCTACTGACCCATGTTTTTAGGTTGACTATTGGCTTCTAATATATGAATTGTTTATACTTCTAGATGTGTGGATCATCGGCTCTACCGTTGCCAGTCATGCAACAATGGGAAGCGATTACAGGACATCGACTATTAGAACGATACGGCATGACAGAGGTAGTCAAAAGTTCTAAAAGTGTTCCAAAATGAATAGACTACATGTGGATCATCTTTCTAATGATTGTGGTTTGTTTTTTAGTTTGTCATGGCACTTTCGAATCCTTTAAATGGATTACAAAAGGAGGTACTGTTGGCAAACCCTTTCCAGCGTGCAAGGTTAGCAAAGAATTTCAATCTCAACACAAAATGACAATATGTTTCTTTGATCATTTGTAATCTGGAACTTGACTATAATTTTTATTGTTGGTAATAGGTCAAGATTCTTGCAGATGACGATAGTAATGAGGGGGTTGGTGAGCTTTGTGTCAAAAGCCCTTCAATGTTTAAGAAATACTGGAAACGTCCTGAGGTACTTATATATATTGTTCTAACAGATTTATTCTATGTAGATGACGAAAGTTTGATATCACGTCACATATTTTGTTTTCTAATATTGAATCATAAAAACAAGTTGGGTACCAAGGATTCGTTATAGAGGGTGGCTATTTCAAGACTGGTGACGCTGTTAAAGTGGATGAAGATGGATATTATGTAATTTTGGGACGTAAGATTCAGTTACTCTTCTTCTGTAATATTTTTTGCTTTTCACCAGTCGAAACATATTGACACTTGTATGTCCTCCAACGAACCAGGTACTAATGCTGATATAATGAAGGTTGGTGGATACAAATTGTCAGCATTAGAAATTGAAGCAATTCTTTTAGAGGTAAGTTCTCTCTTGTATCTGTTGAATAGGTGATGAGAATTTGAAATGCATTTACATAATAAATCAACACGTTCGATCATTGTACAACATCCAGCCGTTTCAGAAGTTGTGTGTTGTTTTACCAGATAAAGCTTATGGAGAAGCAGTGACTGCAATAGTTGTGCCCGTCGTAGAGATTAAAAAGGCTCGTGACAATGAATCGAAGCCTGCTTTAACTCTCGATGAACTCTGCTCAATGGCTAAACAGAAACTCGCACCATACAAGGTCGCCCTTTATAAAGTTGATCTTCATATTAATTTATCAACAATTGATACTCTATGTTATGAACACCACTCGTATATGTTTCATGTCAGATGAGATTTTTTCGTATTTTCTTCATCTTGGCATCCAAGTAAAGATCGAATTGATAAAGAAATTCGCGCCTAAAACTTAATTATTGATTGTGTGTATGCAAGACAACTTACCATGGCTAACACTGCATTTTTCTTATGGGCAAACAGATTTATGATGCATAATTCTTAAAGTTATATTGAGAAGTAGCAAGAGCCACCGCCTCAAAGCGCCTAAACCACTCCCAGTCCTAGATTCTGAACCCAAGAAGAAAAGAGGTACGCGTCACCTTCGGAAAATGAAGGAGATGTGAGTATCTTAATACAGAGTCTCAAATACAGTTACAACTTCTAGAACTGATTTTTACATTTGTGTAGTTGTAGTTAAAAATCCTAATACCATTGTACCTCATTTTCTTATTAGACATGTTACAATGTATTACAGTTGCAAATCGGTTATATCCAAATGTTGGTAAATCATCTTTGATCAATTGGTTACTGAAGCGTCGTATGTGCCCAGCAGCTCCAAAGGAATGAGAATGTGTTAATCTGTTGCTACACTATGGAGCGAACCAAATTTCACATATTCAGAATGTTCTGGGAGGCTATTATGGTATGATACTGGTTGGACCTTGGCAAGTTACGATGCCACTCTATCATTAGTGGTTGGACCCGAGACTGGGGCCACCAACAAGGAAATGAAGATATAAAGAATCTCCTCTGACCGCTAAGTTCACATATGACCACCGGCCACCAACAAGGAAATGAAGTTTCTTGGAGGTTCAAAAGTTAGCCAACACCTCCGGTTCACAAGATGCAGATGACATATCTTTGAGTCGCATCACGAAGACTAAGAGGTAATAATAATCACAATTCTCTTTTCATTATAAATATCAAATGCTACAGACTTTATCTTATTTTGACAATTATCAATGTCACAAATAAATGTTTTAGACCATTTACCCCCTTCCTTCTAACAACTATTTTTATTGTGTCTAAACATCTTCGCTTTTAGGAGTCTAAACATTTATTACTACATTCGCTTCTTTAGAGTCTAAACATAGACATTAAGGAACTCATATCCCCTATATTTAACCCGGTTCTAACTACATGTTATTAAAGAACAAAAATTGGTGCATGTATCAAGGTCATTAAGATTTGTTGTTGATCCATATGTGCTATTCGTGACTAAAGAAATATATTATAATTATTCCTTTGTTCAGTATGCTTGAATGACTATTTGTTCAAGAAATTTTATTGAACTTTTACAATGTCATCATGTATAAATCTTGAAAGGCCTCTCGTGGCGCAACACTACCAATCATCCCCTTAGTCCTGGTGCTAAACCCAGATGAGCAAGTAAGTTGTAAACATTATTCGTTTACGTGCGCGTTAGTATCACGCACTACAATTCAATTTGAGAGACTTACCTAATGAAAATAAATCGCCACCCAAACATGAGTAAAGAGGCAAAGAAAAGTATCTTGATATTACTAAAATTTCTATATTTTAGGTTTTTCTTATTAGTTGTCAGACTAACATTGACTTTTTTTTAATGTAAGGTGATGCACGCAACAAAGTAAAAGAACCATTTTCAAGGCCAATTATGCATTGGGTTTAAACGGGTTATGTTGAATTTTTGTCTTTCCTAACTTACATCTTCACTTCTAACTATAATCTTACCATTCCATAATCATTTTATGTACCCGATTAAGTGTTTTTGTCAAATATAATCAAATGAACTAGAATAAATAATCACGTCAACCATTATTCATAATTATTCGAAAACAAATTGATCGATCTTTGACACTAAAACCTTTTTATTTCAATGTGTAACTACGTATGTGAAAAGTACAATGACATTTTTTTCCTTCTTCGGATGCCTAAGATTTGACTTTAGTATACGTGAAACAAACTAAAGGCAAGGAGTAATAAGGAGACTACTAGCCAACCACCGCCAGATCATTGAACCAAACAAGGTCTTCAAGAGTATTTTCGCCACAAAGGTCCTACATGCATACATAACCGCTAATTCTCACACTTCGATTGAGTATGTTGTTATTGTGTTCCTATGCACCGCTTAATGTTACTATCATTAATTGAACTCGAATAGGTTTATTATTTTAAAAAGATTCCATGGATTTTTTGAGTTCAAACCAACCGCTATGTAGGTAACTATTCTTAAGAGACTATTGAACCGGCTTTGTATAAAATAATAAAAGTCTTGGACCATATTTACTCATTGTTGATAATCAATTGATATACCTCATTGTCCACGTACCGATACAAGCAAGTAAAGGTCATCGGGAGAGAAGCAAACCATTGCATTTCCGCTTGAATCCTGAAGCCGTAGCATGGATTTACTGGTTTGTTCTCAAGTCCCACATTTTGATATCGCTAAATGATGAAAGGCAAAGAAGGGAATGATGAGCAAATTTGGCCACATTGATGGGTTCTCGATGCATGTCGGGAATAAATGTAGGCGCTTGCCAGGGAGATATCATAGATCGCAACTTTCTTTTGAGTATCCGCCAGAGAATTGATCATCTCATGTACCACGGAATCAAGTCAAGTGCCGAAAGTCATCAAAAGCAGACCACTAGAACCGTAATCGCTATCTCGCAACTTCTGAAGTGTGTCGCTTATGTCGCACAATCTCAAAGAACCATTGTCATAACCTACAACAAGCTGTTTGTCAAATTAGAAAATTTGTTGATTAAAGCTAGGTGAAACAAGGCAAGATTGAATTTAACCTTAGGGACAGAGGTCCATTTTGATTTTGAGGGTCGTGCATAATATCAATGGGTCCTGTTGAAAGTTGATCATACTGTACACTAATGCCTAAATACTTCATAAATCGCTATGTTGAATAATCAATATAATTATCACCAAGGGCTTAACTTGTGATAAAATTGCATTGGCTAAAACATTTAAATAAAATGGTGTAGTAAGAGCTTTGATGAGCTTATAAATTATATGGTGTATGAACTAGAAGATAAATTAAGTACCTCTAATAGAGAGCTTGATAACATTAGGTTGTAGTTCATCAACAACTGCATGTATTTACCTCCCATATTGAAGCTGATCTATTTTTTCAGTGATGTTTGCACAAAAATAAAAACTATTTCTAGGTAAATTAGATAAAAAATTGAGAAAAAAAGACTTTTGGTTAATGTGCTTACTGCTTTTTTTTGACTTACTGTTCTTTATGTTTTCCTAATGGTATCATACTTTCCTTCTAACTTTTATGTTATTGTAAACAGAATAGAACTTGAACTTACTAATGCAAATCAGTTTCTAATGAGTTTAAATGAAGATGGCTGACCTTATTTGTGAAATAATTTTCTTTTGCTGCTCTCACATTAACATGTATTTGAAAGGTGATATCCTATTCTAATCACCAAACCTAAATTGGTAAGTATAGATAAATGAAGGTAGATGTGGCAAATTGGAAAGATTGTGTAACAGATCAAAACAAGGCATTTTTGTACGGGTCAAAACGTGATAAACCGTCCTGCAGTACCATTTTTATCCCTTTTGTCTGTATTTTATCAATAATTGATGTGCTTTTGATTGCAAACTATAGTGTACATTAAAACTCCGCTTTCAAGTAGAGTGGTTTAGAGGTTTTATGCATTTGAATGCACGTCGAATAACTTTCAATGCTTTAGCTGCCGACCCATTTTGTAAATCGGTTGATAAGGACCTTATTAGTTTAAGGTGTTTACCTAGAGTTTATATTTCTGAATGGTAATTAATAATACTTCAATATCACACAGAGGCTTTAAAAACTATTGTGTCAACACCTCCGTTAAACGAGATATGGTTTCTTTATGACAATGGCGGGTGGTGAGCTATGATTCTTAGATCAATGCACTTGAGAAGAAGACTTATCCTGATAATGTATTCTGAATTGACTATTGGGCATCCATGGACGGAACTATTTTTCATATTAGCTCATGAACCCGACACATTTAAATGGTTCAAGACGCCCGGGTATGTTCCATTTCGCTGGGTTTTAATTGTTTGCTTTTGTTTTCATGAATCATTCGATTCAGGGGTATTTGCTTCTTATAGTTTGAAAACCAAAATAAGAAAAGCTTCTGCCAGTTGCTTAGTGAATCATGATACAGAGATTCAATGTGTGGTTTGAGGTACACTCATTGCTAATAGAAAGTGAACCTTCTGACCTTCTTTTCAATCTCCCTTCAAAGTTTTTGATGTCCACTGAATAAAAAAGCGTATTCCATATTCTCTATATCTTTTATGTGTTGAATATGTTATGTTTATTTGTTTATTTGCTTCAACATGTATAGGATGAAGCAGTTTCTGAGGTTTGTCATCCACAAGAGTTTGATTGATTTTATTAATGAGTCTATACAGAAGCCTCGCAACTTCTGTAATTATCATGGGTATTTTAGAAGTGACTAACAAATGCTTCTTTAACATGCATGTTTAGTTGTGGTTTGTTTTAGTACAATAATGGATGGTTTTAAGTTTAATGACTTTGGGAATGAACACCATAACAAGCTTTGAAGTATCATCCAATGAGGTATATTTTTATACCTAATTTCTAAATAACAAAAGGTTAATTTGTTTAATACTAGCAGGGTCCAGCAATTCAAAAGTAAAAGTTTCCAAAGAATCGATTTTAGTTTATTATGTTTTTTTATAATAAATTTACTGGATATCAAGAATTTTGTTTAGCTCTTGCCTTGTTGGGCCGAGCCCTGTGGGGCTCGACCTGCTGGCCCTGCGCCCGTTCGCCTCGACACCCGCTTGGACCGTATTTTTCGGCCTCGGCTCATTTGGTTCCCTTTCGGGCTTGAATATTTGTATAATGTGTTTTATTATTTGTATTAGTGAATTGTGTTTAAGTTGGTTGTACAATATGCTTGATAATTTGTATTTATTGTATAAGTGGTGTTTAAGTTGGTTGTACAATATGCTTAATAACCGCATTAATTGTATTTATTGAATTTAATTAATTGACTAAGTTAAATATCTTGACCACATTAATATTGCTTTGTATTTTGTACATTAAGTTTTAAGACTTCAAGTCTTAAAATTAAGATTGATGAGAAAATCTCAATAGTATGTGTATCGTACAATAGGCTTTATATTTTGTAAGTCTTAATTTTAAGATCATGAGGAGAGAGATTCATTCCTCTATTATAAGTAGTATAGATAATAGCCAAATGATGACAAACCTGACACACTGGTACACGCATTAAAGATATATAAAACTTTTGTTAGAGTAATGGTTAAATTAGATATATATTCGGTTCCCTACTTTGACTGGTTTTTTTCTTTTGAACCCGGGTGAGGTATTTGATCTCACTTAATCAATGGAGGAGAATAGCAAAAAGAAAAAAAAAGAAAAAAACAAGAAAGAAAAAAGAAAATCATTGAAGTGTTTTACAAGTTGGAAAGAAGTATATCTTTACAAGGAATTACTCTAATATTCTTGCGTGCTGCTGGCAAAAGGTACGGCTGAAGTTTCTGCAGATTTATATGTTAATGCTACATATAAAGTTGGTATTATAATTTAATTAAGTATTTACATCACTACGCTTAGAGAAACCGTATGTTTACAAGATGTGGATTAATGACTCATTTTTAACAATTATAAAACTTTATTTCTTTTAAACTTATTTTAGATGACATGAGAATGAAGTAGAGATCTCAGACCATGCTCGTACCGCTCATACTTTGTACTTCTGTTTCTGTTTCTATTTTTCAATTCTTCATGTATTTTACACTCACTTATGATATATTTTGTTTCAAGCCTGATTTGTAATTGTTGTAGCTTGCAAATCCAAAACAAACATGCATGGTTTTGAGAAATGGCTACATTTTCATCCCGCTTTAAAAGTAACCGAATAACAAGTTTAGCTCTTTTTTTTCCCTAAGTTATTAGACCGTCACCAGAAGTCCTTGAATATAATGATCAAGATCTTAGATTGATTAGTTGTCGCCAAGAATTTTAAAGTAAATCATCCTCACCATTTTATCATGAGCCGAATAAGGAAAAATGTGCCCCTACACGTCTAAATCGCTGAATGGCTCAAATCGTGTCGTCACGTGATTGGATGAGGCCTTACATAATGGGATATCCGGATTAGTTAAGTGAGGGTGTATATACTATTTTGATTTGGATGATATTATTCAATTTCACGGATTTATATTCCTTTACTTATAGTTTTCCTTATCTTAGAGGTTATTTTATTGGAAGATGATATAATGAACAAATATCAATACATTAAAAAACAATGGGTTTCTCATATGTAGTGAAAGTTGTATTGTGTGGATAAAAAAAATTGTATTTGTTTGGGGAAGTATATATGTGTAGTCATAAAACATTGTATTTGGAAACTTTTTTCCCGTATCTTCCATAGATGTTGCACTCCAAATTGTTAAGGACCATCCAGATGTCTCAACGGATATGTCCATAGGAGTTCTGGCTCGAAAGCCTGATGCTTTCAAAAGAGTAAAAAATTTGATCGAAGAATTATCCACAAGTAAGCATAATAAAAAATTAACTATTTTGAAATCATTTGGGACGTAGTATAATTCATTAACCATTATGGGTCATATATCGGGCTATGTATGAAATATGCTCATGAAGAGGATAAAGATGCACTCAATTACTAAAAATCATTATGGCGCCGACTTAAGAAGGAAAAGTCCGAATTGATCATATACTCAATGGGCCTCCTCACCCGACCGGATGAAGGGATATTATATCGTTTCAGAATTTTTTGTAGCTGCAAAAATGGTCAACACCATATTTGTAGTTGAGCTCTTTCGAGCCTATCCTGATCTAATATAGGAAAAGAATGATGATGAGCACGTTATTTCATATAGATGTTATGCATCCATTAAGGAATCTACAACCCGTTGTAATGGAGATAGGATTGAGGAAGGATCGATAACCTAAATGAAACAGAGAGATAACAATAACATGCTCCATTTACACATCACTACGGTGAAAACAAGATTCCATACCACAGTAGCATCTCTACTTATGCAACGAGAGTTATTGTGGTTCAAGGTATGTCTTTATCAATCTTGTGCTGCTACATGAAAGTTTAATATGTGATGATAGAAATGTACAAGGTAATTCATCGATAATAGTATAGGCCCCAAATCAAAGTGCATTAGACTTTTAGAAACAAAGTGTATGATGAAGCTTTGCCGTCCCACTATGTATGTATTGTCTTCTTAAATATACTTATAAAGTACGCCCAAAGATGTAGCATAACTTAATCAATGAAATGAGACCAAAAAGCTTTACACAAAAGAACATTTCATTTCAATGATCAATCAAAAAATAATTTAGTATGAAGCCACTGATCATGAAAAACAACCTCTCATATTCAAACTCCAACTTTAGTGAAAAAGTTAACTTTTTATAATTTTTGAGGGTGGAGCAATTAACTCAGGAATGCCCATCATACCAATTCCATTAATATTGTTGTTTACGTTAGTTTATGTCATCGGAGTTGATAAAATATAAGTTTATACAAAAGATATGTGCCTTAAAATTACATTTTCAAAATCGCTCGCCTTTCAAGGTAAAATGTGTGATGGAGTTTTTTATTAGTATTTCAAGCCCGTCAAACAAAACTAGAACTCACTTGAGGATTTGTTTGTGTTCTATCAATGTCAATTGAACGTATCAAACTTTTAGTGCAATTTTTTTGCTTTATATTTGTTGAATAAATCCATTTTCATCAAGGAAATTGTTTGGTGCAAGGGAGGAGGCAACAAAAGGGTGTGGTAAGTTTAAAAGTCTTCGCTCGATGCAAGGTAATTATTTACTTCTCACTTTTGGTTCTCCGCATATTGGGTCACTGTGCTTTTAGTATTTTGCTTACTATTTTGTTGCACTCTACACTTTTCTGAGGAATGGGTATTGTTGTTGTTGATCATTATTATTTTTTGATTTCCAGTTCAAGTTTGCACCTCCTCAAAAAAAAAAAAAAAAAACTATAAGCACAAATTCTAATGTGTAGTTTTTATCGCAAATTGGGCAGCGAAAATCCATATGATGACCACATTTTTTTAAGGTCAGACTTTTGCTTGTGTTGCATTAATCGTTGTAAACTTATGTAAAATTACGCAGTTGGCACTCGATTAGGAATGATTTATCTCATAAATAACGTTAAGTCAGTAAGTATACATGTTTTATTTGAGGTGGGCCAATATTTTACAATGTTCGTAATTTATTAACCGTTACTTAATTTATTCATTGGACACTTTTTCAGCCATTTTTTATCCGCCTTTTCGCATAGTAAAATATGTCAACTATAATTATAATCATACCCGCCCATCGGTTTTGACACTAGTATATATATATATATATATATATATATATATATATATATATATATATATATATATATATATATATATATATATATATATATATATATATATATATATATATATATATATATATATATTTATATTTGGGATCAAATGAGATCATTGTTAAAGTTCTAAAAAATAAGATCATTGCAAAACCAATGTATAGAGGCCAAGTGGAATTGATTACTTAAAAAAACTGAAAATTAAATATATAGCAAAAGGGGCATTATAGGTATTACACACATCTCATTTAACCCTAATAAAAATCACCCATCTCTTTCATATTATTCATTTCTCTGCTCCCACCCCTCTCTCTAAACACCCAGCCTCCATCTTCAACATCCGGTCGCCATCCATGTATGTGGAAACACTCGACTAAAAACTAATCACTCTAGTTTCACTTATGGCAGATCTTACTTTTATGTGTTCACAGAGAATTCTTGAAGTTGAGTATTGGATTATGGGTAACGTGAGATCAAGCTTAAACAGGTCTGCAGATTTGATGATGAAGATAAGATGATAAAGCCGAAACATACATGTCGCATCCCCAACAAAGCCACAACCTGTTTCACCTTCAAGATCTCTGACGGGATATATTGGTGACGGTTATATTCCGTGACGGGGATATAATCTTTTTTTTCAGATCCGTTGGTCACGGTTATATCCGGTGAAAGGGATATAAGCTTTTTTTAAGATCCGGTGATATGTGGTTGTGTGAGGGTTGCGTGAGGGTTCAAAAGTGATATGTGGTTCATGGTTTAATGGGTTTGTGATCCGGTTACAAGTTGGCTTCGTAATCCCTAAGTACTTTTTCCGGCGAGGCTGTTTTGAAAGTTTATTAGTGATACACTAGTATTCCAATCAGTGTGTGTATGAGATGGGTTTGTGTTCCATTCAGTTTTTTCCGGCGAGGCTTATTTTTTCTTGCGAGGCTTGTTTTTCCGGCGAGGCTTTGATTTAACCGTACAACAGATTTGTATGCAAAATGGTGGATACAATGTGATATGTATATGTATCTGATCTTGTCATGTATCGGGTAAAATGGACGGATTCCGGTACCGAAATCTGCTGCTGCTAGGTTTCGATAGGTTCTTGATAAATAGATGTGTTTATGTATCTATTCAGTTTTGATAGGTTTTTGATACACTGTTTTGTATATGTATCTGATGTGTTTATGTATTGGATTATGGGTAATACACACGGATTCCTGTACCGTAATCCGCTCGTTCTGGATAGTTTGTGTACTTGTTGTATCAATTGTTTTGAACTTGTGTACTTAATGTATCAAGTAAATGTTTTTCAAATTATTTATTGGATTCTGGGCAAAATGCATAGATTCCGGTGTACCGGACCAAAATCTGCTGCTGTTAGGTTTGGATATGTTCTTAATACATATATGTATTTAATAGTAATTTTTAGTTTTGTTCGGTGATACACTTAATATTATATTTTGTGTAACAGTTTATTGTATAAAAATGTTAACTAGATTTTTGTAAAATAAAAAGACGAAAATTTGAAAAAATATTGACCACATTTGTATTTGAATTCTCCAAAATACCCTTGAAACCTTATTTAACCACTACAATGTCCCTCATTTAATGTTAATCTCATTAAACAAAAATTCAATGATCCAATGGTTTAGATTGGGTCTTACTTTTAGAATTTTAAGCTTGATCTTACATTAACCCTCCCTTATATATATATAGTTGAGGAGAGTTATTTTACATACCAAACTTTTCTCACATACCAAGGGACTCATCTCCACCATCCATCTAAAAAGAAAATCAATGGCTGAGATTTAAAAACATTTTATTATTTCACCCATTTTTTATAATTTAATATTCTCTTAAACCGCTTATCATTGCTTAAAATATTTACATCGTCGCGACGAGCATTTAATTATTATCTTTCTATAGACGGGCATCTTTGATATACTTTCAAAAAAGAAAAACTCATTTTTCACGCTTTTTCGTTTTTCGTTTATTTACGCTATCGAAATTTACACTAAAAAAAATCATATATGATAAAACACTAAATTGAATATCACATGTATTAGTGTTAAATCATATATGATATGTAATATCACATGTGATATCATATGTGATTTTACACTAATATCACATATGATATTACATATCATATATGATTTTACACTAATATCAAATTAGTGTTATATCATATATGATTTTTCAATGCAAATTTCAAGAACGAAAAAACTAAAAAACTTTTTAAAAAAAACGTGAAAAATATTTAAAAAATTTTTTTGTCGAAATTATATCAAAGTGCCTATCTATAGAAAGATAATTAAATGCTCGCCGCAATGATATTTTTTTTCCGCTTAACGCATTAACGGTTTAAAAGTTATTAATATTTGAATAAAAGGATGAAAGTGGTTTTTTATATTGTTTATTAATCTCATCCATTGTATCAAATAAAAAACAAGGAAGATTGATCCCTCAGATGTGAAATACTTTTGTCTCAAACGATCTTATATCATATATATATATATATATATATATATATATATATATATATATATATATATATATAATGTAAGGTTATTTTCAGAATCAAGAAAAGATCGAGAACTGCGAGAACCAATCTCAACCGTTCAATAAGATGATCAATGGATAAAATGACTTGTGACACAAATGTAATAAACTTAAAGATCAAATATTAATTAATAATTGACAGAGGGGTATTAATGGAATTTTGTATCATTACTTTCAAAAACTGTCCCAAATAAATAAGGAAATTTGCAATTTGCTAGATCTATAATAAAAAAAAGGGAGGATTACATGTATATCCTTCCCTAAATAAATAATTACATATATGTCATTTGTACTAGTTTTTTATGCATAAAATACAATGCTTTTAATGCATTCAAAGGATATATACTCCCTCCGTCTCAAAATTATTGTCAGGAGACAAGAAACACACAATTTAATAAAAGTGGGATCACTTTAATTTTCAACCATTCAAAAGGAATATTCCCCCACAATATTCTCTAGTTTTTACTATAAAATGAAAGTTGGACAATTATTTGCACATCCAAAAAAAGGAATGCGACTATTATTTTCGGAGACGGGAAGATATAATTTTTCATTTAGGCAAGGACATATATGTTAAAGCCCCTAAAAAAAACTCTCTGTCATCTCTCTCATATTGTTGCAGCTAGTCGTCGTCGTCCTCCACATATATTTTCATATATTCGATCGGTTCGTCTCAATATAATATATTTCGTCGTCATATTAAGGTTTGACTATTGTGGGTTTAGATATTTTATTAATGTCTTTATATATAAAAGACTATCAGATGACTCTACAGTGATTAATTAAAAAGGGATTTAATTGACGTAGATCTATTTTTTATTGGGTATTAAGGTTTGATTTTTTTGTTCCAGACAGTTCCAGCGCAATAGTGTTCATTTAGTTATTTTCTTCGCCAATGGTATTTGATTGATGTGAATGGCTCCATGGTGATTAAAAAATATGATTCATGCGTTAAAACATTTTTTATTATGAGTTTTTATTACTTTTATAAAACAATATCATTTTCATTTTATAGAACTATATCGTTTCATTATTTTGTGTTGCTGTTTACGTTCACTTTTTTAGATAAAAGGTGTCTACCATGTGCGAATTGTATACATATATATTAGTTACGTCATGTGGAAGTATTTTTTTTAGATTTAGTTTTGTTGTAGTTTTTGCTTGGAATAAAATCTTGTTGATGTTTTGTTTTAAATACAAAAAATATAGTTCTTGAAATGCATATTGCTTAAAATAAAATCTTGTTGATATTTTGTTTTATACAAAAAAGTATAGTTTTTGAAATGCATATATGTTTCATGGCTGATAAAAATCAATAAAAGATGTGTGCATATGTGTTTTTGAAGTTTCTAGGTGAATTTGATGCCTAATGTGCATATGCGTTTTTACAATTTCAGAGTTTAAATGTATTGAAAGTGCATATATGTTTTTAATTTTGATAAAAGGATGTTTTGTGTTTAGTTATGATTTAAGGGTGCACTTGTGTTGTGTTTTAAGGTTGTACTAATTTTTCAAAGAAGTCGAGAATATGGTCACGTATACACAAGTCAGAAATACATTGTGCATATGTATTTTGTTAATTGTTATGATTAAATACTTCATTTATTAATTGGTTGTGGTTACAGGTACAAGTATGATTAGCGACGTGAAGAGGGCACATGTGTTTTGTACATACTATCTAGCAAAAAGATAATTATGATAAAGAAGTAAAGAGTAAAGACATGTGTGCATGCAGTATATACAAGTGCACACAAAATAACTTGAGTACGTATATATAAAGACATATGGATGAACTCAAACGCACATATACATGCAAAGAAATCGAGAATCTCTAATGAGAGAAAATACATGTGCATATACGGCAAAACCAAAACTGGTTGTGTTAAAGATTAGTAGACACGGCTATACATCAAGGAAACTTTCATTTACTCTTTACTTGTAGAATTTTGTATATGAATTGTATATCATAGATTTTAGATTTTGTGTATAATGTTTTTGTTTTGAAATGTATATGGTACATTTAAATATTTGTGTTTGTCATTCCATGTACTTGTGTAAATATTTGTGACCAAAACACATTAGAGGTTTAATCAATAGAGCACTAAAAATATAAGTAAATTAACATTATATGTAAAAAAAATACATATGCACCTTACCTTTTGAAATCATGCATGTTAGGAAAAAAAAAAAAAAAAAAACCCTAAAATTTAGGAGCGTTTTTTAATAAAAAAATTCAAAAAGAAAAAAAAATGTAATTTTACTCTTATACCCTTTTGAATTAAATAATAGATATAAATATTCAAAAAAATCTGATTGGTTGATGCTGGTTCTCGCAGTTCTCGACCTTTTTTTGGTTCTGAAAAGAACCCTTCCATATATATATATACTAGTTGTCTAACCCGCCCGATGGGCGGGCTACTTTTATAAAATTATGTGTGCATTTGTGTTTTATGTAAATACGTTTTACATTCAAGTTTTTCGTATTACGGGTAAGATGATAATATATGGGCACAAATTAATATAGCTATGATGAAAAACACAAAATTGTGGCAAGTTATTGACTATGTGTTTGTAAAAAAAATAGTAACATGTATTAAATAAAGCATCATTAAGGTGCGTTAATAAAATAGATGAAGTAGAAATTGTTTAAAAAGATAAATGTAGTGAACTTATTAATAGTGTGTTAATAAAACTGTACCAACATATCAAAATGTCGTAATGGAGAGTAAACTAATATTTACTTCATTGTCTTCAAATACCAAGTCAAAAGAGTAAGGATCTTTCTCTGATTAACACCGAATGCCAAAATGATGAAATGCATCTTGCAACGACGGTTATGTCATAAGTCAATGAATCAACTTGGTTTGGTGGAGTGATTTGTTTCTCCACTTTTTGGTATGAAATAAAAAATTTGATCATTTGTAAATAACACATCATTGGTAATACAATCTTCATAATTTGCATTTGGAGCACCATCAATAGCCTTCTTTTTAGCATGCCTTCTTGAATCCATCTGGCTAGGTGTTAAAAATACATAGAATGACCAGAGGCATAAGCAAGCTTTGGAGTCATTTTCTTCCTTTTTTTTTCACTAAACATATTATAAAGCATATAAGAGAATGTCAATAATTAATACAATGACATAAACCATATAATAGAATTGAGATGATATTAAATATAATCTTCATAGGCAAATTATAATCATTTGACATTTAACATTAAACATACCGATGAGCCAAGGTGAAGCACTGCTTTTAGTCAATTTGTTTTTCTGAACAAATAAGATACATGGTAAGCATACCAAATGAATGAGAATTAAGAGTCATTATAAACACAAAGATTGTTACCATGGGCAGGAAAGTTTTGAAGACCTGTTTGATTCCATTTGATTATTCCAACAATAAAGCAATACATAAATACAGAACTGAGATCTCCAATGATCATGTAAATACAAAAATATGGTGTCGAAAACATGATAGCATATCTGAAAATGTTCAAACACATAAACATATACATTCTAAAAACAAAAATAAAAACTAAAACATAATCAAATCTATTAACATTGACCACTCCATATGAACATTATGAGATCTAACAAAATGTATGAAGGCTAAAACGTATGCAAACAGAATAAAAACATGAATAACAAAGAAACGTGATAATGTGGAATGAATTGTGATGTAAGATGCAATTTGAATCACTTAATTATAGATGGAGATTAGGTTACACAAGAATGAAATCCTCTGTACATGCAAACAAAATAGGAATGTTGGTTGATTTTGATATAGTTGCTTTGGATAAATGATGCAAATACAAAAAGTTTGGAAAACAAAATCAAAGATTGATGAAGGAAGAAATTTGAAAACGTGTATCCCCTCGTTTCTAGCATCAAAACGCCCCAATCCTTTATGTATTCAAAGTTTTTAATTCTTCGTGTAGATTTGTTAGTAATTTTATTTGTTAACATTTATCACAAATCTTGTAATGGTATAGTGGTTAAGTTGTTTCATTCGTTCTTTGTCAAGAACCCATGTTCGAACCTTTGGCGCTTATTTTTAATATGCTTTTACATGTTTATTGAATGTCATCATTGAATCATCAATGACGTGGCAATAATGATGTGTCATGGACTCTCTATTATATATGTGGAGATATATATATATATATATATATATATATATATATATATATATATATATATATATATATATATATATATATATATATGGTGACGCTTATTGGTGTACAACCTTAAAATGAAAGAAAATAGGCACAAATCAACTGGATGTATAATGGTATGATTATGTCAACATTAGATCTGACTACAATTAATGATGTCATCAGATTTTATTAATTGAATGGCATTCCTCAAAATACTTGATATAGTAAAGCCATTTTCATATAATAAATATCACGCAAAACCATCCTACTACAATTTATTTATCTTTTAACAAGTTTTAAACCAGCCAGATAGTGGCGAACTGGCGATGCATCATTTTAAATTGTATAGAATATTTTATAATCTCCTTGACAAATAACAAGCCATTCTATTTTTTAGTATATTTTATGCAATACCCGGTTTCTTTGATTCACATCGACTTGGTAGCGTGTTACTAAAACTATACTAAAATTTTAATGTGTCGTATACTAAAATTTGTATGTGTCGTGTATAAAGTGATACATTAAAATTTTAGTACATTTTTAGTGACATAATACCAAATTTTAGTACATTTTTAGTATATTTTTAGTGACACAGAACTAGTACATACCACTTCAGTGACACAAAACTAGTACATACCATTTTTAGTGACACAGAACTAGTACATATCAATTCAGTGACACAGAACTAGTACATACCATTTTTAGTGACACAGAACTAGTACATACCACTTCATCTATATAGCCCAATGATGCACAACAATAAAAAGTGCTCATACATGTAATTATAAAGCTTATACATGACAAAATATAAGATAAAAGAATTATAAACAATTTTCATCCATTGATCTGCATTACTTACCAATATATCTTCATACCTGTAGATGATGCTAATACAAGAAAAAGACCACTACACAAAAATAACTAACAAAAGTAGTGATATAAAAATTTAAGATCCGAAAAATACACAAAACGTTGTGTAAAGACATCATGGTGGTGTACTTGCGGTCCATGGATAGTCGACCGATCCGATCGTAGAAAAGGCCATCATGGCAACATCTACTAGGTTTTTATTTGAAACAATCGATCTTGACAAAGGTTTTCGCGGTCACCGCGGTTTCATCTTGAAAACCACCGAATGGTGGACGCGGCGGAAAGTAGCCGAAACGACTAAGAAGATGGTATGATGTATGTATAGATCTAACAATGACGCGCAACGACTAAGAAGAGGGGTGGCTTTTGGCAGATCTTGTTTATCAATGAGAGAGAAGATAGAACCAATCTTTGTTTTTTATAAAAGATATAAATGATTGAAGCAGTTTTATAGGAACGATTGTTGCGGGCTTGTATTCGGATTTTAGAGCATTCAATATTACTATAATACCCCTAAATATAAACAAATTACTTTTGCTTTTCTTTTAAGTGAAAACGCCACATGGCATACTTTTACTGGTGCCTATTGTATTGTATTTTAAAGTGACGCAAATATATATATATATATATATATATAATCTAGATCAAATAAGATCAAACTTAAAGTTGTTAAAATGAGATCCAACTAAAATCGACAAAGCGACACTCTCCTTACAACAAAAATAAATCTTTTATTAACTATAACTAAAATTTTCAAAGTTTTGATAGATTTCTTTTTAAAATTTACGAAACATAGGTGATACACTTTGATTAGATGTGTAATGTGTATCAGGTTTTTGTATGTGTATCAAGTTTTGAAATATTTATTAGAGTAATGTGTATCAGGTGTATCACTAATCCAAACTCATGTATCATTTGGTTATTAAGTGCTAAAATGTTAATTTGTATTAAAATATTATTTTTATATGTATTATTGCTAAAATTGTTATTTATAAATGTTTTAGTGGTATTTTAGACTTGATCTTATTTTTACAACTTTAAGTTTGATCTCATGTTAACTCTCCCATATATATATATATATATATATATATATATATATATATATATATATATATATATATATATATATGAAAGAGCTGGACAATAAGTAGTTAGATCAAATCGATAAAAGTTAACAGGATGTTTAAGTGTTCGAATTACATGGTTAGCTATTTTAAGACACACAAGTTTACTATTTCATCGTTTGGTAAGGTTGAATGATCAAAAATAAAAAGAATTGATGTTCTCATACTTGAACCACGAACCCTATTTAGGCTTTTATGCCTAGTACAATTATGTTTTCATTACATTTGAAAATTATATCTATACTACTTTATAAAAGATTTTGGACTTGCTAAATTAAGTAGTCTTAAAAAATTAAGACCAAAAACATTTCTTTTAATAGAAAGTCTTAAACAATTATAATTGTTCATCAGCATTAAAGTGGTGCAGATTAATGTGCAGTCAAATGAAACGTAAATTAAATGTCTTTATTGACTTGTAACAACTCATTTCAATAGCTTCTTAGAGCACTCCCAACAATAACACCATAACACCAATAACACCGTCCACGTCAGCGCCACATCAGCTTTAACATTTAACATTAACATCCCCAAAAAACACCCACAACAATAACATCCCAATAACACCATAACACCACTAATATTTCATATTTTCAATTTCAACCCCTAAACTAAATCATACACTTTATTTTTTAAACTAAAACAAACATTTCATTAAAACTTAAAACATATTACAATACGAGATTAAAAAAAATACAAGGAAAAAAAAATACATTAGATAAAAAAAAAAAAAAAAAACACACACACACACACACACACTGCAATTAAAAAAAAACACATAGCAAATACTTATTCATCCTCGTCCGCTCTTGTTGTTGTCCATGTCGCTCAAGATTCTTTCGCCAAACATGCTCCATAAGGTCCTGCTTGGAGTCGGGTATGCGTTGTCCCGCGTGTATTTCTTTTGCCTTACGACCGTATGTGCGTATCACATCTTTCAACCCATTCGTTGCCTCAAATTTGCTGACGGATCCACCCACAGTTTGTTATAGTCACGTAAAGCAAATTTTTGATCTTTTATAATCATGTTATGCATAATAATGCAACAATACATGATTCTACGTATCGTGGCAATTTCAAATCCACGTGCCGGTTGTTGTAGTATACCCCAACGGCCTTGAAGAACACCAAAAGCACGCTCAATATCTTTTCGCACTTTCGTCTCCTTTTAAAGTACGTGATGTTTTTCATCGCTTGTTGCCGCGAAGGATTTGACGAAAGTTGCCCACTGTGGATAAATTCCATCAGCCAAGTAATACCCCTGCTCATACCTAGTTCCGCTAACCATATAAGGTGCTATTGGGGCATTGTCAGCAAGAAGGTCGTCGAATAACGGAGAGTTATCTAAAACATTGATATCGTTATTTGCCCCCGCCATCCCAAAAAATACATGCCAGATCCATAAATCTTGAGAAGCAACAGCTTCAAGCATAATTGTTGGGTATTTTTTATCACCCCTAGCAAATGGCCTTGCCAAGCCATCGGACAATTTTTCCATTCCCCAAATAGCAATGCTACCAAGCATTCCCGGAAAACCATGTTTTTCTTCATGTAGTTGATAAATTTTTGAATGTCGGCCCATGTTGGTTTTCTTAAATACTCCGGCATAAACAAATCAATAATGCATTTGTTAAAATTATCAAGGCAGACCTTTGAAGTACTCTCACCCATTTGCAAGTATTCATCAAATGCATCGTGTGGTGCCGACGCCAATTGGCCATGATGGCGTACGTACACTTCATTAGAGCACTTATACTCATTCGAATCTGCATAATCGGGTGTTTGCCTAAAAAAGGTAAAATGATCCGAATATTATCTAAGTATAAGATTCAATACCTTCAACTATTTGCAGGAATAGTTTCCGTACCATACTAAATCTTCTACGAAAATTCCGTTTGAATACTTACAACCTTGTACTAAATAATCGCTGCCAGACGCTCTTCTGCAGCTCACGCTCACGATATACATGGGTACGAGAACGACTAGGATGTTGAGATTGAATACCCTCTTGTTGTTCCAACCGAAGGTGATACACTCACGCACAGCCATAAATTGAAAGTCCTCTCGTCATCAACGCCCCACCAAGACAGGGGAATATCACCTTCATGATTGGATCCATTGTGAACGAATTTGATTTTTGAAATATGAAAGTGTAAAGAGGAAGTATATAAAGTTTGAATGGAAGTGTGAAAAAAATAGAGTTTTAGTTTTATTTATAGTGGAAAAAATGTTTTTTTTTAAAAAAAAAAACTAGCCGTTAAGGGGGTTTTTTGTAAATTTTTTTGAATTTCTAGACGTTGAGGGACTAATTGTGTAAGTTTTTCAAATTTTTTTTTTTTTTTTTTTCCCTCTTTAACGCTGCTAAGAACCCAACTGCCAGCAAAATAACGCCGTTGAAGATCAAGCCCTCCAACGGGTATAACGCGCGTTATGGCGTTAAAACGCCTATAACGGCGTTATACCGTTACCGTTGAGAGTGCTCTTACATACACATCAAAATTAAATATCTTTAATTGACTTGTAACATACAATCATACACCGGGTATAAGAACCCCAACCCAACACACAATCATTTGAACTTTCATCTCCATCAAAATAAACTCGCAGTCCCAAAAATCATCTCAGTCAACAAAATACAAGAACCAACCTATAAGTCGTAATAGGCTGCGAGACACTTAATATTTGTGAATCTTGTTATGTCTCTCAACAATCTGAGTTTCGTATTATTTACGAACCTAGATATTGTTGTGAGACTAACCGGAGACTTTGAGATACCACAAGATACCCAAAGACCCGGGTTTGACCGTTATTATAGGCCTTGTCTAAGCGAAAGTCAATCAAAAGAACAATAAACTACAGTAAAAGTCAGCAATTATAACCAACAACAACAACCAACTACAAGACTATCCTATTCCCATCGACTGTTAACAAACTACAACCGTCTCAACTGTCAATCCCATCTCCAAATATACAACTCGACTCGAAATAAAAAATAATACAAAGATCTCAGGTTTAATATTAAATGATATTTACAGATCTTTAAAGACCAACACTAATAAACCTATCATAGATCTTGACCAAGAACAAAAACAAAACAAAAAAGAAACCTACCTGAGACCTCTTATGAGATCCTCGAATATGAGCTGAGATGAAAGAAAGGTTATCTTGGTGTTGTGATTTTGTTTTGATATTCGGTTCTAAGCAAAGTATTTGTGTTTCGTTGAAAAGGAGTAATAAGGTTGGGATGAGTATTTTTTTGAAGTTATAAGGAGGAACGTATTTGTTGCATTTTTTACGGAGTGATAAGGATGATAATGGTAGCCACGTTTCTTGATGGAGATATAAGGATGAATATGATTAGTTTAAGGAGATATAAGGTAGATGGTTTGAAATTGTGGCCTGCGTTTGAAGAAATAAAGATGATTAGTATCTGAGTTTGAAATAAGGGATCCGAAATTAAGGGGTCTTCTCGTAACGGGTATCTTGTAGTAATTCATTTTTTTGGATAATGATTTACGTAGTATTTATTTGTAAGCTTTTTGACAATAGCTTTACTGATTAGTTTGTTATTTTAAAACACCCCTGTATGTTTAAACGATATATAATATTACACGTCCTAAACGACTAGCAATATCGTTGGCCATTGTTTCCGTATCGTTGTTGCATCGTGATGCAAGTCTGCCATTTTCTAAAGAAATATTGTGCGGTAAACTTGTTCCATTAAGTTATCGTCATGTGTTAAGTTAGCATCATGAAAAACAGAGAATCGCGTAGGCACCTTGCTATAAAAGCTTTTTATTATGTTACTAAATTCGTAAATAAGAAAGCAAATTAATTTTTAATTAATAACCTCTATTGGACATGCTTTTTTTTTCCTTCTTTAAAAGCAATGCATCGAAAAAACCTTGCTATCGCCAAAATATATAATCACACGGGTACCCGCCGCTGCAACGCGCGGGTACCCGGCTAGTTTAACACTATGTTTGATTACCTTAAATAATGATCAGTTTACAGTGTTAGATAATAAAGGCTTATTGGCCCGACCCACTTGTTTAGGCCCGTTTAATAGTTAGGGTTTCGTAGTTGTCTTTTATATTTAATGTCTTGTAATCTTCATAGTTAATTGAATATGAATAATATAGTTTTCAGTATTTCTTTGATTTCTACATGGTATCAAAGCCAGGTTGAAAATGAAAAAAATAAATAAATAAATAAATAAAAAATAAAGAAAGGTTGTTTGTTCGCACTTTATCCGCTCGTGGTTCGTCTGTTTTGTATGATAACTCCGTATAAATAGGTATTGATTGGATACATAGTGGATCGGTTACCAACAGTTTATTTTACGTGTGCTTGGATTTGATTGATACGGTCACAACTTGATTATTTTATATATTCATTTAGGTTGAATAGTTTATGGATTTATATTTGTTTATTAAACAAGGTAAAAAATTTGGAAAATTGGTGACAGCCGTGGGATTAGTATTGATTATTGTGATTGGCTAAAAGAATTGGTAACATTTTGATTTTTGTGATTTAGGTTTCACATATGTTGTTCGGTTCATTTTGTGTTAGGATGGTTGATAGTTCTGTTCGTCATGATGTTGAAGGGTGTGTTAATATTGGTACTAGTATTGGTTATTGGTATTGGTATTGGTATTTGCATCGGGTCGTAATAGATTATTGTTAACTTGTTTTGGTTTCACACGTTGTTCTGCATCTAGTTCCGTCTGGTTTTGCTCTGTCTGCATCTGTCTGTTTGAATCAACATCTGTCTGATTTTACATGTGGTTCTACATCTGGTTCCACCTGATTTTATCTGAATATGTCTGTCTGATGCATATGTATGTTTGAATCTGCTCTTTGTCTACCTTTGTTCGGACGACCTCTCTGCTGAATTTGTATCTTTATGCATCTGTTTGCTCTTCTTTTATCTTTGTTCGGATCTCTATGCTGAATCTGTATCTGTCTGCTCAATCTCCTCTTCGTCTACCTCTGTTCGGACCTCCTTGTTGAATCTGCATCTGTCTGTCTGCACCTGTCCATCTGATTTCGGAGTTTTCTTGCCAAACTCTAAATGTAACATTGTGAGTTTGAGAAGGGATTTTAAATAATAAATGCCTATTGGCCCGACCCTCTTGTTTAAGCCCGTTTATTTGTTAGGTTTCATATTTATCTTTTCTATTTAATCTCTTGTAATCTTCATAATTAGTTGAATCAGAATAATACACTTTTTAGTATTCCTTAAATTTGTACATACGGTATAGGTCAATAGTTCAATTCATTTACTCGTATGATTAATTTTGAATAGTAATTACAATGCCATGCATAAGCTTTCATCACGAGGACAATTGTAGCGATCAGGATATGGTAAAAATGAGTTAGACGTTTGATTTTCTAAGCAAGCTTCTAGTTAAACAATCTATATGTGTTGTCACAATCCAATCGCACAACACTTTTGGACACACCTTTGCCAAATTGTAAACCTTGAAGGACAACCATATGGAAAATCAATGCTTTCTTGCTGGTAATTCCTATATCTGAAACGTTGATACTATTCAATCTCCATCCTACAACGTACAACCCAAGATTCCAAAGCTACAAAACTTTTCCAAAAGGGGATAAGTGGAAGATGTGCGAAAAGGTTAGTGGCCGGGGGAGATAAATGATCGAGACAACAAACCATCTTTGAAAGAACAAAAGTCTCATGGAGTGTCGATTCTTTTCAGCATTTATATGATTGAATGTGGGTTCAAGTAATTGCCTAATGAAGATAGTCTTTTTGTCTGTTACAACATAACTAAATGGACACAAAGCAAACTTCATAGACATAGCTAGCTTCGCACTTGGAATCAAAAGATTTTGGTGTCATTGTTCTTTTTGCACACTTTATTCTTCCATATCTTTTCATCACCTAATAGTATGGTTTGGGACATAATTTGCTAAACTTTATTGGCTCAATATTTTTAGAAATCCATAACCTAACCTATTGTTCGTTCAACTTTTTTTATTTTTATTATTTTTTATTTTTTATTATTATTTTTTTTAATATTTACTTATCTATATCTATAATTCTATATAAAACATTTGGGACTTTCTAATATAAGAAGTTTAAAAAAAATTAAGACAAAAAACATTTCCTTAATAGGAAATTAAAGAGTCATTAGTCAATGAGATTTGAATTGTCTGAATTTCATTTGAATGTCTTAAAGAGCCCAATTCGTAACAGATATCTTCCATTAAACATGTTTAATGAAAAAAGAAAACTGCAATGTAATTTAGAAAAAAATGCCTAATCATTAATACATTTTTAATTCATGCTTTTAATCTATACTATAACTTATAAGATATAAATACCCACAAACAACCTACAATCAACAACACAACCACAAGCAAAACACTCCGTATCTCGCTCCCCATCTCATAAGATCAACATCTTCCCAAACAAAAAAAAGTTATCCGCCGGTGCATTGTGCGGGTACCCTTCTAGTACATCAACTATGTACGCTTTTTTAGGACAAATCTATACCAACTAATGAAAAAAAATATGTAGTTAAGAAATTTTTATTGGTCAAATGAAATTCAACTACGTTGACTGATCGGGTGCCATTTAAGCAAAACGATGCCAAATGGGACAAACCCACACGTGACATGGTCAATGTGTGGTTAGGAGAAGAAGTAGGAGAACAAATATAACGTACGGACATTATGCACATAACCTTATAAAACCATCCTTCATTTCGTTCAGCAATCTAATTAACGTACCTTTGTTCCTTCTTACTCGTGTGTCTGTCTCTTTCTCTCCTCATAACATTCCTTATTTCACTCTTTGAAAAAACAAATTTGTTTTGATAGTTTTGTACTTTTGTTATTATGACTTTGAATCTTAAAATGTTTCTCATGGACTTTTGGATGCTTTCAGACGTTTACTTGGAGCCTAGACGAGAACGTTTTCAGAAGCTGCTTCAAGTTCCGGTTTTAAATCTTGGTTGCTCGTACAAATCATTACATTAACATCAGGAGAAGAATGTTACACGACGTTGTACCTTCGCCCGATCAACCTCCTATGGTATATCATTCTCTCTCTTTTTTTGTTATATAGGTGTTACGATACATGCCTATAAGTAATATGTATTCATGGGAACTGGGAAAGATTTGGTTGGGGAGGAACTTATGATATTTTCGTTCGCCTTTAATTTTTTAATTTGTCATCTAGCGGTGTCGCGACGTCTACAAGGAAAACATCTCCTCCCGCGTGCCTAAATTCAATCATTTTACCAAACAAATTAAAAACATGTCATTTTCTAAGTAGTAATCACTAATTAATATCTCTTCTTTCCGTACGCATAATCATGTCACTATCGATGGAGATGTTAGGTCTAAGTGATGGTATTAAAGCTGATATATTACAACTAATCACACATCGAGAGAGATCCAAAACATGAGGAGTTATGGTATAAAACCTCAAAAGATATGTTAAGATGTTTATACTAGATGATTATAATTGTATGTTGATTTTTTTCATTAATCATTTTGGTTTTGTGATAATAGGAACAAGTATCGAGCCCTCTAAGTGCTCAAATCTTGGAGTTTTGCGAATCAGAGTTATTCCAAGAGACCATAAACAACTCTGATGTCGCTTCTGCATCAAATTGTTGTTATGAAGAACAATCGTCCTTTGTCAAAAACATCTCTTTCCCTCTTGATATGAACTACAACGCCAATAACCCCACCACCAGTACTAACACCACCAACGACAACTACAACACCATGTTTGATGAAAAGATTGTAGAAAACGATATTTCTGCCCCTCTAGATTTCTCAAACCTCCCTCAGTATCCCTTTGGTAATGAAGATCAGTTTGACCTTTCTTTACTCCAAAACCATCTACAACTTGAGAACAATGGGCCTATTCCAACATATCCTCATCCAAATGATCAAACCGACATTATGTCCATTATGGGACCCATGGTTTGTGAAGACGAATGCCTATCTTCCGTGCCATCTTCTAAGTGTATGCGCTTAAACAACCTTTCATCCCCTAACCAATGTTTCCTTGATCATCCCTACCTCCCGTCAAGAAATATAAACTCAAACGCCATATTGCCAATAGAAAGTTGTGGAATTTTTAATGGGAATTTGTCGCTAGGAAATGAAATTCAAGCTCATGAATTGGATTTCCAAGGGGATA
Source organism: Chrysanthemum makinoi (assembly GCA_910596185.1). Lineage (NCBI taxonomy): Eukaryota > Viridiplantae > Streptophyta > Magnoliopsida > Asterales > Asteraceae > Chrysanthemum > Chrysanthemum makinoi. The sequence goes on along the minus strand of OU343221.1, from coordinate 32,214,337 downwards.
ATGGTGGCATCTTTTGTCAAGATATCCTAGGATGCCCTTACAACTCTGATGAACTCCAGGTTAGGCATCATCTTTAATTCAAAATTCGTGATTTTTTTATGTGCATAATTTGCTAAACCTTTTGTTATGCTTGCACTTAAGGCACTTAGCAACGAATGCAATCAAATGTTAAACAACGGAAATGGAAACTGTAATCCTCCATTAGCCCCTCCAGAGATCATAGGTTTGGAATCAGAAACCTTCAGAGTGGCCAACAAACTCACAAGTGAAGAACGAAAAGAAAAAATTCATAGATACATGAAGAAAAGAAACGAGAGAAACTTCAGCAAGAAGATCAAGGTACACAATCCAAACCATTTTCCACCTTCCTTACAACTTCTAATTTTCCCTATATTCTCTTACAGTATGCATGCCGAAAAACCTTAGCAGACAGCAGGCCTCGAGTGAGAGGAAGGTTTGCCAAGAACGATGAATTCGGAGAGCACCATAGAAACAACTCCAACACACATGAAGAAGACACAGATGAAGATGTAAAATCTATGCATGTAAGACCTATGAAGATCCAAGATGATAAAAACATGTTTCGACATTAAACTAATTATGTGTTTGTTTTATGAGCATGCAGATGGTGGTGAAGGAAGAAGAGAAGCTAGATTCATCAGATATATTTGCACACATTAGTGGCTTGAATTCATTCAGATGCAACTACCCAATTCAATCTTGGATGTGATTTGATAATTTGTTGCATGAAAATATAGTACAGTTTTGCAGGATCCCAAACCTGTGTTGGAATATAGGATCTGTACATATATTTATATAGCTTTTATATTGTAATAATGGGACAACCTTGGTTAAAAGAAATAGTAATCATCTTTGTCTAGGGGTGGTACTTATTGAAACTATATATACATGTGCTCCCATTGACAATTTTGTATATAATCTTTCATTGTCAATAATAATCTTTTTCAAAGCTATTGTATAAGCAGTATATAACACATGTGACGAACATATGACATATTTAATTTTAATGTGTAACTAGCTAGCTAATGTACTAATTTTAACTATGAAAGACATTTTTCATACACGTTTTTAAACAACCGTAAAATTTAGTCGATTATATGTTGAATTGAACTTCGTTTTTTTTAATTGTTCTTCGCTTTCCCTATAGATGTAATCGTTTTCTTTTCTGTTTAGTTGCATGCTTTGGACATATTTAAGAACATGTCGTTTTCTTTTAGTAGAAGAAACAACTCTCTATTATATGGGTATCTTTGGCACTTTTTGTACCCAACCAAAAAATAGTGCCAACCTTACACCAATTCAGGCCATAGTCCGTATTTAGATTTTTTATACGGGCTTACTTATACGACATCTCTTTTGTATTTCGCTTGTGCTCTTTAAAAGACGGTAATGTGATGGTATGGTATCATTATTTGGGTAGCTTTATACCGTTATCAGGTTTTTGTTGCTCAAATCAAGATTATATATGAGTTACAGTACCTAATTGAAGGCCAACCGAACCAACTAAACCAGTTGTCCATAGCCAGCAGTATGTGAAATTTGTGTGCAGCGGGGAAACTAGGACTCACTACAAGAATATTAGTTTTCAGCGACTACACGTGTGGTCGCTATAAAGCTCAAAAGTAGCGATACAAAAAAGCTGGCTTTTAGGACCCATTTCTGGGACGTTTTTTAAACTGGCGTCCTATTAAGCCATTTAATATGACGAGTTAGCTTTAGAGTCCTATCATATTAAAACATATAGGACCCTTACTATGAGTGTCTCATTCAGTAAGTTTTGTGGGACACTTATTTGTTATGGTCTTATTAGAATCAAGTCTAATGAGCACTTAATGGATGGGTCCTATTATTTAAGTTTAATATGATACTAATATGTTAATTCATATTATGAGTCGTGGTCCTAATAGAATGGAACTTAATAGGACCTTTTGTTTAAGTATCTTATTCGGTTAAATTTGTAAGACTTTTATCATTTAAATTTTATTTCGATAATCTATAATAACATTTGATACGTGGGTCCAAATACCTTAAGGAAAACCTGAGAGCTAATAAAGATTGAATTTAAAAGATATTCTAGATCAACTCAGACGAGTTTAGCTGCTTATAGCTCGATTATCAAAATATTCAGGTTAGCCTAGGTTGAACCTGTGAATATTGTGTTGATCAATTATATACCATGATTTGAGAACTAAGAGACCAATTATGTCATTTTTGTGTTTGTAACTCGAGTATAAATAAAAAGCGAGTGAGCTATAGCCTCTTCATATCTGCCATCTCTGCATCTTTAGTCTGAGGGTTGGCATTCTTTCAAAATTTTGGTAATCGTATTAATCTCCTGTTAGTATTTTGATAGTAGTTGTGAGTGTGGTTGATAATCCACCATTTGGATTATTGTTTCATTGATTGGTAGCTAAGAATATGTCAAACTTTGTGTTTGTGTTTTTAAAAGTTTTAGATTTAATTCTATAAATATTTGTTAAAATGTGGTGAGCATTCCTCCAAACTATTTCTTCACTACTAAAAGCCTTACTTTTCGCAAGTTGACTTATGCACTTAAAGTAGTAGACAACTTACTAGTCAGTTGCTACCCTCTAATGTTTGGGAATTACCAAGACTGCTGAAATTAATTGAAACACCACATAATGACTTTGGGACATGTTTCGTTCACGAGGAGAAACTAGATGGACAAATTTCGGTTTGGATAAAACATAACGTAATTTTAAGTGATCAAGCGTTTATAATTTTATTTGAGTGGCGACTTTACCCTTTTAGTCTATGTGACGATAAGTTCAAATCCCAAAGATATTCAGTCATAAATTGAAAAACTATAGTACGTAGTAACTTAAAGGAAAAATAACTTTAAGATAAAAGTTAAAATTAATTATACATTAAGTAAGTTAATGATTGTAATAATAAACTTTTATAAACTTTAATTTGTGCTTCTTTTAATTAGAGAGTACATCGATACTACATATAATGGAAAGAACATCTTTCCTCCTCAAAAACTTAAACTTATGATATACAACCTATAGAGCTTTTGGTACAAACCAATTAACCACACATTTCAAGATTTTAAAATTAAAGAATACAACTTTTTTTGGGTAAAGGGTTACCCCGGTAAAGTATATTAAAACCGAAAAAAGTTAAGTACATATGGAATGTGGCTGAAGTACCACATTTACCTCAAGCTAAGAAGCTTGAAAAACACCAAAAACTAGAGCTTATGACATGTCATAAGCACTTACAACTCTGGAAAAAAAATGCACCTAGAACAAGACATCAATTGAACAAGCTAACCAGCAGCTACCGTGAAAGATGAACTTTCACCTATTTTTGGATTTGTAAATAAGTTAGCTGATTCATCATACGCATTTTCAACATATTCTTCATCTTCTTCGTCATCATTCTCCAATACAGAATACGAATTAGATGTAGTAATATTACCTTCCTTGGAGGTAGTGCTAGTGGACTTCAATATCGACGACGATTTAGATGCATTACCCAAAGTAGTAGCTCCCTTCTTGGGTTCACTAGTTGCCGCCTTTGGAATATATCTGAAATTATGTTTAACCGAGGGACCAACAAACTGACTTCCATTAGTAGATTTGGGTTTACCCTTCTTTTTTCTATTCTTACCCACCATTTGGAAATCATCATTATTCTGCACCACAGTAGGAGTAACAACATGTGGATTAGAAACAATCGGAGGACTCACCATCTGTTTAGGACATTGATCATGAACGTGACCAAATATCTTGCATATATCACACCTGGGAGGCCTCCATTCATATTCAACACGTATAGTTTCTTTAGTAAAACCTTCCCCAGAAAGTGAAGGAATACCAATAGTAACAACCTCCACGAGATCAGCCGCAGAATTGACTTCGATTAGGCACCTAGAAAAACTACTTCTACCCCACGAGTCCTTACACATACAACTTGTATAAAGAATACAACTTTTTGTAATCAAAAACTTAAAATTAAGATATATAACCTGTGGAAAACTAGAAGGGGGGTTGAATAGTTTTCCCAATTAAAATGTTGTTTTAATTATTTAGATCGACTTATGTCAATCTATTTAAATGTGTATGTTGGATGTTGATAGATAAGTATGTAAATATGTAATGCAAAGGTAAATAGTAAGAAACACAAAACCACGATACGAGTGTATATAGTGGTTCGGCTACAAGGACCCCTTCCTTGCCCTACTCCACTCCCCGAGTCACCTACTCGAGAGTTCGTAAGCACTACACGACACAAACTCCTTATGGCGGAGAAGCCTTCACAACGTCCCCTATTCTTTTTCCGGTACAAGGCTAGACACCGGGTTCTTTCACGAGGTAGAACCAAACCTATCACAACATTGCCTACACTTTATCTGGTACAAGGCTAGATACCGAGTTCCATTACAAAGGAGGAACTACGACCCAACACTACACAACACCTATCCCAAAGAGACTCACTCCTTATCACGACATCATCAAGGATATCAATATCCTTGGACACAACCTATCTATATTTGTACATCAATGCACCATATCGATTGTACACCCTTGGCATCTTTCACTAATGCCCTAGACATGATATTTTGACACCTTTCACTAATGCCTTCATCATGGACCTTTGGCACCCTTCACTAATGCCTTAGACATGGACCTTCGGCACCTTTCACTAATGCCTTCGACTTGACCCTTTTGGCAAGAGAACTTCAGTAGTCTTGATGATGACGAAGCTTGGCAACTCATGGACTTGAGCTTGCTTGACTTCAAGTGTAATACTCTAAAAACCGTTTTCCGAAATTCCGATATAATTTGAATTTTTCCTAAGTACTATGAACCTTATTAAATACTTAAGACCTTATGTTATGTAATAATTTAATTTTTAGACTTTTCTAATTCGAATTAAAACAAATAAATCGACTTTCACTTTAAATATGGACTACATATCAGTCCTCCTATGTTAAGTTGATATACCATTAAAATATTAAATATTACATTTTCAAAATGATTTAATTATATCATAAAAAAAGGATTTTATTTTGCGATAAGCTAAAACTGCAATACTGACTTGAGATTTATGGAGGAATATACATTTAAGTACCCATTTTAAATTAAGGATAAGAGCCACAAATCTTGGAAAGGATTTGGATGAATGATCAGCTCCCCTAAAATCACGACGTTAATTTGAAACACATTGAATTGATACGCTCCTCTCCTTGTTATATTACAACGCATTCTTTTTATTATTCACTTTCAAACTCTAAAATACATATACGGTCTTCACCTTGTTCTCTCCAAGAAATAGAAACACAAAGCGGCAGCCATTATTTTTCCTTCCAAAAAAAAAAGGTATGAAGGGGTTTGAAGGCGTGGTAATCGTGGTAGCAAGGTGGTGACCCGTTTGAGTGATTAAACAGGTTGTGATCGTGGGTGTATACGTATTCAAAGAAGAGCTTGGTTTTGGTTTGAAAGGTTTTAGTTCATGTGCTCCTTGTTTCGTTCATATACCCGATCAAAGGTATCCCCCATCGACATTGCTTTGAAACCTACTCGATAAAAAAAATAGATGCGTGTCATATGGAAACATGCTGATACACGTACAACGCGCGTTCGGGGTCAAAGGAACTTCCTTTTCGTCGAGCAAGCTTTTCAACACCCTTGGCAGTGAACCTAATCGTTGTAGTGTAGTATTAGGGTAAGCCTCGGGAACTGATATCGTTCTCTAGGGGAATAGGAACGCTAGTGAGAAATTACTACGCTAAGGTTGGGGTTGAGGAAGATTATTTTTTATCTTTTTTATATTTTTTAGAAAATTGAAATTACGAATCTCTGGGTATTGGATTTGGGGGGTTGGTATTTCTACCGATTACTCTACTTATCTAATTATCTAAGCTAAGATGAGTGTAGTCTATGTCTATTGTTGTGTGCTCTTATGATGATTAAAAATATTTCTACCTAGATGCTATTACTCCTTAGTTATCTCCTATTGATGGTTTAATTGTCGCGTCCTTATTGTTAACGCGTTGTGTCTTCTAAGGTTGTAGGGTATGCGTTTTCCCCTAACTCTTTGAGACTACCTTAAGATTATTGCCTATGAAATCTCTAGGATTTATAAACTAACTCTAAGGTTATCTTTGGATGTTTAGCCTACAATAACTCTAGGTGATTATAAACTACTGTTCACAAAGATTACTCAAGCATTAAAAACACAATGAATGACCTATCGCAATACTAGGTCAATCACAATTAAGATAAGAGACAACCAATCAATATTCAATACCTAGGTTTCATAGATCTAAGCAAACACACAAGTAAATTAGCCAGACATGGAAAACATGCAAGCATACACACAAACAATTGAAGGCATAATTGAATTAATGAAGTAAATCACTTATCTTGTTGTAAAATAGGGTATGGAACCCTAAGATACTGCCCAAGACAGCCAAAGTTCGGTTTAGGTTTTACTCCACAAAACTACCTCTCTAAAATTCTGAAAATTCGAATTCTATATATAGAGTTACAATATGCGACGGCGTCACTCTTTATTTGTGACGCCGTCGGGTCACCACCATTAGTTTTTCGTCTTGGCCACGTCAACTTTGTGACGGCGTCACCTTATGGTTGTGACGTCGTCGGCTTCATCTTCTGACACCGTCGGGATCCAAATCTAGGCCGTCTGAGATGTGACGGCCTACTCTTTAAAACCGATGCCGCAAGTGCAAAATAGCAATTTGGCTTCCGAGTCATCTCAAACGTGTTACGACGGCGTCGCCATTTGGATGTGACGCCGTCACCTTCTGTTCCAGCAGCTTGAGTGTCTTGATTCTTGACTTTGGCCATTTTCTTCATATATTCGCGCCTTTTCGTCCGAATAAGTGTCATTCCATCAATTTGCCTTCAAGAGACCTAAAAAGTGAAAAGGAACGAAATTAAGCAGTAACGGGTATAAAAATGCTCGATTAATGGCTTAAATGACCCTTCAAAAGTGTACCTTTTAAATCCTTATCAAATATCCCTACACTTGGTATTTGCTTGTCCTCAAGCAAATGTGCTTTTAGCCAATTAGCTTATAAGTTAGGGGTCATGAAGCATTAGTTTAGACAATTCATAACACGTATAAGCCTCGCAAAAGTTATAACAAGCACGGAAATTACATACTAGCACCTCACAAGTGGTGTTTAGATACTCTCATCTCTCGGGTGTTTATGAAATATATCAAGTTGGAAATGGAAGATAAACACTCATTAACCGGTCTTAGTACATAGGAAAAACTAGATCAAACCTCCATAGGCTTGAGATTAGATCAAACCTCCATCGCTTTTGGCGTAAGCACCTAGGAATAACTATCCAAGAGGTCTTTAAAAGGGTTGTAACGTTAGGCTTACGGTAGGGAAACAAAGGGTTTGGTGGGATAGGTGATTTAGTGGTGGCAAGTCAAAAATCTTTATGTTACAAGCATGAGAAGAATGGCGTTGCTAAGCCAAAACTCGGCACTCTAAACTCTAGATAAATTTGAAACAAACAAACATAAATTTAAAGATAGATGTAGGATGGTAGCCCGTTTTTTTGAACACTATTTTTTTTTCTTTTTCTCTTTTTTCTATTTTTTTTCGATCTTTTTTTTTTCATACACTTTTACTCTACCATCCTCTACGATAACATCAAAATAATAGGGATTTATAGGCACATCCCTACACTTGAGTTTTTATTACTCTAACACTAATTTGACCCGAATTGAAAAGATCAAAACACTTGGAGTACATTATTACGCAAATAAAGGGAATTTGAATTTAACGTTCCATCCCGTCACTTCATAAAATTTAACTTTTCTCATGAGTCCCAATCGTCCCAAAACTGTGTACAAAGGATATGACTCGACTTAGCAACTTATGCAAGCAACTAGATAATTGAACTGAGGGTTTAGTATGATAACAATAATGCACTAAAAGTGGGTGCATACAAGGTAGGCTAAGGCGATTTGGGTGTACATTTGGGGGTAGATTGTAAACAATGCTCTTCATTGATATTCCGGAAAACCGAAACATCACGAGAACCGCGAAAAGGATAGGCTCTGAGGGGTTAACTAGGGGTATCGTGTACTAAATATGAGTACAACGCAAAGGTGTGGGGGAATTACTCAACCGGTGTGGAAGAAGTAATTGTAATACGGGTATCAAACAAGGGTTATCCTAATGCCTCTTATCATTTGGTTATTCCTAACTACACAAGTGTAGTCTCACTAGCGATCTCGGAATGCATCACAAAACAAGTTCTAGAATCTATTATACTACCGGTGCACTCTCGAAGCATTAAAGTGGAATGCTTTAATTCCTACAAACCTAAGGGCGATCCTCACATTTTTAGGTGGAATTTAAGTGGTAAAGGGTTTTGTGCTAGTCATATAACTTCCTATCCATGAGACGCTTTATTAAGACTAATGGCCCACTCCTACATGTCATGAAAAATTTTAAATTTGGTGCCAAAATTACCCTAACCGATATTTCTCATGGTTTATTACACAAATGAAATTGGACAAGGCAAATAGTCAAGGATAAGCATAGTTTCAAAGTTCCCATTTTATTTTCCCTCCCTACACTTAAACTGAACATTTTCTCCAATGTTCCCCGAAAGTATCAAAGTTATGATAATGGAAGGTAATTAAAAACGAAAGAAACTAATACTCCCCTGATTAGCTCGGTAGGATCCGTGTGAAGTAGTGGTTAAATTCTTCTCCAAGAAGAATGTATGCTTGAAAATCTCCATCCAATCTTATGTATCTTCTTCTTGATAAATAAAACCTGCACACTTGAAGAAAACAAACGAAACCTTCATGTAAAATCGGCGGTAACAATATATATATGACTCTACTAATCTAGGATATAATGCTTGTGGAATGGATTTTTACAGATTTTCTGGAAAATTAAGACCTGGAAAATTCCAAAAATTTATAAGTAGCATAGAAAACGAGAAAAAGTTAGAAGCTGTTTCTACTCCTCCGACGCCGTCAGGTGCGACCCTGACGCCCAGTTATCCTGACAGTAAACCGGTCTGCGATTTTCTGGAAAAAATTCTGGAGAATTTACATCTTTAGAATCTGGAAAATTTTCCTACAAAACATCCATTATGACTCGATACAAGCATTTGACTCAAACAAACACACATGTATATCTTTTTAATAATCATAATTCTCATGTTCACGTTCTTTTTGAAAACGTGTGTAATCCTCCCTACACTTATCCCTTTTGTAAAATACCTTTATATGTAATTAAGACGAGGTTAAAGACAAAATAAAACATTTTTACAAATTCAAATATGAGAGTAAACAATCAATAAAAGATATAAGACACATAAACAAGCAAACAATTAAGCATGGGTTGCCTCCCATGAAGCGCTTGTCTTTATTTAAGAGTCTTGTAGCTAGACTCGAAGTCGTGCCCCTACGTACCTATATAAGTAAGCTTATCCTCAAGAATGTCATAAGGATCAAACTTATCATTTAAGTTCCTAGTGGTACGCTTAGCTCGGTATCCCTTTTCAAACTTCTCTCCATCGGGGTCATAGATCGTTATCCTAATGCGCCACTCTCCATTACTATCACTAGGAGGTCTATCCTAATTCCACTTATGCTTAGGCTTATCGCTCTCAACTTTCCACTTATTCATGACAAGGTTGACGGGCAAGCTTCCTAGGAACTCGGTCATCTTCCTAAACACTAAGGTGTCCTCGAACGGGTTCACTTCCATGTCCCTAGCCAATTCTTTTTCATGGAAAGTTGCTTTACTAGCAAAGGCTTCATCTAGATAGAAAGGTCATTGGGGACCTATGAAGTCTTTATTAATCCAAGGTCCATATCTAGATGGCATTCTATCCAACCTAATCTCAAGGGGGATTTCCTCTTCCTTGTAGTAAATATGCTTTTTAACATCGTAAATTGACTTAGCGCTCCCTTCTCCTACCACTAGTTTAGACATCTTACAATCAATGATGGCATTAGCGGTAGCTAAGAATCTCCTTCCTACTAGCAATGGGCATGTCTAGTCCTTATTCATGTCTAGCACATGAAAATCCGCCAAAGGAGTCAATTCTCCTACGTGTACTACCATGTCTTTTATTATCCCTACCAGATATGCAATACTACCATCCGCTAGACCTAAGATAGTTTCCGTTGATTCTATCTTACCTAAGTTAAGGCTTCTATGGAGGGACAACAGAACAAGATGTATGCATGATCCTAAGTCGGCAAGAGCATCGAGAGGTTTAGAGGTTCCAAGCCTACACGGAAGAGTGAATAGCCCAGGATCGTCTAACTTCTTAGGTAAATTATTTTGCACAAACGCGGACCCCTGTTTTCTAAGTTTTAGTTCTCGCTCATATTTTTCTTTTAAAGCATTACAATAAGGTGCATGAGCTAAGACTTCAAGAACCGGTTTTTCTTGATGGAGTTACTTGTACTCCTCCTCTAGATTAGGTTTGGGTTCTTGGTTGACGGGTTTCTCAAGAGTGGGTGTTAGGAATTGGAAATTCCATGAGAAAGTGTCGGTCACGCCAATTATGGTCTAGCATATATTAGGTCGTAGACTTGTAGTTTGTTACGTTATTTAGTAGTTAATTAGTTAGTTTGTAGCGTAGTTTAGTGTAGTGTAACACCGTGGAGGAAGGACGGGTCTTTACCCACTGTATGCCTGATCCACAGGCCGTTAGGAGGTCGTGTATTTTGTAACTATAAATACCCTTCCATCCATGGAAGGGGTGGAGCTTTTCTTTAATCTAACCTTACATTTTAGTGAAGCAAGTCTCTACCAAGAAACTCCCTCTCTTCTACTTTCTCTCTCTAATGGCAAACATGTATTTTGATCATCCAAGACCACCCGAATCATCAACACAATAAATATAGGATCCTAACAATTGGTATCAGAGCCAAGGTTGTTGTGTTGTGTTGATTTATGGTGGTTTTTTGTACCTTATTAAAATTGTTTATGCATTTTTTATGGTCGAAATACTTTGTGTCCGTTTATTATCTTGTGGAAACTGTTTTTAACTTGGTATGTATATCCAGTTGGTCATCAAGTCATGTGGTTTAACTAGTGATATCTATTTTGGTCATAAAGTTGTATTATGTGTATCCATTTGTCAAGTTTTATTTCCAAACAGTGACTTGTGGTCAAACTGGTTATCAACGTGGTCATTTCTGTGTCAAACAATAATATTTCAGTGGAGATTAAGTGGTCAAATGGTTTCTTTTTCACGGTCATAAATGGGTCATTAATGGTTTTGTAAACTGCTGGTTATGTTGGTCTTGATAGCGACTTGGACAAGTTCTTCGTAGAGACTTGACCATATGTCCTGATTCAAAGAATATAGCTAGCGACTTGTAAGTCATAGCGATTTGTGTTTCATATAGCAACTTGGGTGTGTAATGCTCTTGACTTTTGAGTCGAAGCGACTTGCTATGTCAATACTAGTTAGCGACTTGATGTGTTTGAATATTAACGACTTGTCATCTTTCTTTAAAGATGATTATTTTGTCTAGCGACTTGTACTGGTTTGACTTTTGAGTCAAACTAAAAAAAGGGTTAGCGACTTGTTTATAAGTAGCGACTTGTTGAGTAAAGATGAAGACAGTTGTGTTTTGACAAAGTATTAGCGACTTGACTGAAAACAGAAATGTAAAAGGAGAGTTGACCACAAGACCTAAGACCACTGGACCTTATATCACAAATACTGAATACCATTTACCAAAAACAACTCAACTTCTGGTATCTTAAACCATCTTCAGTCCACAACACATCAAATTTCAATCACATCTCCAACTCTAAACCTAACCTAGACTCGAAATACATATAACAAGGACATCAATTGAAATCTCAGATCATTAATTCGTGGTTTATAATGCAACATCAAGACCATTCAAAGATCTAACTCACGAATCATCATCATCATCGACCAGTTTTTTCGAAGCTAAACTTCATTACTATCCGAAATAGTAAAGAACGATTGATAACAATTATGTTATAATCATTCTTTTATGTCGTTAAGACTCAAGACTCAAATATAATGAAACAATACCTACCTTGATGCCGTGCCATCCCTATGGCGAGTAATTGTCACTCGTGTCTCTAACCTCAAATCCATCCCTGTGGCGAGGACTTGTCTAATCCGATTCATGAAAAAAAGGGGGAGCGGACTGATTTTGTTTGCAAGGATTATCAGGGTTTGATGTGATGATAGATTTTATAAGGTGAGTGGCGAAGTGGTTTTTGTGATATGATGGGGGCGGATGAAAATGGTAAAGGTTTAGGGTTGATTATCAAGGGGGGCGGATTGGTGAGAGATAATGGTGACTGCGTTTTGATTATGTGAATATTAGGGTTGTGAAAATGAGATGTGAGTGTGAAGCGTGTGTTAAATACCCAAAAAATTAGGGTATCTCATTTTATTTAACCGGTTAACACATTTTGTTTGGATCTGTTTGTGCTAAACCAATCGGGCCTCTCATTTGGTTATTGGGTGGATATAATAACGGACTGTGGATGGGCCTAACAATGAAATTGGACTGTGTGGATCATCTGAAGGATTGTCATGTGTTTGGGCCGAACATAATGAAAATTGGAATGGACCATGATCGTGTCTATTTTTGCAATTCCTACCGGGTGTCTCACTTGTTTTGGATTTAAGTAATGATATATTGAGCTTAAGGATTTGTCTCATTGATTAATCATTTATTTTGGATACAGACATTTGAATGATGGTAGTTGGGTTACATGTTAATGAAATTTGGAGGCCGAGTCAAATATTTGGCAATATGTCATAGGTCTAAAATGTTGGAATACTAGCTATGGTCATTGCCATAATTCACATGGACCAAGTTCGGGTTGAATTGTTACTTGGACCGAGCTTGTAAATTTATGTTTCGGCTTGAATTTGGATGACGATTAATGGGCTTCTCTAAAATTGGATTGCATTCAAGAAACTTGTCGATAAGATTTGCTGAAGTGATTTAACAATGAGTTGTGTGATAATGAGATTTGATGATGAGCTTTGATTATTCAATGAAAATTGATGCAAGTTGGTATTATGAGTTGCTGTGTTATGTGGATTGATACTTTGATGTATACATTTTCACGAAGAATATTGTGTCACGGCTTGAAGTGTTTATTGAAAATGTTGACTACGGGGGTGTTTGGACGATATCTCTTATTTAACTTTGAAGTGAGATTTTCCGGGCGTGTTTACTTATTTCGTCTTCTTTCTTTCTACCCTTCCGCAGAGATGACTTTTTTGGGCGTTTATAGAAGGTGATCAAGACTTGGCTATTTAATTACGGTTGTGATTCTTTCTTGCTTAACCCACAACGTAACTATCACTTCGGTGTCTCACTCAGTTGAGAATGTTAAGAGGTTTTGTACATCGGGTACACCGTTTCTTCTTCACAAGGATTAGTACAAGTTTAAGTAATAAATATGGGGAATTTTACTTCATGATCAAGTTTGGTATATCGGGTCTATTTCTCCATGTGGTCACTACAATAGCCAACAAAATGCGTGATTGATGTGTTTACGAAAGTGTTTATTGGATGATTGATGATGATGTTGATGTTGGTAAATGAATCGTTGATGAACCGCTGCATGTTCCCCTAAAACAGATATTCACCGAAACTAAAGATGTCATAACACATTCAAGCTTACATTGTTTACGGTTTTGTCTTGATTTTGTAAAATCCCGCGAAAGAATCTATTTCTCGGTTTAAATCATAGACTTGTAAAATCCCGTGATAATGGAAACATCCTGGTAATAGTAAAGTGCATTTCCGGATCTATCTTACGGTTTATTCTTGGTTTTGTAAAATTCCGCGAAAGAAACTATTTCTCGGTTTAAACCATAGAATTGTAAAATCCCGTATTGATGGAACCATCCTGGAGAAAGGAAAGTGTGTTTCGGGATCTTTTCTGATGCTGGTGCTACGGCTTCTGCTTCAAAGAAGGGATAAAAGGGTGTACTTCATGAATTGGGTGTGTGTTTGGGTTGTCTTCATGGCAGTTTGGTTATTACATGGTTTTACGGGGTTACGTGTTTTTAACCATGGTCGGGATGAAACCATTATCAGAGTTCACTTAAAATGTCAAAGGAGGCTAGAGTTGAGCTTTTAACCAGAAGATGTGACAATGGGGTTAATTCAGTATTATCTATTTGAGGTTGAAGTGAAATATCACGGGCGAGTGTACTTAGTATCTGAAGGTATCGGGGATGGTTGGATGAAGATTCTTCATGATCCTTGTTCGAGCTTATTATCAAAAATGAAGACTTGGAAATCTAGTTATTGTTTGGTGACTTTTACCTTTTCTTTTACCACTTGGGGGAACTGGGCTCTTATCACCTCAAAATAACTATCACTGTAAGGAGATACATTGTAGTGCTCAGTGTCACATTCAATTGTGGATTTTCAAGAGGTGATGTACGTCTTATACTTGATGGTTGGTTGGATGAAGAGTATAGAGTACTTAGAGATTCAATGGAGGATGAAGTCTTAACACCGCTCTTTGTTACATATGTGCAAGTTTAAGTCACGAGTTCGGGTTAGTTTACTTCAGGGTTAAATTCATCATATTGGGTTTTCTCCATCAGCTGTCACGACAAAGAGCCTACTGAATGATAATGGTGATGATTACATGTTTTACCAAGAGAGATTGAAAAGAGTGAGATTATGACGTCTGTTCACATCAGTTCAGGCCTCGTACTTCAACATTATGACGTATGAACACAAAAGTTCATGCCTCGTTCCTCAAAGAAAAGAAAAGTGTACGCTTCAGTGTGCTTTATCTTCTGAAGAAGAGAAATCTTCTCACTAATGACCATTCTCATCAACATGCTTCATGCTTTTTCCATGTGCTTTCGATTATCAAGTGAACTGGGCTATCGTTGATTGTTTTCTTATTCCACTTGCTCAACTATAATGACGATGGAGACATCATGTGCTAATTTTGCGGGGGAGAAGTGTGAATAGACTACATTTGTTGAAGATATTCACTTATTTAGTCAAGAATGTGCAATTCTTGAGGGGGAGAAGAAGTGTGATAATACTGCATGGTTGATTGATATATGAGTATAAATGGTCAAACGGCTCCAAACTAATGTAAGAACCGAGCTTCTTCTTATCGGGTTATCTTCACATGGAGTTTCTTCTAAGAGCCGTTGGTTGACATCTTCACTCGGATTGATGAGTTTATCACGTACACATCAACATGATGATTCCAAACAATCTCTCTGTTCTTGTTTGATGTGATTGGTAGTTTGGCATTACCATGTAGTGTGTTAGTTGCGGGCTGATTGTTGATTTCCTTGATGAACATCTTTCTGTTCTTGTTTGATTGGGAGGGATTTTAGTTAAGGGGATTTGCTATTTGTAAGTTAACGGGAATGCATTTGGTGAGTTGAAGATGTTAACTTTCTATTCCCCATTCGGACAATCTTAAAGAAGGTCGAGTCTACAGTCGGTTCTACATTCTCTGCTACATGTTAGAAGACTAAAGACGAGTTGAATTTGATTATCTAAAGACTTCTTCTTAATCTGGGCATTTATCAAACAGATTGTCGGTTTAGGGGAGAGCACTAATTGGGGGAGAGTGATATGTCGAATTTAATCCCCAATTAGACTTGCTCATATTCTTCAGCAAGTTGATTCTCACAAAGACTTCTAATGTTCTTCTCACATTATTTCTAGTATTTGGACTTATATTAAGTTGCTGATTCTGAAGTATCAAAACCAGCAAGGGGGAAGGAGACATACATATAAAAGCATAACGAGTACACATGATGAACTTAATACTTCTAAGTGATTGAAGTTGTTAGGAATTGGAAATTCCATAGTGAAGTGTCGGTCACCCCAAATATAATTTAGCATAAGTTAGCTCGTAGACATATCGTTATTAAGTAGTTTATTAGTTTGTTTGTAGCGTAGTTTAGTTTAGAGCAACACCGTGGAGGAAGGACGGGTCTTTACCCACTGTATGCCTGATCCACAATCCGATAGGAGGACGTAGTATTTGTAAATATAAATACCCTCTACCTCTCAAGGTAGAGGGTTGGACCTTTCATTCATCTTAATCTAACCTTCTATGTTTTCTTTCACTTTCTCTCTCTAGAAAGGCTCCCACTTTCTCTCTCTAAAAGCTCTAAACAATTCGACCCATTTGATATGTTATGATGTGTCTATGAAATCCAATATGTTACAAATGGTATCAAGAGCCATGGTTTAATCATT
Source organism: Chrysanthemum makinoi (assembly GCA_910596185.1). Lineage (NCBI taxonomy): Eukaryota > Viridiplantae > Streptophyta > Magnoliopsida > Asterales > Asteraceae > Chrysanthemum > Chrysanthemum makinoi. The sequence goes on along the minus strand of OU343221.1, from coordinate 32,198,059 downwards.
CATCTTTCATGTTTTTGGATTTCTAGTGATTTTATATGATTTTTGGGGTTGAAAAAGTTTAGTGGTATTTTCATCATTTGGACCATTTCTAGTGTTAAAGTTTGAATTTTGATTGTACTTTTGTGTTTAGAATCATTATAAGTGCTTAGGTTTTGATTTGGAAGGCTTGAATCAGTGTGGTTGGATTGTTTTTGGATTGGAAAGTTGTAACACCCCAACCCGATAAGGGTAGAGATATTATAAAATGGTGTCATATCAAAGCATACATAATGAACATAATAAAGCAGCGGAAGTCTTAAATAAATAACCAAAGGAAATCCAGCCAACACGGCTTAAACGTTACATAAGTTCAAAGGAAATCAAAGGAATAATCCAAGACATAGATAACATAATCCGAGTCTAAAATGTCAACATAATGAAGTAGAAACTAAGATGACTAAAGCCATAAGTCCGCATATCCGCTCATCACTCAAACCCATAGCTAAGATCCCAGCTTCTAGCTTAATTACCTGCCGCATGGAAAGAAAATGCGGCCGAGCTTAAAAGCCCAGGAACAGATATATAATATAACAAAACGAATAATCGAAGGGTAAGTAATGAGGATATCATAATCATAAGGTGCAATGGGAAATATCATAAGGCATATCAAAGGATAATAAGAGAAAGGAATGAAAGGTCAGTCATATACCACGAGCCCCTATCATATCAAATACATATCATATCATATCATATCATATCAGTGTATTCGGAGGGGTGACCTCGAAATACCAAATATAATGGAGGGGAGACCTCAAGTAACAATGGAGTGATCAACTCCCAAAATGTGAAGACGCCAGATTGCACACGACATCATTCACCACATAAATCTCCAATCAGATCAAATCCCTCGAAACTTATCAAATCTAGGATGCATCCATACGCCCCCCGGAACATAATGGCCAAATCATATACATATAGTGAGCTCATAATCATATCAAAATGGGGACGGTGTGGAACATCACTCAACCACACTAAAGTCATGCCATTGGTGCATCAATGACACGGTCAGGTTACCTTCCTGACTAGGAAACATATTTGGCTCGGGGTATCAGACTGAAGGGTCAAAGCATATTCATATCATAAGGGTTCATATCAAAGTTCATATCAAAGGTCATATCAAAGGTTCATATAAGTTTCATATCAAGGGAGCATAGCAAAGTCATAGGGAAGCCCTAATCATGAGGCTTAGAGTAAAGCGTAACAGTTCAAGCTAATATCGAAAGATATAAGAATCACGAGAAACCTTAAGAGGTAAGGTCAGAATATCTGTACCTTATTATGAGCAAATCACAACGAAAGTAAAATCAAGAAAGCAGATCAAACTCGTCGCCCGAAACCTATATGAATTAAATAACTTCTATAAGAATCAGATTACTCGTTTAAGACGGCTTTCTATTTTTAGCAAGTTTCATGTTTTAGTAATCTTTCCATTTTAAGTACTTTCTATTTTTAGTAACTTTCCATAATTAGCAGGTTTCCATAATTAGTGTGTTTCCATAATTAGTAGGTTATCTTAAGTTAAATAGTGAAAATGAGTGTTATTATGATTTAAGGATCATTTATGACAAGTTACAAAAGTTTAGGGTTTAAAATGTCAATAATGTAAAGTATAGGGTTAAAAATGTAATTATAGCAAGTTTACTCATTTTACTCAATAATCCATTTAGTTACTATATTAACAAGTTAATCCATCAAGTTTCATAATTTACAAAACAACCCCTTAACTTTATTAAATCATGTAATTACAAAACCCTAGTTTTAGATTATGATTACGTATCCATTCTAAACCATTTTAGTTCGATTATTACAAGATTATAATACTCCTCATGAGATATCATTTTAATGTCGAGACACTCTTCCAAAACAAAATAATATACGCCCCATATTCAAATGAAAATAAGTCCAGTAATCATTCATTATCGAATCCATTAATCACATACGTATTAGTATAGTTTCACAAGCTCATTAAACCCTTTGTTATCATGCCTATAATTCGACATAAAGAAGGACCCATTTTCAGTTTCATATTCCTTTTATCATGTCATATATCATATTATTTATAAAGATTAAGAATCAAGGTTTTTATGTACTCTTGTGTTATCATTTTATGTGACAAAGGAATCATGATTTTATGTGTTATTCAAATCGAATATAAGCCCTAGAAACATCATCCAAGGCCACGTATGAAATAAGAAACAAAAAGGAAGAGGTGTGAGATGATGATACGTTACCCTCGTAGCGTGTACGTGACAAAGAAACACGAATCAAGCAACACGATCACAACCAAGCCTCCTTGGCCAAACACACCCCACGTACACAATAACAAACCCCACGTACAAGCTCCTTTTCGAACCAAACACAATCCCCACGTACACCAATCGATCATACACTATCACGAGCCTCCAAGGAACCTTTTGGTTGTATGAAATTCGGATCAAAATGATGGAAATAAATGATGGCGGCCACTTGAGATGAGAGGAAAATACTTTTAGGGTTTCTTGGTATTTTTGAAATGAAGAGGAAATGGTAAATGGGATTTATTATAATTGATTGAGAATTAAATGGGGAGCCTCATTAGTGGCCGGTCATAGGGGGGGGGGAAAGAAGACCAAGTTTGTAACTTCCATTCTTATCTATTCATAATGTACTTAGTCCTCTTTGTAGTCCAAGTTAATATGTACACTTTGGTATGTTTAATTGTCACTTAGGATTTAATCATTCATGTGTCTTTTAATTTATATCATAAGTTTATTACTTCATAATGGATGAATATTATTAATGATATAATTTGTTTAACGAGGTTGACGTATTTCCCGAATTTGTAAAATTTTAAGTTGAAGGGCAAAATTGTCATTTCACGCGTTTGAGATTTTAGGGTTTTACAACTCTTCCCCTCTAAAAGAAAATTTTCGTCCTCGAAAATTGAAAAGGAAACGAAGCAATAAACGAAAGCATACCCGATGATGAAAAGAAATGTGGATAAATAGCTTGCATAGATTCCTCGGTCTCCCAGGTAGCTTCACGCTCTGGGTGATTCTTCCAAAGAATCTTAACAAACGGAATTACTTTGTTTCTCGTGATTCGATCTCGTCGATCTAAAATAGCTTCGGGTTCTTCCGGTAAGGACATATCTGGCTGAATCTGATCCAAAGGATAGGAAACCACGTGTAACGGATGATAGTTGTATCCCCGCAGCAGAGATACATGAAACACATCATGAACATGAGATAACTGAGGAGGTAGAGCTAGACGGTAGGAAACCTCCTCAATACGATCCAGAATCTCGAAAGGTCCGATAAATCGAGGACTGAGCTTGCCCTTGATTCCAAAACGCTTAACACCACGGAACGGTGAAACTTTCAGAAAAACACGATCACCAACACGAAACTCCAAGTCGCGCCTATGCTTATCAGCATAACTCTTTTGCCGTGAACGAGCCTCCTTCAACTTCTCCTTAGCGACTGCCACCTTCTCATTAGTGATCTCAATAATCTCAGGCCCCTCAATCAAACGCTCACCTACTTCATCCCAACAAATAGGTGCTCTACATTTCCTCCTATATAACAGTTCATAAGGTGCAGCCTTGATGCTAGCATGCCAACTATTATTGTAGGCAAACTCCACCAAGCATAAATACTCATCCCAACTCCCGGTCCACTCTAAAGCACATGCCCGCAACATGTCTTCCAATGTCTGGATGGTCCTCTCCGACTGACCATCTGTCTGAGGATGAAACGCCGTACTGAACTTAAGACGAGTTCCCCAAGACTTATGCAAACTCTTCCAAAAACGAGACGTGAAACGAGGATCTCTATCGGAAACAATAGCAGTAGGAGTACCGTGCAATCTAATAATCTCTTGCTGAAAAATCTCTGCCAATCTACAAACATGATCAGTCATACGAATGGGTAAGAAATGAGCAGACTTGGTTAGCCGATCAACGACCACCCAAATCGCATCATGTCTTTTACGAGTAGGAGGCAAACCGGTGACAAAATCCATAGAAATCTCTTCCCACTTCCAAGTAGGAATCTCCAATGGTTGAAGTAAACCACTAGTCCGCTGATGCTCTATCTTGACCTGCTGACATGTCATACACTTAGCCACAAACGAAGCCACATCTTGTTTCATACCATTCCACCAGAAATGTTGCTTAAGATCCCGATACATCTTGGTAGAACCAGGATGAATAGTGGAAGGGGAACTATGAGCTTCAGACAACACCGTCTCACGCAAAGCAGGATCATTTGGAACACAAAGTCGACCCTCATACCATACGACGCCGAAACCATCAACACACTCACCCACCCGCCTCGATATTCTGAATTATAGACCAAAGCTCACCATCATCCTTCTGAGCTTCCTTAATCCGCAATATAAGGTTGGACTCTACCTTCAAGCTAGCCCAATAACCATCATAACCCCGGAAACAAAATTCCACCTCCATAAGCTCAAGATCGTGAAGAACCTTGGGTTCAATCTCCAAACTAGCAATCATACCCGACTTTCGGCTTAGTGCATCTGCAACCACATTAGCCTTACCCGGATGATACTGGATGTTCGTGTCATAATCCTTAAGAAGCTCTAACCATCTCCGCTGTCTCATATTGAGTTCCTTTTGTGTGAATATATACTTTAAACTTTTGTGGTCAGTAAAGATATCACACGACTCACCGTACAAGTAATGCCTCCAAATCTTTAAGGCAAAAACCACCGCAGCCAACTCCAAATCATGCGTGGGATAATTCTCCTCATACGATTTCAATTGCCTCGAAGCATAGGCAATCACCTTACCATGCTGCATCAATACACAACCCAAACCTTTCTTTGACGCGTCGCTATAAATCTGAAAACCTCCGGAACCCGATGGAAGTGTCAAAATAGGCGCCATAACCAATCTACGTTTCAACTCCTCGAAACTCTTTTCACGCTCATCCGGCCCACTCAAACTTTTCTACTTTCCTCATCAATTGCGTCAAAGGTAACGCCAATCGAGAGAAACCCTCAACAAAACGACGGTAATAGCCAGCAAGCCCCAAAAAACTTCTAATCTCCGTCACAGTAGTAGGTCTCGGCCATTTTGTGATAGCCTCAACCTTATATGTGTCCATCTTGATACCATCAGCAGACACAACGTGACCAAGGAAAGCAACTTGGCTCAACCAGAATTCACACTTAGAGAATTTTGCATACAACTTCTGCTGTCGAAGAGTCTCCAATACAATACGAAGGTGCTGCTCGTGCTCAGCCTCACTCCTAGAATACACGAGGATGTCATCGATGAAAACGATCACAAACTTATCAAGATACTCGTGGAAAACACGATTCATAAGGTCCATGAAAACTGCAGGCGCATTAGTCAAACCAAAAGGCATAACCAGGAACTCATAATGGCCATACCGAGTACGGAACGCGGTCTTAGAAACATCTTGTTCCTTCACACGTAATTGATGATAACCAGACCTCAGGTCAATCTTAGAGAAAAATTTCGCACCTTGCAACTGATCAAACAAGTCGTCGATGCGCGGAAGGGGATAACGGTTACGGATAGTGATACGGTTCAGCTCACGGTAGTCAATACACAACCTCATACTCCCATCCTTCTTCTTAACAAATAACACCGGTGCGCCCCAAGGTGAAACACTGGGTCTAATAAAGCCGTTCTCCAACAGTTCTTGCAACTGTTCCTTCAATTCCTTCAACTCGATCGGTGCCATACGGTAAGGAGCTTTAGATATAGGTTCGCACCGGAATCAAATCGATGCCAAATTCAACTTCTCTAGCCGGAGCAATACCGGAAGTTCATCGGAAAACGCCGAAAATTCGCGACAACATAAAGACTTTCGATGGTCGGAACTTCAAGAGAAGTATCCTTAATGGATGCCAGAAAACCAAGGCAACCATGCGAAATGAGAGTGCGAGCCTTCATAGCCGAGATGATCTTAACCGACTTAGGCGGTTGAGCACCGTGATAAACGAAATCAGGTTGGTGAATATTACCAAAGATAACAATTCGAGCATAGCAGTCAATGGTAGCCCTATGCAAGGCCAACCAATCCATACCCAGAATAATATCGAAATCAAACATATCCAAAGGAAGAAGATTAGCCGAACGAATACCATCATCGAAACGTAGGGGACAATCCAAGTATTCACGGTCAATAAGTACTTGGTTTTTCATAGGGGTGGAAATAGAGACTCGATTTAACAAAGGTGTGGGTGTCATATTTAATTTCCTTATTAACGAAGTAGATATCATAGAATGCTAAATACGCGGTATCAAATAGAGTAAAGGCGAAATATCACCAATATAAATAATGCCGTAATGGTACCGGAGTGTTTGTCGCTTGATCCCGAGTAACAGAAAACACACGGCCCTTAGTCGGAGCTGGTTTGGCCGTGTTTCCCGGAGTAGTCCCTTCCCTGAAAGTGCAATCCTTAACCCTATGAGCAGTAGACCCACATGAATAGCAACCACCTGTGGCCTTGAAGCATATGCCCGGATGAGGCTTACCACAAGTGTTGCAAAGTGGAGGAGGAGGCAAAATCTCAGCTGGCTTCTTATGATATGAAGAACCAGAAAAACGGTCCTGCTGACCACCACGATAAGATTGGTCCCTAACCTGACGCTGACCCCCACCATCACGACCCTGACGGTCGTTTCCTCGATCTTCATACCTCTGCGAACCCTGTGCCGAGTGTCCTGACGCCCACGGTCGAACCACCCCTGAACTCCCTGAGTACGGTCTGTCGACCCCGATGATAAATACGATCACCATCCCTGTTCCTCTTGTTGAAGCTCGGATCCTCATGTAGCAACTCAATGTTGCGGGCAGCATCCGCAACTGCAGCCACCTCAGTGTACTCGTTATTAATCACCCTGTCTAACACCCATTTCTTCAACCCCCATTTGTACTTCCGAGCCTGACGACGTGCATCTCCAGCAATCTCACCTACAAACCCAACCAACCTCATAAAACGTTGCATGTACTCATGGGAAGTTTCCTTATCCAGCTGATGTAGGGCGTTGTACTCTCTTTCATATCGCTGCTGTTCTGATTCAGGAAAATACTGTTTGTAGAAGATGTCCCTAAAAGTATTCCAAACACAAGTATCCAGAAAGTTCTCTTCCCTGGACAAGAGATAGGCCTTCCACCAGTTAAGGGCATCACCCTCGAGTTTGAAGGTCGCTAGTCTGGTTTTCACCTCGTCACCACAACCCAGCACATTGAATAGCTTTTCCATGTGCGTAATCCAGTCCTCCGCCTCATTAGGTGAAGCTGCCGAGCGAAAAGGGATTGGCTTGAGTTTGTTGAAGCGTTCGATCCAAACATGAATGGGTGTAAGTGGGTTGGCACCCCCACCATTATCCCCACCAGAAGAGCTAGCGCCATTTCGGACATTCTGAGTGATGGTAGCAACGATCTCGGGCATAGCAGAGGCCAGAGCGCGCGCAATCAAAGCTTCGAAGTTAGGATTACCATTCCCATTATCGTCGCCATTCCTTCGAGTAATCACCATCTGAAGAGTTCATTAAACGATTAGCAAAGGTTAGGAAGTAAGATGGAGATCATGAACGGAAATGATGAAAATGAACCTAGAATCTACCCAAACCTCACCAATCAAATCTTAAGCTCTACGGATTAACGCTTTGGGTCCATATGTCACAGGTCCTGACTACAAGTCGTAAACCTGGAGCTCTGATACCATAATTGTAACACCCCAACCCGATAAGGGTAGAGATATTATAAAATGGTGTCATATCAAAGCATACATAATGAAAATAATAAAGCAGCGGAAGTCTTAAATAAATAACCAAAGGAAATCCAGCCAACACGGCTTAAACGTTACATAAGTTCAAAGGAAATCAAAGGAATAATCCAAGACATAGATAACATAATCCGAGTCTAAAATGTCAACATAATGAAGTAGAAACTAAGATGACTAAAGCCATAAGTCCGCATATCCGCTCATCACTCAAACCCATAGCTAAGATCCCAGCTTCTAGCTTAATTACCTGCCGCATGGAAAGAAAATGCGGCTGAGCTTAAAAAGCCCAATGAACAGATATATAATATAACAAAACGAATAATCGAAGGGTAAGTAATGAGGATATCATAATCATAAGGTGCAATGGGAAATATCATAAGGCATATCAAAGGATAATAAGAGAAAGGAATGAAAAGTCAGTCATATACCACGAGCCCATATCATATCAAATACATATCATATCATATCATATCATATCATATCATATCATATCATATCATATCATATCATATCATATCAGTGTATTCGGAGGGGTGACCTCGGAATACCAAATATAATGGAGGGGAGACCTCAAGTAACAATGGAGTGATCAACTCCCAAAAATGTGAAGACGCGTATTGCACACGACATCATTCACCATATAAATCTCCAATCAGATCAAATCCCTCGAAACTTATCAAATCTAGGATGCATCCATACGCCCCCCGGAACATAATGGCCAAATCATATACATATAGTGAGCTCATAATCATATCAAAATGGGGACGGTGTGGAACATCACTCAACCACACTAAAGTCATGCCATTGGTGCATCAATGACACGGTCAGGTTACCTTCCTGACTAGGAAACATATTTGGCTCGGGGTATCAGACTGAAGGGTCAAAGCATATTCATATCATAAGGGTTCATATCAAAGTTCATATCAAAGTTTCATATCAAAGGTCATATCAATGGTTCATATAAGTTTCATATCAAGGGAGCATAACAAAGTCATAGGGAAGCCCTAATCATGAGGCTTAGAGTAAAGCGTAACAGTTCAAGCTAATATCGAAAGATATAAGAATCACGAGAAACCTTAAGAGGTAAGGTCAGAATATCTGTACCTTATTATGAGCAAATCACAACGAAAGTAAAATCAAGAAAGCAGATCAAACTCGTCGCCCGGAACCTATATGAATTAAATAACTTCTATAAGAATCAGATTACTCGTTTAAGACGGCTTTCTATTTTTAGCAAGTTTCCTGTTTTAGTAATCTTTCCATTTTAAGTACTTTCTATTTTTAGTAACTTTCCATAATTAGCAGGTTTCCATAATTAGCAGGTTTCCATAATTAGTAGGTTATCTTAAGTTAAATAGTGAAAATGAGTGTTATTATGATTTAAGGATCATTTATGACAAGTTACAAAAGTTTAGGGTTTAAAATGTCAATAATGTAAAGTATAGGGTTAAAAATGTAATTATAGCAAGTTTACTCATTTTACTCAATAATCCATTTAGTTACTATATTAACAAGTTAATCCATCAAGTTTCATAATTTACAAAACAACCCCTTAACTTTATTAAATCATGTAATTACAAAACCCTAGTTTTAGATTATGATTACGTATCCATTCTAAACCATTTTAGTTCGATTATTACAAGATTATAATACTCCTCATGAGATATCATTTTAATGTCGAGACACTCTTCCAAAACAAAATAATATACGCCCCATATTCAAATGAAAACAAGTCCGTAAATCATTCATTATCGAATCCATTAATCACATACGTATTAGTATAGTTTCACAAGCTCATTAAACCCTTTGTTATCATGCCTATAATTCGACATAAAGAAGGACCCATTTTCAGTTTCATATTCCTTCTATCATGTCATATATCATATTATTTATAAAGATTAAGAATCAAGGTTTTTATGTACTCTTGTGTTATCATTTTATGTGACAAAGGAATCATGATTTTATGTGTTATTCAAATCGAATATAAGCCCTAGAAACATCATCCAAGGCCACGTATGAAATAAGAAACAAAAAGGAAGAGGTGTGAGATGATGATACGTTACCCTCGTAGCGTGTACGTGACAAAGAAACACGAATAAAGCAACACGATCACAACCAAGCCTCCTTGGCCTTTACCAACCCCACGTACACAATAACAACCCCACGTACAAGCTCCTTTTCGAACCAAACACAATCCCCACGTACACCAATCGATCATACACTATCACGAGCCTCCAAGGAACCTTTTGGTTGTATGAAATTCGGATCAAAATGATGGAAATAAATGATGGCGGCCACTTGAGATGAGAGGAAAATACTTTTAGGGTTTCTTGGTATTTTTGAAATGAAGAGGAAATGGTAAATGGGATTTATTATAATTGATTGAGAATTAAATGGGGAGCCTCATTAGTGGCCGGTCATAGGGGGGGGGGAAAGAAGACCAAGTTTGTAACTTCCATTCTTATCTATTCATAATGTACTTAGTCCTCTTTGTAGTCCAAGTTAATATGTACACTTTGGTATGTTTAATTGTCACTTAGGATTTAATCATTCATGTGTCTTTTAATTTATATCATAAGTTTATTACTTCATAATGGATGAATATTATTAATGATATAATTTGTTTAACGATGTTGACGTATTTCCCGAATTTGTAAAATTTTAAGTTGAAGGGCAAAATTGTCATTTCACGCGTTTGAGATTTTAGGGTTTTACAAAAGTGGTGCTTTTGAATATGTTCTTCGTAGAGACTTGTATTTATATTTCTTCATAGAGACTTGTGGTTATGTTCTTCATAGAGACTTGCAGTTATGTTTTTCGTAGAGACTTGCAGTTATGTTTTTTCGTAGAGACTTGTGGTTATGTCCAGATTCAATGTATCTGTCTAGATACTTGTAGCCTATTTTGGTAGAAACTTGATGCCTATTTTCAGTAGAGACTTGTAGCCCATTTTGGTAGAGACTTGACACTTATTTTTGATAGAGACTTGTAGCCTATTTTCGTAGAGACTTGGCGCCTATTTTTGGTAGATACTTGTCTTTACAATTTCTAGCAACTTGTCTCTGTTGTTACTAGCGAGTTGCTCTTTAGCGACTTGGCCACTTAGCGAGTTGCTCTTTAGCGACTTGGTTCATAGCGAGTTGTCTCTAGCGACTTGAGCATCTAGCAACTTGTAACTAGCGAGTTGCTCTTAGCGACTTGATACTTAGCGAGTTGCTCTTTAGCGACTTGACTGTGTAGCGACTTGGTGCTTTAGCGACTTGTGTCCAGCGACTTGGGTCCTAGCGACTTGGTTCAAGAATTCTTAGCGACTTGTTGACTTTTCCCGACAAAACTTCAAACGGCTATAACTTTTGATCCGTAACTCCGTTTTCAGCGTTCTACCCATCAAAACGACCGTGAGAATGAGGAGAATGTTAACGGGTCAACCTTCTAGGGCTAAATCCGCTCTAAATAGAAGTTATTGAGGTTTTTATGTTTTTAGACCTAAATTTCTTGGGAAAATCGTGCATAAACCAATTTAAATCTTAACCAAACAACATATCTGCTAATCCTACAAACAATTATATGTCATAACACACAATTGTCAATCATTTTGACAATCCATCAGTCATCTTAACATGTTCCATTGGTCTTTGCTTAATGGTTTGGTCTTGATTTTAGTAAAATCCCGCGAAAGATTCTATTTCTCGGTTTAAATCATAGACATGTAAAATCCCGTGGATTCATCAACATCATGTGTTACACTCCTGATTCAGTGATTTTAGAAGTACTCAAACTGTATGATGCTGTAGACAACCATGAGAATATTAGCTATACTGAACGGTTATAGATGATGGAATCAATCAATGATGATTTGAGTTCTTCATGCTCCGAGTCCAATGAGAAAGATTTGCACCTGTTCAGGCTACAGAATGCCATGCAAAAGGAAAGCAGCATTGAACCTTATCAACAACTTCACTCTCACCTCATGTTACTTCTACCCACATTAATGGAACGAACATGTATTGCCCTCTTCCGTCAGGACTTATCCACATTAACAGGAACTCTGCTGTTAAACCTAGAGCAATTGGAGCTACAACTTGACAAAGAGAAGGTTCATAAGGATAATTCCAGCGCTGCACTTCAAGTGATCTACAAACACTTTCAGTCATTCATTAGAAGGGAATTCACATCTGATTATGATCAAGACATGACTGAAATGTCCTTCAAGAGACACACTGGAATGGAAATTAGCGTGTTCACGGAGACACTTATCCATCTCATGGATAATGTGGAGAAGTATATTGAGGAAGTTACTCAGAAAGATGCAAAAGTAGATGAGAGTCGGGTACAATTGAGAGATATTTGTGATAAGTCGGGTAATGTATCAGAAAGGTCGGGTGTTGCTGAATGCAGAATATCAGAAACAACAAAGAATGATGTAACCAGCTGCTTAGTAACTCCTGTCACACAAGAAGTGGATGTTGTGATCAGAAAGGCGAATGAATCTCGGGTACAATCAATTAATTGTTGTGTTGAGACCGGTATGGCACCAGATGTTGGATCAGTTGACACTGAATACAGAGGCTCAGAGACATATAAGCTTGAAACAGCCAGCAGTTCAGTGACTCTTGTTACACATGATGTGGATGCAGATATCGACACTTAAATTGAACAGGAATCATGTAATGAGGTACCCTTTACTGTTCAACACAATGCATCTGCTAATGTACTTAAACAAACTGATCATGATGCTGAACATGACTTTGATAAATCTTCAGTAATTGAGGTGAGTCTGAGATTAAGAGTTTCAAAACAAAAGATATGGTTGATAAAAAGGCTTTTGATGAACTTTCAAACAAATTCTCAAATCTTGAAAAACATTGCATTTCACTTGAAATTGCGATACAGAGTAAAGAAGAAAGTTTTCAACTTAACAAACCATGTAAAAATCCGAACTTCTGAATTCCGTGAACTTCTTGAAATTAACACTTTGAAAGCTCAGCTTCAAGACAAAGACTCAACCATTTACAATCTGAAGAAACATAATTCTGTCTTGAATGTGAAAAGTAATTTAGTCATGAATACACAAGACATTGATGCTACTATAATAAGAAATAATGAATTGTCAATTTATGTGGCTAAATTACTAAAGGAAAATGAGTCTTTGCGAAAGCATCACATAGAACTAAGTGACTCTGTCAAAGAAGCTAGAACTAATTCAATGGAACAAACAAACCCTTTGATAGCAAAGATTGATGAACTCAAAGCTCAACTTCAGGAAAAGAGTTTCGCCATTGTTGCCTTAAAGAATGAGCTTAGAAAAACCGTAGGAAAAAGTGTGAACACTAAGTTTACAAAACCATCAACCTTGGGGAAGCCAGTTTCTCATCCCACTAGAGACCGGTCCTTTGTTAGGCAGCCTACTGCATTTAAATCTGAAAGAACAAAATTTTCAAAAACACGGTTTGCCTCCCAAGTTGATGAGAAACAAGTTTTGTCAAAACCAGTCACTTCACCAGAGTTACCTAAGAATAAGGCTTCTAGCTCCGTTAACTCTCAACACGTAGCCACGTCTACTCCCAGCACCTCTAGGATTAGTTCGAAAACAGTGTCAAAACCAAGCATTAAAACCCAGAATTCATATGATATGAATGACTTGTGGAAGAACTATTATCTAGAAAAAGCTAGGAAAAAGGCACATATTCGAAAAGACGGAATTTTAGGTGCAAGACCTAGGGTGAGGAATTCTACGAGATTTCAAGACACTGCTAGTAGTTGTAAACCACTACCTAGGAACATTCAAAAGACTAGGGATTGGCATGCATCAAAGAGTAGTTATGTGCATAAGAATGCTAAGCATGTAGAAAACAAAACTAGAAATTCTGAGTCTTTTCCACATAAGAAACATTTTCCTAATTCACATGCCAAGGTACAATCCACTAAGACTACCTACATGGCTAAGGTTCAACATGTTATGATGCAAAACAAACCTAAAACTTCGTCTAGATGGATCCAAACTGCTAAATCTTTGGAGTCTAGGAATAACGATAAGTCTTCCAATATGTATAAGAATATCAACAATCGTAGACCTTGCCATAAGTGGATGCCGTCTGGTAGAATGTTTAAGGATGCTGGACTTAGGTGGATACCTACCGGAAAGCTGTTTTCTGATGGCAAAATCAAGGTTGACCGTGAAACCCCAAAGGGTTTGGATACTAATGTCACTAACCAATATATATGCAAAAAAGCTTGTAATGTTAGTGCAGGTAGTCCTTACTCAGTTGCAGATACTTCGATCCTTCAATACATGGACTGGTTTAAAGTGTGGATAACACAAGGATTGATATCTCATAACTCACGGGTTCAAGTAACTCAACCTTGATATTCAATCGGCTATGACGTCTGTTCACATCAGTTCAGGCCTCGTACTTCATCATTATGGCGTCTGCAGATAACACTTCAGGCCCTGTTCCTCAAATAAAAGAAAGGTGTACGCTTCAGTGCGCTTTATCTTCAGAAGAAGAGAAATCATCATGTTTATGACCATCCTCATCGACATTCTTCATCAACAAGCTTTATGCTTATCCCATGCTCATTCAGTCATCAAGTGGATCTACGTTCATTGGTATACATTCTTATTCACTTGATTAATCAAAAATGGCAAACTTCATTTGCAATTTTTGAGGGGGAGAAGAGGGAATATACTACATATTGATGGATGCTTAAGTTATGGTCATACGACTCTCCAACGCCTAATGTCTTCACTCACTAAGGATAACTGGGATATACTGTTTGGGATTCATTGTTTCAAGATATGTTCGATGAGTATTTCCAACCGCTAGCGAATGTTGATCATCTAAGAAGTACATCTCAGACTACTCAAGAAAACCGATCTCCAGTTATTCCTCAAGGCGTTGATAATGACTATCATAATATTGTAGTTGCACTCATGAATAATGACCTCTCTTTGGTATTCCTTTGCCAAATCTTCACGGTTTATTGTTCCTCTCGATGTGCACGCTATAAATCAACAACATGAACTTAAAGGAAAATGACTACCTCATCCGCTCGAAGACATTATTGGTGAATCTTCCAGATCAATCTCTACATGTATCCTTTTAGGAAGAATGCATTGATGTTGAGGCATCATTTGTTCCGGTTCAATCAGTGGGTGAATGTACATCCGATTGTATGTTTATTCACGTGTTGGACATTTGACACAAGTTGATTACTTCGGAGTTAATCATTTATCACTTATTTGAGATTGAAGTTGACTTTCACAAAGGCGTGTTCTTATTTGATAACTTGCTCGGACTTAAGAATTTAAGTTGAAGATTTGGTTTATCTAGTTACCAGCAGTCGGGGTGGATGGTTGAAGACCTGGTTAACTATCACTATTAGGAGTTACGTTGTTTTACTCAGTGTCACACGCAGATGACGGTGTGGATAATCGCAAGAGGTGTTAATGTCTCATACTTTGTTTGAGTAGTGCGTACTTAGAGATTTTCTTAAAGCATAAATTCTCTACACCGTTCTTCCAACATTAGTGCAAGCATAAGTCACAAATGTAAGGAATTCGAATTCAGTTTCAAGTTTGGTATATCGGGTTTTCTTCATCAATGGTCACTTCAAATTGTCTACATATGGGTTGATGAAGATAGTCAGAGAGAGTTTCTGTAGCAGTTGATTCTCACAGAATTCAGTTGAGCTAATTGTTTGTTCTTCTCTATTTCAAGAGTATTTGGCATGTATAATGTGTTGCTGATTCTGAGGTATCAAAACCAGCAAGGGGGAAGGAGATACACATCTAAACACACAACGAGTACACGTGATGAACTTAATACTTCTTCTCTATTGAAGTAATCTCGGGAAAGACAAATGTCATAACCGTAGAGAAACTCAGTGTTTACTCATAGCCTTTGGTGTGTTATTCCAACTATTTGGGGGAAGGATATATTATTCTAACTATTTAGGGGAAGGATGTATTATTCCAACCATTTGGGAGGAAGTGGTCTCTGGATACTTTTGGTATGTGTTAACTCCGACTTTCAGAGGAAGAAATATGAGAAGAATATGTGGAGCGTGAGATGATATTGCTTATCGACATCTTCTAAATGATTTATGATAAAGTGCTTCCGGTTAGTGCTTCATGTACACAATGTAATGATGATTCCGATGAGATCGCAACCATCAAGGGAGAGATATTTGTACATATGGGTTGCACAACATATTCACATGATCGAGCTTAATCAGTTATTCCGGAGTTGACATCCACAAAGAAGATCAGTGATTCAACCAGTTATTGTGATGTCATTGTCTCTTCTCTTGTTAGGTACATGTGTACGTTATGGGCTGATTGGTTATATGTTAGATAACTGGAGTGCATTTGGTGAAATGAAGGTGTTGATATATTGTTCCAATAAATAGAAAACTGGTCAATCTCGAAGAGTAAGGTGTACATCGGGGATGCACAACAGGTTCATGTGATCGGTCAGTAATCGGTTAATCCAGGTTTGATAACCACTGAGAAGATCAATGTTTCAACTTGTTACTTCGGTGTTCTCGTGTTCTTCGGGGTGCTGAGCTTCATTCTATGAGACCTTTTTTATTCGTTTCTACTGCTTGGGGAAATGGTATTTATTCCTAGTCTGTCAGTTTGGGGGGAAGCTACCAAAGATTCACTTTTTGAAGGCTCAAGTTCTTGCGACGATTCAAGAGCCTCGAATGCTTTGGTGGTGAAAGTTTAAGAGATGATGACTTCTATCTTCTACAAAGTGCTGAACGATTTCCTTATCTCGGTACTCGTATAATCATCCTCTTAAACTATATCATCTTCTCTATCTTTGTATATATTTATCAAAAAAAAAATACAAAAATATAAAACCATCAAAAGAAAATAGAAAATTATATAACCAACAAAAACACATAAAAATCAGAAAATCTTAAAAATACCAAAAATATGTTTTCTCAAGACATGTTTCTGGTATCGATAACATCTACGGTCTTAGAAATGTCATTCAATAATGGCACGGGACTTTAGATGAAGTTCGAGCAGGAGGTGTAAATATTTTTTTCAAAACATGTCTCAAAATATGGCTTACAGTTATTTTAGACTGTAACCCGTGCTTAAACTATGGCTTGCTATTATTTCCGATATCAACCCGCTCTTCATGGAAGGAAAGTGCTGCGCTAAAACAATTTGTCAAATATTTCGTGCACTTATCCTAAAACAATTTGAGGAAAGTATGTCGAAGGACTGCTGTTCCTACACAAACGTTTTTCCTTCAAAAATTCTTCAGAAAAATATTTGTTTTATCAAAATGGTGGAAAATGAGTTGCTTGACAATCTATCAGATTCAGAGTTTTCGTAAAAAAAATTTGAAAACTCAATCAATGACTTCAGCGCTTTTAAACTTTTCAGAAAATGAGTCATTGATTGAGGGGGAGAATGTTTCCAAATCTATATCATCTAACGGACTTTCTTAATCATCCTACATGCTTATCTGAAAAAATATAATTGCCTATGTTGAAGGACTAGGTTTCTAGGATATGATTGTTAGGATTAGATGATTAGAGTTTGATGTACACATTATTCCCATATCTTATATGATCTGATAGATATGTTGAATTGACTGTTATTAGTCGATTGCTGTTTGGGTGATGTCGACCACCATATATCTGTATGTGTGTTCACTAACGTATGCAGGTATATTGATATATAAGAATGTTCCCGATCCGGATCCCACAATTGAAGATGATTGGCTGCCGAAAGGAAAGGGTAACTATATCTTGGGTTGACAAATGAAGAAACGGAGCTTAATTGGACTTCCATGGAGAGTTGGCATAAATGCAACGTAAGAGGTCTCACTGCATCAGCAGATGGTTTTCTTCTAAGTGATTGAAGAAACGGAGCTTAATTTGACCTCAGTTGGCATTCAAAATGCAACGTAAGAAGAAGTCTCACTGCATCTGCAGACGGTTTTTCTTCCAAGCCCTACAGCACAAACAGAAGCTTCTCAACCACCTGACGTATCTATATGCAGGAAAATTGTGATTATACCATTTTTTAAATAATTTTGAAATAACTTGATTAAATTGTTTCGAAAATGGAAAATATTGTTTTTTGAAAATAAATCGGATTCAAAGTTTTGAAATCTACCGGACTCTATTTTGTAAAATCTTAAGTGATTTCAAATATTATATTTTTAAACAATATTTCTTCATTAAAGTTCCGGTTTGTACGTTATAATGTGGTGATCTAAAGATTTAATGTTATGTCATGGTATGATTTTTCTTTTGAATCAAGATCTTACAAAATGAATTTTTTTCTGTTCTTGTTTGATTGTGAAATTGTTTTATTTTAATTAAAGATCTCTTAAAAACTATCATACCTTACACTAACAATCTTTAATGTCTTAAATTGATCCTTATCAGTCATTTTTCAAAATCAAATCTTGCCACGTCTTTCCCTAAAATGTTCTAAATAATTTAAATCAATTGGGATCACAAATCTCAAGAGGTTTGAAATCTTTGATTATGGGAGAGATCGTGATTTAAATCTCAAATCTGTTTTAATGGAATTTGTTTTAGTCCTTCAAAGGCACTCCTGCCTCCATGTGCCAAATGATTTCAAATATACAATGCATATGTTGAGGAGGAGCAGTTATCCAAAAAACATGATGAATATTTAAACCAGGCCACATATTCTCCCATATTTTCTAAACCTTATTAAATCACTTAGGATCCAAAATCTCAAAGGGTTTGATATTTTTGATCAGGGGAGAATTTGTGATTTAATTATGAAATTTGATGAAGTTGATCGTTTTGATTCAATTGTGCAGGCTGCTCTCTCATACGTGCTAAACGCTTTCGAATCTCGAAGCACATATTGAGGGGGAGCATTTCAAAAGAAAATAAACTATCGAGGTACAAAATATTTTTAAAGTGATTTATAAAGTACTTTGATTGAGTTTTCAAATGGTTTTCTTAATGGTTTTTGTGATCGTGGATGTGCTTCAAAAGAACTCTTGCCTCTATGTGATAAAATGTTTTAAAATATCCTACGCACATATTGAGGGGGAGAATTTACCAAGAAAATCAAATGGCTTTTTCTATGAAAATTGTGATCAAAGAAAATATTTCAAAGTCCTCTTGCCTCAATGTGCTAAACAATTTCTAAATCATATGCACATGTTGAGGGGGAGGTTTTCTAAATGATCAAAACTATTAAGGTACAAAATGCTTTGATCTCGTATCACAAGTACCGTGATTGTTTTTCCAAATGATTTTTCAATTGGTTTCAAGAAGAAATGAACAATACCAAAAGACCGACCAATTTACTTTATGCATGGAGTTATAAGGATGGTTAGTGATTCGTTTGTTTGTGTGTGTGGTGAAATAAACACAATATCAATTTATCAAATTAATCGTGAAATTCGACAAATCAACCTTTTAGGAAAAGGGTCAACTTGCCAAAGCTCACGAATATGAATAAAGTGATACCGGGAAAGTGATTTCCCCGGGTCGTGTCCCAACGAGGTGTGAAATTGACGGTGTCGTTGAGTTTCGTGATTTTGGACTTGAATTGGTTAAACGAATTTGGATTTTTGATTACGCTAATCTACAAATTAAAGAACGGGAATGAAAATTAAGCACGTAAAACAACGTAAACACTAAATAAACTACTACTAAGCCTAACGAACAATGAAACGATGCTAAACTACATCCTAATCTAAACATCGAAAGGGGACCTAATGAGCACTTATATAAGCTAAATAAGCAAGCCAAAAGTGAAAAGAGCTGCTGTGTACCTGTTTCTTGGTAAGAACAGGAAGGAAAAAAGAAAATGTAAACACTTACTTTCAATCAATACAACTTGCAACACTTGTAAAAGGACTTGTGAAACATACTACCAAAATCTTTGTTAGAATCCAATATGGGTCAAATGAAGCATATGACCCACAAAAAAACTTATTCCAAACAGACCTTAAGGGGAAAATCCAATTCTTGAAACTGAAAGACTTTGACAATTAAAGAAAAAAACAGAATTGAGAGCATTAACATAAGCTTAACTGAGTCGAAACGGATTTTTGCAACAAAGTTTAAAACACAATCTGACAGAAATTTAAGAGCATGTGAAAAGTAAATACCGAATAAACTTAATAAAACTGAAACTTCAATTGCATTCAAAATTAAAAGGTACAAGTAATAAAAATGGGACTAGAACCATAAAAATTCCAAACAAGTTTTACAAGTTTTTACACAACATATTTATACTAAAAAGATGAAACTCTGTCTTCCTTTCTTCTCTCCTTCTTGTGTTTGTTTGGTGAGACAAAACAGCTAAAAACAACTTTTGTGCTTCTTCCCATTAATCCTGACCTTCTATTGATTAGGTACCAATTTGGAATTCATCCTAGCCATCCATGGGGATTTTTGACTAGGATTGCCATGGTGGCAAGGGTATCATGTGACTCTGCTTTGGTTGGTTCTACGGGAAAGCAAGAGAGAGTGAGATGGGAGGGAAAATGATTTGGGCGCCAAGGTTAGGGTTTCTAGGTTTTGTGGATTTTTTTATTTATTTTTGTTCTGTGTTTGGGAGAAAGGGGAAGGAAGGTAATTGGGAGATAGGGTTAAAAGGGTTGAAGGGTTGTGGGGGTCAAAAAGATTTTGGATTGTTTTTTTTTATTGAAAGGTTATTTTTTTGTAAAAATACTTTTGTACAAAAATGTATTTTTGTTGTTTTAAGTTTTGTAATTTTTTTTAATATAAAACTAAAATTGGTGTTAATAAAAATTGAGTTTTTATAAAAATTGGGTTTTGGGTAAAAATGGGATTTATTTGAATTTTTGGTTTTAAGGGACAAAACGGTCATTTTGGGTATCAGGGAAGAGGTATAATGGTAATTTTATGTTTAGGGTATGGTTTCGGTTTTGTTTTCCCACTCTCACTTCAAAAACACATCCCGGGCTCTGAAAATGTAGAAAATCTACTCCCGGCTCCGTCCGCAAAGCACTTTTTCTGATTTCGGCTCAATTTTGCCTGTTTTCGCTCTATTTTCAATCCTTTTGTACCTGCAAGACACAAAACACACTCCAAGGATATTTTTAACATATTTTGATCATATTTGGGTGTTTTTGGTCGTTTTTGTGGTCTTAGGTGGGTAAAAACGATGAGTGAATAAGCACTCATCAAGTCCCCCCACACTAGGCAACTGCTAGTCCCTAGCAATCAATCATGTGAAGTAATGAAAGACTCAAGATTACCAAGACTACCCCGTTTCTACTTTTTATTTGTTGCGAGAAATTTAAACTAGACTGAAAGGTAAACAACATGATTGATTATCAAAAAATAAGCGGTATCATGGAACGGGATTCACACAAAATGGGTGTCTCCAGGGAATTTGAATCGTCATCCTCTTTTTTATACTCTCAAACTAAGTCTAAAGTTATTGTGCAAATGTTTTTGTAAAATGCTAACACTACTTATACAAGTAATCTATGTAAGTCGAGACTTAACTTTTACTCCCTTGAGTTTATACAATTTAAGTTAAATTGGTGTGCTCATTTTTTCAAAAGTTTGACCATTAAAATTGACCTTGTTATGGTTGTTATCCACTTAACTAAAATCTTAACTTCCCGAAAACTACGAAAGTCTAAGGATCGAAAGGGCCTCTTCCATGTAGCGACTTTCTTCTCGGCACATCCCAAACCAGTTGGCTTTAGGTGGCTTTTTGACACCTCACGGAGAATAGTACCAGAAATTAGCGAATTGATTCCAAAGATTCGAGGCTACCATTAAGTTAAAACTAAACCTAAATGGACAACAACCGACGATAATTTAGAAGTTCGAGATTCAAAGGTGAGATCACTCCATGTAGCGACTTTCTTCTCAACTTGTCCTTTTAAGGAGGCTAGGTTTTCACCCTCGAGAATAGTATCGAGAACTTTGGGGTCTTTGACTTCAAGAATTTCTAAATCACCGTCAAGCTTTTAGACAACTTTGACGAATCCTAGTTCAACTTCCGATTTAAATTTAAGAAAAAGCAAGTTTCGCACATTTATTGATAAGCAACATAGTACTTTTATTTGAGGAACTCATATTTTTTCATTTTTTCATTTTTCAATTTTTTTCATTATTTTTTTCCCTTTGCATTTTTTCACATCCTTTTTTTTTTCACTTTACTTTGACTTGCGATTTATTTTTGCATCATTCAAGCACTTTTATGATACTTTCACTTTGCAAAATTATTCCGATTTTAAGAAAGTATGCTTTTCCAAAAATTTAAATAAAAAGTTGAACTTGAGCTCTATATCAATTTTGCTTAAAACTTTTTGTTGTAACAAGACGATTTGAATGTTCAAAAGTTTGACAACGAGCACGTATTTTAGTTCAATTAGAGCTACTTGGGAGAAAAGCCATAGATTACATATATAAGCTCTAAAGAGAACCAACTACTCCACGCTTAGCATTTTCATTTGCACAACTCGTAAAACTTAGCCTAATTGTTAATAGAGCGGCTAGATCAACACTCTAGCAGAGTCGATTCCTTTGTTCTAACCTTAATCAAGACTAAACTACCATTAACACCGAAGCATTAACACTTTATTTTTGTGCAAAAGCACTTCTTTTTCATGCAAAAATTTTTAAATTTTAGCCAAAAACTAAGCGGGTACTAGGGAATAAAGGGTACAAATGTGATGAAATTGGCGTAATTCCCCTCACACTTAGAATTGAATATTGCCCTCAATATTCAAAGTCCCGACGAAGCATACAATCGAGCGGAAAAGGGTAATACCACTAACAAAGTGTGTGGGCCGAAATCTATTATTTTACACAAAAGGATTTTGAAAACATATCCCCGGATAGCGTTAGTAAAGCTGATCGGATATTGGGCTGGATTGAAAAGCAAAGGCGCGTCAATCATCACGATCAAAGGGATTCCTGAAAACATGAGCAAACACACAAGAAACAAACACTATGGAGGTTTCCCCCCACACTTAGTTGTTAGAAAATAGAAAGAAGTCAGAAACATGGGTGAACACCCATGAAATGCTACTGTTTTTTGTTAACCGAAGTCGCTAAGCTTGACTCCCGATTCCTCAATTGGTCCATGGGGAGCAAGTGGAAGAGAAAATCTCCAACGGACTTTCATTCAAATGGTATGGATAAACATTGAATGTGTCGAAAGTTCCACTCCGATGAGGCACATCCGGCTCAAAAGAAAGAGAAATGCCGGGGTCAAAGATTGTATCTTCACTCCCGTAGGAGTTAAGACATGGAGAAGAAATGGGAGGAGAAGGCAAAGTGACAATCTTATGACAACGGGTGGGATGGGTGGGAAAAAGATAAGATTGAGGAACATTGATGGAATGTTCAGAAATCTTATCCACCACTAAAGCAATGAAAACATCCGTATCGGGCTTAGAAGAGGTTCCATCATCCGGTGGTTTAGCAGGCGGACGAGTGGATGATGGACCTAAGCCATAATCGTCACTCTGAAAACCCGAAGGTATCGAGTCATCCGGAGAAAGAAATGAGTCGACCTCTTTCATACGAGTGTCACTTGACGAATTTTCAGAAGACCAATTATAAATAAGATTTTCCAATTCGGTAAGGTCGGCTTCAAAGTCGAAGTGAGCATCACCATCTCCCGGTGGAGAATGATCAATAAGAGCGAGTTCATCGGCGAACTCCTCGAGAAGGTCTAACGTCGAAGTGGGATTGCCACTATTCTTATCTTCGGTTAAAGAAGGAGATGTAAACACGTCACTATCCTCATTCTGAATATCAAAGGTGGGGTTATCCGAAACTAAAGTGAATTTAGAATCAAATTCAAACAGAGGATTAGTGAATGCCATAGCAAAAGGTCCCTCGGACACAACGATAATATCTTCATCATCTGTTTCAAAATCAGTGTCCATATCAAGATCATCGGGATCAAAATCTCTCACTTCTTCCAAGCTGACGAGCTCAGAAGGTATCTCCTCAACATACTCGATGTCTCCACACGATAAAGAATCATTAAACGACGTATAATCATTTTCAGACTCGGAGATCACCTCAATAGAAACTTTCGGGGTAGGAGAAGAATCATCATCGAGAGGCTCATCACACATATCACCGGAGATAACTTCGGATACACTTGTGGTTGGGACAAGGTTCTCAACACAAGACGGTTCTGTTTCCGGAATAGTGCTAAGATGCTCATCCCCCATTAGAAGGTTATCCGAAGGTTCTATGGTAGATAGGCAATATGAGGGCGGAGAGTGGACATGTGCGGTACTTTGTGGGCTTGAGATATGCACCTTGTCCTTTGTCATCTCCCAATCTTCCTCATCCTCGTCATCGAGACGGCAAGCTTTGTTAAATAGGAGACGCTGTTGAGCAACTTCGATAAATAGGAGAAGCGTTTGAGCTGCTCGCTCATCGGCTAGAAATCTTTCGTTGCGGAAGGCGCTTGTTCCTCGGAAAGTTCCTCAAGAATTATACGAGGAAATTGATCAATGACGGAAGTTGTGGGGTTGGATTTGGTCAAATCCGGAAGTGTTATAACAAGGATTAGGTCCATAGTAATTTTGATTCCACGATTGACATTGATAATCATCATGAGGACCCCCACACTTAGCACAATGAGGGTATTGAGGAGAGAAATTATGAAACGATGAATCACTGAAATGATGATAGTACGGTTGTGGTTCAAATGAATTTTGTGGAGGGTAGTTAAAATCGTTTTGAGGATAATTGAAAGAGTTCGGGTTAGAATCATAAGTGAATGAATTCTCGGTGCAAATCGAACAACATCCATTGACAATATAGTTTCTACACCACTCGCACATACATTTGAAACAACGAAAACCTTTCGGTAACACGTCTCCACAACCGTAGCAATACTCTTGATCGAACGAAAGTATCTCGGGTACGGGAGTAGGAATCGAGGGCTCAACAACATCACAATTAGTTGGTAAAACGGTATTTCCCGAAGTTGAAATTTGACGAAATTCATTTAAGCAATTTTGAATTATGTTCATGAAATCGTCCGAAAAAGGTTTTGAAGATTCCGGAGGTGGAACAAGTGGTGTGCTCTCAGAGCTAGCAATTTCCACCACTTCCGTTTTGGTCTCCGGTTCTTGCTCTTTTCTCTTAACCTTAACCGTAAATCGCGAAAGATTTTGATTAATTCTAGACGGTTTGGGCTCAGAAATAATAGAACAAATCCGTGGTTGTGGCGGGTGGTCGGAAATACTTGGAGAATCAACGAGAGAGTTTTTATCGGATAATTCGCACCAATAGCAATATTTGCTTGCACCGGCCCTTCCACACCGTTTACATAAACAATCGTGATTCTGACAATAAAGCTGATCCTCTTCCATACGGCTTTTACAGTGGAAACAACGACGATAATCGAACGCCGCCATGAAAATTAAACATATAGAGGGTTAAAGAAATAGAATCAAATGGTCAAGAGGATACGAAGAATAGAATTAAATGGTAAAAGAGGGTAAGAGAAATAGAATTATACGGATAAGAGGAACGAGAAGATTATTTTTGGGGTTTTGAAAACGAGTGCACATGCACTATCAAAAACAACACTTTCAATTAAAACAAGACCGAGGCAAAACACAAGGAACTTAAACCAATAATCACAAGCGTATTCACGCAAGTGACACAAAGGTAAGTTTTGAATCTTTGGTTCGGGAACTTATTATGATAACACTCAAGTTGAGAAGTGTTATATTGATTGTGTGTTGTATTTTATTTAAAACAACAAGCAAAATCTTTTTGTATTTTTAATCTTTTACATATATACAAAGAAAAGAAAAATATTTTTGTATTTTTGAATTTTTTTCAAAAAGCAATAACTTCACGAGGAAGGTTCTTCAAGTCACTAATCGCAAAAACTTCACGATATTGTCGCAACACACATCCCCGGCAGCGGCGCCAAAATTTGATTCGTTTGTTTGTGTGTGTGGTGAAATAAACACAATATCAATTTATCAAATTAATCGTGAAATTCGACAAATCAACCTTTTAGGAAAAGGGTCAACTTTCCAAAGCTCACAAATGTGAATAAAGTGATACCGGGAAAGTGATTTCCCTGGGCCGTGTCCCAACGAGGTGTGAAATTGACGGTGTCGTTGAGTTTCGTGATTTTGGACTTGAATTGGTTAGACGAATTTGGATTTTTGATTACGCTAATCTACAAATTAAAGAACGGGAATGAAAATTAAGCACGTAAAACAACGTAAACACTAAATAAACTACTACTAAGCCTAACGAACAATGAAACGATGCTAAACTACATCCTAGGGTGCTAAAATGCAAAAACGCGAAAAACCGGGAACGCACCAAGCCCCGAAAATAAAAATAAAAATGCAATTTAAGTCCTATGAGTGCGAAAACAATTTTCCTACATTCTAAATGACTAAAAATAATTTTAGGAAAAAGCCGGGAGTTTTTTCGACTTTTATTTTATTTTCTACGAATTAAATTCTAAATTTATAAAAACTAAGTATTAAAAATAATTAATGAATTTGAAAAATTACCAAAAAATCCAGAAAAGTACTTTTTTAAACACTAAATAAGAGAAAACTAAAAACCATAAGCTAGCTTAATCCTATAAGCAGTTAATATTCGAAAAGAGTTTTGAAACTTATTTACTAAAAACGTATTTAAGAGAATAATAGTGAAAGGAAATAACAAGAAAGACAGATAGAGCAGATGGTAGGGAGTGTTGTAGTTTGGTCGTTGGAAAGCTGTACAGCAGGTCCCTAGTTCGAAACCCACTTCCTTCAATCTTTTTGAATTAAGCTTTGACTTGGTTTTACAAAAACTAAAACTGAGCTAACTTTAACGAGTGTCCTAACAACTAAAACATTCAAATCAGATCAAGATTGATGAATTAAGAACAAAATGGGTTAAAACATGTTCCAAACCAAACAACCTGATGAGGCTTTTTAAGGTAAGATAAACTTAAACAAGGCAGAAAAAACATGAAAGCTAATATCTAACTACTGATTACATCTAAATCTAATCCTAATTCTAATATAAAATCAACTGAATCTAAGCTAAAAGAATGTAGTAAGCTGCACATTTGCTGTAACAAATGCAGAAAAGGGAGCGAAACAGCCCACTAGGGGCTGTTTGGTTGGGGCTGCTAATCAATAAAAGAGAAGCTACGATAAGCTACTAAGATAAGCAAATCTAATGAAATCCAAATCTAAACATCGAAAGGGGACCTAATGAGCACTTATATAAGCTAAATAAGCAAGCCAAAAGTGAAAAGAGCTGCTGTGTACCTGTTTGCAGAACAGGAAGGAAAAAAGAAAATGTAAACACTTACTTTCAATCAATACAACTTGCAACACTTGTAAAAGGACTTGTGAAATATACTACCAAAATCTTTGTTAGAATCCAATATGGGTCAAATGAAGCATATGACCCACAAAAAAACTTATTCCAAACAGACCTTAAGGGGAAAATCCAATTCTTGAAACTGAAAGACTTTGACAATTAAAGAAAAAAACAGAATTGAGAGCATTAACATAAGCTTAACTGAGTCGAAACGGATTTTTGCAACAAAGTTTAAAGCACAATCTGACAGAAATTTAAGAGCATGTGAAAAGTAAATACTGAATAAACTTAATAAAACTGAAACTTCAATTGCATTCAAAATTAAAAGGTACAAGTAATAAAAATGGGACTAGAACCATAAAAATTCCAGACAAGTTTTACAAGTTTTTACACAACATATTTATACTAAAAAGATGCAACTCTGTCTTCCTTTCTTCTCTCCTTCTTGTGTTTGTTTGGTGCGACAAAACAGCTAAAAACAACTTTTGTGCTTCTTCCCATTAATCCTGACCTTCTATTGATTAGGTATCAATTTGGAATTCATCCTAGCCATCCATGGGGCTTTTTGACTAGGATTGCCATGGTGGCAAGGGTATCATGTGACTCTGCTTTGTTGGTTTCTGGGAAAGCAAGAGAGAGTGAGATGGGAGGGAAAATGATTTGGGCGCCAAGGTTAGGGTTTCTAGGTTTTGTGGATTTTTTATTTTATTTTTGTTCTGTGTTTGGGAAAAAGGGGAAGGCAGGTAATTGTGAGATAGGGTTAAAAGGGTTGAAGGGTTGTGGGGGTCAAAAAGATTTTGGATAGTTTTTTTTTTATTGAAAGGTTATTTTTTTGTAAAAATACTTTTGTACAAAAATGTATTTTTGTTGTTTTAAGTTCTGTAATTTTTTTTAATATAAAACTAAAATTGGTGTTAATAAAAATTGAGTTTATATAAAAATTGGGTTTTGGGTAAACATGGGATTTATTTGAATTTTTGGTTTTAAGGGACAAAACGGTCATTTTGGGTATCAGGGAAGAGGTATAATGGTAATTTTATGTTTAGGGTATGGTTTCGGTTTTGTTTTCCCACTCTCACTCCAAAAACGCATCCCGGGCTCTGAAAATGTAGAAAATCTACTCCCGGCTCCGTCCGCAAAGCACCTTTTCTGATTTCGGCTCGATTTTGCCTGTTTTCGCTCTGTTTTCAATCCTTTTGTACCTGCAAGACACAAAACACACTCCAAGGATATTTTTAACATATTTTGATCATATTTGGGTGTTTTTGGTCGTTTTTGTGGTCTTAGGTGGGTAAAAACGATGAGTGAATAAGCACTCATCAGTTAGGTTAGGTATTCGTTCCCACGATCCGCCAGAACCGGAGGGATCTACCCAGGGACAATCCACTAGATAGTGTAGAGTCTTTAGGTATATTGAAAAAAAGGAGAAAAGTGAGATATGGGAAGAGTGCCGACTGAGACAGAGCTAGTACTGGAATAAACCCAACAAGGTTCTAGTTATGAAGTCTCGGTAAGCACTGAAGAGGTTGAAGAATGAAAAAGAATTGAATGTGAAAAAGGGTGAAAAGAAATAGCCCTCCTATAATTCAACCTTAGGGCAGAAACCGGGTTCAATACATTTGCTACTGGTGGTTACTAAGGTAACACTGGTATTGAAGACAAGACGTCATGGACCCAATGACGCATTGCACTAAACTTCCCAAGCTACTCAAGTTCCTCTTAAAAGGGCTTGTTTCATTCTCACGGGGAACCGACATTATCTATCGACTTTCTCTTAGAGATTGTTGATATTGAAGAAGGAGACCCTCTCCCTAGTCTCCGGCATAGGAACCAAAATGCACAATTGAGTCTAGAGCCAAAAGATCATCCACAATATTTCATTAGGACACTAAATTAATGAAGACTTGCTGTTTCACACAATGTGGAAAGTAAGAATATATATTAAGAGTCTTACGCATTATCCTTGTGGTATTGCCAGAACATCTGAGTGATATGTAAATATTCACAATGAAGATGGAAATCCTTCTAGAGCCAACATCAAACAAGCTCTTGGTGGGTGACATGTGAAATCTTGCAAAAGATCAAGCTTGTGACAACTGGATAGAAACGATGGGGCGATTCACTCTTGAATCAATCTTGGTCCAGGATTGGAATTGACGAATGGTTTTGGAAAAACCGTTCGATCTGCAAACCTTCTTTTCTCTAGCACGTCGAATGTGTACTTATGTTTTCAAACACAAAAAGTATCTCTGATTGAACAAATACTTTCGGAAAAACCGTTCGATGTGCAAATCTTCTTTTCTCTAGCACGTCGAATGTGTACTCTTTTCAAATACAAAAAGTATTTTTGATTGAAAATTGATCTTTCTCATAAAACTTTCGTTGTATTGCAAAACTCTTTCTTCTAAGCAATACACGATTGTTTTTCAAATCATTTTTCATCAATCAGTGAATCTCAATTTGCTGGTTCACTCACTCCGTGTTGTCTTTATTGTGACGTTCTGGTTTGAGAACGGCTAGAACAGCTGTGAAACCCTGTCAAGGAGATTCTTAGGAATCCTACCTGATCACAGGCAGTACTTGTACTGATCAACGGGGAACCGTGGGCCGTGTACCTCAATTCAACAAAAGTGATCAAAGACACTTTCGTGTGTTTTATTGCTAACTGTTGTTTGCAGGTACATTTGGACGATTGCAACTGATCGGAATTGAGGAGTCAATCCAAAGCCGCATGCTCACAGCATCCACACTTAATTGAAGAAATCATGACTTGTGCATATCTACGAACCCGGCTCAGATATTTTTATACTATGCTTCTGCTACGCTGCTGCAAATATCTTGAACCAGTAAAAGATTCTGCTACTCTGATGAAAAGATATCATGATCCTGAAAGTGTGAGCATGTCGGTCCGAAAGTCACAACTTTACATGATGGCAACGCAACTATGGATAATCCAGAGAGATTTACTGTGGCTGATGATCTCGAAGAAAGCTCGAAGATCATCAAAGATGTGGATCAGTTCAAAGACCTCCACTCAAAGTACAAAACTATGCGGACTTTGAAGAATCGCTACAAAAGCACAAAGATTGTGAAAGTGAAGAATTCAAGTCTACGAGCTCAGAACAGAAGACAAAATAGAATGCTAAGATTCGAAATGTAAAACATGGGGTGACCTCCCTTAGGGGGAGATTGTTAGGAATTGGAAATTCCATAGTGAAGTGTCGGTCACCCCAAATATAATTTAGCATAAGTTAGCTCGTAGACATATCGTTATTAAGTAGTTTATTAGTTTGTTTGTAGCGTAGTTTAGTTTAGAGCAACACCGTGGAGGAAGGACGGGTCTTTACCCACTGTATGCCTGATCCACAGTCCGATAGGAGGACGTAGTATTTGTAACTATAAATACCCTCTACCTCCCAAGGTAGAGGGTTGGACCTTTCATTCATCTTAATCTAACCTTCTATGTTTTCTTTCACTTTCTCTCTCTAGAAAGGCTCCCATTTTCTCTCTCTAAAACCTCTAAACAATTCGACCCATTTGATATGTTATGATGTGTCTATGAAATCCAATATGTTACAGAAGTTATCCCGGGAAGACAAATGTCATGACCGCAGAGAAACTCAGTGTATCTAGTGGCTTCTAGTGTTCTTATTCCAACTATGTGGGGGAAGTGATGTTAGAGAAAGTTTATGAAGATATAAGAGGTACACAAGTGTGTGATGATCTTGATGTTATCGCAATCATCAGGGGAGAGAGAATTGTGTACATTGGGGGCGCTCAGCTGTCTCACTTGAGGGCTTAATCAGTGATTCAGAGATATAATCACTTATTCTGGAGTTGACATCCGCAGAGATTATCATCCGCAGAGATAATCGTGATCCGCCTGCTTCTTCAATGTTATCGGTTGTTCTCTCTTTGGGGAATGTGTGTACTTCGGTCCTTGAGCTTTTTACACGATCATCAGGGAAGAAAGCCACTGTTTACCACAAACATTGGGGAGGTGTTTTCTCTCCGGGCATGATGTGTATTCGGGAGAGTTCTTGGATATTGGTGTACTTCGGGTTCTTGAGCTTCATACACAATCATCAGGGACAAAAGATGTGAACATTGGGGAGGTGTTCTTCATTACCCTCATGATGTGTATTCGGGAGAGTTCTTTAGAATTATACAAAGAGACTGACTGCATCAATTCAACTACTTGGGGGAATGGTTCTCTTGACACCTTTTGGAATGGATCGCTTCAGATGCCAGTTGAAAAGAAATATGAGAAGATTATTTAAGTGTGGGATGAAATGTTGCTGTTCTTCTATTGGATGATATAACCCCGAACAGAGAACCTCGATTATCGTTCTTAAATGGAGCAGCGGGATTTATGATAATGGTGTGCTTCTTCATGCACCTGGCTAAGGCAAGCTTGAAATAGAGCTTCGAATCTGCTCAGCTAAAGGATTTTCGGTTTGGGGGGAAGCTACCAAAGTCTCAATTTCAGATGGTTCAATTTCTTTCTTCAATGCAAGAGCCTCGGAAGCTTTAGTGGTGAAAGTTTTAGGGATGATGACTTCTATCTTCTACAATGGGGCTGCTCGATATCCTTATCTCGGTACTCGTATCATCATCTTCTTAAACTATATCATCTTCTCTATCGTTGTAAATATTGTTCAAAAAGCAAAATACAAAATTATAAAACCGACAAAAAAAAAGCTAAGAGAAAAATATAAAACTTTCAAAAACCCATAAAAATCAGAAAATTTCAAAAATACCAAAAATATGTTTTCACAAGACATGTCTTCTGGTATCGATAACATCTGCGGTCTTAGAAATGTCATTCAATAATGGCACATGACCATAGATGAAGTTCGAGCAGAAGGTGTAAATATTCTTTTCCAATACATGTCTAAAAATATGGCTTGCAGTTATTTCATCGTAACCCGTTCTTAAACTATGGCTTGCTATTATTTCAGATAGCAACCCGTTCTTCAATGAAGGAAAGTGCTACGCTTAAACAATTTTCAAACATTTCGTGCAATTTTCCTAAAACAAAATGAGGAAAGTATGTCGAAGGACTGCTATTCCTACACAAATGTTTTTCCGTCTAAAATTCTTCAGAAAAATATTTGTTGTTTTCAAAAAGTGGTGGTAAATGAGTTGCTTGAAAATCAATCAGATTCAGAGTTTTTCGTAAAAAAATTGAAAACTCAATCAATGACTTCAGCGCTTTTAAACTTTTCATAAAATGAGTCATTGATTGAGGGGGAGAATGTTTTCAAATTTATATCATCTATCGGACTTATCTAATTATCCTAATATGCTTAATTAAAAATGATGTTAACCTATGTTGAAGGACTAGGTGCCTAGGATAAGATTGTTAGAATTAGATGATTAGAGTTTGATAAACACATTATTCACATGCTTTACATGATCTGATTGATATGTTGGATTGACTTAAATTAGTCGATTGCTGTTTGGGTGTTGTCGGACACCATATCTGTATGTGTGTTCACTAACGTATGCAGGTATATTGGTATATAAGAATGTTCCCGATCCAGATCCCACAATTGAAGATGATTGGATGCCGAAAGGAAAGGGTAACTATATCTTGGGTTGACAAATGAAGAAACGGAGCTTAATTGGACTTCTATGGAGAGTTGGCATAAATGCAACGTAAGAGGTCTCACTGCATTAGCAGATGGTTTTCTTCATTAGCAAATGAAGAAAAGGAGCTTAATTTTACCTCAGTTGGCATGAAAAAATGCAACGTAAGAAGTCTCACTGCATCAGCAGACGGTTTTTCTTCCAAGCCCTACAACAACAACATAAGCTTCTCAACCACCTAACGTATCTTTGTGCAGGATACCATTTTTAAACAATTTTTAAAATAATATTGTTTTGAAAAATAGAAAAATATTGGTTTTGAAAATAAATTGGACTTAATTTTGAATATCACCGAACTTCATTTTTATCAAAGCCTAAGTCACTCAATCATCGACTACGGTCATCGATTGAGGGGGAGAGTGATTTATAATAAAATATTTTCAATCGATATTTCTTCATAAAAAGTCCGTTTGTACGAATTAATGTGCTGATCAAAAGATTTAATGTTATGTCATGGTATGATTTTTCTTTAGAATCAAGATCTTTAAAAATGAAATTTTTTCTGTTCTTGTTTGATTGTGAAATTGTTTTATTTTACTTAAAGATCTCTTAAAACAATCATACCTGACACTAACAATCTTTAATGTCTTAAACTGTTCCTTATCAGTCATTTTTCAAAATTAAATTTTGCCACGTCTTTCCCCAAAATCTTTTAAATGATTTAAATCAATTGGGATCACAAATCTCAAAAGGTTTGAAATTTTTGATCGGGGGAGAGATCGTGATTTAAATCTCAAATCTGTTTTAATGGAATCGGTTTTAGTCCTTTATAGGCACTCCTGCCTCCATGTGCCAAACGATTTCAAATACACAATGCACATGTTGAGGAGGAGGATTTATCCAAAAACGAGATGAGTATTTAAACCTGGCCACATTTTCTCCCATGTTTTCCAAACCTTATTAAATCACTTGGGATCCAAAATCTCAAAGGGGTTTGATATTTTTGATCGGGGGAGAATTTGTGATTTAATATAAAATTTGATAAAGGATGATCGATTTGATTCAAAAGTGCTAGTTATCTCTAATTTGTGCTAAACTCTTTCGTTTATCAATGCACACATTGAGGGGGAGCAAATGGTTTCTTAATGGCTTTTGTAATCGTGGATGTACTTCAAAAGAACTTTTGCCTCTATGTGATAAAATGATTTCAAATATCCTATGCACATATTGAGGGGGAGAATTTACCAAGAAAATCAAATGGCTTTTTCTATGAAAATTGTGATCAAAGAAAATATTTCAAAGCCCTCTTGCCTTCATGTGCCAAAAAATTTTAAATCATATGCACATGTTGAGGGGGAGCATTTCTAAAATGATCAAAACTATTAAGGTACAAAATGCTTTGATCTCGTATCACAAGTACCTTGATTGTTTTTCCAAATGATTTTTCGATTGGTTTCATGAAGGAAAGAACAATACCAAAAGACCGACCAATTTACTTTATGCATGGTGTTATAAGGATGGTTAGGTTAGGTATTCGTTCGCATGATCCGCCAAAACCGGAGGGGTCTACCCAGGGACAATCCACTATATAGTGTAGAGTCCTTAGGTATGATGAAAAAAGGAGAAAAGTAAGATATGGGAAGAGTGCGGACTGAGACAGAGCTAGTACTGGAATAAACCCAACAAGGTTCTAGTAATGAAGTTTCGGTAAGCACTGAAGGGGTTGAAGAATGAAAAAGAATTAAATGTGAAAAGGGTGAAAAGAAATAGCCCTCCAATAATTCAACCTTAGGGCAGAAACCGGGTTCAATACATATGCTACTGGTGTTTACTAAGGTAACACTGGTATTGAAGACAAGACGTCATGGACCCAGTGACGCACTGCACTACATCTTCCCAAACTACTCAAGTTCCTCTTAAAAGGACTTGTTTCATTCTCACGGGGAACCTACATAATCTATCGACTTTCTCTCAGATATCGTTGATATTGAAGAAGGAGACCCTCTCCCTAGTCTCCGGCATAGGAACCAAATGTGCACTATTGAGTCTAGAGCCAAGAGATCATCCACAATATCTCATTAGGACACTAAATTGATGAAGACTTGCTGTTTCACACAATGTGGAAAGTAATATTATATATTAAGAGTCCTACGTATTATCCTAGTGGTATTGCCAGAACATCTGAGTGGTATGTAAAAGTACTCACGATGAAGATGGAAATCCTTCTAGAGCCAACATCAAACAAGCTCTTGGTGGGTGACATGTGAGATCTTTTCTAAAGATCAAGCTTGTGACAACTGGATAGAAACAATGGGGCGATTCATTCTTGAATCAACCTTGGTCCAGGAATGGAATTGACGAATACTTTTGGAAAAACCGTTCGATGTGAAAATCTTCTTTTCTCTAGCACATCGAATGTGTATTCATGTTGTCAAACACAAAAAGTATCTCTGATGGAAAAAATACTTTTGGAAAAACCGTTCGATGTGCGAATCTCTTCTTTTATCTAGCACATCGAATTTGTACTCTTTCCAAATACAAAAAGTATTTTGGATTGAAAATTGATCTTTCTCATAAAACCTTCGTCGTATTGCAAAACTCTTTCTTCAAGCAATACGCGATTGTTTTCAAATCAATCTTTCATCAATCAGTGAATCTCAATTTGCTGGTTCACTCACTCCGTGTTGTCTTCTTTGAGACGCTCCGGTTTGAGAACAGCTAGAGCAGCTATGAAACCCTGTCAAGGAGATTCTTCGGAATTCTACCTGATCACAGGCAGTACTTTTATTGATCAACGGGGAACCGTGGGCCGTGTACCTCAATTCAATGAATCTGATCAAAGATTCTTTCGTGTGTTTTATTGCTAAATGTTATTTGCAGGTACATTTGGACGGTTGCGGTGATCGAATTGAGAATTCAATCCAAAGCCGCATGCTTACAAAGATCCACACTTAATTGAAGAAATCATGACTGGTGCATATCTACATAACCCGGCTCGATATTTTTATACTATGCTTCTGCTATGCTGCTGCAAATATCATGAACCAGTAAAGCTTCCACTACTCTGATGGAAAGATGTCATGATCCAGAAAGTGTGAGCATGTCGGTCCAAAAGTCACAACATCACATGAAGGCAACACAACTATGGATAATCCAGAGAGATTTGCTGTGGCTGATGATCTCAATGAAAGCTCAAAGATCATCAAAGATGTGGATCAGTTCAAAGACCTCCACTTAAAGTACAAAGTTATCGGACTTTAAAGACTCACTGCTAAAGCACAAAGATGCAGAAGTTGAAGAATTCAAGTCTACGAGCTCAAGACTAAAGACAAAGATAGAATGCTAGGATACAAAATGTATTTCATGGGGTGACCTCCCTTAGGGGGAGATTGTTAGGAATTGGAAATTCCATGAGAAAGTGTCGGTCACCTCAATTATGGTCTAGCATATATTAGCTCGTAGACTTGTAGTTTGTTACGTTATTTAGTAGTTAATTAGTTAGTTTGTAGCGTAGTTTAGTGTAGTGTAACACCGTGGAGGAAGGACGGGTCTTTACCCACTGTATGCCTGATCCATAGGCCGTTAGGAGGTCGTGTATTTTGTAACTATAAATACCCCTTCCATCCATGGAAGGGGTGGAGCTTTTCTTTAATCTAACCTTACATTTTAGTGAAGCAAGTCTCTACCAAGAAACTCCCTCTCTTCTACTTTCTCTCTCTAATGGAAAACATGTATTTTGATCATCCAAAACCACCCGAATCATCAACACAATAAATATAGGATCCTAACAGTGGGTTTTACCAATGGTGCGGGTCCTTGGTACCTCATTTAGGATCGCTTGGAACCCTTGTTGATAGCATTTACTGAGTGGACCGTTAGGTGTGAGGGCATGGATGCGCACTCTCCCATGGTGAACAAGAACATGAAGTCGATGAAATCGAATTCACTTTTGGGTTCTTTATAGTATCACTAGGGAGTGTTCCAATTTCCCGGTCATTGAAGGCTTTTAAGACGGCGTCAATCTTGTTTGTCATCTCACCTTGTCGTTGCTTGAAATCGGCTTCAAGCTTAGTCAATCGAGTTTCTTGAAATGACATGAATCTAGACGCAATTGCCTCAAGACTAGTGGGGTTCCGGTGTTTGGAGGGTTGAACCTATTAGGTGGACTAGATGAGCTTTGGGATGGTTTGAATTTTGGTTCCACTTAAGGTTATGGTGATTCCTCCATGAGGGGTTATAGGAGTTTCCTAAGTTGTTTTGTTCGGGCTTGAAAGTGTACCACTTCTCTCCCGCTCCGTCGGTACGCGTTGAGGCGTAGTCCGCAAAAGCTTGTTCGGGGAGTCTTGTGCAATCACGAGTGTCGTGGGGACCACTACACAACTCACAAGGTAGAGTGATTTTGTTCACTTGATGTGAAGACTTAGGATTTTTGTAGGAGCTCATTAGGAATTTAACTTGATCTTCAAGCTCGAGCATCCTACGGTCGGAAGGTTGGGAGTCGATTGGAGGCAATGAGATTACCTTTATGGTTTTGGGCAACTCACGGGGGTCATTGATAACGCTACACGCGTCGTTCGGGGTCAAAGGAACTTCCTTTTCTTCGAGCAAGTTTTATAACACCCTAGGCAGTGAACCTAATCATTGTAGTGTAGTATTAGGGTAAGCCACGGGTATTGATATCGTTCTCTAGGGGAATAGGAATGCTAGTGAGAAGTTACTACGCTAAAGTTGGGGTTGAGGAAGATTATTTTTTTTTTATCTTTTTTATGTTTTTTTAGAAAATGGAAAGGTACGAATCTCGGGGTTTCGATTTGGGGGTTGGTATTTCTACCAATTACTCTACTTATCTAATTATCTAATCAAAGGTGTATGTAGTCTATGTCTAATTATTGTGTGCTCGTATGATAGTTTAAAGATGTGTTCACTTAGGTTTTATTACTCCTTAATTATCTCCTAATGATGGTTGAATTGTCACGTCCTTATTCTTAATCGCGTTGTGTGTCTAAAGTCATAGGGTATGCATTTATCCCTAACTCTTTGAACTTACCAAAGGGTCTCGTCTACAAAAACCTCTAGGAATTATAAACTCTAACTCTAAGGCATTCTTTGGATGATTTAGCCTACAACTGCTCTAATTGTCATAGCCCAAGGTTCACAAAGATTAATCAAGCATTAATTACACAACGAATGACCTATCGCATTACTAGATCATTAACAATTAAGATAAGAGACAACCAATCAATGTTCAATAATTAGGTTTCATATTCCCTAAGCAAACACACAAGTAAATTAGCCAGACATGGAGAACATGAAAGCATACACACAAATAATTGAAGACATAATTGAATTAATGAAGTAAAACACTTATCTTGATGTAAGATAGGGTTTGGAACCCTAAAATACTGTACAAGACAGCCTTGGTTCAGTTTAGGTTTTTACTCCAAAAGACTACTCACTAAAACTGAAAAATTCGGATTCTATATATAATATTACAATCGAGACGGCGTCACCTTATGATTTGTGACGCCGTCGGGTCGCCGTCATTAAGGTTTCATCTTGGCCACGTTAGTCTTGCGACGACGTCACCTTATGCTTGTGACGCCGTCCCCTTCAGTCTCTGACGCCGTCTGGATCAAATCTAGGCCGTCTGAGTTGCGACGGCCTACTCTTTTAAAGCCTGACACCGTCACTTGAAAATAAGCAATTTGGCTACTGTCCCGTCACAGAAGTGCTCCAACGGCGTCGTAGTTAACAGTGACGCCGTCACCTTGTATTTCAGCAGCTTGAGTGTCTCGATTCTTGACTTTGGCTATTTTCTTCGTATATCCGCGTCTTTTCTTCCAAATAAGTGCAATTACAGCAATTTGCCTTCAAGAGACCTAAAAAGTGAAAAGGAACGATATTAAGTAATAACGGATACAAAAGTGATCAAATAAGGGCTTAAACGACCCCTCAAAAAGGTACATTTTAAAACTTTATCAGTCATTCCAAGTTTCGGTGTCATAGAGAACAAGGTCCTCTATTATACCCCATGATTCTTCCGCGGTGAGATCACTAAGTTTACCACCGGCCGCTTGGTCAATGGATCGGTTAGTTGGGAAGTTGACATGATCATAAAAGAGTTGGACTTAAAGCCAAAGATCAATGCCATGATGAGGGACTCTATGGAGTAAGTCCTTGAAGAAAGTCCATGCTTCGTAGAGAGATTCACCTTGACGTTGTTGGAACATCAAGATTTCATTCCTAAGCTTAGTAGTTCTCCCCGGTGGGAAACATTGGGCAAGGAAACGAGTGGTAAGATCATCCCAACTTGAGATGGAGCCGGCGGGAAGTCGCTCAAGCCAATTACTAGCTTGGTCCCGTAGAGAGAATTGGAAGAGACGCAAGCGCGTGGTCTCCCGAGTAGTAGCATCGAGGTCGATGGAATCGACGATTTTAAGGAAATCCTTAAGATGCTGATTAGAATCTTCGGAACGAAGTCCATGGAATGCACATCCGTTTTGCACCAACCGGATGGTGTCGGATCGAAGGGCCGTAGTTTGGGCTTGGTCTGGAAGCTCAATAGTGTTTCTATATCCTAGGTGGCTTGGTCTTGAGTATTCACCAAGAGTACGGCCTCTTGGCGGGTCATTTGGTGGTGGGTTGATGAGTGGTGGTTGATTATCACCTTCCATGATGCAAAGTGATGGGGTTACGAACAAAGGTCACGAAGAAGGGGGATAGACTACGAGGAAGCTAAAAAAAGGGGAAAAAAGCTTACTTGATAGGAATCAAGCAAGGGAACCTAAACGAGGTGGAAATCTAACTAGCTATTCTATTCCCCGGCAGCGGCGCCAAAAACTTGAAAAGCGTACAACGCGCGTTCGGGGTCAAAGGAATTCTTTTTTGTCGAGCAAGTTTTTCAACACCCTAGGCAGTGAACCTAATCGTTGTAGTGTAGTATTAGGGTAAGCCAATCGTTGTAGTGTAGTATTAGGGTAAGCCTCGGGAATTGATATCGTTCTCTAGGGGAATAGGAATGCTAGTGAGAAATTACTACGCTAAGGTTGGGGTTAAGGAAGATTATTTTTTATCTTTTTTATATTTTATAGAGAGATGAAATTACGAATCTCGGAGTATTGGATTTGGGGGGGTTGGTATTTCTACTGATTACTCTACTTATCTAATTATCTAAGCTAAGGTGAGTGTAGTCTATGTCTATTGTTGTGTGCTCTTATGATGATTAAAAATGTGTTTACCTAGATGCTATTACTCCCTAGTTATCTCCTATTGATGGTTGAATTGTCACGTCCTTATTCTTAACGCGTTGTGTCTTCTAAGGTCATACGGTATGCGTTTTTCCCTAATTCTTTGAGACTACCTTAAGGTTATTGCCTACAAACTCTCTATGATTCATAAACTAACTCTAAGGTTATCTTTGGATGTTTAGCCTACAATAACTCTAGGTGATTATAAACTAATGTTCACAAAGATTACTCAAGCATTAAAAACACAACGAATGACCTATCGCAATACTAGATCGATCACAATTAAGATAAGAGACAACCAATCGATATTCAATACCTAGGTTTCATAGATCTAAGTAAACACACAAGTAAATTAGCTGGACATGGAAAGCATGCAAGCATACACACAAACAATTGAAAACATAATTGAATTTATGAAGTAAATCACTTATCTTGTTGTAAAATAGGGTATCACTAGTACAAAAACAGGATTTGGTCACACATGGTCGAAATGGAACGGCCACACATTCGCATATTTGTGTGGCTGAAGGTACGAAAGTTGACAACATTTACTAATTAGTCACATGAAAATTTTGATTGTGTGACCATTAGAACTGTATTGCCACACAATTGAACATTGTGTGGCTAAAGATATCTGGTGATTTTGTTTCTGATCATTTAGCCACATATGAATTTGGAACGCGTGACAAATACAAGTAACCTTGACGCGTTAGTCACATGAAGTAATTTTTTGTGTGTCTAAATCACAGAGTCAAGTTTTGTCACACATTATTTAAGGGTGACTGATATGTTTTGCCAACTCTTTAGCCACATCTGAAATTGGAACGAGTGACAAATGAAAAGTAAGGTTGAAGCATTAGTCACGATATACATATAAACAGTGACAAATATATGTCACACACTTGAACATTGTGACCAAAAGGCATATATGGTCACACTAAATGTTTTGTCACACATTCGTTAAGTGTAGCCAAAATCCAGTACATATGTTTACGTAAGTTAATATGTGTGTTTAAAGTTTAGTTTGTGTTAGCTTGCCAAAAGCTAATCTATAAAGTCACATTTAATACTAACACTGTGACCAAATGCCATATATGGTCACACTAAACGTTCTGTCACACATATTATTTAAATGTAGCCAAAATCCAGTACATATGGTCACGTAACTTAATATGTGGCCATTGGATGATCAATAGTCACTTAAAATACACGTTTCTTTGCTTTAAACATCATATGGTCACACTTATTAACACTTTTAGCCACTTTATGGTTAATTGTATGTGACTAAATACCCAAAACAAACATGCTTTGTGTGACTAAATGTTAGAAAAGGGCA
Source organism: Chrysanthemum makinoi (assembly GCA_910596185.1). NCBI lineage: Eukaryota > Viridiplantae > Streptophyta > Magnoliopsida > Asterales > Asteraceae > Chrysanthemum > Chrysanthemum makinoi. Next base: position 32,156,737 of record OU343221.1, on the reverse strand, counting down.
CACAAACATAAAATTAATGTAGCCATTAGATGATCACTAGTCACACAAAATACACGTTTCTTCACTTTAAACACCATATGGTCACACTTATTAACACTTTTAGCCACTTTATGATTAATTGTATGTGACTAAATACCCAAAACAAGCATGCTTTGTGTGACTAAATGTTAGAAAAGGCCACACAAACATAAAATTCATGTGGCCGTTGGATGATCAATAGTCACACAAAATACACATTTCTTCACTTTAAACACCATATGGTCACACTTATTAACACTTTTAGCCACTTTATGATTAATTGTATGTGACTAAATACCCAAAAGAAACATGCTTTGTGTGACTAAATGTTAGAAAAGGCCACACAAATATAAAATTCATGTGGTCATTGGATGATCAATAGTCACACAAAAAACTATTCTGTTTTTCATAAACATAACTAACTACGAATACTTAACAGACTTAACTTAGATCTGCCAGACTTAAATTTATACTGGCAGCCTTAACCACTAAAACTAACCTACCAGACTTAACTTTGTACTGGCAGCTTTAACAACTAAACTTTTTTGCTTATAATAGTCACACCATATCGCAAATGTGTATCTTAATTATGTTTATGGCCACATTATAAGGGTATTATATGTGACCAATATATTCAAAATAGTCACATTGTGAAATATTCATGTGACTATTTCGAAACAACTAAGGTTCCTCGATGTAGAATGACGGAGCCTATTTCGAAACGACTAAGGTTCCTCGACGTCGTTGACCGAGTTTCCTTGGCCGATGTAAACCTGCCCTGACGGTTTATCATTAACCTTGATATTAGTCACATTGAGTTTTTGTGTGACTAAATTCAAGATGTTATGTATGGTCACATGAAGTATTTATTTAGGTGTCTAAATCATAGAGTCAGATCTTGTCACACATTATTTAAGTGTAGTCACAATTCGATACATATCACAAATGTGTGACTAAATTATGTCACGAGTAATAAAAAATAGCAAGAAAATAAAAAAAGATGTTACACCCCAGCGAGAATCGAACCTGCGACCTCCCCTACGGAAGTCAAGTGATTTACCATCTTGCCAGAGAAACATATTCGTTAATGTAATGCATTTCCTTTTTAATATAGAAGTTTAAGCTTCATTGTTTTTGGCTAGTAGGTTAAAGAGTGCTTATAGAAGCTGCTTATTAAACCGTGACTTTTTCTCCCTCTGCTTATTTTCAATTTGTTTCACTTTTAAAATTTCGAATCTAGCAAAACTAAATACGTTGTAGCTTATTTGGTTTAAATGGTAAAATATCAAAACGGTTTAACCCATTTTTGTTCTTTTTTTTTCTTGATTTCGACCATTTTTGTACGTCTGGGACCGTTTTTGTCTATTGTCTAACGTTTTCTTAAAAAAATGGTATGAAGGCGTACAAAACGTACGAAAGCGAACACAACGTAGCAAAAAAAAAAGAAAAAAAAGGAGAAGGACGTATGAAAACGAAAAAATCGTACAAAATATACGAAAACGTAATTAACGTTTCATAACGTTTTAATACGGAGGAAAACGTTAAAAAAAGCTTGAAAACATATGAAAACGAGAGAAAATTGCCAAAACATTAAAAAATGGATGAAATCGGTCGAAAAGGTCGAAATCGGTCGAACACGGTCGCAATCGGTCTAAAACGGTCTAAATCCGCCGAAATCTGTCGAATATTGTCAAAATCGGTCGAAAACTAGCGAGATCGGTCAAAATCGATTGAATGGTCAAAGGGGGACGAAAAACGTTACAAACGGATGAAAACGTAAAAAAAAATACAAAACGTATAAATATGTTGTATAGTATTTGTCTTAGTTTACAAAACCCGATGCACATGACCCATGACCCATGTTAATTACCCATTGTCGATCACCAGTCATGTATTGGTCGATAACATGACAGTATAGCCACTACAACCCAATGCACATGACCCATTACCCATGTTAATTACCCATTGTCAACAATCATGGATGTGTCGTAACATGACACTCTAAGCAACTATAACCCAATGCATATGACCCATATTATGTGGAATACCCATTAATGAATGTGACCAGTGATAACCTAATGGACATTAACCATGACCCACGTGAATTAGCCATTGTCACCGGTCGTGCATGGGTTGCACCAGCTTGGTAGGTGTATAGTTATAGTTCGGAGGTTATATGAATTATATTTGAAGTTATTAAAGGCGGTCATGCATGGGTTGCACCGGCTTGGTAGGTGTATACCGTTTGTCACAGACACTAAGAAGCAAGTATCCAGGGACCTCCCGATCATGTTATCCGGGATCGAGAAAGTTTTCACTCGGCTTGAGCTTGACTCGAGAAGCTCGATTTATTTGTAAAAATGTGTTTTCTTACACAAATTAAAATTGAAATATAACCTAAGAATCGAATTCGATTCGACTTCAGCTGGAAAAGCTCGATACATTCATAAATAAGTATTTACACTTAGTATATATCACTTACAAGCTCAAAAATTCAACAATAACTCGAGTCGAACTTATATAAGGTTGAGCTCAACTCGTTAAACATTTCGAGTTCATTTGATAGGCTTGAGCTTGAGCTCAAAGCTCGATAAGAATTAGCTCGAACGAACTCTAGTTGGCTCGAGCTCGGCTCGTTTATGCGATTCAAAAATAAAAAATTAAAGTTTGGTTCGAGCTTGGCTCGTAATATATCTATTTTGAGCTTGTTAATAAGCTTGTTATCGAGCTTGTTAATAAGTTCACCTATAATACAAATGCATAACATTTTATATATGTTTAATATGTAAAATATCATAGTGTCATTTAGGCTCGTGAGCCCAATCAAATTTTGTATGTAAATCTCAGGCTCGAGCCCGATTGATAGATGAGCTGCAACTTAGGCTCTAGCTCGCGCTCTAGCTCGTTTAAGCTCGGCTCATTCAAGCTTTAGACTGATATGATCCTGAGCTTTTCATGAGCGGCTCGAATCATTTCCGCCCCTAATAAAAACAAAGATTAAGATATTTCATGTGTTAAATTTATATGTAATATTTTACATGTCCCGCACTTTGTTTTTCCCAAAATAAAAATTTCCTCCCAACTTTTCACTAACCCCGCCTAAATTTTTCCCCCAAATCAAATTTCCCCTCCACAGATCTTTATCTTTTTTCTAGGATCTCACATCATCTTCATAATATGTTCTCCCCAAAAAATTTGAGATTCCTTAGCGGGAGATACTTTTCACTCTTTTGAGTTTCAATTGAAAAAAAACCCTAACATTCAGCCGTTCTCTCTTATCATTCTTCTACTAATAAAAAAACAAAACAACCAGTTATTCACATCTTCTCTCTTTAACCCAAACACACACACACACACAATAGAATATCCAAAATTGGTGGAGGAAGAAGCGAAAGCAAAACAACCCGAAAATGAAGAAAAGGGGAATTCTATTTTCAGTCTAGGGTTTAGATTTGTGGTTGCGATGGCTGGTTGGGATGAAGAAACACTTTTATTGGCGTCCCTATTTGTCGTAGATACGCCTGATCATGATCCTAAAATGAAGAGACGATCCGATCCGTTGTTCAAGACTCCACCCACTCATTCAAGAAGGTACTAAACCCTTAAATCTTGTAACTATTTTTTATCTCTTTTATATGGTTAGGATAATTAGTCATTAAAAGTGGTGTATAGGTATTGATTCAGGAAGCGTAGATATTAGGGAAAGAGTCCGGTTTCGAAGTTTGCTGGTTTTTAAATTTTTAGGCCTTTTTTGATTATTTAAGTTTTTATTCGTTGAGTTTTTGGAAAAAGTATTAACTTTTATTTTGGTGTAATGGGTTAATAGGAATTTTAGAAGAAAAGAAAGAAGAGAAGATTGACGTGGAAGTTGTTAGTAAAAAGGATGAGAAAGTGAATGAATCAGGGTCGGGAAGTGGTGTGATTCCGTGTATTGATCGGCTCCGTGAAGAGCTCTCTTGTGCAGCAAGTGTTATTCGGTTTTGTTCTTTGTGCTTAAAAGGTAAAAATGGGATTTTTCTTAAATTTGTTTGTTTTGGCAGATTTGTGTGGAAATCTGTTTTGAACCTAGTACGACATCTTGTGGGCACAGGTACAATAACTAATTATTGGTTAGGCAAAGATACTAGCCAGGTACTCCCTTCAATTTGTTTGTGTGCTTTATTTATTCTTTTTTCCAATATTATATCTTTATTTATATTTATGATACATATTCATGATGTAATTAGGATGAAGCTGTAATAGCAGCCGGGAAAGCTGTTGAGCTTGATACAATTCTTGGCAGTCGGGCAATACAATATCGGGAACTGCAGAGCTATGAATCTACTAAGTTTTTGTCTTACTTTAAACCATGTATAATGCCACAAGAGCGAGGTGTTCCAACCGGAGATGAGACACCCGAAGATGAAGAAAGTTATGAAACACGTTTGTACACATGTCAAGGAAAGAGAGTTGTCCGATTGAAGCAGGTTTGGTTTTCCAAACTTGATTCAGATAAATTTGTTATTGGTGCCGAGATGGGCGCGTTGGGTAATGTGCCAAAATATCTTCGGGTTGAAAATGGTCATTAAGCTTTGTTGACCTGGTAAACCCTTACTTGGGCAACTTTCAACTTATTTTACTTGTTCCCCTTTTAGCTATAATTTTGATGCAACCCATCAATAACAAAACATAACCAAATTGACCCATTCATAAGTAAATGGATCGAATTCACTTGCATCGATGAGTTCAGCTGATTATTCGTGTCTATACTTCTTCAATTTAAGCATATTTTTATTTCAATATGCAGGTCCCTTTTACTAGATCCACACTAAATCATGATGAAGTCTTCATCTTGGACAGCAAAGATAAAATCTTTCAGTTCAACGGGGCAAACACAGATATTCAAGAAAGGACAAGAGCGTTGGATATTGTTCAGATTTTTAAGGAAAAATATCATGAAGGGACATGCAATGTTGCAATTGTTGGTAGGGCATATATGAATCTAAGTTCATTCCTTTGATTAAAACTGATGAGGCCTTCCCAGGTTACTTGGGGAGGGCTAATTTTTGACTCATATGCACGCAACTTAACGGGGGTAACCCAATGACCATTTCCGACGCTCTCCTTGGCCACCCCCAAGAGGCCATCATGGCGTCTGGCCACTAGGCCACCTTGGTGATGGTTTTAAGCTCACTCCCTTGATTGTTATCTTTACTTCGATCAAGTATCTCTTTATCGGTTTTTCCAATATCACTTAAAGAATTTTCTTTAGTTTTGGAGTTTCAAGAATATTAATCAATTTCATTCCCTTGACTAATATTGTGGCCTCATGGGATAGACTGAGTAAGTTATAATATTGTCCAGTCTAAGTATCATATGCAGTATAATGTTCAGTTATAGTATTATGTCTGTTTAGCAGTAAATTTCAAAGCTTTAAATTTAAGTATTTACTAAATCGCTTCCAAACAGCATGTTCTTGTTTGTTCTGCGTTTCATCTTGCTTACAAATTTGTAGATGACGGAAAGCTACAATCAGAGGGGCACTCGGGTGAATTCCGGGAACTCTTTGGTGGGTTGCTCCTATAGGCAAGAAGGTACCAAGTGAAGATGATATAATTCCAGAGAAGACTCCTGCCAAACTTTATTGGTACGAGAAAAGAATAACCATTCTGATCCGTTACCAACTCTAGTCTGTTTTCTAAGGGAATAAATGTTAGTGAAAATATAGAAGGTTTTACTTGATCAGGATACATTTGCTTGATATCATCAAACATCATGGGACAACACAACATGTCATACACAGGTCCAATGCATGACGTGGAACAGCAACAAGTCCACCATTATCATCCTGAACCTTACAATAATCACACAATGCTACCACCTTCTGGAAACTTTGATCCTCGTTACTTACCTGAAAATCACGGGCAGCTGCCCTACATGATCACCCAGTATAATGGGATACCTACACCCGCGGGTGCTGATAACGCTACTCGCGTCGTTCGGGGTCAAAGGAACTTCCTTTTCTTCGAGCAAGTTTTATAACACCCTAGGCAGTGAACCTAATCGTTGTAGTGTAGTATTAGGGTAAGCCACGGGTATTGATATCGTTCTCTAAGGGAATAGGAATGCAAGTGAGAAGTTACTACGCTAAGGTTGGGGTTGAGGAAGATTATTTTTTATCTTTTTTATGTTTTTTTAGGAAATAGAAAAGTACGAATCTCGGGGTTTGGATTTGGGGGGTTGGTATTGCTACCGATTACTCTACTTATCTAATTATCTAATCTAAGGTGTATGTAGTATATGTCTAATTATTGTGTGCTCGTATGATAGTTTAAAGATGTGTTTACTTAGGTTTTATTACTCCTTAATTATCTCCTATTGGTGGTTGAATTGTCACGTCCTTATTCTTAATTGCGTTGTGTGTCTAAAGTTGTAGGGTATGCATTTATCCCTAACTCTTTGAAGTTACCAAAGGGTCTCGTCTACAAAATACCACTATGGATCATAAACTCTTACTCTAAGGCCTCTTTGGATAATTTAGCTTACAACCGCTCAAGGTGCTATAACCTAAGGTTCACAAAGATTAATCAAGCATTAAGTACACAACGAATGACCTATCGCATTACTAGATCATTAATCAACTAAGATAAGAGACAACCAATCAATATTCAATAATTAAGTTTCATATTCCCTAAGCAAACACACAAGTAAATTAGCCGGACATGGAGAACATGCAAGCATACACACAAATAATCAAAGACATAATTGTATTAATGAAGTAAAGCACTTATCTTGATGTAAGATAGGGTTTGGAACCCTAAAATACTGTACAAGACAGCCTTGGTTCGGTTTAGGTTTTTACTCCAAAAGACTACACACTAATACTGAAAAATTCGGATTATATATATAAGATTACATATGCGACGGCGTCACCTTATGTTTTGTGACGCCGTCGCATCGCCGTCATTAGGGTTTCATCTTGACCACGTTAGACTTGCGACGGCGTCACCTTGTGCTTGTGACGCCCTCCTTAGCTTCGACGCCGTGGATCAAATCTAGGCCGTCTGAGTTGCGACGGCCTACTCTTTTATAACTTGACGTCGTCACTTGAAAATAAGAGTTTTGGCTTCGTCCGTCACAAAATCCTCGACGGCGTCGCGTATAAGCTGTGACGCCGTCATTCATAAGCTTTGAGTGTCTCAATTCTTGACTTTGGCCATTTTCTTCAGATATTCGCGCCTTTTCATCCAAATAAGTGCCATTACAGCAATTTGCCTTCAAGAGACCTAAAAAGTGAAAAGGAACGATATTAGGTAATAACGGATACAAAAGTGATCAAATAAGGGCTTAAATAAACCCTCAAAAAGGTACATTTTAAAACCTTATCAAATATCCCTACACTTGGTATTTGCTTGTCCTCAAGCAAATGTGCTTTTAGCCAATTAATTTATAAGTTAAGGGTCATGAAGCATTGGTTTAAAACAGTCCACAACACATATAAGCCCCGCAAAAGTTATAACAAGCACGGAAATTACATACTAGCACCTCACATGGGGTGTTTGGATACTCACATCTCTCGGGTGTATATGAAATATAACAAGTTGGAAATGGAAGATAAACACTCATTAACCGGTCATAGTACATAGATTACCATAGGCTTGAGAATAGATCAAACCTCCATCGCTTTGGCGTAAGCACCTAAGAAAGACTATCAAAGAGGTCTTTAAAGGGTTGTAATGTTAGGCTTACGGTAGAGAAACAAATGGTTTGGTGGGATAGGCTATTTAGTGGTGGCAAGTCAAAAATCTCTATGTTGCAAGTATACAAAGAATGGCGTTGCTAAGCCAAGACTCGACACTCTAGACTCTAGCTCACTGAAATAAACAAACATAAATTTAAAGGATAGATGTAGAATGGTAGCCCGTATTTTTTTTTTTTTTTTTTTTTTTTTCTTTTCTCTTTTTCTTTTTTTTCGATTTTTTTTTTCATACACTTTTACTCTACCATCCTCTACGGTAACATCAAAATGATAGGGATTTATAGGCACATCCCTACACTTGAGTTTTTATTACTCTAACACTAATTTGACCCGAATTGAAAAGATCAAAAACACTTGGGGTATGTTATTACGCAAATAAGGGAATTTAACGTTCCCTTTCAATCATTTTATAAACTTTAACTTTTTCCCATGAGTCCCAATCGTCCCAAAACTGTGTACAAAGGATATGACTCGACTTAGCAACTCATGCAAGCAACCAGATAATTGAACTAAGGGTTTAGGGTGATAACAATAATGCACTAAAAGTGAGTGCATAAAGGGTAGGCTAAGGCGATTTGGGTGTATATTTGGGGGTGGGGTGTAAACAATGTTCTTCATTGATATTCCGAAAAAAACAGAAACATCACGAGAACCGCGAAAATGATAGGCTCTGAGGGGTTAACTAGGGGTATCGTGTACTAAAGATGAGTACAACGCAAAGGGTGTAGGGGAATTACTCAACCGATGTGGAAGAAGTAATTATATTACGGGTATCAAACAAGGGTTATCCTAATGCCTCTTATCATTTAGTTATTCCTAACTACACAAGTGTAGTCTTACTAGCGATCTCGGAATGCATCACAAAACAAGTTCTAGAATCTAATATACTACCGGTTCACACTCTAAGCATTAAAGATGAATGCTTTAATTCCTACTAATCTAAGGGCGATCCTCACATTTTGGGTGGAATTTAGGTGGTAAAGGGTTTTTGTGCTAGTCATGCAACTTCCTATCCGTGAGACGCTTTTGTTAAGACTAATGGCCCACTCCTATATGTTATGAAAAATTAAAAATTTGGTGCCAAAATTACCCTAACCGACATTTTCTCATGGTTTATTACACAAATACAATTGGACAAAGCAAATATTCAAGGATAAGCATAGTTTCAAAGTTCCCGTTTTGTTTTCCCTCCCTACACTTAAACTTAACATTGTCCCCAATGTTCCCTGAAAGTATCAAAGTTATGATAATGGAAGGTAATGAAAAACGAAAGAAACTAGTACTCCCCTGATTAGCTCGGTAGGATCCGTGTGTGAAGTAGTGGTTAAATCCTTTCCAAGAAGAATGTGTGCGTGAAAAGCTCCTTCCAATATTTTGTTTCTTCTTCTTGATAAATGAAACCTTCGCGTAAAGTCGGCGGTAATAATATATATAAGACTCTACTAAACTAGGATATAATGCTTGTGGAATGGATATTTACAGAATTTCTGGAAAATTAAGACCTGGAAAATTCCAAAATTTATAAGTAGCTCAGAAAACGAGAAAAAAGTAATCTGTTGTTTTACTCCTTCCTGACGCCGTCAGTTATCCTGACAAAACCGGTCTGCGATTTTCTCGGAAAAAATTCTAGAAAATTTACATCTTTGGAATCGGAAAAATTTCTCGCAATAACATCCATTATGACTCGATACAAGCATTTGACTCGAACAAACACACATATATATCTTTTAATGAATTGCTATTCTCATGTTTACGTTTCTTTTGAAAACGTGTGTAATCCTCCCTACACTTATCCTTTATGTAAAATACCTTTAGATGCAATTAAGACGAGGTTAAAAACAAAATAAAGCATTTTTACAAATTTAAACATGAGAATAAACAATTAATAAAAGATATATGACACTAACAAGCAAACAATTAAGCATGGGTTGCCTCCCACGAAACGCTTTTCTTTATTTAAGAGTCTTGTAGCTAGACTCGTATTCGTGCCTCACGCATCCGATATAAGTAAGCTTGTCCTTAACAATGTCATAAGGATCAAACTTATCATTTAGGTTCCTAGTAGTACGTTCGGTTCAATATATGCCTTTCCAAACTTCTCTCCATCGGGATCATAGATTGTTATCCTAATATGCCACTCTCCATTACCATCGCTAGGTGGTTTATTCCAATCCCACTTATGTTTAGGCTTTTCAATTTTCCACCTATTCATGACAAGGTTAACGGGCAAACTTCCTAGGAACTCGGTCATCTTCCTAAATACTAAGGCATCCTCGAACGGGTTCACTTCCATGTCCCTAGCCATCTCTTTTTCATGGAAAGTTGCTTTACTAGCAAAGGCTTCATCTAAGTAAAAAGGTCTTTGGGGCCTATGAGGTTCTTATCAATCCAAGGTCCATATCTAGAAGGCGTCCTATCCAACCTAATCTCATGTGGGATTTCCTCTTCTTTGTAGTAATGTATGCCTTTGACATCGTAAATTCACCTAGCACTCCCCTCTCCTACCACTATTTTAGACATCTTACAATCGATGATGGCACTAGCGGTAGCTAAGAATCCTCTTCCTACTAGTAATGGGCATGTCGGGTCCTTATTCATGTCTAGCACGTGAAAGTCGGCCAAAAGAGTCAACTCTCCTACGTGTACTACCATGTCTTTTATTATTCCTATCGGATGTGCAACACTACCGTCTGCTAGACCTAAGATGGTTTTCGTTGGTTCTATCTTACCTAAGTTAAGGCTTCTATGGAGGGACAACGGAACAAGATTGATGCATGATCCTAAGTCGGCTAGAGCATCGAGAGGTTTGGAAGTTCCAAGCCTACACGGAAGAGTAAATAGCCCGGGATCGTCTAACTACTTAGGTAAATTATTTCGCACAAAAGCAGACCCATGTTTTCCAATTTTAAGTTCTAACTCATATTTTTCTTTTAAAGCATTATAATAAGGTGCATGAGCTAAGACTTCAAGAACCGGTTTTTCTTGATGGAGTTCCTTGTACTCCTCCTCTAGACTAGTTTTGGGTTCTTGGTTGACGGGTTTCTCAAGAGTAGGTTCTACCAATGGTGCAGGGCCTTGGTACCTCATTTTGGATGGCTTGGAACCCTTTTTGATAGCATTTACCGAGTGAACCGTTGGGTGTGAGGGGCATGGATGCGCACTCTCCCATGGTGAACAAGAACATGAAGTCGATGAAATCGAATTCACTTTTGGGTTCTTTATAGTATCACTTGGGAGTGCTCCAATTTCCCGTTCATTAAAGGCTTTTAAGAGAGCATCAAGCTTGTTTGTCATCTCGCCTTGTCTTCGCTTAAAATCGGCTTCAAGCTTAGTAAATCGAGTCTCTTGAGATGACATGAATCTAGATGCAATCGCCTCAAGATCAGTGGGGTTCCCGGTGTTTAGAGAATTGAACCTATTAGGTGGACTAGATGAGCTTTGGGGTGTGCTTGAGTTTTGGTTCCACTTAAGGTTAGGGTGATTTCCCCATGAGGGGTTGTAAGAGTTCCCTAAGTTGTTTTGTTCGGGCTTGAAAGTGTACCATTTCTCTCTCGCTCCGTCGATACGCACGGAGGCGTAATCCGCAAAAGCTTGTTCGGGGAGTCTTGTGCAATCACGAGTGTCATGAGGACCACTACATAATTCACAAGGAAGAGTGATTTTATTCACTTGATGTGAAGACTTAAGATTTTCGTAGGAACTCATTTTCATTGTTATCTTTAATGTTGTTCTATGTGTTTTGTTAACTTAATATGTTGTTAGTTCACTGATGTTGTGTTGAGTTGTGTGTTTGTTGTCCTTCAAGTTCTATCCATCCTAGATCAACTCGATTTACCCTCCTTAGGAAAAAATGAAAAAGATTGGACCTGATTATTCGTCAACCGTGGGAGGCTTTTCTTTTAAGGAGATTGCCTTAACGGTTTTGGGCAACTCACGGGGGAAACCTCATTCCAACCGAGAACCTTATCGTTGTCATAGAGAGATTGTGTGTCAAGGGAGCAAGGAGATTGCCTCTATTATTCCACCCCATTATACCCCATGATTCTTCCGCGGTGAGATCACTAAGTTTTCCACCGGCCGCTTGGTCATTGGATCGCTTGGTGGGGAAGTTGACATGATCATAAAAGATTTGGATTTGAAGCCAAAGATCAATGCCGTGATGAGGGACTTTATGAAGTAAGTCCTTGAATCGAGTCCATGCTTCGTACAGAGATTCATCTTGACGTTGTTGGAACATCAAGATGTCATTTCTAAGTTTAGTGGTGTTCCCCGGTGGGAAAAATTGAGCAAGGAAACGAGAGGTGAGATCATCCCAACTTGAGATGGAGCCGGCGGGAAGTCGTTCAAGCCAATTACTAGCTTGGTCCCGTAGAGAAAATTGGAAGAGACGCAGGCGCGTGGTCTCCCGAGTAGTAGCATCAAGGTCGATGGAATCGACAATTTTAAGGAAATCCCTTAGATGCTGATTTGGATCTTCGGAGCGAAGTCCATGGAATGCACATCCGTTTTGCACCAACCGGATGGTGTCGGATCGCAGGGCCGTAGTTTGGGCTTGGTCGGGAAGCTCAATGGTGTTCCTATAGCCTAGGTGGCTTGGTCTCGAGTATTCACCAAGAGTACGGGCTCTTGGTGGGTCATTTGGTGGTAGGTTGATGAATGGTGGTTGGTTATCACCTTCCATGATGAAAAGTGATGGGGTTATGAACAAAGGTCACGAAGAAGGGGGATAGACTACGAGAAAGCTAAAAATGAGAAAAATTTACTTGATAGGAATCAAGCAAAGAAACCTAAACGAGGTGGACTACTAACTAGCTATTCTATTCCCCGGCAGTGGCGCCAAAAACTTGATAACGCTACACGTGTCGTTCGGGGTCAAAGGAACTTCCTTTTCTTCGAGCAAGTTTTATAACACCCTAGGCAGTGAACCTAATCGTTGTAGTGTAGTATTAGGGTAAGCCAAGGGTATTGATATCGTTCTCTAAGGGAATAGGAATGCAAGTGAGAAGTTACTACGCTAAGGTTGGGGTTGAGGAAGATTATTTTTATCTTTTTATGTTTTTTAGGAAATAGAAAAGTACGAATCTCGGGGTTTGGATTTGGGGGGTTGGTATTGCTACCGATTACTCTACTTATCTAATTATCTAATCTAAGGTGTATGTAGTATATGTCTAATTATTGTGTGCTCGTATGATAGTTTAAAGATGTGTTTACTTAGGTTTTATTACTCCTTAATTATCTCCTATTGGTGGTTGAATTGTCACGTCCTTATTCTTAATTGTGTTGTGTGTCTAAAGTTGTAGGGTATGCGTTTATCCCTAACTCTTTGAAGTTACCAAAGGGTCTCATCTACAAAATACCACTAGGGATCATAAACTCTTACTCTAAGGCCTCTTTGGAAAATTTAGCTTACAACCGCTCAAGGTGCTATAACCTAAGGTTCACAAAGATTAATCAAGCATTAAGTACACAACGAATGACCTATCGCATTACTAGATCATTAATCAACTAAGATAAGAGACAACCAATCAATATTCAATAATTAAGTTTCATATTCCCTAAGCAAACACACAAGTAAATTAGCCGGACATGGAGAACATGCAAGCATACACACAAATAATCAAAGACATAATTGTATTAATGAAGTAAAGCACTTATCTTGATGTAAGATAGGGTTTGGAACCCTAAAATACTGTACAAGACAGCCTTGGTTCGGTTTAGGTTTTACTCCAAAAGACTACACACTAATACTGAAAAATTCGGATTCTATATATAAGATTACATATGCGACGGCGTCACCTTATGTTTTTTGACGCCGTCGGATCGCCGTCATTAGGGTTTCGTCTTGACTACGTTAGACTTGCGACGGCGTCACCTTGTGCTTGTGACACCGTCCTCCTTAGCTTCTCGACGCCGTCGGATCAAATCTAGGCCATCTAAGTTGCGACGGCCTACTCTTTTATAACTTGACGTCGTCACTTGAAAATAAGAGTTTTGGCTTCTGTCCCGTCACAAAATCCTCCGACGGCGTCGCGTATAAGCTATGACGCCGTCACCTTGTCATTCAGCAGCTTTGAGTGTCTCGATTCTTGACTTTGGCCATTTTCTTCGTATATTCGCACCTTTTCGTCCAAATAAGTGCCATTACAGCAATTTGCCTTCAAGAGACCTAAAAAGTGAAAAGGAACGATATTAAGTAATAACGGATACAAAAGTGATCAAATAAGGGCTTAAATGACCCCTCAAAAAGGTACATTTTAAAACCTTATCAGGTGCTTTCTCATTTCCGGTTAATCATGATCATTTGCCGCGTCATATTGCATTCAAGAGATCAAGTTCTTCGACTGCTGTTCCTATGGGCATAATAATGGTCATTTGGTTCATGGTGGTCAACCTGTTCAAGTGGGACCTACTCCTTGGTTAAACGAGCGAAGTATTAATGGCAAGTTCTTATGTCATCGTGCTCATGGTGTACCCTATATGCAAGGTATGCTTCCTATTACCTCTCTAATTTAAGTTTTTATTGTATTTTTCATCCACAACCACTACTGGTACAATCTATGTCCAGGTTCTGTGCCCAGTCACCACAAGTCACTCACCACAAGTCGGTCACCACAAGTCACTCACCACAAGAAATAATGGTGGTTACATAGTAGGTGATATCAGAATGATTCCAAAAAGTTCAAGAAACGTTCACTCGGATTTCAGGATACTGTGAACAAAACGATATCCACTCACCACAAGTCACACACCACAAGTTCAAGAAACGTTCGCTCAGATTTCAGGATACAAGGTCCAAGGTCAACGCTCTAAAGTTATACTTAAGTAATCAAGTAAGGTAGCTTGTAACTTTTTGAAATGTGTTGTTTGCAAGAATGTATCAATAGAAAGTAAGTTGTAATATCAGGGAATCTTTTTTTATTTTGAATCAATACAATGTTCAGTTGGCCAAATAAGAATTGGATTTCTGAGCAACATTGACTTATGTACTAGAAGCATTAACTGTGTTCTAGCAGCATTAATGGTGTACCAGCAGTAGTAACTTATATACCAGCAGCATTAACTGTGTACTAGCAGCATCACAAAATGTCACACAAACTAAAAATTCATGTGACCATTGAACTAACAATAGTCACACAAAATACACATTCACTTGACTTTAAACAATGTATGGTCACACTTATTAACACTTTTGGCCACTCAGTTTTAAATTGTATGTGACTAACTCCAAAAAAACCACGCTTTGTGTGACTAAATATTAAAAAAAGTCACACAAATATAAAATTCATGTGGCCATTGGATGAGCAATAGTCACACAAAACACACATTTCTTCACTTTAAACAGCATATGGTCACACTTATTAACACTTTTGGCCACTTTATGCTTGATGGTATGTGACTAAATACCTATAAGAAACATGCTTTGTGTGACTAAATATTACAAAAGGCCACACAAAAACAAAATTCATGTGACCATTGGATGAACAATAGTCACACAAAACACACATTTCTTCACTTTAAACGGCATATGGTCACACTTATTAACACTTTTAGCCACTTTATGCTTAAGTGTATGTGACTAAATACCCAAAAGAAACATGATTTGTGTGACTAAATGTTACAAAATGCCACACAAACATAAAATTCATGTGGCCATTGGATGATCAATAGTCACACAAAACACACATTTCTTCACTTTAAACAGCATATGGTCACACTGATTAACACTTTTGGCCACTTTATGCTTAATTGTATGTGACTAAATACCTATAAGAAACATGCTTTGTGTGACTAAATATTACAAAAGGCCACACAAAAACAAAATTCATGTGACCATTGGATGAACAATAGTCACACAAAACACACATTTCTTCACTTTAAACGGTATATGGTCACACTTATTAACACTTTTAGCCACTTTATGCTTAAGTGTATGTGACTAAATACCCAAAAGAAACATGATTTGTGTGACTAAATGTTACAAAATGCCACACAAACATAAAATTCATGTGGCCATTGGATAATCAATAGTCACACAAAATACATATTTTTTCACTTTAAACACCATATGGTCACACTTATTAACACTTTTAGCCACTTTATAATTAATTGTATGTGACTAAATACCCAAAACAAATAGGCTTTGTGTGACTAAATGTTAGAAAAGGCCACACAAACATAAATTTAATGTGGCCATTGGATGATCAATAGTCACACAAAATACACATTTCTTCACTTTAACACCATATGGTCACACTTATTAACACTTTTGGCCACTTTATGATTAATTGTATGTGACTAAATACACAAAACAAACATGCTTTGTGTGACTAAATGTTACAAAAGGCCACACAAACATAAAATTCAAGTGGCCATTGGATGATCAATAGTCACACAAAAGACATATTTCTTCACCTTAAACACCATATGGTCACACTTATTAACACTTTTGGCCACTTTATGCTTAATTGTATGTGACTAAATACCCAAAAGAAACATGCTTTGTGTGACTATACAGTGTTTATGGTCACTAATACGGATTAATCCAACAAAATTTGTACCTAATTAGTCACACATGTTAAGGTTTTGGTTACTGTCTTGTAATAGAGACTAAAAAAAAGTCAAACACGTGTCCATAGGGTACCTATGGTCGCGCGACCTTTAGTCACACACGGTCGAAAAATCATGTGTGACTATATGTATATAGTCACACATATTCGGTGTAGCCAAATCCACTTTTTGTTATAGTGTATGGAACCCTAAGATACTGCCCAAGACAGCCAAAGTTCGGTTTAGGTTTTACTCCACAAAACTACCTCTCTAAAATTCTAAAAATTCGAATTCTATATATAGAGTTACAATATGCGACGGCGTCACTCTTTATTTGTGACGTCTTCGGGTCGCCGCCATTAGGTTTTCGTCTTGGCCACGTCAACTTTGTGACGGCGTCACCTTATGGTTGTGACATCGTCGGCTTCATCTTCTGACGCCGTCGGGATCCAAATCTAGGCCGTCTGAGTTGTGACGCCCTACTCTTTAAAACCCGATGCCGTCAAGTGCAAAATAGCAATTTGGCTTCTGAGTCGTCTCAAAACGTGTTACGACAGCGTCGCCATTTGGCTGTGACGCCGTCACCTTCTGTTCCAGCAGCTTGAGTGTCTTGATTCTTGACTTTGGCTATTTTCTTCATATATTCGCTCCTTTTCGTCCGAATAAGTGTCATTCCAGCAATGTGCCTTCATGAGACCTAAAAATTGAAAATGAACGAAATTAAGCAATAACGGATATAAAAGTGATCGATTAAAGGCTTAAATGACCCCTCAAAAGTGGACCTTTTAAATCCTTATCACATGCTATATGGTCATAATAAGTATGTTAACATATATATAAAAGTTTCGTTAAATTTGTATCATGAACAATATATACATAAAGACACGCAGCATGAAATCATGAATTGATAGAAAACCAAGATCTCTTTAAAAAACAAATGAATATAGATGGGGTAAATTGTGTGTCGTGGAGTATAGTAAACAAAAAGAAAAGGTGAGCCGAGAGTATTACTGTTGTGAATGCATGAGTTCTTACCTGTGTTTTGCATGGGATATCTATACACATACATATTGACATTATCAAAATAAGTATGGGTCGAGAGTATGTAATTGAGTCGGGTGGCGTATAATAAATCGCGCATGGGTAATAACCTGGTAAACATGTGTGCCTTGTTTGAGTAGTGGGTCGATAATGGTTTGGTCGTATATATGGGCTTTAATCTTCACGTCCAAAAGTTGTGGTTACATAGAAAAGTAAGTTGGGTTAACTATGTAGGATGGTGCGTATGGAGTTTGTGTTGCATGGGTGTGTGAGTGGTTTTCGGTGGTAAGGTATATGAGAAACTAGCAACAGATTTAAGTATGATTGCAAAATACAGTAAAGAGTTATCAAAGAATGAAGTTCATACATAGTCTTGAGGGTAAGTATGAGGGCGATCGCGGGAAAAATGGTTGGGTTGTTTGGAATTTTGAAAGTGTTTCGGGTAAGTCGAGTTGGGGGTTAATAGTCACGGGTGTTTATTTAGTTGTGTCGATTAGTCGTTGGACCCGCGATCGAGGTTGAAGTTTGGCATGTCGAATGAAAATCGAAATTGTAAAAATGAAGCATTCAAAATTATTCAACCAGTAAGGATTTATTACAAATCGTTGCAGGGTTTATATATTTATATATTTTCATTCTTAACCCTCATCTTTAGAATATTGTCACATGTAAACCTTGAACTAGTATGAATTGACGCATTATAACCTAATAATATTATTAAGTTTTAATGTTTAGTTAATTGTCGCAATAAGCCCTAAACTTTGATAAGTTACAATTTAAACCTTAAGTTAGGATTATTTATATTTTAAACCCTAAATTATGATAAGTTGTTATATTTAACTCTAAAAATATTAATACGATTTATATATAAGCAATAAGTCTGCTATAACTTAAATGAGCTAATAAGTATTGTACGAACCATAATCCGTGTAGATTCGTTGAAGAAGACGTGACGTTATTTCTTCGTGCTCACATTTCCATTTGCTTCCATTTGCTATGGTGCAGATATTCCGTCATTTCTCATGTAAGGGCATCCATTGATATGATTATCCATTATTACCTTTGATATCCTTTTGTTATTCGTTCTGATATACGAATTGCTATCTCTTTTTTATATTCGTTGGTTATCCATTTGATATGCTTCAGTTCAGTATTCAATATGATTTCGTTTGATATGATTAAGTTCAGTATTTGATATGATATGTCTCAGTTCAGTATTTGATATGATATGATTATGATTGCTCTTGTATTGCCCAGCTTATGTATATGTATCCATAGCCATGGAGGTACCATGGCCATGTCATTGAGGCACCAGTGGCATGACACTATCTGGGGCGATGTGATTAGTCCCAGGCGTTCCCATTATGTTATGTATGTATGTGATCACTTGTTTTGCACGGAGCCTATGGATGCATCCTAGGGAATCTGTATTTGTATCTGGTGATTGGTCGGTGTGTGTTCCTACACCCCATCATATTTTGGTACATTGTGAGCTATGTTGGGAATAATCTGTTACCACTGATAGCTTTGGAAGACACTGCTTGGATTGCACTAGCAGTGGAAACGTATTACCACTGCTTGTACATTAATTACCACTGCTATTAGATAATGGTTAGGAAAACGTGTCTAGATAAGTATAGAAAAGATCTTGTGTATATTCTATATTGTTAGCTTTATACTTATCTTGTAAAGGACTCCTTGTACTATAAAAGGAGGTCCTAGGTCATTGTCTTAGATACTTACGAACATACATACATACGTATTATTCACAAAGGCTTCTAGGTTTAACTCTAGTGATAAGCAAGATCACTCGTATTATTCATTAATAATATTGGAGCTTAAGTTTTGTGTTTAATCTGTGTTCACTTACAATACATCATACTACTGTCTTCTAAGTATTACTAAGTAAATTCCGCGTGCTTATTAATATTACACAAAATATCATTGACACAAGGTGTGTGTCCAGATCCATCAAGTGGTATCAGAGCGAAGGTTCTGATATTTTGTTTTAGAAGATCCAAGGAATAAGCTTAACCTACTCACTCAATTCAATGGAGATGGAAAACAACCAGTCCAACTCTTCTACACCAAGGCTACCTAAGCTCAAACTTAATGAGTTTGAGATGTGGAGGATACTGATTGAGCAATACTTTCTCATTCAAGACTATGCTCTATGGGAAATCATCTTAACTGGTGATTCTTTCAAGCCTGTGTCAAAGACACAGAAGGTTGGTGACACAGATGTGGTGACAGTTTCTGTGCCTGAATCTAGTACTGAAAAGGCACTGAAGAAGAATGATCTAAAGGCTAGAAGTTTGTTGTTGATGACTCTTCCTAGAGACCAGATCATAGCATTCAGCAAGTTCAAGACTGCTAAAGAACTTTTTGAAGAGATTTGCTCAGTGTTTGGTGGTAATGATGCTACAAATAAAACACAAAGGACATTGTTGAAACAAAGTTATGAAAACTTCTCTGCTTCAAGCAATGACTCACTTGATAGCATCTTCACCAAACTCCAGAAGATTGTTACACAACTAACTGTGTTTGGCATTGAGGTAGAAAAGGAAGACCTCAATTTGAAGTTTCTAAGAAGTTTTCCTTTAGAGTTTCAAACTAATGTTACTGTCTGGGAAAACAAAGCTGATATTGAAACAATGAAGCTCAATGATCTTTACAACAACTTCAAACTTATTGAACAAAGGTTGAAGAAGGCAGGGAAACTTGGTACAAGCTCTAGTAGCTTGGCATTGTTGTCAACCTCTATTGACAGTGATGATTCTGAAGATGACAGTGATGATGATATTGCCACTGCTGGTTCTATAGTTTCCACTGGTAATGTTAGTGTTACCACTGCAGGTTCAAAGAAGAAGATTGCTAGTATTGGAGATCCCACCTTTTATGATTTTATCTCCACTCAAGTTAATGGCTCTATATTAACTCATGAAGACATAGAGCAAATTGATGAAGATGACTTGGAGGAGATGGATATAAAATGGCAAATAGCTCTTCTTAGCATGAGGGCTAGGAAATTCTACAAGAAGACTGGCAAGCCTATTCACATCAATGGTGGTGAAACTGCAGGCTTTGATAAGAAGAAAGTGGAGTGTTTTAACTGCCACAAGTTGGGACACTTTGCTAGAGAATGTAGAAGACCAAAGACCAAGGACAACAGGTCTACTTGGTACAAGCAAAAGAAGGAACCAACTGTGGAAGAACCAAAGGCAATGTTGGCTATTGATGGTGTAAGCTATGATTTGAGTTTCATGGCTGATGATCAAGAGGAAGAACCTTCAGATGCTGCTCTTGTTTCTACTGAATTTTCTTTCATGGCTTTCTCTGACTCTGAGGTACAAAACTTTGAAAGTTGTTCTAAAACATGTAGGGCTGCTAGAGAAGTTGAAAAGCTTAATGAATCTTATGAAAGTAAAAAAAAAAACAGAGTTGTTTATTGCTAATTATGTTGTGTCAAACCTTAGGAGAGGTATAGCTGTATTAGAAAAACAACTAGAGCACTATAGAGAAAATGAGTCTAAATATAATGATGATATGATTCTTCTTAGAAGAGAGGTAGAACATACGACAACTGTGAATGAGGCTTTCCAAAAAGAGCTTGATAAACTTAGAAAGATAAATGAAAATGTCAATTTAACTGTTGACACCTGTTATTATCAGTCTAAGTCAATTGATAAAATTTGGAATGCTCAAATAACTAGTAAAGTTAAGTCTGGTATGGGTTATAATACAGCTCCCCCACCATTAAGAGGTGTTCCATCACCTCCAGATATAGATTTAGCTCATACAGGATTTGAAGAGTTTCAGGATCTTGAACGTGAATATGGTCCTCTTAAGAACACATTTGTGAAAACTGAGGAATAGGTTAAGCAAGAAACTGATGTTTTTGAAAGTGCTAGTGACTCATCAGTTGTTGATGAGAATGTCAAAAAGAGTGTAGAGACTTCTATCCCCAAAGTTGTTAATACTGTTACAGAGGAACCTAGGAAACCAGTTAATAAACCTAGATCAACTGTAAGGTATGCTGAGATGTATAGGAACAAGCCTACAGCTCCTAGGGGTAACCAGAGGAGTTGGAATCATGTTAAATCTCAACAAGTAGGTAGTAATTTTGTGATGTACACTAAGGCATGCTATATATGTGGTAGTTTTGATCATTTACATGCTTATTGTGACTATCATGGTGGGAGAAGGGAAGTCCATAGGAATAAAAGGGTGGAGTCTAACAGGTTTCTAAATAATGTACACCCTAATCCACACTGAAAAATGATCCCAAGAGCAGTTCAACTAAGAAGTGGCCTCAAAACGTTGGCCACTGCAAAAACTGTTAACACTGCTCACCCTAAGTCACCTGTTAGAAGTGCAAAGTCCAAAACAACTTTTGCAAAATATGCACAAACATGGAAAGGAACTTGTCAAACTAAAAAGGTTCATTATAACCAATAATGGGTACCTAAAACTAAACCAGCAGTTTCCACTGCTCATTCAAAAGTTTCCACTGCAAGGGTTGTAAACAAGAAAAAGGGGGGACATGGGCAATGCTGTGAAGGCCTCAGCACGTTGGGAATGGAAACATAAAGGAACTACCTCTACAACCAATCCCAATGGTGTATCAATGACCTTTGATAGATTTAACTATATTGATACACGAGGCATATCCAAGTCAATCATGGCTTGGGTCCCCAAAAGAAACTAACTCTTTACTTTTATGTGCAGGAACATCCAAGGACAAAAAGATCAGATCAAGGATATACAGATAGTGGGTGTTCAAGGCACATGACTGGCAACAAGTCCTATCTTTCTAATTTTGAACATTATGATGGACAGTATGTCAGCCTTGGAAATAAGGTTAATGGAACAACAAGAATGATGCAAGAACTCTAAAGTTAAAGAAAAACATGGATCATTATTTTTATTTCACAAAACTGCACACTAAGTGCAGTACATACATCCATGGAATACAGACAACAAGCATCATTACAACAACTGAAAACAACTAACATCAACCTACTCCAAACAAAAGCTTCACATCCTACCCATACCCATCCCCAACCTAACAACCACCTATCACTTATGGCTTCTTTGGGAAGGCCCAACTTGGCATCACCTTTGGTGCCATACGCCTGTCAATCACATTATACACCTTAGGGCTTGCTAGCCCTATCACCACTACTCCAACAGGTGGTGAGGATGATGAAGGTCCATCTTATGGTGGTGCTGTCAACAGTGGTGCAAAAGGTGGATTCTGCAGTTCTCCTGGTGGAAGGATTGAAGAAAGAGGTGGAACTACAAGGACTCTAGAAGCTGTTTCCTCATCAGATTCTTCATAAGGTGACACATATGAACTAATGTCTGAGTTGTCCTCTTTTGTGATGGCATCTTGTGACATGGGTTGCAATGATGATGGACCAGCAACTGATGGAGTTTTGCTTATTGCCAATTGAGATCTTGGACAAGGCATAGGTATCATCTTGATCATCATCATCTGATGAGCTGGTGTAAAACTCAAGAGAAAGTGCACGCGTTGCAACAGGCTTTACAGTCTTCATAGTTGGCTCCTTGGAAGAAGAACTAGTGGAATATCATGGAATGTATTCCCACGCTGATATCTCTGTGTTAGAATCTGAAGAGATGTCAATGATGTTTGGAAAATTGCTCATTGCGATTTTTAGGGTTTTTGTGCAGGTTTGATTGTGTTTTGATACAGACTATGCAGAGTTGAATCGTCTTATATAGGCAAAGTCAATCAAGAGGTTTAATGAGAAAAGATATTTACTTGTACCTATTTTGGTATGTTTTAAAGTAAATATAGATATTATTGGAATGACTTTGGAAAGGTATTATATCTTTGGTTAGATGGGAGTTGATCTTAAAAGGTGTATAACTGAGATACACAACAAATGGTTATTGATTCACCATGCCTAATCCACACAAGAATCAACTAGTCCAGAGCAAACGGCTACTGGTAAAGACTTGACAAATCCGTTTATGGTTGATAGTTTACCAAAAACTATATGGTTATCAACTCACCATATTCTTTATGATTAAGAGTTGGCTAGTCCATAGCAAACGGCTCATGGTAAAGACATATCAAATCCGTTGATAGCTGGTAGTTTACTAAAAACTATGATAAGAGCAGTCTAGTTTTCATATGTTTTTCTTTACCACTGCTCTTTGAAATTTTTGTGAAAAATTACCACTGCTAGTTCACAGTTTCCACTGACAGTGTTATTGTACCACTGATGTTCTAGCTGTTACAACTGTTGTGTCAGTAACAAATTTTTTTCTAGCCATTGTAGAAAAATTGCTTTCCATATATATAGGGTAACTACTAGAGAATTATCTACTTTCCTATTTGATATTTATCCTCTAAAGATAAATACTTTCCTTAGATAATATTTCTTGCGCTACACTCTTAAACCCTACCTCTATATATCTTTTGTCTCAATTGGCTAGTTATTCCGTCAATTGTTACTGACCTAATATTGTTTTTCATCAAAAGTTTCTATGGCACCATTAAAATTTGCAGATGAGCACAACCAAGTGGCCTACCTACAAAAGTCAAACGAGAAGAGTGGCCCTGTTTTTCATCAGATTGTTGACTTTCTCAATACTACCCATATAAGGTATGCTTTTCTTTTAAAACCCACAATCTATATCTCTCAAATCAAACAGTTTTGGACTTCTGCTCAGTCCATAACACTTGAGAATAGAGATACACATGAAACAGTGGATGCTCTAAGAGCCACTGTGGATGGGGTAACTATTGATGTTATTGAGGCATCCTTGAGGAGTGTTCTCCAATTGGATGATCTCAATGGTATCATCACATTACCTATGCCAGAAGCACATGATACTTTATCATCCATGGGGTATGATACCACTGATAAAAAGGCTACTTTCAAAAAGACTGGTTTTTGTCCCCAATGGAGATTTTTGATACATACTCTTTTACATTGTCTTAGTCCATAGAAAACATCTTATGAGCAATTTAGTTCAACCCTAGCTTACCCTTTGGTTTGTCTAGCCACTGATAAGATTTTTAACTGGTCAAAATATATTTTTACAAGTATGACTGGAAATGTAAAGAGTTCAACAAAATTTTTAATGTATCCAAGGTTTGTGCAGGCAGTGCTAAATGAGTTTCAACTGCAACCCCATTCTAATGTTTATAAAATCCGTTTCCTAAAGCCTAAAGTTTTTCAAAACATGAACAAAGATGGAAACATGATTTTTACACCTCTCTTTCCTCAAATGCTTGCAAAGATTACACCTGAACAAAACTCACCCATAATCTCTATTCCAAACATTGATTATACTCCACCTGTTTCTCATACCTATGAGAGGAGGCGCAAACAGCCAACTTCTCTCATGACAACACAGCATGTTTCTGAACCTTTTGGTCTAGGAACAAGCAGTGGTGGTTCTAGACCTCAACCTAGTCCAACTAGGGAGGATTCTGAGCCATTGCCCCATGATTCACCTCTCCCAACAGGTCACACAGTTGGAAGTGATGAGGGCAGTGGGCAACAATTGGAATTGATGGTTTTGTATACAAAGTTAGCCAAACAGGTCAAATCTCTGGAACAAGACTTGGCACATCTTAAGGAGCAACATGCCAAGGATATTACATCTTTGAAAGTAGCGATTCAGACCTTGAAGGAAGAGTTGCAAGGGTTCAAGCAAAGCAGAACTGCAAATATTGTGCTTTCATCTCCATCTTCACCTCCTAGTGGTGATTCAGAAGACTTGAGCAGATTTGGGAAATTCTCCCAAACAGGGGAGGAAAACAGTGCTGAAACTCGGGGAGGAAAATTGATGTTGAAGATGAAGGTGTTTCTAGTAAAGGTGCAGAGGAAGCTGATACTCAAGAAGAGCAACTACAGCAAGATATTTTTAGTACTGCAACTGATTTTACCACCGATCCAATTTCCACTGCAGAGCCAAATGTTGGTGGTGTTACTCCCAGAACAGGGTAAGATAATCAATGTCAGCAGAAACAAGTAACAATTCAGCAGAAACAAATACCACTAGGTGGTTACCGGATATCACTTGGAATCGTGTGATCACTTTCCAAAGTAAACTATTCGACCCTAATGCCTGGGTATCACGAATATCTACTTGGGATAAGACCAAATGTAGTTAGAGAATTAGGCACAATTCTATAACCCTTTCGCTTATAAGTGTTTAGTGTTTTCTGTGTGTTTCTCATGCATAATCAGATTTCCTATTTATAGGATAATGCTCTTATCTAGTCAAATGGAATTATGAGTATTAATCGGCCCATTAATAGCCTCATAATTATCACCATTATAGCCGTTAGTGGTTACATGACCAATTAAACGTGGTCATTAAGCAGTTGAAACTGCCACTTGAATAGGTCAAAACCGTTACAAGCAGTACTTTCATCAGTACTTTCATAGTGCTATCAGTGGATACACTCCTTCAGTGGAATCTACAAGCTTCAGTGGAAAACACAAGCTTCAGTGGAAACACTGCTTATCAGTGGAAACCACAAGCAGTACTTACCACAAGCAGTACTTTCTACTAGCACTACCAATACAAACCACTACAAGAGTCAGGGTGTTCATGGACCTTATGGGTGTACACTCCGTACCTCCTAACCCATCACAAGGTGTGAACTAATCCCACAAGTGCACTAAATTTTCCAACAATCCTCCCCAAATTTAGTTCACTTCCTTTGCATGAAAAATAAACATTATACAAAACATGTGCATAAACGAAAATGTCTTGAGGATTGAATTTTCGTCTTAGTAAATTACACGTTTCAAATATTCGAGAATCAGGGTGTTCTAAGAATTGAACCCTTCAACCCATTTGAATACCTGAAGATAAAATACACACAAATTTTCAAACACTTATCAGCTCCTGGCACTATACAAGCCATGTGTCCATATCCAAATTCATAAATGTTGTAAAAGCTAAAAGTCCAAAGCTTCCTGAAGCGGCAAAACTTCAACATTTGCATAGGTGGTTCCTCTTTATTCATGCTCCTGCCAAGCACTTTTCAAAGAAAAATAACCATTAAGAAGTAAAGACTTCATCCTCCTTTCAGCAGGTTTTGAGCACAACCTTGGGATGTAAAATAAAACATGTGCTCCAGTCCACTGAATGTTCAGCTTTCCACATTGAACTCAGCTCTAAGTTTCCTTAGGAGGGAGTTGGGTGTCCTAGCATTCAATGACTAAGTTGGACTTAAACCCATCCCTTTAGCAGACTTTATAACCAAGTCTCTAGCTAATCCTTTCGTCAAGTGATCAGCTAAGTTCTGTTGAGATCTAACAAACTCTATAGATACCACCCCATTCATGATAAGCTCATGAATCATGCTATGCCTGACACCTAAGTGTCTAGACTTACCATTGTACATCTGGCTATAAGCCTTAGCCAATGTAGCTGCACTATTACATTTGATAGAAATAGGTGCTATAGGTTTAGGCCACAATGGAATCTCAAGAAGCAAGTTTTTCAACCATTCAGCTTCTTTACCAGCCGCTGCTAAAGCCACAAATTCAGATTCCATTGTTGAACTGGTGATGCAAGTTTGTTTCTTGGATGCCCAAGAAATTGCACCTCCACCAAGTAGGAATACCCAGACCACTGGTAGATGAATTGTCTTCGTGTTATGATCCAACTTGCATCAGTGTATCCTTCCAACACCGATGGGTAACCAGTATATGAGAGACTATAATCCATAGTTCTCTTCAAATACTTCAGTACCCTTTGAACTGCTTGCCGGTGATGAGCACTAGGATTACTAGTATACCTGCTCAATTTTCCCACTGCAAAACCAATATCGGGCCTTGTACAAGTCATGGCATACATCAGGCAGCCAATTACCCTAGAATACTCAAGTTGAGATACGGCCTTGCCATGATTAGGCATCAGCTTCTCACAAGTATCCATAGGTGTACTCATACGAGTACAATCAAAGTAATTGAATTTCCTCAACACCTTCTCAATATAATGAGACCTGAAAGATAGAAATTCTTTTACTTTCATGTTTAATCCTTATACCAAGGATAACATCAGCCTCCCCATGTCCTTCATGGAGAACCTTGATGACAAAATTCCTTTGTCAGGTCAACCTGATTTTGGTCAGTGCCAAAGATCAACATGTCATCAACATATAGACAAATGATGACTCCTTTACCAGATTCATCAAATTTGCTATACACACATTTGTCAGCCTGGTTAAGAACATAACCACTAGACAAAACCACTTCATCAAATTTTTGATGCCATTGCTTAGGTGCCTGCTTAAGTCCATAAAGAGACTTAATCAGTTTACACACCTTGTTTTCATTGCTAGGCATGATGAAGCCCTGAGGTTGGTTCATATAAACCTCCTCATCCAGTTCACCATTGAAGAAAGCTGTCTTCACATCCATCTGATGAATTATCAGATTATGAATAGATGCCATAGCAATCGCAGTCTTATGGTAATGATACCAGCCACAGGGGCATAAGTATCAAAATAGTCTATCCCTGACTTTTTTTAAAGCCCTGAATAACTAATCTAGCCTTGAACTTTTCAATAGTTCCATCTACCTTCATTTTCTTTTGAAAATCCATTTGCAACCCAGAGGTTTGCAACCAGGTGGTAGATCAACCAACACCCAAGTGTTGTTGCCCATGATGGAATCCATCTCATCATTGATTGCTTCTTTCCGAAAGCAATGTCCGGGACTTCATTGCTTCATCAAATGTCTTAGGATCATCCTCAACAATGAAGCAATAGGAGTATTGGTCGGAGACCTCATCCCTTGTTCCTTC
The DNA here is from genome assembly GCA_910596185.1 of Chrysanthemum makinoi. Taxonomy (NCBI): domain Eukaryota; kingdom Viridiplantae; phylum Streptophyta; class Magnoliopsida; order Asterales; family Asteraceae; genus Chrysanthemum; species Chrysanthemum makinoi. The sequence goes on along the minus strand of OU343221.1, from coordinate 32,128,584 downwards.
AACTAAGTATAGTTGAAACTCAGGTCCAAATGACTTTGGAGTCCTCGACCCTTTGCTCTTCCGAGCATAGGTTCAGTTGTTGAACCACAACCTCATCGGGGACCACCGATGGTTCATCATCGGGACCTTTGATACACTAGTGTCATGAGTTCCATTAGGAATCCTCATACTTGGTCTAGGGACTGATGAGAATCTATTCTCATCAAAGTTTGCATCCCTTGATTCAATTATGGAGTTAACTGAAAAATATTCATTAGGTTCAATAACATAGAACCTATAAGCCTTAGAATGCTCAGCATATCCAACAAAGATGCAGTCAATGCTTCTTTCACCCAAAGTTTTCAACTTTGGATCAGGGAGTCTTACAACAGCCCTACAACCCTAAACCTTGAGATAGTTCAGGTTGGGTTTCCTTTTAGTCCAGAGTTCATAAGGGGTAACCTTGTTCCTTTTTTTGGGAACTCTATTTAATAAATAGCAAGCTGTTAACATAGCTTCACCCCAGAACCCTTGACTCAGTCCTGAATAGGACAACATGGAATTAACCATCTCCTTCAGACCCGTTTTTCCTTTCAGAAATACCATTTTGATGAGGAGTATAAGGGGCAGTTGTTTCATGGATTATTCCAACAGACTAAAAATACAGAGTATCCATGTACTCACCTCCCCTATCAGTCCTTAATCTTTTGATCAAAGAACCAAGTTGTAATTCAACTTCAGTTTTAAACACTTTGAATTTATCTAATGCTTCATCCTTGGTATGTAACAAATAGACATAACAAAATCTAGAAGCATCATCAATAAATGTCACAAAGTACTTCTTATTCCCCAAAGAAGGAGTGGCATGAAAATCACACAGGTCACTGTGAATTAGCTCCAAGAGCTTAGTCTCACGACTAACACCTTAAAAAGGTTTCTTGGTTATCTTGGTCAACATGCAAGTTTTACACTTTTCAGTGTCCATGTCAAAGTCTGGGATTAACCCATCCTTGGAAATATCTTGCATTCTTTTATAGTGTACATGGCCAAGTCTTGCATGCCATAGGGTAGAATCAGTCTGGTCAGTGGTGATCACAAAAGCTGAAATAACACTATCAGTGACAATATTAAGCCTGAACATTTGATTACATAAATAACCAAAACCAATAAAAACACCATGCTTAGAAAGCACAATTTTATCAGACTCAATAACTTGTTTATAACCATGATTATTCAAAATACTACTTGAAACCAAGTTCTTCCTAATATCAGGAACATGAATAACATCAAACAAAGTTACAATCTTTCCTGAACTAAACCTAAGATCTACACAACCACGACCATGCACCAAGGTCGTTGACTCATTTCCCATGTGAAGAATAGAACCATCATTCAGTGACTCATAAGTCTTTAACCAGCTTCTATCTTTACACACATGAACTGTTGCACCAGAGTCAACCCACCACGCAACATCATCATCTTGCACATAATGAGATTCAGATACATATGTAACATAATAAATCTAAAAAGACTTATTAACCATATTATGACCTTTCAGTGAGTTGGAAGAACCACCACTCCCTGAACCATTAGTGCATGATCCATTGGCTTTACCACCAACCTTAACACCCTTACAGGTCCCTTTTAATGTGGCCAGTTTTGCCACATTTCCAACAAGTAGGTGTTGCCTTCTTGTTAGGATATGCCCTTGTGTTGTCATGATATTTACGTTTGCCTTTGTTGTCATTGTACCTGGTGGAGTTGTTATGCTCCACCATATTGACAACAGTGTGGTCCAAGAGCATTGCTACTCTTTGGCTTGTCATTATCCTGCAGCTTGAGAGATTCCTCAATGCGCAGATGACTTCCCAACTCAACCAGAGTTAACTCCTCTTTCTTATGTTTCAAGGTATGCTTGAAATCTTTCCAAGAAGGAGGAGTTTGTCAATGACACAAGAGACTTTAATGGCCTCATCCATGTTCATATTGTGTTGTGTAAACCTTCCAAGTATTCCAAGAAGTTCATTGTATTGTTCCATAACCGGTCTTGAATAAATCATTTTGTAATTTGTGAAATTACTAACAAGAAACTTCTTACTTGATGCATCCTCACACATATATTTGGCATCCAAGGAATCCCACAGTTCTTTGGAAGATTCAAAGTTCTGATAAATATCAAACAGAGAATCGGACATACCATTGAGAATAAGACCTATGCATATGTAGTCATCATTCTCCCATTTGCTCCTCCTCCTGATCTGCTCCACAGTAGCATCATCACCATCATCAGGAATAGGTGTGGTTAGCACAAACACCATACTCATGCTTGACACCAAGAAGTGCATCTTCTTCTGCCACCTCTTAAAGTCCACCTCTTTAAACTTATCCAGCTTAGCAAAGTTTGAAGCCATGTGTTTCATTGCAGCAGTTGCCATTGATTATCACAAAATAGTATACTTTGATTGTTGGTGGTGTTACTCCCAGAACAGGGTAAGATAATCAATGTCAGCAGAAACAAGTAACAATTCAGCAGAAACAAATACCACTAGGTGGTTACCGGATATCACTTGGAATCGTGTGATCACTTTCCAAAGTAAACTATTTGACCCTAATGCCTGGGTATCACGAATATCTACTTGGGATAAGACCAAATGTAGTTAGAGAATTAGGCACAATTCTATAACCCTTTCGCTTATAAGTGTTTAGTGTTTTCTGTGTGTTTCTCATGCATAATCAGATTTCCTATTTATAGGATAATACTCTTAGCTAGTTAAATGGAATTATGAGTATTAATCGGCCCATTAATAGCCTCATAATTATCACCATTATAGCCGTTAGTGGTTACATGACCAATTAAACGTGGTCATTAAGCAGTTGAAACTGCCACTTGAATAGGTCAAAACCGTTACAAGCAGTACTTTCATCAGTACTTTCATAGTGCTATTAGTGGATACACTCCTTCAGTGGAATCCACAAGCTTCAGTGGAAAACACAAGCTTCAGTGGAAAAACTGCTTATCAGTGGAAACCACAAGCAGTACTTTCTACTAGCACTACCAATACAAACCACTACAAGAGTCAGGGTGTTCATGGACCTTATGGGTGTACACTCCGTACCTCTTAACCCTTTACAAGGTGTGAACTAATCCCACAAGTGCACTAAATTTTCCAACACCAAATATTGCCACTGTTGAACATGATAGTGCCACTGCAAGTGAAGAAATTGATAAACAGAAGAGGGACAAAGGTAAAGCTGTTATGGAAAGTGAAGAGCAACCTGTGAGGAAGATTTTAAAGAAAGAACAAATTCAGATTGCTCATGATAAAGAAGTTGCTCAAAAGATTTATGAAGATGAAGTTGCTGAAAAGAACAAGCTTGAAGAATTGGAAGTTGCAAGCTTTATGGAGGCTAAAAGGTTGGATAGATTGGAAAATCCAATTTCCACTGTTCCACTTACAAGATTAAGAGAAAACTTAGGTTCAGCTATGTACCCTTGAAGAAGAAATTGATTTCTTGATTGCACATGATCCTGTAATCAAGAAGAAGGCAATTGACCTTGTAGTGATAAATCTTAACTACATAACAAAGAACGCATAGTTAAAAGATTTTATACAGATGAAGAATAATCAAGCACTTCAAGAGGCTATTGTTTCAATCAAGAAAGGTCACAAGAAACCAAGGCAACCAACTAAGGCACAAATTATTGCATACATGAAGACTTATTGTTGCAATGTTGGTGGCTGGAAAAGACATCAATTCAAAGGAATGTCGGATGATAAAGTTGAAAGTATCTACTACAGAGTTCAAAGACAAGATAAAGATTTCATTCCAATGGAATCTGAAGAAGAAGCAAGAAGGTATCCGGTTTGAAAAAAGGCCAAAGACAAGTGATTCTCGAACTGTTAAGAAGACAAAGTTTTCTGAAGAACAAGAAGTTCCAACTGAGAAGTTCATTAAAGAACAACTTCTCGATATGATTGTGATTGAAGAAGAAGATTTTATCCAACCACCGCAAGTTAGACATCCTATCATTGATTGGGAGGTTTACACTGCTAGCAATTTTGCTCAAACATGGAAGATCACAAGGCTAGGTGGTGCAACTTCCTCATTCATTCAATTTGAAGATCTCATCAAAGCTTTTGACAGAGATGATCTTGACAAATTATGGAAGTTAGTTCAAGAAAGATTTGATGCTCAAGATCTCAAAGATATGAAGGAGATGCCGTTATGGGTTAATCTTAGAAGGCTCTATGAACCAGATGATAATGATGATTTCTGGAAATTCTCATGTTCATGTCCTGGTACTAAATGGTTCTACTATGATTCATGTGAAGTTCATCATGTTTCTATAGAAAATGGAGTAGATGCATTTATGCTTGCTGAGAATGAATATCCACTCAGAGATGGAACTCTCACAGTGATGTTGTGTACTAATATAAGAGTTCATGAAGATAGTGAGAAGGTCGAGCATTGTTACTAGGCTTCAAGATCAATGTTCAAGAGCTATTCAGAAGTTAAGGAAGAAGTGAAGTGTTTGGTTAGAATTCCCCAAATCCTTGAAGATAATGAAGATTGAAGAAACTTATTGATTTGCAGAGAAATCATAAGTTTAGGGAAGGATTGTTGGGAATAATCTGCTACCACTGATAGCTTTGGAAGACACCGCTTGATTGCACTGGCGTTGGAAACGATACCACTTCCGGTACATTAATTACCACTGCTATTAGATAATGGTTAGAAAAACGTGTCTAGATAAGTATAGAAAAGATCTTGTGTATATTCTGTATTGTTAGCTTTATACGTATCTTGTAAAGAACTCCTTGTACTATAAAAGGAGGTCCTAGGTCATTGTCTTAGATACTTACGAACATACATACATACGTATTATTCACAAAGGCTTCAAGGTGTAACCCTAGTGATAAGCAAGATCACTCGTATTATTCATTAATAATATTGGAGCTTAAGTTTTGTGTTTAATCTGTGTTCACTTACAATACATCATACTATCTGTCTTCTAAGTATTACTAAGTAAATTTCGCGTGCTTATTAATATTACACAAAATATCATTGACACAAGGTGTGTGTCCAGATCCATCAAGCTAGCTACTCCATGTACAACTTATGAATTGACGGTAAATGACTTGTGATATGATTGTGATATGATTATTTGGCCTAATCATGTGTCATGCTTAGGCAATTGGGCAATGCACTCCGATCATTTGTTGCTTGATATTGTTATGCACTCTAATTCAGTATTTGTTTCATATGCGTTTCGTATTTTGTTTCATCTGACTTTCTCTCAGCAGGCTCTTTTCCGTTTCTTTAATTCGACATATTTGACTCGTATTTCATTCAGTGGTATTATTATCAATTATTGTTTATATCTGTTCACTGAGCGTTAGCTCAGCCGCGTTTTCTTTTCCATATGGCAGGTATTTAGCTGGAAGCTGGGATTCTGGGGAAAGAGTGTGAGAATAGGAGCTTAGAAGACCTACCTTAGTGAACCCTTTTTATTTAGTATTTTGGGCATTTTCATTTCAGTTGGTGGTTATGTTTTGAACCTTTTGGGAGTCATACGTTTTGCGACTTTTTATCTATTTAATAAGAGACTTCCGCTGTATTTTTATTAGTATGTTCTGATATGACTCCATATTGTAACATTCGGACCCTTGTCAGGTTGGGGTGTTACATCAAGAGCTGGTGATCTCGCCTTTAAGAGGAACCTAGAGAATCACACAAAAACAAACACAAACTACATAGAAAGATCCTTTGGATCTGAGGTTAGAGAGTTTACAATACTAAGAGAAAGTATGTGTAGAAGTGGCAACTTATAATGAATAAATGGCTCACTATTTATAGACTAAAATTCACTACTGTCCCACAGATCCCTTGCTTGAGTGATCCGTCTAGTGTATGCCTAGGGATCCGTAGGACGCTCCTCCTAAATAGGTTTTAGGTCATGGATCATAGATCATGGGTTATAGACTTTGAACCATGGGTATCCAAATAGATGTATCTAGAAGATGCAATGCATCTAGTCAATGAGCCATGGGTTATGGATAATACCCATTATGACTTCATGCATGATGTCATGCGATGAGTCATGGGTTATGGATCATGCTCCATGGGTATGGGTCATGAACTTTGGGTTTTACCCAACTACATTCAATGTATTTAGTCAATGGGTCAAATACTTAGACTTCTACCCATTATATTACCCAATACAATACATACTAAGTATGTATATATATACCCACTAAGTATGTATATATATACCCATTATGTAAAGCCGTTCAATAACAAAATGGAGAGGACCAGTCGTAACCGGTAAAAACGAGTGAATTGTGTTGGACCGGGATCATTTTTTTTCTCTGGTTAATCAGTTCGTTATTGTCATTTTATTTGCGCCTAAACTTTAATCAAAGAGTATTCGAGGCTGCAACACACGGTTGTATTATACAAATTATAATTTATAATCTTAAAAATTTCATTTCCCTCCTACTTTTTAGTTTTGTTCTCGAGTTTGATTTTTTTTAAGAAACGAAAGGGGATGGAAAGGGAAATAAAAAATATGGGTTTTCTTAAGTTTTTTTTAAGAAGGAAGAGTAGGGGATGGGAACGTGGGAGAGAGGCAGGTATGGGTATTTTTGTGTACATCTGTTCCGTCTAATTTTGGGGGATTAGGAAGGGAAGGGAGTTATTAACATCATGGATTTGTGTAAAATTACAGATATATCCTCATTATTTCTATTTGCTCTATCGTGTACCTTCACATGATCTAGAAATCATCACTTTTATTTGCTAGAGAATTTAGTTATCGCCCATCGTTGTACTGAAACAAATCTATGTTGTTAGTATTTTAACAAGGATATGAATTGCTTATGTAAACTGTGTTAGTTAATTGCTTTTTGTTATTTAAATATCATTTTGCTCACAACTAACGATCAACACATAATTCATTAAATTTAGGAATTTGTACATGGCCTAAGGTATTGTAGTATGTTAAATGAGATTAGAAGAGATTGTCTGGTTGTTCCTACTGATTATTGTGTGGGTTAAAATAGAGGGGGTATATTAGTGATTTTATTTTTATTAGCTTTCTTCTCCTTTCTTTTCTATTTAAAAATAATAACTCAAGAACAAAAATTGAAATAACCATTTTTTCACTTGTTAAAAAATTGGCCAACCGTACCTTTTAATATTCTCTTACTTTATGCTCCACTAACCAAACCATAACCTCTCAAATTGTTCAATTGTTTCTTGTAACCGCTCTAGTTTTTTCGATGGGGACGATCATTATATTACTATGGTAAGATTTTTGATTAATTTATAGTTACCATCAGATGCATTGAAGCATTGTCATCTCAAATTTAGTATTAATTGGTATCTTTGTAAATTTATGGTCATGATTATAGAACTTGCGTTAGTGACTTCCCTCTTATGAATTGTTAATAGTTATTCCCAAGACTCAATTGATTTGCGGGCTATTGATTTTGTAGGCCCGATTGTTAAAGGTTAAAAAATATGGATTAAAAAACGGATCTACACTTTGACTTCTACAAAGTTAAAGGTATATCATATGACTTCTACACTTTGATCTCTTCAAACTTGTAGGGAATTATATTTTGTAAAACATATTTAAGTTTGTTTAAGTCTGTTTAGTATTAATTTTGGCAGTGAAATAGTTAAGTCTGGTAAGCCAGAATTAAGTCTGTTAGTGGTTAAGTCTGCCAGTAGTAATGTAGTTAAGTCTGGCAGAACAAATAGTTGATAGTTAAGTTTGGTTATGATAAAAACAGAATATTTTGTTAGAGTTATATTAGGAATATATATGTACGCGTAGAGATATTTTAGGAAGAGATATCTCTACCCTTCTACAAGTCTTATAGTCAATTAGGGTTTCCTTTGTGCATAAAAGGATCCCTAAGATATTAGGTTAAGGTACGAGTTGTAAGCCTTAATCTTTGTGCAAAGTAATTAATAGAAAATAAGAAGTTAGTTTATTCTTGTATTCTTCATACTTATTATGTTAAGATTCTACATTAACACATTAAGGTCCTGTTAAGAGTTCTTCACATAGTGAATTTGGATTTATTCAAGTTTACTATAAGTCATTCAAGGCTACTTAGATCCATAAACTTTTGGACCTACAAGTGGTATCAGAGCCTGTAGAAGGACTCTGCTGTTGAAGATACACAAACACAGTGATGAGTGGCTTTTTACTCATCATTTTAAGCCTGGAAAACCCACAAAAACGTCTAAAAACACTGAAATATATCCATTTATACTGCAAATATCCTTTGGGGTGTGTTTTTATGTGTTTTTGGTACAAGGGGCTGAAAACATGGCAAAAACAGACATAATTGAGCTTGGAATGGAAAACGTGTTGATACGCTTACACAGCGCGTTCGGGGTTAAAGGAACTTCCTTTTCGTCGAGCAAGTTTTTCAACACCCTAGGCAGTGAACCTAATCATTGTAGTGTAGTATTAGGGTAAGCCACGGGAATTGATATCGTTCTCTAGGGGAATAGGAATGCTAGTGAGAAGTTACTACGCTAAGGTTGGGGTTGAGGAAGATTATTTTTTTTTATCTTTTTATGTTTTTTTTAGGAAATGGAAAGGTATGAATCTCGGGGTTTAAATTTGGGGGTTGGTATTTCTACTGATTACTTCTACTATCTAATTATCTAATTAACTAAGGTGAGGTAGTATGGCTATTGTTGTGTGCTCGTGATGATTAAAATGTATTTGCTTAGGTTTTATTATTCCCTAGTTATCTCCTATTGATGGTTGAATTGCCACGTCCTTATTCTTAATCGCGTTGTGTCTCTAAGGTCGTAGGGTATGCGTTTATCCCTAACTCTTTGAAGCTACCAAAGGTTAATGACTATAAAATCTCTAGGATTTATAAAATTTAACTCTAAGGTATTCTTTGGATGTATAGCCTACAATTACTCTAGGTGATTATAAACTAAGGTTCAACACAGATTAATCAAGCATTAATACACAGAATGACCTATTGCAATTCTAGGTCAATCACAATTAAGATAAGAGACAACCAATCAATATTCAATAACTAAGTTTCATATTACCTAAGCAAACACACAAGTAAATTAGCGGGACATGGGGAACATGCAAGCATACACACAATCAATTGAAGACATAATTATATTAATGAAGTAAAACACTTATCTTGATGTAAGATAGCGTATGGAACCCTAAATTAATGTACAAGACAGCCTTGGTTCGGTTTAGGTTTTTACTCCACAAACCAAAACTAAAAAATTCGGTTTCTATATAAGGTTACAACTGCAACGCGCACCCTTTAGTTTGTGACGCCGTCGGTCGCCATGATTAGGGTTTCGTCTTGGCCACGTTAGCCGCGACGACGTCACCTTATGCCCGCGGATGCCGCTCTCTTTAGTCTCGACGTCGTCTGATCAAATCTAGGGTCGTTTGAGCTGCGACGCCCTACTCTTTTAACACCTGATGCCGTCACTTGTAAATAAGCAATTTCGCTATCGAAGTCGTCACAAAATTTGTTCTGTGCCGCCGCAAGTAGAACCTGACGCCATCCCATTTCAATTCAGCTGAAAGGTGTCTGACTTGACTTTGGCCATTTTCTTCAGATATTAGCTTTTCGTCCGAATAAGTGTCATTCCAGCAATTTGCCTTCAAGAGACCTAAAAGTGAAAAGGAACGATATTAAGAACGCATACAAAGTGATCAAATATTTAAATGACCCTCAAAAAGGTACATTTTAAAACCTTATCAAATATCCCTACACTTGGTATTTGCTTGTCCTCAAGTAAATGTGCTTTTAGCCAATTAATTTATAAGTTAGAGGTCATGAAGCATTAGTTTAGAACGATTCACAACACATATAAGCCCCACAAGACAAAGTCATAAGCACGGAAATTACATACTAGCACCTCACATGGGGTGTTTGGATACTCACATCTCTCGGGTGTATATGAAATATAACAAATTGGAAATGGAAAATAAACACTCATTAACCGGTCCTAGTACATAGATTACCATATGCTTGAGACTAGATCAAACCTCCATCGCTTTGGCGTAAGCACCTAGGAAAGACTATCCAAGAGGTCTTTTAAAGGGTTGTAACGTTAGCCTTACGGTAGGGAAATAAAGGGTTTGGTGGGATAGGCTATTTAGTGGTGGCAAGTCAAAAATCTTTATGTTACAAGCATGCGAAGAATGGCGTTGCTAAGCCAAGTCTTAACACTCTAAACTCTAGATAACTGAAATAAACAAACATAAATTGAAAGATAGATGTTGGATGGTTGCCCATTTTTTTTTTCAACACTCTATTTTTTCCTTTTTCTCTTTTTTTTCTATTTTTTTCATTTTTTCATACGCTTTTTACTCTACCATCCTCAGTAATTTATAACACCAAATTGATAGGGATTTATAGGTACATCCCTACACTTGATTTTTTATTACTCTAACACTAATTTGACCCTAATTGAAAAGATCAAAACACTTGAAGTATATTATTACGCAAATAAAGGGAATTTGAATTTAACGTTCCCTTACCGTCATTTCATAAAGTTTAACTTTTCCCATGAGTCCCAATCATCCCAAAACTGTGTACAAATGATATGACTTGACTTAGCAACTTATGCAAACAACAAGATAATTGAACTAAGGGTTTAGTGTGATAACAATAATGCACTAAAAGTGAGTGCATACAAGGTAGGCTAAGGCGATTTGGGTGTACATTTGGGGGTGGATTGTAAACAATGTTTTTCATTGATATTCCGAAAAACCGAAACATCATGAGAACCGCGAAAAGGATAGGCTCTGAGAGGTTAACTAGGGGTATCGTGTACTAAAGATGAGTACAACGCAAAGGTGTGGGGGAATTACTCAACCGATGTGGAAGAAGTAATTATATTACAGGTATCAAACAAGGGTTATCCTAATGCCTCTTATCATGTAGTTATTCCAAACTACACAAGTGTAGTCTTACTAGCGATCTCGAGGTGCATCACAAAACAAGTTCTAGAATCTATTATACTATCGGTTCACACTCTAAGCATCAAAGATGAATGCTTTAATTCCTACTAATCTAAGGGCGATCCTAACATTTTGTGTAGAATTTAAGAGGTAAAGGATTTTTGTGCTAGTCATATAATTTCCTATCCATGAGACGCTTTATTAAGACTAATGGCCCACTCCTATATATCATGAAAATTTTAAATTTGGTGCCAAAATTACCCTAACCGATATTTCTCATGGTTTATTACACAAATGCAATTGGACAAAGAAAATAATCAAGGATAAGCATAGTTTCAAAGTACCCGTTTTATTTTCCTCCCTACACTTAAACTGAACATTGTCCCCAATGTTCCCGAAAGTATCAAAGTTATGATAATGGAAGGTAAAACCGAAAGAAACTAGTACTTTCCATTAGCTCGGTAGGATCCGTGTGAAGTGGTGGTTACATCTTTCTTCAAGAAGAACGTTATGCTTAAAAGCTCCTTCTCATCTTATGTATTTTATCTTGGTAAATTAAACCTCGCACACTTGAAGAAAACCAACGAAACCTTCAGCGTAAAATCTGGTAACAATATATATTTGACTCTACTAAACTAGGATATAATGCTTGTGGAATGGATGTTTACAGATTTTTCGGAAAATTAAGACTGGAAAATTCAAAAAATTTATAAGTAGCTCGAAAACGAAAAAGTAGCTGTCAAGTCTTGCCCCCGACACCGTCAGTTATATCTCCGACCGTCAGTTATCCCTGACAAACCGGTCTCATTTTCAAAAAAAAATTGAAAATTTACATCTTTAGAATCTGGAAAAATTTCCTACAAAACATCTATTATGACTCTATACAAGCATTTGACTCGAACAAACACACATGTATATCTTTTAATTAATTGTATTCTAATGTTCACGTTTCTTTTGAAAACGTGTGTAATCCTCCTACACTTATCCCTTATGTAAAATACCTTTATATGTAATTATGACGAGGTTAAAGACAAAATAAATCATTTTTACAAATTTAAACAAGATAATAAACAATAAATAAAAGATACACGACACACAAACAAGCAAACAATTAAGCATGGATTGCCTCCCACGAAGCACTTTTCTTTATTTATGAGTCTTGTAGCTAGACTCGAAGTCGTGCTCCTACGTTGCCCTAATCTTAGAGGCCTATTTGATCTCCTTAACCCTTCTCTCATCACTAATATACTCAGGTCCTAACTCAAGACAAGCAGTGTAGTAAACTTTGTTCTTCCAATCTACTTCAAATACTGGAATGTTGTCCACATCTAAATTATCAATACCCTCAAACTTCTTATTTTTTGTGACAACTCGTATTTTCAGGTCATATTTCAAAACATTACTCATGCTTCATCATTTATCATTTATCGTAAATTAGGTTTACGAGCATCAAATTCACGTAACCGTAATGGTTTAGCTGTAAATTCATATATAATCATAAAGGACATTTCATATGGACTAAGTTTAGTCTACATATCATTATCATCATTATCATCATATTAGTTCATTCATGGTTTTGCATTTTTACATTAACCGTATAATATCATATTAAATAAACGTTATCGCGTAATCAATTATTTTGAACAATTGATCCGTTACGTTCAAAAATTATCCCAATATATTTTTATACTCATATTAAGTTTATAAAAATATTATTATTAGTTTACCCAAAGGGTTTTAAATTTATTTTGTATCTAAATGGTTATATTTATATAATTGCGATGATTTTCTTAAATACTACACGATAATTATTATTTCACTCAAATTTTGCAAGAAATGTATTTTATAATTTTTATGACCTCAAAATATTTTATCTTGACCCGTTAAAAGTTATTTTTATTTAACGCTACCCTAAATAATCAAATGTGTCTACAAGTGATCACTTATCTTCAAGTAACTTTACAAAATCTTACATAATACATAATAAAAAAAAAAAAAAAAAAAAAAAAAGTTTATAAAAGGCATGACTAACACCCCTTGTCGACACAAGGGGTGAGTCACAAGGAAATTTGCAAATATCTCATGCTAGTTGAAGTATTATACAATTTAACTAACACATACACTTTAATATCTAAGGTGAAAACATATTTTGTTCCTCTCTTCTCTTCCAAAACCGGCAACCACCAAGGACCAAGAGTATTTCATCCAAATTTTCAAGACAAAATTTTATTACACTCTAGTATCACTTGTTGTATAGGTTTTGCAATAAAAATCTCAAGTGATTAGGAAAAACCCATTGTCCTTAAACCTCATCAAGTTACTAGTAAGCATCCATATTCATGTGTTTATTTCATATTCATTGTTTTGGTCATTTCATTTTACTTGAGAAAGCATGCAAGTCTCATGAGGTTTATACCACTTTTTACATTGATTTTTTAAGAGTTATATATATATATATTAGTCATCCTATAATTACTCCTTGTTATAAATCACTCTTGGTGATGTCTAGGAACCCATGACACCCTAAGAAGGTGTATGGTAGGATTAGAATAGCTTCGAGTTGTTTTGTGGGTTAGAATAGGTTTGGCGCAGAAAAACTCATTTTCGACAAGTTTGCAAAAGGGTCTGTCCTTATTTTTAAAATCTGGAAAATTAGACAGTAATTAAAATTTTTTGGCCTAGATAATTAGAAAATACACTTTATAAACGAAACGCGGGCAGCTGAACGGATTAAAACGGAGCTATAAACGAAGAAGTTATGAATTTTTCAAGTTGCGACGAAAACTATAATTTTCTGGAAATTTCAGCATGTTATATTTATTTTGTACAAGTCAAAAATGAAACTTAGGCGTTATAAATTATGTCGACTTATCAAAAATATATTAGTATACTTTGATACAAAGCTAAGGACCTATAAAACGTAGAAAACGGATTTGTAACGCTAAATTATACCCGTTTACAAAAGTTGTCGTAACTTTAATAAATAAGAAAACTAGTCAATTTCTAATAGGCAAGTTTTACGGCAAAACAAGTGACCATGTTGAAGGTTGTTTTTAACATTGATGTAGAACTTTTACAAAGTGATGTCTCTAGTAAAAGTGAGTTTGCCAAGTATATTTTCCAAAATGTCCTAATCGCTTGACTAGCGGAGTTGTAATTAATTAATTATGGCTACTCAAACATTTGCCGAAAACCATCCTTAAACTATATTTTGGGACACAAGTACCATACTTAACCTATATTTTTCTTTACGTTCGAGACCTCTAGGATGGAAACCCATGTACTAAAACTTTGAGATAATGATACAAGCTTCCCAAAATCATTGAGTACGTTTCCTAATACTCGATGTGCACCATTTACGACTAGCTTTTAGAGGCCGTTTTGTCACTTTCATGAATATTTCAACAACGTTATTTTACGACGAAAAGTTGTAATTTCTTAATAAATCGCTAAATGATTATCGTCGGATATCATTTCAACGTAATTACAAGTGGAGTAGTTTAAAAATGGTCAAGACGTTAAAAGATTATTTTTACACGAAAAGTATTATTTTCAAAAATTCATAAGTGGTATAGATATCATCCGGATTGCATGCATAACATTACATCATAACTTATCACGTATCATATCATTCATAATAGGTCAAGTTTTGAGATTCACGCTACATTTCTGTGTACTCACTTTTGTCATCGCATCAATTCATCAAGTGAGTTTTCATAGCCCCAATTATTCAAGTTTTACTTTATTTCAAACCTACGGGGAGAATACATTGCACATCATTTTTATTACGATACCAAGTATATCAAATTAATTACATTGCTTAAGTTACCTCATTGCCAATTGAATGTCCCCATTATATAACATGAACCGTTAATTTCATAGAAGCGAGGGTGAGTGGACGATCTATCGAGGTGACTCCTCCATCCGGGTTGGCGGATTCCAACCGGACGGATGCATTTCATTCAATATCATTATTTTAGTTGTTTGGCAAACACTGTTAGCGAACATCATAATCAGTATAGTTTCGGTGTCATGGACTTATAGCAATTGTAACATTTTTGTGACATTTGTCATATATAATTTATACTTGTGGTAGCCGTATTAAACATTTACTTAAACTCTATGAACCACTAACCATAGTGTTGACACTTTAGAAATGGTTTTTCGGTTATTAAGACATTCGTCATCATGGCATGATTAAGGAAACCTCATAGAGTCGCTAGGCGCTTCGACTTTGTCTCTTGTATTTTATGGTTTTTTTTCAAAACATCATTTGGACTTGTAAAAAAACTTATATTTACTAAAACTTTATTAACTTTGGGACTATCTGTAACTCTGAATGTTTTATAAAAATATGAAACGATGTGTTTCTAAAACGACACTTTAGGTCGCTCAATATAACCTATTGTGATGCTATGACAAATAACCGTGAATTCATAATTCACAAAAAAATGTAATTTGGGGTGCCATGACAGATGGCATCAGCTTATATAGAGAACTAGGTTATATCATTGACCCTAGACTATAACTACATCATCATAGCATCTCATCATTTCATCATAAGTGCATGTTCACTTTACATGAGGATTCATATACATTTTATTCGAAGTTATTTAGTTTCCTTTCAAATCGATTGTCACAAAGATGCCCTTAAATACCCATCCCATTATCATTTCCTCATATTCTAATGTGGAGAATGCTTTGTCATTCGTAATCCCGATATTATATCACCGATTCATCACCGATAATGTCTAATGCCGAAGCTAAAATCTTTAAGGCGCCGAGCTATGAGTCACTCTCACTTTTGTTCCACCACTAACATGTGGAGTTACACGTTATTCACACATTAAGTCACTAAACCATCATTCATTTGTTGAAGCACTTACACATATACAACCCATCTTTTGGGAAAACCGCTATCATTTTGAAAAGTAACTCAAACTTATATCACCTCACATCACATCTCTTTAGAGCGCTATTCTTAAATAGGACTTTGCTAGTCTCATTTTCCTCTTATTTGAAGAGTTATGGCCGAAGAAAACTCCACCAACTATGACAACATTGCTTATCCAAAGGTATATAGAGGATAGTATAGCTAGGGCACTAGCGAGAAAGAACGAGCAAAGGTAGTCAAGCTACTGCCCGCTACTATTGAAACGCTAGACTTGCTACTGCTACAGAGCTGCAGGAGGGTCCGAGTTCAAATGGTACATACCAGACTTTAATTAAGAGTGGTGATCCCCAAGTTTCAAGGGCACGAAGGAGCCTGCCATGATCCGCTGGTTGGAAAAGATCGAGTCATTATTTCTTATATGTGATTGCCCAGATGCTTGCAAGGTGAAATTCGCTACTAGACACCTTGGATGAGGCAATCTCATGGTGGAATTATTATGCACAGCCTATTGGTATGGAAAATGCTTACAAGCTCACATGGGATCAATTCAAGAGGTTGTTGACTAAGAAGTATTGTCCGCACACAGAGTGAAGAAATTGAAATGGAATTTTATAAGTTAGGGACCGTTGGTTATGACATCGAGACCTACATCGAAGGTTTCAAGAGTTGGCTGCTTTATGTCCATCTATGGGTTTGGACAATGAGAAACTACTGAAAGGTTTCATTGGAGGACTTCCAAAATGTATTCAAGGAGATGTAACCTCTTTCGATCACAAAACAATTGAAGAGACCATTAAGATAACTCAAATACTCATGGCTCGGTTTAAAGAGGAAAACATTATCGAAATACAACAACAACAACAACAACAACAACGATAACCAAATCAACTACACCAACAAAAGGAAATGGGAATATGACCCAAGAGGTTATAACAATAACAACAACAACAACAACAACAACAACGATAACCAAATCAACTACACCAACAAAAGGAAATGGGAATATGACCCAAGAGGTTATAATAAACAACCACCAAACCGTAACATTAACCATCACCAAAAACGAAACGAAGACAAGAAGCCGCCGGGTTTATGTTGCCGCACCAACAAAGGAAAGAGCTTATACTGAAACTTACCACTAAGCCACCAATGCACGCTACATCATGATGGTCCATGTGGTATATGCTTTAGTTGTCACAAAGAGGGACACCTTACCAAGGACTGCAAAGGCAAAGGATATGTTGGAACTCAACCACTATGTAATCAATGTAAGCTTCATCACACGTGTCTTTGCCCCGCCAAGTGCTACAAGTGCCAAAAATTGGGACACCTAGCCAGGGATTGTAGAGGTAAATTCGTGGTCACATGCTTCGGATGTGGGGAGCAAGGACACTATTGGAACCAATGTCCCTAACCAAGGGTAACAAGTTGAAGGAGCTCATGGGAAAGCAAATATGTTGAAGAGGAGAAGCTCAACAAGGTATCAACAACGCGAAGAATGAAAGTAGTTCGGAAACTAATAGTCTTATCTTTCCTTATGTACTATGTCGTTTATAAGTTTATGTCTTCCATCGTATCCTAACCTTTATAACTTAGGAGGTATTATCAGTTTGATAAACCACTCGTTGTAAAATATTCTCATCTATTGTACCTTATTTTCTTTTCGATTCGATATCACTTACGAGAATTTTAATTCCTTTTACTTTAACTACCATTTTAATGAACGGCTTAAATCCTTGTAAACATTGAGAGTTATAACAACTAAACCGAATGTCACATTATCGTTCCCTAATTATACATAGCCTAGCTAACTATGTCTAATTCTGGAGGGATCATGTTATGTTGGGAGCAGTTATTTATAAATCTTAGTGTAAGCAAAATTTTCACATATTCCAAGTCAAGTGTTACTCATGGGAGGTTCATCTAATATTCTCTTTACTATGATGTTTTATACACCCTTAATCATAGATAACCGTAACGACACCTCCTCATGTCTTCTTTCCTCGATATTCGTCATAAACTCAAATTCGATAGACTCAGTATTATATCATGCGTCAAGACGTAGAAGTACATAAAGATAGGTTGTTTTGTTTTTCTTAGCACATATAACCGAGAAGAAGTCGGAAGAGAAACGACTTGAGGATGTATCAATGGTCCGGGAATTTCCTAAAGTCTTTCTTGAAGACTTACCAGGACTCCCACCGGCACGTCAAGTAGAATTTCATATTGACTTAGTGCCCGGAGCTGCACCAATTGCGCGAGCACCTTACCGATTAGCACCATCATAAATGCAAGAGTTGTCTAAACAGTTGCAAGAACTCTTAGACAAAGGATTCATTAGGCCAAGTTCTCGCCGGGGAGCACCGGTCTTGTTGAAGAAGAAAAGAAAGATGGATCCTTCAGAATGTGTATAGATTATAGAGAGCTGAACAAGTTAACGGTTAAGAATCGTTACCCACTCCCCAGAATCGACGATTTGTTCGATCAGTTGCAAGGCTCTAGTATCTATTCAAAGATTGACCTAAGGTCAGGTTATCATCAACTTAGAGTGCGAGAGGAGGATATTCCGAAAACAGCGTTTAGAACACGTTATGGACATTATGAGTTTCAAGTAATGCCGTTCGGATTAACTAATGCACCTGCAGTATTCATGGATCTCATGAATAGGGTATGTAAACCGTATTTGGACAATTTTGTTATAGTATTCACTACAAGAAAAGTGGCTTTTTAGGACCCCCATAAGCGTCATAAAATGGTACTTTTTAGGACCTTTCATTTAATAGGACCAAGGATGAAAGCGTTTCATGTAAGGCGGTTGTAATAGGTCCAAAGCGCCCTAACCCTTATGAAACCAATTTTATGGTCGTATTATATGTCTATGAACAACACAAATAGCGTCCTAATAAAACCATATTAGGACACTTTTACAATGTTTTAACATGTGATTACCTACTTTTAATCTTTTGAGACACATAAAAAACGCCCTAAAAGTATTGTTAGGACGCTTATGATGTAACATCATAGCTATTTTAGCAACTAAGAAAAGGGTACTGATAACTCAAATAAGATTATGATACCAATTTTATGGTCGCATTTTAGGTCTATAAACAACACAAATAACTTCCTAATAAAAACATATTAGGACACTTTTCCAATGTTCTAACATGTGGTAACCTACTTTTAATCTTTTGATACACATACAAGCGTCCTTTAATGTTAATTCTTAGGACGGTTATCATATACCATTATAGTTACTTTAACACCAAGAAAAGGGTCCTAATATCCCAAATACAATTATGAAACCAAATTTATGGTCGCATAATATGTCTATGAACAACCAAATAACGTCCTAATAACAACATATTAGGACACTTTTACAATGTTGTAAAACGTTGTTACCTAATTTTAATCTTTTGAGTTGTTTTGAATGGGTTAGAATAGGTTTGGCGCGAGAAAAACTCATTTCGACAAGTTTGCAAAAGGGTCTGTCCTTATTTTTAAAATCTGGAAAATTCGACAGTAAGTAAAATTTTTTGGCCTAGATAATTAGAAAATACACTTTAAAACGAAAACGTGGCCGCTTGAACGGATTAAAACGGAGCTATAAAGAAGAAGTTATGAATTTTTCAAGTTGGCGACGAAAATTATAATTTTCCTCGGGAAATTTCAGCATGTTATATATTTATTTTGTACTAGTCAAAAATGAAACTTAGGCGCTATAAATTATGCTCTATTATTATCAAAAATATATTAGTATAACTTTGATACAAAAGCTAAGGACCCAAAACGTAGAAAACGGATTTGTAACGCATTAAATTATACCCGCTACAAAAAGTTGTCGTAACTTAATATATATAAGAAAAACTAGTCAATTTCTAATAGTAAGTTTTACGGCAAAACAAGTGACCATGTTGATGGTTGTTTTTAACATTGATGTAGAACTTTTTACAAAGTGATGTCTTCTAGTAAAAAAGTGAGTTTGCCACATATTTTTCCAAAATGTCCCACCTTGACTAGCTGAGTTGTAATGAATTAATTATGGCTACTCAAACATTTGCCAAAAACCATCCTTAAACTATATTTTGGGACACAAGTACCATACTTAACCTATATTTTCTTTACGCTCGAGACCTCTAGGATGGAAACCCATGTTCTAAAACTTTGAGATAATGATACAAGCTTCCCAAAATCATTGAGTAATGTTCCTAATACCGATGCAACCATTTTTACTTACTCAGCTTTTAGAGGCCGCTTTGTCACTTTCTTGAATATTTCAACAACGTTATTTTACGACCTAAAAGTTGTAATTTCTTAATAAATCGCTAAATGATTATCGTCGGATATCATTTCAACGTAATTACAAGTGGAGTAGTTTAAAAATGGTCAAGACGCGTAAAAGATTATTTTTCGATTTAAAAGTATTATTTTCAAAAATTCAAAAGTGGTATAGATATCATCCGGATTGCATGCATAACATTACATCATAACTTATCACGTATCATATCATTCATAATAAGTCAAGTTTTGAGATTCACGCTACATTTCCGTGTACTCACTTTTGTCATCGCATCAATTCATCAAGTGAGTTTTCATAGCCCCAATTTATTCAAGTTTTTACTTTATTTCAAACCTACGGGGGAGAATACATTGCACATCATTTTTATTCGATACCAAGTATATCAAATTTATTACATTGCTTAAGTTACCTCATTGCCAATTGAATGTCCCCATTATATAACATGAACCGTTAATTTCATAGAAGCGTAGGGTGAGTGGATAGATTCTATCGAGGATTCCTCCATCCTAAGGTTGGCTGATTCCAACCGGACGGATGCATTTCATTTAATATCATTATTTGAGTTGTTTTGGCAAACACTCGTTAGCTAACATCATAATCAGCCTAGTTTCTGTCATGGACTTATAGCAATTGTAACATTTTTGTGACATACTTGTCATATATAATTTATACTTGTGGTAGCCAAAGATTAAACATTTACTTAAAACTCTATGAACTCACTCAACCATTGTGTTGACACTTTTAGAAATGTATTTTCAGTTATTAAGACATTCGCATGATGGCATGATTAAGGAACCCCTCATAGAGAGTCACAAGCAAGGCCGACACTTGTCTCATTGTATTTTATGGTTTTCTTTTCAAAACATCGTTTGGACTTGTAAAAAAAAAACTTATATTTACGCAAACTTTATTAACTTTTGGGACCTATCTTGTAACTCTGAATGTTTTATAAAAATATCAAATGATGTGTTTCTAAAACGACACTTTAGGTCGTTCAATATAACTGTTATTGTGATGCTATGACAATAACCCAGGAATTCCATTCCCCTGCAAAACAGGTAATTTGGGGGTGTGACATTTTTGTAAGGCATTATATATTTAACACTCTCGGCTCCAATTGAGAACTCGACTATTCCTTCCTCTCGATCATAAACCATCTTAGACTCCTCTATAAATGGTCTCCCAAGTATCACATCCCCTAAAAACCCATCAATGATGCCCTTAACATTTTCCAAGATCATGAATCACACCTATATGTGAAATTACCTACGAAGACATGCAATCCTTTAACCCTCCCAACATAGTTACTCTTCTTAGGGCAAAAAGGGGTCCCCTATAGGTTCTAGCTTTTGCTCATGACCAATTGTAGTAGAGCCTATACATTATATTCATGGGTGCCTTATAGTCAATATAAGTGTGATCCCTATATAAGTATCCAATCATGCACGGTATCTTGATTTTTTTAGGGTTACCCTTCTATGCGAGGTTCGAAAGGTGGTCTTCGAAGTTAACTACGTTATATAGTGATAAGTGGTTTCCTTCCCTTTAGGGTATGAATCAAATACTCCCTAAGTTTCTCCTCCTCCTTACTATCCTCCATAATTTCTAACACCATATAGTCTCCATCTTCCAAGTCATCATCCAATCATTTAATGCTCGAATCACTATCTAGAGTGCTAGTAGATTCTTTTAATGGCTTCCTATGCATTTTTTAATTATCCTATTTAGCTTCCTAAGCTCTCCAATTTCACTAACAATACGAGCTCGAAGTTGGTTGGCAATGGCAGGATCAAGTGGTGGGTATTTGTTTAGTGGTAAAGTGTTGTTTGGTGGGTTATCACCTTCCATAATGAAAAGTGATGGTATACAAACAAAGGTCACGAAGAAGGGGGATAGACTACGAGGAAGCTAAAAATGGAAAAAAATCTTACTTGATAGGAATCAAGCAAGGAAACCTAAACGAGGTGGACTCCTAATTAGCTATTTTATTCCCTTGGCAAATGCTTAAAATTTGATACGCTACACAACACGTTCGGGGTCAAAGGAACTTCCTTTCTTTTTTTAAAGTTTTTCAACACCCTAGGCAAGTGAACCTAATCATTGTAGTGTAGTATTAGGGTGCCACGGAATTGATATCGTTCTCTGGGGAATAGAAATGCTTGAAAGTTACTACGCTTAAGGTTGGGGTTGAGGATTATTTATTTTTATCTTTTTATGTTTTTTAGGAAATGGAAAGGTACGAATATCGGGGTTTGAATTTGGGGGTTGGTATTTCACCGATTACTTACTATCTAATTATCTAATTAACTAGGTGATGGTAGTCTATGTCTATTGTTGTGTGCTCAGATGATGATTAAAAATGTATTTTCTTAGGCTTTATTATTCCCTAGTTATCTCCTATTGATGGTTGAATTGTCACGTCCTTATTCTTAATCGCTAGTTCTAAGGTAATAGGGTATGCGTTATCCCTCAACTCTTTGAAGCTACCAAAGGTTAATGACTATAAAATCTCTGGGATTTATAAACTTTAACTCTAATGTATTCTTTGGATGTATAGCCTACAATTACTCTAGGTGATTATAAACTAAGGTTCAACAAAGATTAATTAAGCATTAATAACACAACGAATGACCTATCGCAATACTAGGTCAATCACAATTAAGATAAGAGACAACTGCAATATTCAATAACTTGGTTTCATATTACCTAAGCAAACACACAAGTAAATTAGCCGGACATGGGGAACACATGCAACATACACCAAATCAATTGAATACATATTAAATTAATGAAGTAAAAACACTTATCTTGATGTAAGATAAGGTATAAACCCTAAAATACTGCACAAGAAAACCTATCGGTTTAGGTTTTTACTCCACAAAAACTAACAATCAAAACTAAAATCCGGCTTCTATATATAGGTTACAACTACATCAAGGCCACCCTTTTAGTTTGTGACACCGCCGGTCGTCAACCATTAGGTTTCATCTTGGCCACGTTAGTGATGGACGGCGCTACCTTATGCCTCCTGCGACGTCTCTTCGCCTCGACGTCTGTCTGGATCAAATCTAGGCAGCCCTGAAGCCGCGGCGCCTCTACTCTTTAACACCTGATGTCGCCACTTGTAATAAGCAATTTGGCTACCGAGTCGTCCACAATTTGTTCCGACGGTGTCGCAAGTAGAACTCCTGACCGCCCTTTTCAATTCGCTAAAATTGAGTGTCTCGATTCTTGACTTTAGCCATTTTCTTCGTATATTCGCGCCTTTTCATCCGAATAAGTGTCATTCCAGCAATTTGCCTTCAAGAGACCTAAAAAGTGAAAAGGAACGATATTAAGTAATAACGGATACAAAAGTGATCAAATAAGGGCTTAAATGACCCCTCAAAAAGGTACATTTTAAAACCTTATCACGTGCTTTGTGGACGGTGTCGGGAGTGGATTTTCTACATTTTTGGTTCCCGGGACGCATTTTGGAGTGAGAGTGGGAAAACAAACCCGAAACCAAACCCTAACCCCAAAATCACCTTTTTACCTTCCCGATACCAGTTTACCATTTTACCCCTAAACCCAAACCCAAATTACCAATTTACCCATTTTTTTAAAACAATTATTTTTATTTTAAAAACAAATTTCTTTTATTTAAGTAAAAAAATATATATATATTTTTACTAAACCTAAAATACTTTTTTTAAAATAACTAAACATAAAACAAAACCTTAATGAAAAACTTCCCTCATTTTTACCCCTTTCTTGAACCTCCCCTCACCCATTTGAACCCATCCAATACCACTTAAACCCTCATTTGAACCCCCTTCCTATTACCCATGAACCTTCAACCCATCCTCTTTAAACTTCTTACCCTTTTTTTTACCCAAACCATTGACTGCTCACAGTCAAATCACCAACCCAGAACTGTTAAACACATCTTTGGCGCCAATTAAATTCCCCCTCACCATCTCTCACCTCCTGTCCCTCTCAACGCAGGAAGAATCCAAGACATTATCACATGGGCTCTCCTTCCACCTCATCAATCTGTGGGATCAAAGAAAGCACAAAAGAATCAGTGGCCAAGATGTTAATCCTTGGTGCCCAATGTGGAATCCAATGGCTGTGATGGGATATGGAAGCAAGCACCAAATTCAAGTCTCTACTCTCTCACTGTAAAAGCACAATATAGAAAACAACAAAGGAGAAGGAAGACAGAATGTGTTTTTAGTATAAATAGAAGTTTAGCATTTTGTAAAACGTTGTCTAGAATTTTTGAGTTCTAGTTCCAAATTTTAATTTCATTGTCATTTTTAATTTTTTAATTTAATTTCAGCTTTTAATTCCAGTTTATTCAAGTTATGCAGTATTGATTTTTTTATTTTTTTATTTTTTTATGTTTTTGAAATCTTTCCAAAGTGTTTAAAGTGTGTTTGAATTCATTTTTGAAGCTTTTGTTATTGTTACAAACAAGTTTTTAAACTTTCCAACTCTTTCCTGCTTCAAAATTTTGATTTTCTGCCCCTGAGGGGGTGTTTGGTTCAGCATTGAATCTGGGTCAAAAGCTATTTTTGACCCATGTTGGGTTCTTGAAATAGATTTGTTTAAATTAATGTTATGACAGTTTAAGTTGTTTGAATGCTCTTAGTTGCAAAAAGTCATTTTAAGTAGTATAAAAAAAATCTGTCAACAGACTCCCCAAACAGCCTTTTTGATTCTTAATTTTAGATTAGTTAAATCTAGTATTAGACTCTAATTTCTGTTTTACTAGTAGTTAGTAGTACTAGGTCAATATGTGTTAGCTTATTTTTCACTTTAGAGCTAATTAGGTAGCTTCTTTTTGCCCTCAAATTCACCCCTTCATGCCCATTATTTTCTGTCTTGCAGTCCTTGCACACAGTCACTCATTCCAACCCAAAAACATCAAACATGTCTGAAAAATTAAGTGAAAAGGCAACTGAAACCTACTCTGACCATCCCAGTGATGAAGAATCCAACCATGAAGATGGAGCAGACAACTCTCAACCTAAGCCACCCCAAATCACAAATACCACAACCATCTCCAACTTGAAGCTTCCACCATTGAAGAAAGATAAATATGACATCTGGGCTATGGAGATGGAGCACTATTTAGAATACACTTACAATAAGGAAACTCTAAAAAGAGAGCTACCAAAGGAAAAGATGGCACTTACTCTGTGTTGCCACCTGTTACTGCTGCTTAGATCCTTGATGTGTAAGGAGAGGAAGGCAAATAACATCTTGTAAATGGAACTTCCCAAGGAGCATATTAGACGTTTTCATGGGATGGATGATGCAAGGGAAATCTAGGAGGCAATCAAGGTAAGATTTGGAGGAAATGCCAACTCCAAAAAGATGCAAAAGGTTGTCTACAAACAACAATTTGGGGCCTTTACTTTTCCAGTTTTGAAGGATTAGAGAAGGCCTATGACAGGTTTCAACAACTATTGTCACAACTGGAGGCCCATGATGCTGGTGTTTCTGATGAGGATGCAAACCACAAATTCCTCAAGTCTTTTCCAAAGAATGGTCAAGTTCCGCAATGACCATGGGACCTGAATTAAATTGACACCATATCAATTGATGACTGTACAAAAACCTAAGGGTTTTTGAACAGGAAATCAATAGTGTGTCAAAACCATCCTCTTCTCGCTCTCAGAATGTTGCCTTTATCTTACATGGCAAGAACAAAGATTAACCGGTTAAGTCTAGTGGAAGTTATAGTATTTCTTCATAGAAAGAGGGCACCATTGGAGTTGTCGATCAAGTTATCTACTTCTTTGCTAGATCATCGAAGAGATAGATTTGCTCAATGAAGATCTGAAGGCATCACTAATGTAGATATTGAAGAGATGGATATTAATTGGCAGATAGCCATGAGAGCTATCAGGATGAACAGGTTCTTTAAGATACATGGTAGAAGAGTTCGTTATGATCCAAAGACTCCAGTTGGCTTTGATAAAAAGAAGCTTGAGTGTATAACTGTCATCAGCCTGGGCACTTTTCAAGGGAATGTAAATCTCCTATGACAACTGATAGGAAAAAGAAGGAATCTCCCTATCAGAGAAAGGAAGCTGAGAAGAAGGAGGAGCAAAAGGTTGGGCTGCTGACCATGGATGGGGGTGCTATAAATTCGAGAGAACATGCTGAAGAGGAGTCTACTAGTCACTCTGCTTTCATGGCCATTGGCTCAAACAATGAGGTATCCCTATTTTTCCAAACTATGTGTTGATTCATATAACCATCTTAAAACACAAAGTGATGAACAATTGACTCAATTGAGAGAACAGGAAGTACAAATTCTAGCTTATACCAATGCAGTCGAAACCTTAGAAGCACATAATTCAAATCTTCAAAAACAAAATTCATCACTAAATGAAAAACTAATTTTTCAAGCTAATGATAATTTTGCTAAAGATGAAAAGCTAAGGAAATATAAAAGAATTGGTATGAAAGCTCAACAAGAAAGAGATGAGTTAAAGAAAATCTTGGGGAGAGTCTTCTAAAAATCTACATAGGTTAATTAATTATGGCATGACCTCTAACTGTAAATTAGGTTTAGGTCATGAAATTAAGTCAGATAGTGAGGTTTTGAGTTATGAGGAAGAGATGAAACCTGGAATATTTGGTAGTTCAGAAGAAGAATATGTTGGTAAACCACTTTATAAAAGATTTGTCGCAACTGATAATTATAAAGGAGTTCCACCACCACTTAATGAAGACTACACACCTAAACCTAAACAAAAGTTTGATGAGTCTTTACTTGATTACCGCAAATGGAAAAACCCTGAAACACTTGTGTCTCAAGAGTCAAGACTACTCCATTGAATTCTCCTGTCAATTCAATGACAGTGAAGGATCCTTTGGAACAAGTCCTGGAACCAGTGTCTCAAGAGACAAATCCAGGGAGTATTCTACCTGTCAATCTAATTACAGTGAAGGATCCATTGGGAATGTCTCTGAAGGTTCTCTTGAGCTTAAATTTGAACCTATAAAGATTTCCAAACTAGTTTTAAATAGTAAGCCTTATGTGCCCAAACAAGATGAGTCTGTCAAAATTGTTGTGTCTAAACCAAAAATAGTTAAACCTAGTTGTACTCAAACTCCTAGGCAACAGGTTAAACCTGAGACACCTAAAGTAGACAGAAAGAACTGGAATGGGTTAATGCAAAGAGAATTTGGGGATGGATACTCTTTCACAAAGAAGAGTTGTTTTGTGTGTGGTAGCTTAAGTCATTTAATAAGAGACTGTGACTATCGTGAGAAAAGAATGGCTAAGGAGGCTAAGTTAAGAAATAAAATGGCTGTAAACATTGGTAATGGTTTAGTTAGACCGGTGTGGAATAATACAAATAGAATTAACCATGCTAATCAGTTTTTCTCAAGACCAGTACCTGTTAATACTGGTAGTTCTTTTGTTAATTTTTTTAGGCCAAAAGTAGGTTCTGGTGTACCAATTAATTCTGGTAGGCAAAACATTAATACTGGTAACATGTCTAGGGTTAATATTGGTCGTGTTAAATCTGGTCAAGCCAAAGTTAATTATGGGTATATGAATGTTAAATCAAAACCTACCAGTCCTTCACCCAATCCCAAGTTTAGAAAACCACAGGATTGTTGTTAAGCCCTCAGCAAGTTATACTTGGAGACAGACCAAACCACACTCCAAGAGTAATAGTGGACCATCTTCAGCATATGCTTTGAATTCTCAAGGTCCACAAGGCAGACCCAAGCCTCTACAGGCCTGGGTCCCCAAGAGAAACTAATTTCTCTTTTCGATATGCATGAACATCCATACCAAAAGTTAAGAAGCAGAGGAATTGTTGATAGTGGATGCTCTGGGGATATGACTGGTAACAAGGATCACTTGGAGGAGTTTGAGGAAGTCCAAGGAGGTTCTATTACTTTTGGTGGTAGCAAAGGCTACATTACTAGTAGAGGTAAAATTAAAGTGGGCAATTTAAAATTTGAGAGTGTATCTTTTGTGAAAGAACTTGGGCACTTTAACCTTTTCTCAATATCACAAATTTGTGATAAGCAGTATAAGGTTTTTTTACTGAAACTGAATATTTTGTGTTAACTTCTGAATTTAAGATGCCTGATGAGAATCAGATACTTCTTAAGGTCCCAAGACAACACAACTTATACAGTTTTGATATGAAGACACCTCCTGGTACCAAAGGTGGTGCCTGTTTGATTGCAAAAGCCTTACTTGATGAGTCTAAATTGTGGCACAGAAGACTTGGTCATATCAATTTTAAAAATATTAACAAGCTTGTGCAGGGAAACCTAGTTAGAGGACTACTTGATAAGACTTTTAAGAATGACCACACATGTGTTGCAAGCAACAAAGGAAAACAACATAGAGCCTCACGCAAGGTAAAATCTGTTAGATCTGTAACTCATGTATTACACACCTTGCATATGGATTTATTTGGTCCTACTTCTTTTAAAAGTATTAATTATTCCAGCTATTGTCTTGTTATTACTGATGATTGTACCAGGTTTTGTTGAGTATTCTTTATGTCTACTAAGGATGAAACTACAAGAATCCTTCAAGCTTTTATTAGGCAAATAGAGAACCAGAAGAATCTAAAGGTTAAGATTATTAGATCTGACAATGGCACAGAGTTTAAGAACAGGGAAATGCTTGAAATTTGTGGGAATAAGGGCATTAAACAAGAGTATAGTGTTGCAAGAACTCCACAACAGAATGGAGTTGCTGAAAGAAAGAACAAGACCCTCATTGAGGCAGCTAGGACCATACTAGCAGACTCACACTTACCAACTACTTTTTGGGCTGAAGCAGTGAATTTTTCTTCTTACGTTTTCAATAGGGTAAGGGTGACTAAACCTCAACTCAAGACTCCTTATGAGCTTATGTTTGGACATAAACCAGTTGTTAGCTATATAAGACCTTTTGGGCGCCATGTTACCATTCTAGATACTTTTAGTGTCCTCGAAAAATTTGACGGTAAATCTGATGAAAGTTTCTTGGTAGGGTACTCACTAACTAGTAAGGCCTTTAAAGTTTATAACCTAGTGACCAAAAGAGTAGAATTAACGCTCCATGTAAACTTTCTTGAGGAGAAGCCTAGTGTGCCAGGATTAGGACATAGATGGATGTTTGACTTGGATTCTTTGTTTGATTCTATGAACTATAAACCCATGTCTTTAGAAAATCAAGTTAACCCACATGCATGTACACTAGATGTAACTAACAATGCAGGTACTCAATCTACTCTCAATGATCATAATCCTGAGGAAGAAGAAGACGTTGAAGAGCTCATTGTTGTACCTACTTCAGTCCATCCTATTGCATCAAAGGTTGGGACAAAGAAGATATTTCCTGTGTCTAAGAGGAAAGAACCTATCGTAGAGACTAGAATGCATGAGCAGGAGGTCCCTATCTCTGGGGTCTCAGTAAGCTTTAAAGCTTTTCAAAGACAACTGGATGCCATTACTCAAAGAAATTTGAGTGCAGTATCTAAACATACCACTACCAGTACTAACAACATTAAGTCTGGCAGTGTATTTGGAGCATACCCTGAACCTCAAACTACCAGAACTAATCCCATTAATTTTGGTAGTCTGCATATTAATATTGACATGCACATTTCATCTCACATAGATGACTGTGATGATTCAGACACGATACAGAATGAAATCTATAACAGGCCAGATGAGGGAATTTTTGAGGAAGCTTCTTATGATGATAATGGTGTGGTTACTGACTTCAACAATCTGCCTCTTGAAATTGATGTCAGTCCCACTCCTACTCTTAGGATTCATAAAATACATCCAAAAGACAACATAATTGGTGATCCTACATCAGCTATTCAAACAAGAAGTAAAGTCCAAAAACTCTCAGGACCTCATGCATTAGTGGGTCACATTCAAAAGGAGCAAAGGAACAACCACAAAGATCAACAACACTGTTTGTTTGCTTGCTTCCTGTCTTAAGAGGAACCTCTAACTGTTACTAAATCCTTAACTGATGAAAGTTGGATAGAAGTCATGCAAGAGGAGCTATTACAGTTTGAACTGCAAAAGGTATGGGTTCTCGTAGATCTATCATATGGGGCTAAGTTAATTGGTACAAAGTGGGTTTTCAGGAATAAAAGGGATGAAAGAGGTGTTGTTGTTAGAAATAAGGCTAGACTGGTAGCCTAAGGGTATAGAGAGGAAGAAGGGATAGACTATGATGAGGTTTTTGCTGGTTAGGATTGAAGCTATCAGGTTATTTTTTGCCTATGCATCATACATGGGGTTTATAGTCTATTAGATGGATGTTAAAAGAGCATTTCTATATGGCACTATTGATGAGGATGTTTATGTTGCTTAACCTCCTGGTTTTGTTGATCCAGCTCATCCTAGGAAAGTTTATAAAGTCATCAAAGCAATATATGGACTTCATCAAGCTCCCAGATCTTGGTATGCTACACTCTCCACTTTCCTTGAACAGAATGGATACAAAAAGGGCACCATTGACAAGACCCTGTTTATTAAAAGGAACAATAAAGATATCATGCTTGTACAGGTCTATGTTGATGATATCATTTTTGGTTCTACAAGGAGGTCTTGGTGTGAAGATTTTGAGGCATTGATGAAGAGCAGATTTCAGATGAGTTCTATGGGAGAGATCACCTTCTTTCTTGGATTACAAGTCAAACAGATGTCAAATGGGCTATTTATCTCTCAGGACAAGTATGTTACTGATATGTTAAAGAAGTTTGATCTCGTTAATGTGAAGTCTGCTGTTACACCCATGGAGACCAAGGTACCATTGACAAAAGATGAGGAGGTTGCTGATGTGGATGTCAGACTATACAGATCCATGATAGGATCTTTGATGTATCTAACAACCTCTAGGCCTGATATTATGTATGTTGTGTATATTTGTTCTCGTTTTCAGGTTACTCCAAAGACTTCAAATCTTCATGCTGTGAAAAGGATTTTCAGATATCTTAAGGGCAAACCCAATTTGGGCTTATGGTATCCTAGAGAGTCATCTTTTGACTTGGAAGCTTTTTCTGATAGTGACTATACTGGGGATAGTATAGACAGGAAATCCACGACATGAGGTTGTCAATTTCTTGGAAGAATGTTGATTTCCTGGCAATGAAAAAAGCAGACAATCGTGGATACCTCAAAAACTGAATCTGAATATGTAGTTGCTGCTAATTGCTATGGACAAGTGCTTTGGATCCAAAATCAGATGTTGGATTATGGGTTAAACTTCATGAACACCACAATCAACATTGATAATGAAAGCCTATATGTATTGTTAAGAACCCAGTCTATCATTCTAAGACCAAACACATAGAGATTAGGCATCACTTTATAAGAGATTGTTTTGAGAAAGGTCTCATAAGGGTAGAAAAGATACATACATATAATAATATGCTGACTTGTTGACCAAAGCATTTGATGGACCTAGGTTCAACTTCTTGGTGGTTAACATTGGTATGGTGAACCCATAACTACATTTAAGGAGAGGTTAAATGTATAGTATGTAAGGTTAGTTAGAAGACTTAATAGGATTTTAATTCTGGTAGTTAAAGCTGGTAGTTTCAAAGTAAAGTCTGGTCATTAATTATGGTCGTTAATTCTGTTACCATATTTTACGGGGTGATAATTATCTTTATAATCTTTATACTTATTCTTTTTCCAAAGATAAATATTTCCAAAGATAATTGTTAGCGTTCTCAAAACCCTAGCAGTATAAATATTCGTAACGAATTGGTTTTTCTCATAAGAATTTCAAAACAGAGTCAGTATTTTCCATCAATATTCTTTGGGTCATCATGGTTTCCACAGCAGGACGTGCTACGGATGTGCAGCTTAATGACTTCATGGCCTTGTGTACTACCTTGTTTTCTAAAGTTTCAATCTTAGAGGAAGATCTTGCATCGACTAAATTGCTCTTGGGGTATAAGGTAAAAGCATTGGAAGAGGAAATCCAAAACTTGAAAGCCATACAAGGTGTTTTTCTTGATGAGTCGTCTCACTCTTAAGAATCTGTTCATGATGTTATTGATTTGGAAAATTCTTCCAAACAGGGGAGGAACACAGAGTCACACCCAAAGAAAGTGGTGATTCAGAATCTTGATCCAATAGTAGATTGGGAGATCTACAGGGATAATTTTGGAAAAGCTTGGAAGGTAATCAGATTTAGTGGAAAGTTTGCTATGTACAAGAATCTTGAAGATCTGGTAAAATCTTGTAATCGACAAGACGTGGATACTTTATGAAATTTGGTTCAGCAGAAGCTCAAGATTGCTAAAAAGTCAGACGTGAAAGAGCAAGAACTTTGGGCAGAACTTCAAAGACTATATGAACCAAATCTTATAGATGTCGATTGGAATTTTCCATGTCAAGATTCCAGTGTGTCATGGAAATTTTATGATGTATGTGATGTACATCACTTATCCACAAAAGGTGGAGTTGATCTATTCATGTTTGCAGAGGTGGAATATCCATTATGTGCTGAAGTGCTTCAAGTGATGATACTTTCAAAACTTCAGTATGAAAAGGAATCTGATTTAGTTGAAAATCTCATTCAAAGGATATGTAATCAATTATTAGCCAGAATATCTAATCATATTGAAGAAGAGACAGCAGCTAAAAGAAGGAGAATAAGGTAATATGTTTGAAAGAATTTTCTTAGCTGTTTTGAGTTGTTGATAAATATAAATGGTTTTTGAGAAGGTTTCACTTGGTGAAAGTGCTTTGCACTTACACAACAAATGGTTATCAGTCCACCATGTCTAACCCACATAAGGACTGACTAATCCATGAGCAAATGACTATGGTAAAGATAACTCAAATCCGTTTATGGCTAAAAATTTGCCAAAAATTGTATAGTGCTCAACTCACCATATATGTGTAGATGAAGAGTTGACTAGCCCACAAGTTCATGGCTTGTGGTAAAGGCAGTGAAAAACCATGACTAGTCCAAAAGGGTACAGCTTTTGGTAAAGACTAATCAAATCTGTTGATAGCTGCTGGTTTGCTAAAAATCAGATGGTTATCAATGTACCATGGTCTTACACACCAAAACATTGGCTACTCCAATAGTAATGGCTAATTGGTAAAAAGACATCAAATCCATTAAATTTTCTATGATTCACCTCTCACAGGAGTTTGCACACCTGGATGTGATGAGAATAGCATGAAATTGTTTTGATTTGATGTACACACAGTCATAGTTTCAGTAAAGACAATGGAGTGCTGATATGTTGCTGATATGATGCTGCACAGATCACAAAATGAAGAACATTCAATGATGCAGCACAAAGATTATTCCAAGATCCTCAAAAAGTAAAAAGAACTTGAAGATCACAAGTGAAGATCAAGTTAAGGGAGGATTGTAAGGAATTATATTTTGTAAAACATATTTAATTTTATTTAAGTCTGTTTAGTATTAATTCTGGTAGTGAAATAGTTAAGTCTGGTAATCCAGAATTAAGTCTATGAGTGGTTAAGTCTGCCAGTACTAATGTAATTAAGTCTGGCAGAACAAATAGTTGATAGTTAAGTCTGTTTGTGATAAAAATAGAATAGTTTGTTAGAGTCATATTAGGAATAGATATGTACGCGTAGAGATATCTTAGGAAGAGATATCTCTACCCTTCTACAAGTCTTATAGTCAATTAGGGTTTCCTTTATGTATAAAAAGATCCCTAAGGTATTAGGTTAAGGTACGAGTTGTAAGCCTTAATCTTTGTGCAAAGTAATTAATAGAAAATACGAAGTTAGTTTATTCTTGTATTCTTCATACTTACTGTGTTAAGATTCTGCATTAACACATTAAGGTCTTGTTAAGAGTTCTTCACATAGTGAATTTGGATTTATTCAAGTTTACTATAAGTCATTCAAGGCTACTTATATCCATAAACTTTTGGACCTACAAAGCATGTAAAGTGTGGCGTTGCTAAGCCAAGACTCGACTCACTAACACTAAATAACTTGAAACAAAACATAAACATAAACTTGAAAACATAAACATAAAGACAGATGTAGGATGGTAGCCCGTATGTTTTTCTCATCTTTTTTCTTTTTTTTTCTTTTTTTCACTAACTCTTTTACTCCCTTTTTTCAAAATTTTTTTACTCTACCATCCTCTACGATAACATCAAAATAAAGAGATTTATAGGACCATCCCTACACTTGAGTTTTTATTCCACTAACACTAATTGACTCGATTTGAAAATATCAAAACACTTGGAGTACTTAATTACGTAGACAAAGGGAATTTGAATTTAACGTTCTTTCCCGTTACTCCATAAAATATTACTTTAACCCATGAATCCCAATTGTCCCAAAACTATATACAAATGATATGACTCGACTTAGCAACCATGCAAGCAACTAGATAATTGAACTAAGGGTTTAAACAATGATTACAATAATGTACTAAAGATGAGTGCATACAAGGTAGGCCAAGGCGATTTGGGTGTAGCATTTGGGGTGGGTTGTAAACAATGCTCTTCATTGATATTCCGGAAACCGAAACATCACGAGAACCATGAAAAGGATAGGATCTGAGGGGTTAACTGGGGGTATCGTGTACTAAAGATGAGTACATCGCAAGGGTGTGTGGAAATTACTCAACCGATGTAGATGATGTAATTAAATTACAGGTTTAAAACAAGGGTTATCCTAATGCCTCTTATCATTTAGTTAATCCTATCTACAAGAATGTAGTCTCACTAGCGATCTTAGAATGCATCACAAAACAAGTTCTACAACCTATTATACTATCGGTACACTCACAAAGCATTAAAGATGAATGCTTTTATTCCTAAAGATCTAGGGGCGAAGCTTACATTTTTGGGGTGAAATTTGAGTGGTAACGGTTTTTGTGCTAGTCATATAATTCCTATCCATGAGACGCTTTATTAAGACTAAAGTTTAACTCGTAAATGCCATAAAAAAATTTAAATTTGGTGCTAAAATTTCCCTAACAAATATTTCTTATAGTTTATTACACAATTTACCAAAGACAAGACAAAAATCAAATGAGTGAATAGTTTCTAAGTTCCCGTTTTATTCTCCCTCCCTACACTTAAACTAAACATTGTCCCCAATGTTCCCCGAAAGTATCAAATTTATGATAAAGGAAGGTAAGTAAAAGAGAAAGAAACTAGTACTCCCCTGATTAGCTCGGTAGGATATGTAAGAAGTTGCAGTTAAATCCTCCTTCAAGAAGAATGAATAAGTAATCAATGCTTCCAATATGTATTTCTTCTTCTTGTCTAATATAACCTGCACACTTATAAGAAAACGAAATGAAACCTCGCGTAAAATCGACGGTAAAGCTATATATATAAAAACTAAACTAGAAAGTGAATAAGATATAATGTTTGTGGAATGGATGTTTGCAGTTTTTCTGGAAAATTAAGAATTGGAAGTTTCCAAAAATACAAGTTACACAGAAAACGAAAATGATAATCTGTTTCTACATTGCCTGACACCATCGGGCTATAATCTCGACGCCGTCAGGTTGTCCTGACAGAAAGGGTCTGGTACGTTTTTTCTAGAAAAAATCTTGAAATTTTACCTCATTAAAACCTGGAAAAATTCCTGCAAAACATCCATTATGACTCGATACAAACATTTGACTTTAACAAACACACAAATATATACAATTCCAATTATTGTTAATCTCATGTTCATGCATGTTCTTAAAATTATGTGATCTTCCCTACACTTATCATTTTGTAAAATACCTTTATATGCAATTAAGACAAGGTTAAAAACAAAATAAACCACTTTCACAAAATGGACATGAAAATAAACAACAATGAAAAAGATATATAAACACATAAACAAAACTGAAAAACAAAACAAGAAAACAATTAAGCATGAGTTGCCTCCCAAGAAGCGTTTTTCTTTATTTATGAGTCTTGTAGCTAGACTCGAAGTCGTGCCCCTACGTACCTAGGTGAGTGAGTTCATCCTAAAGAACATTGGCGGGATCGAATTTCTCTTTTAGTTTCCTATTAGTACGCCTCGTTTGGTATGCTTTTTCAAACTTCTCACCATTGGAATCATAAATCGTCATTGATACGCCTACAACGCGCGTTCAGGGTCAAAGGAAACTTCCTTTTCTTCGAGCAAGTTTTTCAACCACCTAGGCAGTGAACCTAATCGTTGTAGTATAGTATTAGGGTAAGCCTCGGGATTGATATCATTCTCTAGGGGAATAGGAATGCTAGTGAGAAATTACTACGCTAAGGTTGGGGTTGAGGAAGATTATTTTTTTATCTTTTTTATATTTTTTAGAAAATTAAAAGGTACGATCTCGGGGTATTGGATTTGGGGGGTGGTACTTCTACCAATTACTCTACTATCTAATTATCTAATTAATTAAGCTAAGGGGTAGTCTATGTCTATTGATGTGTACTCGTATGATGATTAAAAATGTGTCTACCTAGATACTATTACTCCCAAATTTTCTTTTATTGATGGTTGAATTGTCACGTCCTTATTCTTAACGCGTTGTGTCTTCTAAGGTCGTAGGGTATGCTTTTCTCCCTAACTCTTTGAGAATCCCTTAAGGTTATTGCCTACAAAATCTCTAGGATTCATAAACTAACTCTAAGGTTATCTTTGGATTTTAAGCCTACAATAACTCTAGGCGATTATAAACTAATATTCACAAAGATTACTCAAGCATTAAAAACAAAACGTTGGCCTATTGCAATCCTAAGCCAATTACAATTAAGATAAAAGACAACTAATCAATATTCAATAACTAGGTTTCATAGATCTAAGCAAACACACAAGTAAATTAGCCGGACATGGTAAACATGCAAGCATACACACATACAATCGAAGACATAATGAAATCAATGAAGTAAATTACTTATTATGTTGTAAAATAGGGTATGAGAACCCTAAGATACAGCCCAAGACAAACCAAAATCATTTTAGGTTTTTACTCCACAATTCTCCCTCTCTAAAAGTCTGAAAATCAAATTCTATATATATAGTTACAACTACGACGGCGTCACTCTTTAATTGTGACGCCGTCAGATCACCGCTATTAGGGTTTCATCTTGACCAAGTTAACTTTGTGACGGTGTCACGTTGTGGTTGTGACGCCGTCAGCTTCAACTTTTGACGCCGTCTGAATCTGGATCTAGGCCATCTGAGTCGTGACACCCTACTCTTCAAAGCCTGACGCCGTCAGGTGCAAAATAGCAATTTCACTTCTGAGTCGTCGCAATTAGAGGGACGGCGTCGCCCTTTGTCTGTGACGCCGCCGGGTGCACTTCCAGCAGCTTGAGTGTCTTGATCTTGACTTTAGCCATTTTCTTCACATATGCACGCCTTTTCGTCCAAATAAGCGTCATTCCAGCATTTTGCCTTCAAGAGACCTAAAAAGTGAAAAGGAACGAAATTAAGCAGTAATGGATATAAAAGTGGTTGATTAAGGGCTTAAATGACCTCTCAAAAGTGTACCTTTTAAATCCTTATCAAATATCCCTACACTTGGTATTTGCTTGTCCTCAAACAAATGTGCTTTTGGCCAATTAGTTTACAAGTTAGGGGGCATGAAGCATTGGTTTAGAACCATTCACAACAAGTATAAGCCCCGCAAAATTCATAACAAGCACGAAAATTATATACTAGCACCTCACAAGTGGTGTTTGGATACTCTCATCTCTCGGGTGTATATGAAATATATCAAATTGGAAATGGAAGATAAACACTCATTAACCTGTCCTAATATATAGATTACCATAGGCTTGAGACTAGATCAAACCTCCACAGCTTTGGCGTAAGCACCTAGGAAAAAACTATCTAAGAGGTCTTTTAAAGGGTTGTAATGTTAGGCTTACGGTAGGGAAAACAAAGGGTTTGGTTGGATAGGCGATTTAGTGGAGGCAAGTCAAAAATCTTTATGTTTCAAGCATGAGAAGAATGGCGTTGCTAAGCCAAGACTCGACACTCTAAACTCTAGATAACTTTGAAACAAACAAACATAAATTTAAAGATAGGTATAGGGTGGTAGCCCGTATGTTTTTTTTCATTTTTTCATTTTTTTTTTCAACACTCTTTTTTTCGATTTTTTTTCCATACACTTTTACTCTACCATCCTCTAAGATAACATCAAAATATAATGGATTTATAGGCACATCCTTACACTTGAGTTTTTATTACTCTAACACTAATTTGACCCGAATTGAAAAGATCAAAACATTTAGAGTACATTATTACGTAAATAAAGGGAATTTGAATTTAACGTTCGTTCCCGTCACTCCATAAAATTTAACTTTACCCATGAGTCCCAATCGTCCCAAAACTGTGTACAAAGGATATGACTCGACTTAGCAACTTATGCAAGTAACTAGATAATTGAACTAAGGGTTTAGTATGATAACAATAATGCACTAAAAGTGAGTGCATACAAGGTAGGCTAAGGCGATTTGGGTGTACATGTGGGGGTGGATTGTAAACAATGATCTTCATTGATATTCCGGAAAACCGAAACATCACGAGAACCACAAAAAGGATAGGCTCTGAGGGGTTAACTAGGGGTATCCTGTACCAAAGATGAGTACATCACAAGGGTGCGGGAGAATTACTCAACCGATGAGGAAGAAGTAATTATAATACGGGTATCAAACAAGGGTTATCTTAATGCCTCTTATCATTTAGCTATTCCACTAGCGATCTCAGGATGCATCACAAAACAAGTTCTAGAATCTATTATACTACCGGTACACTCTCGAAGCATTAAAGATGAATGCTTTAATTCCTACAAATCTTGGGGCGAATCTCACATTTTTGGGGTAGAATTTGAGTGGTAAAGGGTTTTGTGCTAGTCATATAACTTCCTATCCATGAGACGCTTTATTAAGACTAATGGCCCACTCCTAAAAGTCATGAAAAATTTTAAATTTGGTGCCAAAATTACCCTAACCGATATGTCTCATGGTTTATTACACAAATGAAATTGGACAAGACAAATAATCAAGGATAAGCAAAGTTTTAAAGTTCCCATTTTATTCTCCCTCCTTACACTTAAACTGAACATTGTCGTCAATGTTCCCCAAAAGTATCAAAATTATGATAATTGAAGGTAATTAAAAGAAAAAGAAACTAATACTCCCCTGGTTAGCTTGGTAGGATCTATGTGAAGTAGTGGTTAAATTCTTCTTCAAGAAGAATGTATGCGTGAAAAGTTCCATCCAATCTTATGTATCTTCTTCTTGATAAATAAAACCTGCACACTTTAAGAAAATAGACAAAACCTTCGCGTAAAATCGGTGGTAAAACTATATATGACTCAACTAAACTAGGATATAATGTTTGTGGAATGGATGTTTACAGGTTTTCTGGAAAACTAAGACCAGAGAAATTCCAAAAATTTGTAAGTAGCACAGAAAACGAGAGAAAGTAAGATAAGTGGTTTCTGCTCCTCCTGACGCCGTCAGGTTGCAATTCTGATGCCGTCAAGTTATCCTGACAGAAACTGGTCTTCTGCATTTTTCTAGAAAAATTCTGGAAAAATTACATCTTTAGAATCTGGAAAAATTTCTGCAAAGCATCCATTATGACTCGATACACGCATTTGACTCTAACAAACACACATATATATCTTTTCAATAATTGTAATTCTCATGTTCACGTTCTTTTAAAAACGTGTGTAATCTTACCTACACTTATCCTTTTTGTAAAATACCTTTATATGTAATTAAGATGAGGTTAAAGACAAAATAAATCATTTTCAAAAATTTAAACATGAGAATAAACAATCAATGAAAAGATATATGACACACAAACAAGCAAACAATTAAGCATGGGTTGCCTCCCACGAAGCGCTTTTTTTTATTTATGAGTCTTGTAGTTAGACTCGAAGTCGTGCCCCTACGTGGTCTCGTTTTTCATCCTCAATGAAAACTCTATCATATTGACAAAATTCTCATCTACTCAATACCTAGGCCCGAGGGTCAAGCAATCCTTAAGCTCAAACCTTTTTCAACATCATCTTCGCTCTTTTCCTCAAAAGCTCTAATGTTGTCTCGCTCATAAAGGGATAAAGGGCCTTATCCATTCATTTTCCAAGGCATCCTATAAGTGATCTCATCGTTCCCTTCCATAAACTTAACCGTTCCTTCAGATTTGTTATAGCTCATTTTAGATTTTTCAACAAACGGTTTTCCTAGCACAACTTGGGACAAGCTATAGTCAATGACACATCCAATGTCTTCTAGGACCACAAAATCAACTAAGTAGGTGAAATTTCTTATAAAGACGTGTGGATCCTTAACTCTTCCCACAAAATTGCAAACCCCACCCGGATACTTAGGGTCTCTCCTAATCTTAAGTCGCTCATTCATAATGTCATTGTAAACAACCGATGACATCACATTAATGGGAGATTCCGTATCTATGTAGGCATGCTCGACATT
Organism: Chrysanthemum makinoi; assembly: GCA_910596185.1. Lineage (NCBI taxonomy): Eukaryota > Viridiplantae > Streptophyta > Magnoliopsida > Asterales > Asteraceae > Chrysanthemum > Chrysanthemum makinoi. The sequence continues at coordinate 32,087,995 of OU343221.1, read as the reverse complement.
CCTATATCCAATCATACAAGGGATTTTGATGTTCCAAGGATTTCCTCTCCTAATCTTTGGGCATATCCTAATGATGGGTGATCGAGGATTGTCGATTATGTATTGGTGATAAGCAACTTCTTCCTTAGTGGGGTAAAGATTGAAGTAAGCACTATCCTTCTCATTCACATTTTTATTCACTAAAACATTATCCGAATTACTTCTAATCATAGAGCCCACAACTGAGGCGCTAACCACTTTTTCAACAGCATCCCTAATTGTACTGTCAAATACCCTTTGTAAATCTTGAAGATCATTGTTTCTACTCACATATAGGTTGCAACGATTATGTTAGTCAGTGGCTTGTGGTTTGAGTGAAAGTGGTTTATTTAGTGGTGGGTTATTGTTTCACGAACAAAGGTCACGAAGAAGGGGGATAGACTACGAGGAAGCTAAAAATGAGAAAGAATCTTACTTGATAGGAATCAAGCAAGGGAACCTAAACGAAATAGAATCCTAACTAGCTATTCTATTCTCTGGCAACGGCGCCAAAAACTTGATACACGTACAACGCGCGTTCGGGGTCAAAGGAAACTTCCTTTTCTTCGAGCAAGTTTTTCAACCACCTAGGCAGTGAACCTAATCGTTGTAGTGTAGTATTAGGGTAAGCCTCATGATTGATATCGTTCTCTAGGGGAATAGTAATGCTAGTGAAAAATTACTACGCTAAGGTTGGGGTTGAGGAAGATTATTTTTTTATCTTTTTTATATTTTTTAGAAAATTGAAAGGTACGATCTCGGGGTATTGGATTTGGAGGGTGGTACTTCTACTAATTACTCTACTATCTAATTATCTAATTAACTAAGCTAAGGGGTAATCTATGTCTATTGATGTGTGCTCGTATGATGATTAAAAATGTGTCTACCTAGATACTATTACTCCCTAGTTATCTTTTATTGATGGTTGAATTGTCACGTCCTTATTCTTAACGCGTTGTGTCTTCTAAGGTCGTAGGGTATGCTTTTCTCCCTAACTCTTTGAGAATACCTTAAGGTTATTGCCTACAAAGTCTCTATGATTCATAAACTAACTCTAAGGTTATCTTTAGATTTTTAGCCTACAATAACTGTAGGCGATTATAAACTAATGTGTTAGTGCAAATATTACGATATTTAATCTATACATTCTCATTTGTTTTGTTGATGACAAACATGTAACTTGTAATACATAATGTAAAATGTATAAGTTACTTGTAAGTATATCTTGTCTCAACATACTCTCAACACCTCTCGATGACTCAAGGTCCTTGTATGCTACAACAAAGGTTCGTACATGTTTGTTATGTTGCATTATGATCAAACCCCTAACAAACCATTAAACATGTTTAGTTAAATAGTTTATAAAACACTTAAGTAAACATAAGTAAATGTGTTGGGTAAAACCCATGACCCATGACCCAAGACCCATACCCAATGTCTAGATACATTGTACCTTGGTGGGCACTCAAATCCTTGACCCATAGCCCATAGTTTTAACCCATAAACCATGGGTAAAGAGGAGCGTGCACGGATCCCTCAGATGACCCACGGATCCCTTGGATTTACAAAGCCGGATCCCTCCAGAAGGGATCCTTGGGGCAGAACATGGTTTTGGTCTTTTTGCCTATAAATAGCAAACCACTTCTTACCATTTCTTCATACTTTCACACATAGTTTCTCTCAACCAAATCTAGGATACTTAGATCATTAGGAAACATGTAAACCACCCTCATCTCATATGATCATAATGCTTCTAACTCTCATTTGTTGTAAGCATACTTTTGAAGTGATCCTCCAAAGCAAGCTTAGAGATCTTGCTTCCTTACCTATTGAAGCGATCACCCATCACAAGATACAAGCACATGAAGATCTTATACAACAAGCTTGGGAAACTTGTCATCTTCATTCATAGAAGACTAACTACATCATGCTTTGGGTTCTTGATGTTTAGTCTAGGAGTTCATATCCATTAGACACATTGTCTTGGATATTATCTAGTATCATATTCTTGTATCTATGACTAGACTAGATGGTTTATGTGTTTGTACCATAAAACACAAGGTTTGTTATGTTGGGCCACAAAACATAACGAGTGTCATAGATGTGTCAAAGGCATTAGTGAAGAGTGCCGAAGATCCGTGTTGAAGGCATTAGTGAAAGGTGCTGAAGGATCGTGTAAATGGCATTAGTGAAGAATGCCTAGGTCGTATAATCGATGAGGTGCATCGTTATACATATAGTATTTGTTTAGATCCAAGGATGGTGATATCCTTGATGGTGTTGTAACAAGGAGTGGATCTCCTTGGGATTAGGTGTTGTGTTGTGATGGGTAGTAGTTCCTCCATAGTAATGGAACTAGGTGCTTAGCCTAGTACCTAATAAAGGGTAGGCGACGTTTGTAGGTGTGGTTCATCTTGGAGTGAAAGAACCCGGTGGTTAGCCTAGCACCGTATAAAGGGTAGGCGACGTTGTGATAGGTGTGGTTCGCCTTGTGTGAAGAACTCGGATTTAGCTGTACCGGAAAAATGTGTAAGCGACGTTGTGAAGGCTTCTTCGCCATAAGGAATTGGTGTAGTGATTACGAACTCTCGAGTAGGTGACTCGGGGAGTGGAGTAGGGCAAGGAAATTGTCCTTGTAGCCGAACCACTATAAATCCTCGTGGTGGTTTGTCTATCCTTTTACTTATCGCTTTACTCTTATTCTTGCATTACATTGTTTATTTTCTATGTGGTTGATGTCTATGTTTGTGACATATACTTGGTCTTTCATATAGTCACAAACTATATTTAACACTTTACATATTATGACACGCTTGATCAAGAAAAAACAACCGGACTAATAATGGTGAAACTTAATTTTTAATGAACCATTAATCTTGCGGAATCTTATGTGATATTAAGGGGTTGGCCTTACATGCCGTAATGCGTTAAATGCATCCTCGCGTCGAGATTAGCAAATGCAATGCTTTATACTATATTTGATACAAAAGTTTTAAGTTTGAAACGGAACGTGTTCACCGCCCTCTCGTTTCACAATTGGTATGAGCGGGGTTGGCTCTAGTTTTTAAAACAAATGGTTTTCAAAATGAGTAAGGTCCTCGTATCAAATTTTTGGTGAAGTCAAGCATAATATGAAAAGTGTCTTGTTATTTTTTTTCTCTTTGAAGTTTTGTTATTAGATATCTTGTTAATCAAGCTTGAATAAAGGTAAAAATGGATAATATAATTTCACTAAAAAGTCTACAAAGGTTAAACCTTTTTAAATTCGGTCGCGTGCATTTGTGTAATTCGTGGTCGATCCGCGGATCCTCAGGTTACACTGGACGGATCCCTCAAGCAAGGGATCCGTGGGATCCGTGGTACATAAGACATTTTTTGTCTGAATTTCAAAAATTCATAACTTTTTAACCGTATGGAGTTATAAGTCGTACCACCTATCGTTTTAAAGGTATTTGAGTCTACTTTCATTTAAAAATGATTTCATAAACTGATTCAAAACAAAAATTTACAGAATCATTGATTTATAATAGAAAGTCATTTTTCGGTCATAACTTTTGCACAACTTTTGATCTAATTGGAGACGGATGTTTTCATCTTTGAATAACAATGTATCCTCTTTTGAAATTAAGGTTTTGATCATATACATAAAAAACTAATCAAGCTTGATATACATGTTTATATTTAACACAAAGCGATGAAAAGAACTTTCGTATGCTATGCTAAATGATAAATTGTCTTCTTTGCATTACTTGATTATATGCTTATCTCAAATAGCTTTTGTGCTTGTTTGATTGAATAACATATGTGGTTTCTTTACCTTGCTATTCATTCTCTTGTTTGTCGATTTGGTAATATTCTACTAATCAATGTGCTATTTGAAGAAGTGTTTGGGATAACATCTAGTTGTGTCGAAAATGTTAGTTTAGATACTTAGATAAGTCATATAGGTTGAAAAATGTTTAAAAAAAACATATAACACACTAAATGGATTTTTGATTGAGTTTGTCATGTGTGCAACATAAATGTTTTATGTGCCTATATGATTTCTTTTGTTCTTGTATCATTTTCTAAAACAACAAGAATGTACATCGGATCATAACCTACACTTGTGTTGATGATGTACTCTCCCATTTTCCTTTTCATGATCGCTCTCAAAGCTTCATAGTAGGATTGACAACTTGATTATTTCATCCGATATACTCAAGTAAATTATTTTACAACGCAAATATAATTGTTCATATCCGAAAGTCCAAACTCAAGCTTTCCAACAACATATGTTGAACTAGCTCATCCAACCATTTTTTGTTGTTCACCATATGGACAATTTTAAATTTATTTTTTAACATGACACCTTCGTCACCTTAGTTGTCTCAAGTATAATATTAAATGAAGCAAAGTATCATCATTGTTACTCTTCGATAGGCCATTGTAGGAATATAAATTTTCCTAACTTGAGAATGAATCCTGGAGAACTTATTGCACTAGAAACTCAATTTGACCTAACGGTTGAATTGCTTCCTTGAAAGAAGTTGGGTATGTGGAATCGCCCGTAAAAATGGTCGTGTTTAGCCATAATTGAGCACCACTAGTAGTAGTCTCATATTCATTCTCTCACTTGAGAAATTTATACTCCTATGTTTTCCTAAAGTAAGTTTATAATGGAAATACTTTGCATTATCTTAGGATTACTAATCAAACAAGTTGTAAAATTAATTTTTTTTGTTAATCACAACCACTTGCCTCATCAAGCGATTATCTTGCTTTGATCGAGAAGAGCTACATGACTTCATGGACGAAGTTCATTGTATCACCATCCGTAATGACTAGATTGTCCTAAACTAGCACCTCACAACTCTTTTGTCTTGAACACCATTATGTGCTCTTTTCTTTCTAGACACATACCTTGCATGTCATTGTTAGTGTAAATGATTTACTAATCTAGACCGTAAATCTATTTTGGGCTTCTTGAATAGTGCTTGTTAAGTTTGCTAAACCTTTGTGTTATTTGTGAGCTCGATCTCATTTGATTGCATATATGTGATCTCTACATGCTCTCCTTGCTTTGCTTAAATACATGTATACTTGTTGTAGAAATCATTAGTTTCATAATTCGAAACATAGAGCAAAATTCTGCAACTATTCTGTTAAGAAAATCTGACGCCGGATCCCTTAGATGTAACTAGACGGATCCCTCAATTGAAGGATCCGTGGGATCCGGGTGGACAGAAGTTCCTTTTTAGCCTCCTTGCATCAATCCAACATTCTAGACCTTATTGGACTAGTTAAACATGCTACATTAGGATCACTTAAACTTTCCTTAGCTCAGTTGATCTCACATTCAATCATGAATGATTTAGGATCACATTCAAAGTATTTTTGATTTATCATTACTTCAAAACTCACCATCTTTCGCTCCAATGTTTACACATTGTTCGTCTCATCTCAAAACACTTAGTTTGATATTTCTCTCAATTTTAGCAAATTGATTTTAGTCATCTTTACCTCAAAATAGGCCAAAAACTAGTTTTTAATTTCTTAAGATTTTTAAGGAATTTTCCAAATCTCTCTTAAGTCATCATCTGATCTCTAGGATCATTTAACACCACTTGACACTCTCAAATCTCTTAGTGTCATCTTTGATCATCCACTGGTGCTCATAAAGCCCCATTTCTTTCCATAAAGGGCAATCATTAGCTACCATCACTCATTGCTCTTGATCAATTAAGTACTCTTTCATTTAAGACACTTAGGAAGACTAAACACTCAAGGAGGTATAGGCGTTAGACCTTACAAACATCATTTTATTCTTTCCTAGTGGCGGCAGCGGATCCCTAGGATTAGCCTAGAGCGGATCCCTCATTGGAGGAAGGTGGGATCGGGTGATAGATTCATGTCAACTCTAGCTAAAACAATCATTTAAGTCCATCTTCATATAAGACACTTAATATACTAAGTAACTTAGGATATGTAGGTGCTAGACCTTGCTAGAACCCCATCACCTCATTTTCACCTCATGTGGAACAATATGTACATTATCTCTTTAGATAATCATTTCAAATTTCCTTTTCCACACAAGCACTTGCTCAACACTTAGGATTATCATTTTCGTATATGTTTATAAATGAGTTGCATTTATATGATTCTATACGTGTTCTTTCTTTTCGTTTCATGATTTTATGTGAACAATTTATCCATTTGTATAAATGTTTTCCTTTTGTACTAACTCTTTTGGATTATTGTAGGATGACAATGGTCGATTTCATCATCAAGTCAAGTTGTGCTCATTCGCACATTTCCTTTATATATTCCTAATCTTGCATCATCCTAACCATCTTACTCCACTTTTATCACCACTCACAAAGTCATCATGTCTACCACCTCTATTGAGTCATCAACCAAGTCAAAGATTCATCTTAATACCTTTCATCACCTCTACCACAACTTCCATACCGCTAAGTCATAATGATGATTTCTATCACTATCACCGTGTCCAAGGTCTAGTTCATGGACTACGTGATGAAGTATGTTCTACCACACCCTACTTGTGTCAACCACAACCTTAAACCACAAGCTACTTGTGTCAACCACATCCTACAAGTGTCTCACTACCACTACAATTTATGGTCGCTCAACCATCCTTCACAAACATCTATGTTGTCAAAAGCCAAGTGAATTTCGTAATGAAATGCGTCTCATACCTAAGCACATTTTTTTTAAAGTTGAACAAACCTTACAACCTCTAAACCAACCAAGATGATGCAAGTAGTAGGATCATTTTTTTTAACACTAATCCTTTCTTTGTAGGTTCATATATATACACTTTGATGTGTATGGGATTCTCGTCTATTTATGGGCGAAATTTTACACTATTTTTTTTGTAGGTTCTTCTTGACGCCCTCAAGCTAGGGGAGCTTTCGTCGAGCATTTATAAAGTGCATCATATGACTTACTCGTCCAAGGAAGAATATAATGTTGCACTAACTTTTTGTTTTGTAGATTTTCAAAACACACTAGGAGTACTTGACGCTCTCAATAAAGGGGAGTTTTTCGTCAAAGCTAAAACATTGCAAATTTTGCAATAACTTCGTCTTAGCCTTCCTAAAATACTTGACGCCTTTAACAAGGGGGAGCAACCGTCAAGGGGGAGCATGCACACATTCATTCTTCAAAATTCCTTTATGTTTCAACAAAAGGGAGATTTCTTTCTCATCATATATTTTTCCTTTTTCTTTTCTTCTTAACACTAACCTTGATGTAGGTTAAGCCTCAAAAATTTGATCCATTGAGCCGTTGGAAATAATGGTTATAATTCAAAGGATCTTTCTATTTTTTTGTGTGTGACTCTCTAGGTTCCTCTTAAAGGCGAGATCACCACCTTTTGAAGACGTGCAAGCTCAAAGTCATGAGTTGCTAAGCTTCTTCATTAGTGTTTCGTGTTGAAGGTATTGGCGTGGTGTGCCAATTGGAGCAATAAGGTGTTTTTATTTTAACTTCACTAGGGATGATGCAAACTCGCCATTCTTGGGAGAAAGGACACACCATTTTTTAGACAAAGGGGAGAAGAGTGTAAACGAAGAAGGTAATGTATGGAAGTACGGACACAAGTAACTTTGACATTTTACCTATCTATTACGTTTACATATATTTTGTCATCATCAAAAGGGGGAGATTGTTAGTGCAAATATTACGATATTTAATCTATACATTCTCATTTGTTTTATTGATGACAAACATGTAACTTGTAATACATAACGTAAAATGTATAAGTTACTTGTAAGTATATCTTGTCTCAACATACTCTCAACACCTCTCGATGACTCAAGGTCCTTGTATGCTACAACAAAGGTTCGTACATGTTTGTTATGTTGCATTATGATCAAACCCTTAACAAACCATTAAACATGTTTAGTTAAATAGTTTATAAAACACTTAAGTAAACATAAGTAAATGTGTTGGGTAAAACTAATGACATCCCAGAAAAACCAAATCATGACCCATAGCCCATAGTTTTAACCCATAAACCATGGGTAGAGATGCACGGATCCCTCAGATGACCCACGAGGATCCTTGGATTTACAAAGCGGATCCCTCCAGAGGGATCCTTGGGGCATAACATGGTTTTGGTCTTTTTGCCTATAAATAGCAAACCACTTCTTACCATTTCTTCATACTTTCACACATAGTTTCTCTCAACCAAATCTAGGATACTTAGATCATTAGGAAACATGTAAACCACCCTCATCTCATATGATCATAATGCTTCTAACTCTCATTTGTTGTAAGCATACTTTTGAAGTGATCCTCCAAAGCAAGCTTAGAGATCTTGCTTCCTTACCTACTGAAGTGATCACCCATCACAAGATACAAGCACATGAAGATCTTATACAACAAGCTTGGGAAACTTGTCATCTTCATTCATAGAAGACTAACTACATCATGCTTTGGGTTCTTGATGTTTAGTCTAGGAGTTCATATCCATTAGACACATTGTCTTGGATATTATCTAGTATCATATTCTTGTATCTATGACTAGACTAGATGGTTTATGTGTTTGTACCATAAAACACAAGGTTTGTTATGTTGGGCCACAAAACATAACGAGTGTCATAGATGTGTCAAAGGCATTAGTGAAGAGTGCCGAAGATCCGTGTTGAAGGCATTAGTGAAAGGTGCTGAAGGATCGTGTAAATGGCATTAGTGAAGAATGCCTAGGTCGTATAATCGATGAGGTGCATCATTATACATATAGTATTTGTTTAGATCCAAGGATGGTGATATCCTTGATGGTGTTGTAACAAGGAGTGGATCTCCTTGAGATTAGGTGTTGTGTTGTGATGGGTAGTAGTTCCTCCATAGTAATGGAACTAGGTTGCTTAGCCTGTACTAATAAAGGGTAGGCGACGTTGTGTAGGTGTGGTTCACCTTGGAGTGAAAGAACCCGTGGTTAGCCTAGCACCATATAAAGGGTAGGACGTTGTGTTAGGTGTGGTTCGCCTTGGTGTGAAAGAACTCGGTATTTAGCTTTGTACGGAAAAGGTGTAGCGCGTTGTGAAGGCTTCTCCGCCATAAGGAGTTGGTGTAGTGATCTGAACTCGAGTAGGTGACTCGGGGAGTGGAGTAGGGCAAGGAAGGTGTCCTTATAGCGGAACCACTATAAATCATCGTGTTGGTTTGTCTATCCTTTTACTTATCGCTTTACTCTTATTCTTGCATTACGTTGTTTATTTTCTATGTGGTTGATGTCTATGTTTGTGACATATACTTGGTCTTTCATATAGTCACAAACTATATTTAACACTTTACATATTATGACACGCTTGATCAAGAAAAGCGACCGGGACTAATAATGGTGACACTTGATTTTTAATGAACCATTAATCTTGCGGAATCTTATGTGATATTAAGGGGTTGGCCTTACATGCCGTAATGCGTTAAATGCATCCTCGCGTCGAGATTAGCAAATGCAATGGTTTATACTATATTTGATACAAAAGTTTTAAGTTTGAAACGGAAACGTATTCACCCCCCCCCCTCTACGTTTTCACATAATGTTCACAAAGATTATTCAAGCATTAAAAACACAACGTTGGCCTATTGCAATCCTAAGCCAATTACAATTAAGATAAGAGACAACCAATCAATATTCAATAACTAGGTTTTATAGATCTAAACAAACACACAAGTAAATTATCCGGACATGGTAAACATGCAAGCATACACACATACAATCGAAAACATAATGAAATCAATGAATTAAATTACTTATCTTGTTGTAAAATAGGGTATGAGAACCTAAGATACTTTAAGACAAACCAAAATCGTTTTAGGTTTTTACTCCACAATTCTCCCTCTCTAAAAGTCGAAAATGAATTCTATATATAGAGTTACAACTGCGGCAGTCCTCTTTAATTATGACGCCATCAGATCGCCATCATTAGGGTTTCGTTTTGACCAAGTCAACTTTGTGACGGCGTCACATTGTGGTTGTAATGCCGTCAGCTTCAACCGGCGCCGTCGAATCTGAATCTAGGCGTCTGAGTCGTGGCGTACTCTTCAAAGCTTGACGAGTCATATGCAAAATAGCAATTTCACTTCGAGTCGCACAATTGGGATGGCGTCACCCTTTGTCTGTGACGTCGTCCGGTGCACTTCCGCAGGTGTCTTGATCTTGACTTTAGCTATTTTCTTCACATATTCACGCCTTTTCGTCTAAATAAGCGTCATTCCAGCATTTTGCCTTCAAGAGACCTAAAAAGTGAAAAGGAACGAAATTAAGTAGTAACGGATATAAAAGTGGTCGATTAAGGGCTTAAATGACCCCTCAAAAGTGTACCTTTTAAATCCTTATCAGTCATCCTAATGTGCCTGATTTGATTAAAAATCAATAATAAGAAGATGTGTAGTATGTGGGTAACTCAAACGTGTTAGGTTTGAGCACCGAGATCGTTCCGAACGAGGGTTGAATGGAATTTCCAACTCACGTCTCAATAATCGGGATTCGAATAAGAAAAGGGGCATAAGATGATATTATCTAAACTACGGGATAAGGAAAGCAAATGGAACATATAATCTACGGGAAATCCTAAGAACTAAGGCAAACTACGCAATTCTATGCTAAAACACAAAAACGGGAATTAAACGAAACGCGAATAAAATAAACGCGTCTATTCTAAGTCCTAAAAATAACCTAAACTTACTTTTACTCTAGAAATGATATTAGAAAACTAATTATGAATTAAAACTATTTTTTAGGAATTTTCTTGATTTTATTTTAATTAAAAACTAATTATTAACTTTAAAAATAAAAACTAATTAACTAAAAATTATCAAAGAGAGAGGGAAAAATATGAAAAAAAATCTTTTTTATGCTTTTTACATTTATCTTAAACTATTAAAATTGAAAAATTATTTTTTTGGAACTTTTTCTCAATTAATTGCAATTAAAGCTAATTTAAAATGATTAAAAACTGTTTTTAAATAAGAAAAATACTAAACAGTAACTAAAAATTATGAAAATTTCAGGGAAATCCTAAAATATTATTCTAAAGCTGAGAAAAATAAGAAAGCATGGGCTTATGTGTAAGAAACTGCAGCTGTAGTGTAAACTAGTATGAGAATAAGCAAATGAAATAAGCAAATAAGCTCTACAGTACACCAACTGATAACATAAGCTAAACAACTCTAAAAATACTCTAAGGCAAGCATCTACATCTAATCCTAACACCTAAAGAGCATATAACCAGGGTTTAAGCCAACTGACATATAAGCTCAAAGGCAAACTGACCCTACTGTTTAAGCAATTGCATCAGCTTATCCAAAAAGCAAAAGAGAAAACCAAAGGTGGAGATCTGAAGACCACCTAGCAGAGAGCATGTGTACCAATTTACAGCTACTGAGGACAAGTTTTAAAGAAGTTAGAGGGCAAACAAAAAGTGGCAAAACAAGGACAGCAAGCGATGGCAGAAACAGTGAGCTAGGGACCTACTTAGGAGCTTATCTATGAGCTTATTCAAGGAGCTAAAGCTAAAACCAGAAATGTGGTCTTAAAGACCACCTAGCCTACTCCTAATGTGCCAAATATCAGACCTTAGTTACTTGAAATGAACAGTATACAAAGGCTGCAAGTTTGGAGAAAAACCAGTGTTGACACAGATTTGACTTTTAAATGACAGTTGATTAAGTTGACCAAAATGAGAATAGGAAGCAAATATTGGACTGATATGGATGTAATAAGCTAAAATACAACTAAAACAAGCTAGCTTAACCAAATCTAAACCTAAATGAGATGATGACAAGGATTCTAACAGTGAGCACACAAGCAGTTACAAAGATATTTTGACTTATGAATAAACAGCATAAAACAAGGTCTGATATTGATGCAAATGACTATACTCAACCTCAAGTAACTGATCTAAGCCAAAATTGCAACCTCTAAAACAGATTTATAAAGCAATCCAAACACCCCTTTAAGATTCATGAAAATGCTTTAAACCACTAATCTAGATGAAAGCTGACCACAATCAATTCAAACTTACTAATTAACACATCATTAAGCTATTTAACAGATTGAAACCATAAATCAACCCAGATTAGTTTGACTTTCAAAACCTTGACCCGTTTTGACTTTTACCAAAACTTGAGATTAATGCTAAAATGTAACCATCAAAAGCTCACATAAGCTTGCAAAAGCTTGTGAGCTACTAACAGAACTAAATGATTCTTAAACACTAGAAAGCCTTGAAATCAGAATTGAAAAGTAAATGAGTAAATTAGAAACTTGCATTTAACAAAATGAGGTTACAAAACTTGACTTTAAAACGAAATTACACCTATTAAAACAAGAAATGACGAAATTAAATGGCCAAAATCTCTCTAATGCCTAAGAGATTGGACAAGAAATAAAATGAGCTTAGAGGTCTTTATATATCCGAGCTTGGGATGCCTTTGAGAGGTTCTGGTCTTTCATCTTGGCCATTCATTCATCATTGCATCATCTCATCAAATCTCAATCGTTGGATCATGTGGTGAGGTGTTTAAGCCAATGGGAGAGCTCCTTTTGTCCACTGTGGCATTCTATTGCATCATATCCTCTGACAAGGTGGCAGGAGTTTCTAGAAGCCTTGAAAGATTCTAAGTACAAAGCTTGGTGTTTGGAATTGGTGATTGGGTGTGTGTACGGGGTGTGTTTGGGGAAGAAGAGTCCTGTAGAGGTAAAGGCGCGTTTGGGTTGGAAACAGATTTAATATATTAATTTGACTTGTTTTAATGATTTTGACTGGGTAAAGTGTACACGGGTTAGGATAACGGGTCTTGTGGTATTCGGGTAAGTTTATTATGTGGCCGGGTCTTGTGGATTGGACTGGGGTGAATGTTGGGCTGAGACAGATATTGGATCATGGATATATGTATGGATTGGTCTTGGACTAACATTGGATTTAAAGGTAATATAGGGACTAAAGTTGTACATTCGGATATTTGAGGGACCAATCATGTAATGTTTGAAAATATCTTCAAGGACCATTCTTGTCAACCATAAATAATCCAGGGACTGATTTTGCAACTTTCTGAATCTTCAAGGGCCATTTCTGTCAAATGCTGAAACTTGAGGGATTGTTTGACATTTCTTCAAACTTTGATCAAATATTCACAAATCATCCTCAGAGATTAGAAATCTTCAAAATGTATAATTACCTTCCGGGCCAGCTAAATCTCTTAATCTCGTGCTTTCGGATTCGTCTGATTTGGTACTTTTTTGCGTGTTTTTACATATCCGTACCTGCACAAGCACAAACTCAAGAAAACCACAAATATTAGCAATAAACGGCTCTTTCTTGGTTATTTTGGGTCTATTTTGATATAGAAAAGGTATGTGTTTTAGCACATACCAAAATACCCCAGACGAGACCATTGCCGTGTCCTCACGCAATGCAATCAACTCACGCTTCTAAAACCAAGGATTTCAATCTCTTTCTACTAAACCATTGATATGTCCAAACCATCAAGTTATCTCACACAAGCTAGCCACTTGTGAATGACTAGTAAGAAACTTTAAACAGTTCAACACCCAATTAGAAGAAGTAGTCAATGTCCTCAAAAGAGATTAAGAAGCCTTAATTCTAAAACGCCCGTTTACCTTTTTAATTCACATATATAGATATTACAATTAAGCACCTTCCGGTTATGAATGACGGTTTGTTGAACTTTCATGTCGATCAATAACTCAAACATTTTTCAAACGACACGTTAGGATCACGGAGTAGAAAACACAACACAGTGTGAAGTGACCATACGGATAGAATACATCGTCCCTGATTTTTCACAAGTCCCAAACTAAGCGTAAAACGGAAATCATTGTTAAGTATGACTCTAGATGCTAACACTACCATGGAAGTTACTTGTGTACTTACCTTTCGTTCCCATTTTCCTATTTTCCTCTAGACTTTTTTTATTTTTGTGAGAAATGAATTTCTTCAAATTCTCGTTTCGATAACTATTATTCCGATAAAGATACAAAGCTAAGTCGATAATTAGTTATCCGTCTTCTCTCAAGAACCATTGTCGTAAAAATGAGGTCCACATCAAGGAATTTTATTACTTATACTTTTTCATTTTTCAACATCATTTTTTTTTCACATGAACTTTTACTTTTTATTGATATGAGCTGTGAACCACGAGCTTCGGGGTAATTCCAAGACTATAGGCTTCATGAGATGAGAATCCCTTTGGTTAGGCTAAGACCTCATTCAATCCCGGCTAAAGATCCAAGGGTCCGATCTCGACACGCAGACTCACAACTTTATTACTTTAACACTTATCACTGATTACTCATTTATTTATTACGGATCCTTGATGTGTACCCAATTTTAAAACAAAGATTCTTTTAAGAAGATAAAGAACTAACTATCGCCAAAACTCGACATCTCTAATTATTTAGACAGATATGGGGTGAAACAATTTTGTGGGAACAAAAAGCCAAAAGTACCTTCGATGGGCTCTAAAGAGAACCAACTACTCCACGCTTAGCATCTAAACTCATAAGTAACTCTATCATTTCTCGATCTCTGCAAATTTAAAATCCCAAATAATGAGATCCGAAGATGCTTAGCCGATAATTTTTAGATTATCTATGGTTAAGGGAACAAGCTAGGGCTCAACACGCCCGGTCAAGTCAGAATTTCATTCCTACTCTCACCAGCGGAAAGTCAACAAGGTGTCAAAACATATATTAACTTAGCAAATGCTTCGTCTAATGAGATCAAGTCATGCATATTTAAAGTCACTCAGGGAAACTTGCAAAATCTTGGCCTTGTGAGCTAGAATTCGCATTTTATAGCTTCTAATCTAAGAGACTAGCAAAACCTTTCAATCAAAAAGACTAACAAAAGCTTACAAAAAATTTTAAAATTTTGCTCATTTTTGCACGATTTTTTCAATTTTATAAGGAAAAACGGGGTTACGAGAGAAACACAACAGAAATAAGCAAGTGCGGTCAAATCAAATCGAAGATTACCCTACCCCAGACTAGAACGAAACATTGTCCTCAATGTTTAAAGCAAGGGTAACACGAAAATCTAAAAGCCGTTTATTAAGTATGCTCAAAGATAAACGTTAGTCGATAAGATTAGGATATCGGATTTCCATCAGCATCGATCATGAAACTCGAGTGGAGAAATGACAAACTTTGAGCACGAGAGTCTTCATATCGGGAACATCCTACACACAATATCACAAACAACCAAACACGTCGAAGAGGCGGACCCCGTCACTTATTAGAAAATAGAAAGAAGATAGAGATAAGCATGGGGTGCCTCCCCACGAAGCATCTTGTTTTCTTAAACGAGTCTCTAGCTTGACTCGTCCCCGAATTCATTTGTCCTTGGGGAAGAAAGTGGTAGAGATACCAGGGTCAAAAACGGTGTCCTCATTCCGAAAGAATGAGACGGGTGGTTGGGAGGGAAGAAAATGTCGGGCTCAAGCACATAAGGAATGATTCCTCCAAACTCACATAAGGCATATGAAAGATCGATCCATCATCCGGTGGTTTTGGGGTGGGCGTCGGGATGATGGATCAAAGTGAGAAAACTCCAAAGGCGGGAGCTTATGGTAAGGGATAAGATGTAATGGCTCAAAAATGAAGGCATCCAAGAGAGGATCCTTATCACGAATAATGGTTATAACATGAAACTTATCAATGAATATCCCGGGTTTAAAGATTTTGTCTTCACATGCGGGCTCATCGGGATAAGTGATGGTGGACTCATCAGAAGAAGGAGAGTCAAAAGAACCATCAAGAACAACCATAACATCCTCAATACCCGGTGGTATTGGGTCATCAATAGGTAAGTCGATTTCTTCCATATCAGAATCACGTGGCGGTTTATCAAGAATATCGTCTTCAACCATTTTAGTCGAAATCTCCACAATATCTTCAGTGTCGGATTCAATACTTTCTTCATCACATGACGGGAGAGAAAGGTCGGAACACAGAGGTGGGACAAGTGGTGTGCTCTGAGAGCTAGCAATATCCACCACTTCCGTTGTGGTCTCTGAATCGGACTCAAAATCTTGGTCAAAAAGAGATTAACTTCAAAAGGTGTAGTCATCATGAACTTGAAAACTGGATTTGAAAAATCGGAAGTACCTGGGGTATGGAAGAGAATTAAAAGCGAATCACAATCACTATCAGATATATCCTCGGACTCACTGGGATTAAGGCTCTCAACACAAGACGATTCCGTTTCGGAATAGTGCTAAGAGGCTCGTCCCCCATTATGAGAGAGTCAATGGGATCAACAATGTTTGAAGAAATAGAATCATCGACCTCTTCCAATACAATATCACTTCTCTCATCCGGTGTGAGTGAAGGGGAAGGGTCGAAATGAAGGGTTAGAAACGGGAGGTTTCATTCGACAAACTTTCATAATATTCTTTCATTTGGATGGAATCCTCATCATCATCGTCGATGTAAGTCGTGAGCCATCGGGCACGTCTTGCAAGTGCTTGCTCCTCAATTCGTATTTCTTCAAGGCATTTTTCAATGAAATGCTCGTTCTTTTCTTCGAGTAATTCTAATATAGATCTTTCGTTGCGAGATGCTCGATCTTCGGCAAGTAATTCACCATACGTTTTCTGATGAGGATCTTTATCCATAAATTCTTTGGGTATATTAATACATCTTTGGAAACTATCTTGAGGAATTTGCGGATGTTGTGGTTGAATCTCTTGGTATTGTGGAGGTGGGTCATAAGAATAGTCGTAATTATCACAAGGAACTTGCTCGTAAGCAATCGGGTTCTGCATCTGACAATCGGAATTAAAGTGCGGACCTCCACAATACTCACAACAGTATGTTTGTTGTGACGGGTTTGGTGAAGTATATGGATAAGGTTCATAACCAAAGGTCTGATTGTTATATTGAGCTTGACATTGAAAACCTTGGTGAGGACCTCCACAGTACTCACACGAGTATGACTCCGTCTCATGGTATGGGGATTGGTTAAGGAATCAATTCGTTATCATTGTAGGGATATTGGTCGTAGACAAACTCGTCTCCGTATATTCAAATGCTACAACCGGGACAATTCCACCATTTTGAGGTACCCCACACCATTGACAACCATAATGGTAAGACGAAGACATCGAGAAGAATTATACGAATAAGAGGGTAAAGAGATAAAGAATTGACGGTTCAGAGGGTAAAGAAGAATATTTTTGGGTTTTTAGAAAACATATTTTGAAAAGGAAAATCTTTTTGGGTTTTTGAAAAAGATATATTTACAAAATGACGGTAACTTCACGGGGAAGGATCTTCAAATGCACGCGATTCGAGACGGAATACGAAAACTCGCTACAAGCCCTCCCCGGCGACGGCGCCAAAAATTGATTTCTGAAAAAAATCAATAATAAGAAGATGTGTAGTATGTGGGTAACTCAAACGTGTTAGGTTTGAGCACCGAGATCGTTCGGAACGAGGGTTGAATGGAATTTTCAACTCACGTCTCAATAATCGGGATTCGAATAAGAAAAGGGGCATAAGATGATATTATTTAAACTACGGGATAAGGAAAGCAAATGGAACATATAATCTACGGGAAATCCTAAGAACTAAGGCAAACTACGCAATTCTATGCTAAAACACAAAAACGGGAATTAAACGAAACGCGAATAAAATGCAATAACGTCTATTCTAAGTCCTAAAAATAACCTAAACTTACTTTTACTCTAGAAATGATATTAGAAAACTAATTATGAATTAAAACTATTTTTTAGGAATTTTCTTGATTTTATTTTAATTAAAAACTAATTATTAACTTTAAAAATAAAAACTAATTAACTAAAAATTATCAAAGAGAGAGGGAAAAATATGAAAAAAAATCTTTTTTATGCTTTTTACATTTATCTTAAACTATTAAAATTGAAAAATTATTTTTTTGGAACTTTTTCTCAATTAATTGCAATTAAAGCTAATTTAAAATGATTAAAAACTGTTTTTAAATAAGAAAAATACTAAACAGTAACTAAAAATTATGAAAATTTCAGGGAAATCCTAAAATATTATTCTAAAGCTGAGAAAAATAAGAAAGCATGGGCTTATGTGTAAGAAACTGCAGCTGTAGTGTAAACTAGTATGAGAATAAGCAAATGAAATAAGCAAATAAGCTCTACAGTACACCAACTGATAACATAAGCTAAACAACTCTAAAAATACTCTAAGGCAAGCATCTACATCTAATCCTAACACCTAAAGAGCATATAACCAGGGTTTAAGCCAACTGACATATAAGCTCAA
The DNA here is from genome assembly GCA_910596185.1 of Chrysanthemum makinoi. Lineage (NCBI taxonomy): Eukaryota > Viridiplantae > Streptophyta > Magnoliopsida > Asterales > Asteraceae > Chrysanthemum > Chrysanthemum makinoi. Next base: position 32,069,688 of record OU343221.1, on the reverse strand, counting down.
AGGCAAACTGACCCTACTGTTTAAGCAATTGCATTAGCTTATCCAAAAAGCAAAAGAGAAAACCAACGGTGGAGATCTGAAGACCACCTAGCAGAGAGCATGTGTACCAATTTACAGCTACTGAGGACAAGTTTTAAAGAAGTTAGAGGGCAAACAAAAAGTGGCAAAACAAGGACAGCAAGCTGATGAGCAGAACAGTGAGCTAGGGACCTACTTAGGAGCTTATCTATGAGCTTATTCAAGGAGCTAAAGCTAAAACCAGAAATGTGGTCTTAAAGACCACCTAGCCTACTCCTAATGTGCCAAATATCAGACCTTAGTTACTTGAAATGAACAGTATACAAAGGCTGCAAGTTTGGAGAAAAACCAGTGTTGACACAGATTTGACTTTAAATGACAGTGATTAAGTTGACTAAAATGAGATTAGGAAGCAAATATTGGACTGATATGGATGTAATAAGCTAAAATACAACTGAAACAAGCTAGCTTAACCAAATCTAAACCTAAATGAGATGATGACAGTAACTGATTCTAACAGGTGAGCACACAAGAGCAGTTACAAAGATATTTTGACTTTTGAATAAAACAGGCATAAAACAAGGTCTGATATTGATGCAAATGACTATACCCAACCTCAAGTAACTGATCTAAGCCAAAATTGCAACCTCTAAAACAGATTTATAAAGCAATCCAAACACCCCTTTAAGATTCATGAAAATGCTTTAAACCACTAATCTAGATGAAAGCTGACCACAATCAATTCAAACTTACTAATTAACACATCATTAAGCTATTTAATCAGATTGAAACCATAAATCAACCCAGATTAGTTTGACTTTCAAAACCTTGACCCGTTTTGACTTTTACCAAAACTTGAGATTAGTGCTAAAATGTAACCATCAAAAGCTCACATAAGCTTGCAAAAGCTTATGTGAGCTACCAAGAACAGAAATAAATGATTCTTAAACACTAGAAAGCTCTGAAATCAGATTTGAGAAGTAAATGAGTAAATAAGAAATTTGCATTTAACAAAATGAGGTTACAAAACTTGACTTTAAAAGCGAAATTA